>CM029016.1:69318095-70045595 GCA_016801055.1 Panax notoginseng
TATAAACCCTAATTCGTTCATCCCACACCCATCGTCCATACCACACCCATTACACATCACTTTCACCGAATCATATACACCAAAACCAAAATTTACTCACTGTTTAGGTTTGCAGCAAGGGAGGAGTAGGGAAAAATCCGAAATTGGTCAATCAAACACTACAAAAATCATCATCAAAAGAGAAAAAATTAGTGGGGGGTAAGTAACTTGTCTCAGTTTTGCACCATACTTGGACTCCAGTGTTCAATTTAGGGGTATTATGAGGTTATGCGCACAAACTGTTTGCTATATTACACAATACAAAGTTTGGGGGAATTCTTACTGGCATTGTGAGGAATGGCACCGAAAACTCCTGCTAAGCGCCAACGTGGTGAGGGTTCATCTCCCCAACACGCAGCTATGATAAAATAAAGTTTGGTAGTGCCTCTGCTGCTGATAAGTACGACTATTTCACGCCCAAAGCGCTGACACTGGAGATGGTTTTGAGGCTGGATGCTTTTAATGGACTGATGCGGAGAGAGATTCATGAATTGGGCTAGGAGGTATTCACTGATGAGCCAGACCCTGCAGTGGTGACTGTTGTGAAATAATTTTATACCAATGTTAAAGACAAAGCGCTATTTATGGCGTTGGTGCGGGGAAATCAAGTGTCTTTCAGTCCTAAGGTAATAAATTAGTATTATAGTGTGCGAGCCCCTACAGTGTGTCAATATGTCCAGCTACGTGACAGTAATCCAAATTATGACCAGATCCTCACAAAGATATCAAAACTTGGAACTATTTGGGCGAAGAGGAAGAAAGGTGGCACCCTTTTTATGAGCAAGGATTTAAGTTTATATAGCAAAATTTGGTATGTGTTTCTATGTACGAAGTTATTTCCTTCGACGTATACCAGTGACGTTTCCAAGGAAAGGGTGCTACCCCTCTATGCTATAGTGAAGGACTTTGACATTGATATCAGTGCCATAATCAACTTTTCAATTCGACGATGCTTATGTGAGCCATTCTCAGGAGGTCTGTCACACCCTTCACTTATCTGTGGATTGTGCAGGCAATCTAGAGTTCAATGGTAAGGTGATGAGTCCGTGCAGCAGCCTCTCCAACTACTTGATTCGAGGATGATTGCTCGATATTCCGTTTGGGCTGGAGGGGAGTCGCATCCTCGAGGTTTAGGTTTCGTATTTCCTGATGCTCCTGAGGAGAAGGAGGCAGAGGATACGTTTGAGGATGACGAGTTCAGAGCTGATGAGGTGTCTGGTGATGAGGAAGCTGCGAGGGGTAGTAGGTCTACCAAGTATATGTTTAGTACCCAATTCCACAGTTTCAGAGGCATATGGACATGAGGGATAAAGAAGCAGATAGAAAGATGAAGAGAATTATAGCAAGGCTGGATCTTATGTTCATCACGATGAATAATTCCATTGCTTCATTGAATGAGGCATTGCAAATACTGAATCCAGCCGCTGTAGACCAATTTTAATTTCCAGTGCTAGAGCTAATGCCACAGTACCCACCTTCTAATTATGATGTGGAGGAGTTTTCTATCCAAATCCCACAACCACCGCCGCCGCCACCACATGCTTAGCATGCTACAGGGAAGTCCTTTTTTACTTTAATGCAGTATTTTCACAATGAGGACATTGTGTATGTTAAGTTTGGAGGAGTTAGTTTTAGATATTTGTTTATTGTTGTAGTTTCTATTTTGTTAAGTAGTTATGTTTAGTTTGCATGTGTTAGTTTTGGATTTAGTTAGTCATATCATATTATGTTTTCATACATGTAGTTGCATTGTTAGTAGTTTAGTTAGGTTTTATGTAATTAAGTAGTTTAGTATTGTAAATAGTTTTCTGTTTTTTTGTTCTTGTTGGGTCATATCTATAAAAAAAACTGAAAAATTGAAGAATCTCAAAAATATTAGTTAGTTTACTGTTTTCATATTGCATTTAGTTCATATTTGCATGATTCCAGCTATTAGATGAATAAAAGTTTGCTTTGGCCAATGATGAGATTGGAATTGCATAGACAAGTATAGTATTGATTGTTAAGGCTTTGATGTGATTTCTTATCATAAATTAGATTTTGATCTGTTTAAAACTGATATAATCAGGATAGCACGTTAGAAGCGACTATGTTGACTGATTGAGTCTAAATTGGCACATAATGGTGAAAGTAGTATGCACACAAGCCAATCATGTTTGATGATAAAGCATATACTTTGTAACAATCTTATTCATTTATTAATAAAAATATTAATTTATTAAAGGCTTTTAATTAATTATCTACATGATGCTGCTGTATAATATGTGATAAACCCATAGTTTTAAGCAATCCTTTTAGAATAATGATGATGATCATTCTAATGAGATCTAAATTTTTAGAAAGCTTAAAACTAAAATAGTTCCCAATCGTTGGATTACTAAATTGGAGATTAATGAATCCGGATAGATTGGTACATACATTGCTTGCTCATTGGATGAGGATGATTGATCTCATGATCATTTGTGTGGAGACACTAAAGCAAGTATATAAGTGCTTATTAGAGAATAAGCTCACTGAACATGGCTCGCTAAGGAATACCTAATGGAGTTTTACTTGCCTGTCAATAGGAATTCATATAATGATAGTAATACAAGTGATCCTCGGACTTGAGATCATCATAGTATCTTATGTATGATGAATTATACTTTGTCTTATTCCTTAAGACCTTTAGGGTATATTGAAGGGTATGATTGAGTATAATAAGTTGTACATGGAGATAATGTATGATCAATAAAGAATCTACCGCTTCTAGTAAAAGAAGAGAAATGTCCTATATGATTCGATAAATGACAACCCAGTAGTCCTTGGCCAAGGCAGGATAAAATTAGAAAGGAGTTTCTAATTTGTATTATTTGGTGTTGTGCATTTAAGAGTCGAAATACATATAATTAAATAAAATAAGACTTGACAGTAATTCCGTATTTTATATTTAATTGGGACATTGTATGGTGGAAGGATTGAATTGTACGGTAACTATTTACTCAAAGGTTCTTTTATGATTAATGTTAAAATCTATATTATCTGAAAAGTCGTTAATCGCTAGGGAGGCTTATCCCATTGTAGAATAAATATTATTTATTTAAATAAATAAATTATTTAATTTATTTATTTAAATAAGTTAAAATTGTTCTAATTGATTTATTCACAACCGATTTAATATGGAGAACCTAAAGGGTCACACCATAAAAGGAAGAATAATTATTTAAGAAGCAAATGACATAATCGTAATAATAAGTTAAGTATATTTAATTTAATCTATGGTGATAGAATAAATTATATAGCTTAATATTTATTATTTAATATTTTGAAAATATTAAATATAAATTAATAAGAGGACTCTTATTATTATTATTACTATTATTATTATTTAATTCCTAAAGGAGTTTGGAAATTAATTAATAAAAGTACTCATAAATCCTAATAAGATTAGGAGGCTAATTAATTATTCCTAATAAGATTGGGAGCATAATTAATTAAAGGAGTTTAATTAATTAAAATAAAACACAATTCCTTAATTGTTAAGGATGGTTGCCCACATCTATAAATAAGAAGAGTCTTATTATGGGTGGTGGTTGACACTTTCACAAATCACGTGAATACGTAATTCCAATAGTTAGGAGAGTATACCTTTTTTCTATGAGAGATAGAAAAACTATAGTTTTGCCAAATACACATCTTCTTGAATCTTTCTTCTTCCTTGGTGGATCACCTCTAGAGGCCAAATACTTGGGTGGCTAACGTTGATCAAAGAAAGGGATCAAACCGGTGAATTCAAGTTGAACGTGAAAAAGATTTGGAGGTGAACTTATACATGAGGAAGCTCGAATCTTCAAGGGTATGATTCTTGTTCTTTATCTTTTCATTTACTTAATAATTGTGCATAAGGATGATCCTGGTATATGGTTTGTAAAATTTTAAAACTCTATTTTATCACGTTTTCGCTTACTTTGTGTAATTAGATTGCGTTCATGAATATTACAAACCTAACAGTGGTATAAAAGTCAAACCTTTATGCGAATTATTAATTGTTCAGATTTGATATGTTTGTTGATACGTGTTTAAAACAATTTAATTGGGCATAATTTGTTGTATAAAATTTATTTTAAAAAAAAATTCGCGAAACTAGTTTGTTTTTTTTTTGAAAAATCGTTATTGGCGAAACTTGTTTTCTGTGATTCGCGTGGGTAACTTATCTGATTCATGTGACTTATATATATATATATTATATATATATATATATATATATATATATATATATATATATATATATATATATATATATATATATATTGTATTCTTAATTATTTTATAATTAAAATAAAAGGTTTATTTTAATTTTAAAATTAGATCTCATGTTAACTAATTAGAGTTGGAATTAGATTCCATGATAACTAATTGGAGTTGAAAAAAGATTCCATATTTCCTTAAATGAAGAAGTTTATTTAGATATGAAATATGATTTCATATTATTCAAAATAAATAAGTTTATTTGTGAATAGGAAAGAGAATCTGTATTTCCTTAAATAAAGGAGTTTATTTAGATATGGAATAAGATTTCATATTATTCAAAATAAAAGAGTTTATTTGTGAATAGGAAAGAGAATACGTGTTTCCTTTAATAAAAGAGTTTTTTTTACTTGGAATTGGATTCCATAATTAATTAAAATAAATGAGTTTATTTTGATTAAAGAATTTTTAAAAATAAAATAGTTTATTTTATTCAAAATTGGTCAAATTAAAATAAAGGAGGCTTATTTTGATTTAAATTTGGATTAAAATAAAAGAGTTTATTTTGATTCAAAATTAGATTTTATGCTAACTAAATTTGCCCATTAAATGATATCAATATATATATATTGAATAATTATTATTCATGAAATGATGTTATTTATTGATGCATATGATGATGTGTATGATAATAAATGGGATTGATTATGCACTAGTGACCAATGTGATTGGATTTTATTTTAGTTGGATGCATGAGTGTATGAGTTTTATTAAATAGGGTATGCGTACCTCGTCTTCTCTAAATTTTCTTAATGTAAATTCTATCTCCCTCTTATGTACTTTCCCTTGACTGCTGATCAAGGTTTCTATTTATTTTAAAATAGTTTTCTAACAGGAATAGTTAGAATTAATTTTGAAGAATTAGAGATCAAAGAGCAAGGAGCGTTTGAAGACCCGTTTGTAATGGAGCCCGTGTTTAAATGTAAGTTATATTTAAATTGATTCTTGCACCCCTAGAGTTTGACCTTTTTGGTTCACTTGGTGGCTCTAGTGAACTAAACTAGAATAAAGTCCATAATTAATCCGGGTATAATATAATACTCTATATGTGCATGCTTATGCATATATATATATATATATATAATATATATATATATATATATATATATGTGTGTGTGTGTGTGTGTGTGTGTGTGTGTGTGTGTGTGTGTGTGTGTGTGCGCACTAAACAAGATGAGACAAATTAATAACAAACCCCTCAAATTTTTTATATTAAGTCCTAAGCGTTCAAAGATATTTGGAATATCAAACGTCGCCTTCTAGCATGATAAAAATAATAAAGTATCAATTAATTATTTTAAGGTTGTTGTGTCACCACAAGGCTTATCTTAATTCTTTGAGATGTTAATTTTATCACATTTGATGATTATAAGGAAAATTGAACAATGTTGTTTTGTTGTGTCACCACAAGGACAATATTTTTATTTTTTGAATATATGGAGTGCTAGGTTTGACTTAACTTGGATAATTTTGATTCGGATATGCCACCACTTGATCAAAATAATCTAAGAGGCAAAATAAAAGGAGTTGCATAGTTGATGTAATTGACAAGAGTTGTCTACCTAATTATTTATATATAGTTTGTTGTGTCACCACAAGGCTATATACATTTTAAATGGAATCCTTATTCTCACTAGCAAATCTTTAATTAGATTTTTCTGAACTATATAAGTGAGGGTAATATAGTTTGATGAAAATAGTGGGAGATACCAATATAAAACAAGACCTAAATTATTTTGGTAATTAATAAAAGAATGTATGATATAATGTTGTTAAATTACAAATTCATTTACAGAATTTTATAATGTCTAAAATTACTATCACTGTGTAGCATATTAGATGCTAAAATAACCGGACCGAATTAAACGGATTTGTTAGGAAACTGAGAATAGTTCTCATGGCTAAAAAACTATCTTATGTCCTTAATACGCCTAACCCTGCAATGGTTGCAGACAATGTCTCTGAGAAAGAGATTTCTACTTTTAGAAAGTAACAAGATGATGCACAGTTGGCTCAATGCATCATGCTCGCATCCATGAGTAACGAGCTTCAGCTTCAACATGAAACTATGAATGCTCCTACTATATTTCTGCACATCAAGTAGTTGATGGTGAGAAAAGTATGACTGATAGATATCAGATATCTAAGTAGCTCTTCCGATCTAGAATGACCGATGACACTACAGTACATACAAAAGTGCTTAACATAATCAATTTGATTGAACAATTATGACAACCCGTTTTGTCATGGATGGAGAGTTGATCCAATATTTGATCTTGAAGTTACTCCCGGACTCCTTCTGTGACGCCCCCAAATCTGTGTAACATCGATTACAGGACATGGTGCTCACGATACCACATACATCATCATCTATCTAACTAAATACTAATAATAATAATAATAATAATATAATAATAATAATAATAATAATAATAATAATAATAATAATAATATAATAATAATAACTATTACATACTGATTCAAAATAAAGTCCCAAGTCTTTACAACCTTTAATAAACTGAAACTTAAACTTAGCTTTTATCGCTACATTACATCATATGCGGAAATATAACTTATTACATAAATAACTCTCATCATTTCATCTTAGACTTTCCCTTGTCCTTGCCCGAGCCCTCAGCGTTATCAACCTTAACTGAAAGATTTAAGCAAGAATGAGCACAAATTGCCCAATAAGTATATAAAGTAAGTTGAGAACATACATCAGAAGTAAAAGCATTATTATGAATATTTCTCAACAGTTAAAATAATTATCAAGAGATGAACTGAAATATAAAGATAACAGTTCTGAAATTCTCAATAGCATACTAAGGGGTGTTAGATACCCTGAACATTACTTTATTTCATCGAAAACCATCAGACGGTTTAACAATCAAATAGATTGTAAATAGTCTCTGCAAGTACTCTAGGTGATCAACCTATCGTACCCTACATTGTGCACAAGTATAAAGTTTAAACGCATAAGCGTAAATGGGACTATATGCTCGACATCGGTTACCCCGTTATCCGGGTTGTTCATCTTAGTTTCATGCGAGACCGCACCAAAGCAATTTGGATTGGTAGACTTAAATAGCTACAATGAATTTGAAATAGTTTAAATAATACAACATCTCTCATCTATAATATCTAACCAAAACAAATGGCCAGATCGCATTCTTGAAAGAAGTTCATAAATAATTAAGAACTTTAAGGCATAAACAACTGAATTAATAGTTGAGTAATCATCAATATAACTTGCACTATATATAAGTTTGTACAAGTTATAACTTGCAACATACGAGACTTGTACACAATGATAAATTGTACAAGTTAAGGGAACTTACATTCACTGCAATAAAGTGAATAAAGTTAGGAAACTTGCCTGATACGTCTTCTACAATTACTGCTATCTACTAGCCCTTCACGTAACCTATTCACATGTGACACGTTAAGCAATTTGGTTCTCGAACACCACTTTGAAGTGTAATGATTCCCTTTTATTTTAATAAGACGATTAAACTCACACGTATTCAAATATAATTCAATTACATAACACATTGCTACGTATAGGCCACGTGGTTAAATAAAAGAAACTGGGAAACATAAATTTGTGACATTTTCCGAACCAAAACTCTACCAAAAATTTGCATAAAATATGATTAAGGGTCTCAAGTCGGAAAATCTCATTTTCCATAATTATGACATCACATATATAATTAAATTCATTTATCCATATAACATCATTTATATGAAAAATACCAAATCAGTCTCAAAAATATTTTTTTTCTGGAATTTTGTAGAATATAGTCCCGCATTGAACATATGTTTTTTTTGGATTTTTTAAAATCCATCTACTATTTTTAAATAGTCCATAATAGCCAAATATTCTCAAATTTTTCATAAATCGAGATTAACTCCAAAAATTCTGAAATTTTCAGGGTTAACTCCTGCTATACACATGTACTTCCAGTAAAAATCTTGTAATTTTTGGACTTATATACAGAGAGTTATTTGGGTATCTTTTCAAATAGTGTCATTAACCGTAAAATTCATAACTCTCAAACCGTATGGCCAAAAATTCTCAAATTTTTACAGGACCTTCATATCTTCTTATAGTAATACTCTAAATTTTTTCAGAATTTTTAAAGTACAAAATAGTGGACGAAAATACCCCCGAAATAGACTGATTCAAACAGTCCCAAGAAAGACATCAAACTTTTGTTTCTTGCAACCACTTTTACGATTTTATTCCCACTAATCTACAGATGATATGACCATGATACTTGGACATAATAAACTTCATACATCAAGGTATTTTACAAAAATATAACATTCATGAAACTAGCATGCTAAGACCACAAACTAACTGCATAAAAAAACGTGCCAACACTAGTTTTATACTTGGAAAAAATCTGGAAATTCTAGATTTTCAGCAGATTTTGTTATGAACATGCTTGCTTACGATTTTCATAACTTGATCATTATAACTCCGATTCAAATGAAATTTGGGACAGATTAGACTTCATACTACATATTATTTTATAAAATTATTACATACCCTAATCGAGTCATATAAACCTTGATTTCGAGGCTCCGAAAAATCCAAAAATCACAGGTTTCACATTCAACCAACTTTGAAAAATTTTGTAATTTCAATTCTAGCATGCATGGGCTTGACTCCTACTATCCAGATCACTTCTACCAACATATATGAACATGTTATAACCAACCAACTCACTAACTTACCATGCTTTGAACAAATTGACTACTAAGAGGCATTTTATCCAACATATCACATACATACATGAAATCTTTGTTTCTTTATGTAATTGTAACATGTTTAAACCATAATTTTCATTCCTTATCATCCTGATAACAGAAACCAACATTAGCATAGCCTCACAAAATCAACATAAACCATTTATCATGGCTATATATGCTTTTTCACTATTTTTCTTCAAGAACATGAAAAAGAGAGTTTCATGGCTTACCTTTTTGGATGAATTTCCCTTGTGTTAATTTGATTATCTCCCTTCCTTGCTTGTTAGTTGGTATGTAATCTCCAGTATTCATTTTCCCCTCTCAAGCTCTCATTCTCTCAATTTCTCTCTTTTTTTTGCTCTCTTGATGAAATTTTGCAAATGAGAGGAATACATGAGTGGAAAGTATATATATATGTAAATGATATTAGCATAGGCTTCCCTTGCCTCTTCATTCCCAAATCATTAGTTATGCATATAATGCTCATAATGCATAGGTTTAATATGGAGAGGGGAGTTAAGAAAATGAAAAGTTTTGGTTTATTACACAAATATAACTCCCTCTCCCATAATATCTTGTAATACGGATACTTCCTCCTCCCCTGTCCCAATTCGTGAGTCACAGGATCCACCAGCTGCTGACCAATTAAATAAACACATTATAATACTATTTTAATCCTTTAAATGCTTATTTTGACCATTTTGCCCTCCGTAGCCAAACGTGTTCGATACTTATATCAATTCCTACAAAAGTCAATGTTCCGAACGTCATGAAACTATCTGTTTCATCAAAATCATCACCGAAATTTGTGGTTGACTTTTTCTTAGAAAAAGTCAATTGGTTGACTTTGACTAAAAGTCAATCGTGACACATTTTCGTGGTTACAGTCTAACCTGACTAATTTCGACGTTTCGGACTCGAATACGTAGTTGGCGTCTTTAAATTCCGCTCCGAACTCCAACTCATGATTTAATACCAACCCACGTAATAAAAAGAATTAACTCCCTACTTAATCAATTTAAATAGTTAAATAAAACTAAACCAACCATTTAAATACATCTCATCACATATCTTAACATAACACATATACATCTAATAAATGAAATCACACAAGATTTTCACATAAGTTCGTTTATTGATAATTATTAAATTACATAGAAAATTTGGATATTACATTCACCCTCCCTTATAAGGATTCCGTCCCCGGAATCATTACACATCAAATAAAAAGATTAGGGTAATTTTTCATTATTTTCTCCTCGAGTTCCCACGTAGCCTCATCGGCGTTGTGGTTTCTCCATACTACCTTAACAGAAAGTATTATCTTATTTCTTAACACTTGTTCTTTTCTATCGATTATCTACAATGGGACCTCTTCATAGGTTAAGTCCTTTTTAAATTGAATAGGTTCATACTCTATGACATGCTTGTAATCCTGCTTATAGGGTCATAGAACTGAAACGTGGACACATTGTGTATATGTTCTAACTCTGGAGGTAAAGCTATTTCATAAGCTACCTCACCCACTCGCCTCAACAATTCGAAGGGTCCTATGAATCTGGGACTAAGTTTTCCCTTCTTCCCAAATTTCATTTTCCCTTTCCAAGGCGACACTTTCAAAAACACATAAGTGCCAACGTCGAAGTCTCGTTGTTGCCGATGTTGATCTGCATATTTCTTCTGTCGATCCTGAGCCATCACTAGCCTCGCTCGTATTATTTTGATCACATCTGCAGTTTGTTGCACCAATTCTGGCCCTATCAATTGTCGTTCTCCCACTTCATCCCAACACAATGGCGTTCTGCATTTCCTTCCATATAAAGCTTCATAAGGTGGCATACCGATGCTCGCGTGATAACTATTGTTGTACACAAATTCCACCAACGGCAGGTGGTCATCCCAGCTCCCTTTGAAATCCATAACACATGCTCTCAGCATGTCTTCTAACGTTTGAATAGTTCTCTCGCTCTGCCCATCTGTTTGAGGATGATACGTCGTGCTCAACCTCAGTTGCTTTCCCATACGTTCTTGAAAACTTCTCCAGAAATTTGCTATGAACCGCGGATCGCGATCTAACACAATTGATACAGGTACCCCGTGCCTAGAAATAATCTCTTTGATGTAAAGCTTTACCAACTAATCCAAGGTATATCTGATCTTGATTGGCAAGAAATGTGCTGACTTGGTCAATCGATCAACGATCACCCATACTGCATCGTAACCTTTCTACGTAGTTGGAAGTCCTACCACGAAGTCCATCGTGATATGCTACTACTTCCATTCTGGAATTTCTAAATGTTGAAGTAACCCGTTCAGTTTCTGATGTTCTGCCTTAACTCGCTGGCATGTTAAACACTTGATGACGCACTCTACGACTTCTCTTTTCATATTGGACCACAAATAATGTTGGCGGAGATCCTGATACATCTTTGTGCTTCCGGGTGGATTGAGTAACTTGAGCTTCGAGCTTCCTGCAAGATTTCTTCCTTTAATTTAGACAACGCTGGCTCTCAAATTCTCTTCTCAAATCTTAATAGTCCATCACCCCCCATACTGGATTTAAGCTCTTCTCCATCTGAAATTCTTTTCCTCACCTTCACACATTCCTCATTGCTGCCTTGTGCTTCTTTGATTTTGTCCAATAGAGTCGGATGAGCCTCTATTGCGAGCAATTTCCCCTCTGGCTCCCTTGGACTTTTTATCTCGAGTTCCAATCTAGCCATCTCCTTAATTAACTCCTTTTGATCTGTTAGCATTGCCAATCTACCACTGCCCTTTCTGCTTAGCGCATCTGCTACTACGTTCACTTTTCCCGGATGATACAAGATGTTGCAATCGTAATCCTTTATAATTTCTAACCATCTTCTTTGTTTCATACTCAACTCCTTTTGCGTGAAGATATACTTCAGACTTTTATGGTTCGTGTATATTTCACACCTTACACCATATAAATAGTGCCTCCATATCTTTAGGACAAATACTACCGCCACTAATTCCAGGTCATGGGTAGGATATCCCTTTTCGTAATCCTTCAATTAACGCGATGCATACGCAATAACTTTACCATGTTGCATAAGAACACAACCAAGTCCTTTGTGTGACGCATCACTAAAAATCACGAAGTCACCTGTATCGTCAGGTAAAGACAACACTGGTGCTTCACTCAGTCTTTTCTTGAGTTCTTTAAAACTCTCTTGACACTTTTCCGTCTAGACAAATTTTACTGACTTCTTCGTTAAATTCGTCAACGTTCTCGCTATCTTTGAAAAATCTTTGATAAACCGTCTGTAATAGCCTGCCAGTCCTAAGAAACTTCTTACTTCAGTCGATGACTTTGGTTGTTCCCAATTTTGAACCACTTCCACCTTTGCTGGATCCACAGAAATTCCATCCTTGTCGATCACGTTTCCCAGAAATTGAACTTTCTCCAACCAAAATTCACACTTCGAAAATTTTGTGTATAACTTATCCTTCCTCAATGCCCCCAATACTAACCTTAAGTGTTCAGCATGATCTTCCTGAGTCTTGGAATAGATCAGGATATCATCTATGAACACAACTACGAATTTATCTAAGTATTGCTTGAATACCCGATTCATTATGTCCATAAACACTGCTGGTGCATTTGTTAACCCGAACGACATCACCAGGAACTCGTAGTGACCGTAACGTGTCCTTAACGCTGTCTTAGGTACATACTCCTTCCTCACCTTTAACTGGTGATATCCCGTCCTCAAGTCGATCTTGGAAAAATATTTTGCTCCCTTCAGTAGATCGAATAGATCATCTATCCTAGGTAACGGGTACTTGTTCTTAATCGTCACCTTGTTCAACTCTCGATAGTCGATACATAGTCTCATCGATCCATCCTTCTTTTTCACAAATAAAACTAGTGCTCCCCAAGGAGACACACTCGGTTGAATATACTTCCTATCCAATAACTCATGTAACTGTACCATCAACTCCTTCATTTCTGCCGGTGCCATTCTGTATGGAGCTTTCGAAATCGGTGTCATTCTCGGTACTAAATCTATAATGAATTCGACCTCCCGATCCGGCGGAAGTCTTGGCAATTCCTTTGAAAATACATCTAAAAATTGGTTCACTACTGGTATATGTCCCATCTCTATCTCTACTTTCTGCGTATCGACGATATGGGACAAATATTCTACACATCCCTTTATTAGTAACTTCCTCGCTTGCATCATCGTCAGATAATTTGAGTGTCTCGGTGACCTACTTCCATAGAATGATACCTTAGACTAATCTAGAATCCTAAGGTTTATACACTTCTTTTGGCAATCTAGCATCGCTCCATGGTTAAATAACTAATCCATTCCTAGAATTACATCAAATTCTCCTAATTGAATTGGAATTAAATCCACGGCTAACTTATATCCCCTGATGTCTACAACACAATTTCTATAGACATGGCTAACGTGAATCATTTCCTTATTAGCAACTTCTATGTTCATAGGATATTTTAATTCTTCCTGGGGTAAGTTCAATCGTTGGGAGAATTCATGCGATACGAAGGAACAAGTAGCACCCGAATCAAATAATATGTAAGCAGATATATCATTGATCGGAATGATACCTGAAACCACGTCCCTAGATGCGACAGCATCCTAAATCGTAATGTTGAAAGTCCTTGCTGTTGGTCGATTCTGAGTTGGTGGTCCATTAATCATGAGATTCCCATTGCTTGGTCCCTTTGCTCTTGCTGTGTTCTTCTTTGGGCAATTCCTTGCCTGATGATCCAATGCTCCACAGTTGAAGCATCCATTTCGCTTTGGTGCAAAGCAATTGGGAGAGATGTGCCCCTCCTACCCGTAGTTGAAATAGACATTCTTTCCATTTAGACATGCCCCCGAGTGATTCCTTCCACACTCCCTACATGCTTCAA
The DNA here is from genome assembly GCA_016801055.1 of Panax notoginseng. Classification (NCBI taxonomy): domain Eukaryota; kingdom Viridiplantae; phylum Streptophyta; class Magnoliopsida; order Apiales; family Araliaceae; genus Panax; species Panax notoginseng. Next base: position 69,332,086 of record CM029016.1, read on the forward strand.
TTCTCTTCTTTGCTTCCCCTGGTTTTCCCCCAGAGTTTCGCGAATTGAACTTGTTGCTGCTACTGTTGTTATTGTTCCACTTCCTCTTGTTTGCACCACTACTGCTGCTACCTTCCCCATGATTCCCTCCTTCATTCTTCTTCTTTTTCTCCTTGTTAAATTTCATCAAGGCATCACTTCTGCCCTCAGCGATTATAGCTTTCTCTAGGAGAGTCGCGAAGCTATTCGTCTGTAACACCGAGAGTCTGCTATATAGCCATGGTTTGAGACCCTGCTCAAACCTCCTCATTTTTCTCTCCTCAGTGTCGACCGGGTGAGGCGCAAACCTCGCCAACTCGTTGAATTTTGCGGCATATTGAGGTACTGTCATGTCTTCTTGCTTCAGCTCTAGGAATCGTATCTCTATGCGACTCTGCATACTAACCAAAAAATAGTTCTCGAAAAAGATTTTCTTAAACTCTTCCCAAGGTATCACACCTTCTCCAGCCCTGGTCTGGATTGCCTCCCACCAGAAGTTAGCTTCACCCTTCAGCATGTAAGTGGCGAAGATTATTTTTTGATCATCACCTACTCGGGCAATAGCGAATGCCTTTTTGATTTCCTTGATCCAAGTTTGAGCTTCGATGGGTTCAGTGGTTCCTTTGAACTCAGGGGGTCTCGCGCTCTTGAAGTCCGTGAAGTGTCCCATTTGGGCCGCTGGAGGGTTATTGGCATTCGGGGTTCGATTCTGAAGTGCCCCCACTAACATGTCTACAAACTGCTGCATAGGGTTTGGTGGATCCCCAACATTACCGCCTGACCCCTCAGGTGTTTGACGACGTCTTCCTCTAGCCATCTATCTGTTTGAAATGAACTTAATGTTATTATCTTATCACTTACTCTACAGAATATATCATTCATAAGAAGAGAACTTAATCATCACATCACATACATAAATAAAAGCATATTTATTTATAAACATCACACCCAAGGTATTTCCTCGTAGTAAAAGTTCATCATAATAAACTAAAAGCCCCGCCTAATGGCGTCTTCATGCTCCTCATCCCCTATCTCCAGTACCAGCCCTCGGCTTATAACACGTCTAGACCGGTGCTCCTTACCTGGAAAGTGATGCACCCTATGCTGGAACCTTCCATGAGCTGACTTAAATACGTACTTCATCTTGTCTATCTTAACCTTTTTATCTCTCACCTCTCCTTCTAACTCGCCAGTTAGCTTCTCAGCCCGAACACGGTCTCTCCTCTCATCTCCCCATAATGTAGTAATAATTTGCTTGTCAGTTTGGAGACTCTGAATCCTCGACTCTAACCCATTAATGGTATGCCCCAAGTGGGTCCTAATAGCTTCTTTCTCATCCTTCAGCCTATCCGCCTTCTAGTTTGATGCTCGCAGCTTGTCAGCCAGATCCCCGTTCCTAATTATCAGGTGGTGCACCAATGCCTCAAGCAATGCTGCAACTTACTGCTCCCCTGATACAACTCCTCCAACTCGTGGACCTTATCGTCCAACTTCGTAATCCTATCCATCAACTCATCCAACAAAGTATTCTCAGGTGCTTCTTCTGAGTCCTCCTCGGGCTCTTCTCCCTCTTCAGGATACTCCTCTGGGTTTGAGTCAGCTGCTGCCTCAATATAGGCTTAGGTACAGCTGTCACCAACTGCTCACTCACAACGTACATATCTCTAACCTCCTCTTCTCCTGATATCCTTCAAACAAGACAAAATAACTCTGTTAGTATTTTAAAATAGACGTTTTTGTTTTTAGAGAAAAAAAATAGATTTGACACAACCCCTAGAATTCTACGTGAGTTCATCTGCTTATTATCTCCACTAACTTTCGTAAGGTTATAGTCTAAGGTTCCCCACCTAAGGTTTATAACCTATTGCTTTGATACTAACCTGTGACGCCCCCAAATTCGTGTAACATCAATTACAGGACATGGTGCTCACGATACCACATACATCATCATCTATCTAAGCAACTCTAATAATAATAATAACTATTACATACTGATTCAAAATAAAGTCACAAGTCTTTACAACCTTTAATAAACTGAAACTTAAACTTAGTGTTTATCGCTACATTACATCATATGCGGAAATATAACCTATTACATAAATAACTCTCATCATTTCATCTTAGACTTTCCCTTGTCCTTGCCCGAGCCCTCAGCGTAATCAGCCTTAACTGAAATATTTAAGCAAGAATGAGCACAAATTGGCCAGCAAGTATATAAAGTAAGTTGAGAACATACATCAGAAGTAAAACCATTAGTATGAATATTTCTCAACAGTTGAAATAATTATCAAGAGATGAACTGAAACATAAAGATAAGAGTTCTGGAATTCTCAATAGCATACTAAGGGGTGTTAGATACCCTAAACATTACTTTGTTTCATTGAAAACCATCAGACGGTTTAACAATCAAATAGATTGTAAACAGTCTCTACAAGTACTCCAGGTGATAAGCCTATCGTACCCTACATTGTGCACAAGTATAAAGTTTAAATGCATAAGCGTAAATGGGACTATATGCCCGACATCGGTTACCCCGTTATCCGGGTTGTTCATCTTAGTTTCATGCGAGACCGCACCAAAGCAATTTGGATTGGTAGACTTAAATAGCTACAATAAATTTGAAATAGTTCAAATAATACAACATCTCTCATCTATAATATCTAACAGAAACAAATGGCCAGATCGCATTCTTGAAAGTAGTTCATAAATAATTAAGAACTTTAAGGCATAAACAACTGAATTAATAGTTGAGTAATCATCAATAGAACTTGCACTATATATAAGTTTGTACGAGTTATAACATGTAACATACGAGACTTGTACACAATGATAAATTGTACAAGTTAAGGGAACTTACATTCACTGCAATAAAGTGAATAAAGTTAGGAAACTTGCCTGATACGTCTTCTACAATTACTGCTATCTACTAGCCCTTCACGTAACCTATTCACATGTGACACGTTAAGCAATTTGGTTCTCGAACACCACTTTGAAGTGTAATGGTTCCCTTTTCTTTTAATAAGACGATTAAACTCACACGTATTCAAATATAATTCAATTACATAACACATTGCGACGTATAGGCCACGTGGTTAAATAAAAGAAACTGAGAAACATAAATTTTTGACATTTTTCGGACCAAAACTCTACCAAAAATCTGCATAAAATATGCTTAAGGGTCTCAAGTCGGAAAATCTCATTTTCCATAATTATGACATCACATATATAATTAAATTCATTTATCCATATAACATCATTTATATGAAAAATATCAAATCAGTCTCAAAAATATTTTTTTATGGGATTTTGTACAATATAGTCCCACATTGAACATATATTTTTTTCGGAATTTTTAAAATCCATCTACTATTTTTAAATAGTCCATATTAGCCAAATATTCTCAGATTTTTCATAAATCGAGATCAGCTCCAAAAATTCTGAAATGTTCAGGGTTAACTCCTGCTATACACATGTACTTCCAGTAAAAATCTTCTAATTTTTGGACTAATACACAGAGAGTTATTCGGGTATCTTTTTAAATAGTGCCTTAACCGTAAAATTCATAACTCTCAAACCGTATGGCAAAAAATTCTCAAATTTTTACAGGACATTCATATCTTCTTATAGTAATACTCCAAATTTTTTCAGAATTTTTAAAGTACAAAAAAGTGGACGAAAATGCCCCCGAAACAGACTAATCCAAACAGTCCCAAGAAAGACATCAAACTTTTGTTTCTTGCAGCCACTTTTGCGATTTTATTCCCACTAATCTACAGATGATATGACCATGATACTTCGACACAATAAACTTCATACATCAAGGTAATTTACAAAAACATAACATTCATGAAACTAGCATGTTAAGACCATAAACCAACTGCATAGAAAAACGTGCCATCACTAGTTCTATACTTAGAAAAAATCTAGAAATTCTAGCTTTTATGCTGATTTTGTTATGAACATGCTTGCTTACAATTTTCATAACTTGATCATTATAACTCCGATTCAAACAAAATTTGGGCCAGATTAGACTTCATACTACATATTATTTTATAAAATTATTACATACGCTAATCGAGTCATATAAACCATGATTCCGAGGCTTCAAAAAATCCAAAAATCACAGATTTCACATTCAACCAACTTTGAAAAATTTTGTGATTTCGATTCTGGCATGCATGGGCTTGACTCCTACTGTCCAGATCACTTCTACCAACATATATGAACATGTTATAACCAACCAACTCACTAACTTACCATGCTTTGAACAAATTGACTACTAAGAGGCATTTTATCCAACATATCACATACATACATGAAATCTTTGATTCTCTATGTAATTGTAACATGTTTAAACCATAATTTTCATTCCTTATCATCCTGATAACAGAAACCAACATTAGCATAGCCTCACAAAATCAACATAAATCATTTACCATGGCTATACATGCTTTTTCACTATTTTTCTTCAAGAACATGAAAAAGAGAGTTTCATGGCTTACCTTTTTGGATAAATTTCCCTTGTGTTAATTTGATTATCTCCCTTCCTTGCTTGTTAGTTGCTATATAATCTCCAGTATTCGTTTTCCCCCTCTCAAGCTTTAATTCTCTCAATTTCTCTCTTTTTTTTGCTCTCTTGATGAAATTTTGCAAATGAGAGGAATATATGAGTGGAGAGTATATATGTATATGATATTAGCATAGGCTTCCCTTGCCTCTTCCATTCCCAAATCATTATTTATGCATATAATGCTCATAATGCATAGGTTTAATATAGAGAGGGGAGTTAAGAAAATGAAAAGTTTTGGTTTATTACACAAGTGTAACTCCCTCTCCCTTAATATCTTGTAATACGTATACTTCCTCCTCCCTTGTCCTAATTCGTGAGTCACAGGATCCCACCAGCTGCTGACCAATTAAATAAACACATTATAATATTATTTTAATCCTTTAAATGCCCATTTTGACCATTTTGCCCTCCGTAGCCAAACGTGTTCGATACTTATATCGATTCCTACAAAAGTCAATGTTCCGGACGTCATGGAACTATCCGTTTCATCAAAATCATCACCGAAATTCATGGTTGACTTTGACCAACAAGTCAACCGTGACACATTTTCGTGGTTACAGTCTAACCTGACTAATTTCGACGTTCCGGACTCGAATACGCAGATCGCGTCTCTAAATTCCGCTCCGAACTCCAACTCATGATTTAATACTAACCCACATAATAAAAAGAATTAATTTCCCACTTAATCAATTTAAATAGTTAAGTAAAACTAAACCAACCCTTTAAATATATCTCATCACATATCTTAACATAACACATATACATCTAATAAATGAAATCACACAAGAGTTTCACATAAGTTCATTTATTGATAATTATTAAATTACATAGAAAATCTCGGATATTACACCTTCTCACAATTGTTGTAAATTTTTCATATGAACAAGGTAGATATCAGCTTCGCTGATTTGCTTAACATGTTGAAAAATGTTGAGAGTCACTTTCCAACCAAGAAAGATCAAGTCTTACTGGTAGGGCCAAAGGATCTTCTAAAAAGAAGAACGATTCAAAGAAGATAAATAGAATGGCAAAAACAAAGGATAATACGAACAAAACTGATACGGATAGCAAAGGAGTTTGCTTCCACTGCAATAAGCCTGGACACTGAAAAAGAAACTACGAGAAATATCTTGTCGATGCTAACCAAAAGAAGCTTAATGAAGTTTCGATTACAAATATAATTTTGTTCATGATTTAAAAATAAATTTTTCTTTAAGTCAAGGTTCTACTTGGGTATTAGATACCGACTTTGGTTATTATAAATATTGATTTATGAAGGGACCAAGCAGAAGTAGGAAGCTAAACAAGAGACAAGTAATCCTATATGTAGAAATGAAGCAAAGGTTGCTGCATCAGCCATAAGAACTTATAGTTTAGCATAGCCTACGGCCAAGTCTATTAAGTCAATAAGTTGTTATTGTATTCCAGTTCTTGTTAGAAATATTATTTTCATTTTATTATTGGACAATGAAATCTTTGGTATCATATTTAAGAACAATTGTTGTTCTATTTATAATAATAATATTTTGTATAGAACTAAAATATTACTTAATAGATTTTGTATACTTAACTTACGTGAAAAATTATTTTGTAAATTAAACAAACTAGTATAAGAAAAGGAGATGATCATTCAAAGAGTTGAATGTGTGTATTTACTGAAATACAAGTCTGAATTATTTGAAAGGTTCAAAGAATTCAGAAGTGAAACAAATTAGCAAAGTATTAAGATTCTTTGATTAGATCAAGGAATAAATACTTGTGCAATAAGTTTCTAGATCATCTCAAATGGTTTTCTCATAATGGACGTCTCCTGATACACAATAATTGATAAATGTATCTGAAAAGAAAAATAGTACCTTGTTTGGATATGGTACGGTCCATAATGATTTTATCGATATTCTAGTATCCTTCTAGGGTCATGCCCTAGAAATGGTTGCATATCTACGAAAAGGTAACCTCAAAATCCGGCTCCAAGACTCCATAAAAGTTATCGACAGGGAGGATTCCTAATCTTAAGTATGTTAAGATAAGGGGTTGTCCAGTTTATGTGAAAAAGGTTTCAAAGGATAAACTTGGGACAAAATTTGACAAGTACAGATTTGTGGGACATCCTAAAGTAAGTTTAGGGTATATGTTCTATAATCCTACTTAACAAAATGTATTTGTTGCGAAACACGCTACCTTATAAGATAAAGGTGTTTATCATTAAAGGGGCTAGTGGGAGGATAATAGATCTTGAAGAGTTCAAGAACCACAAAACACTGTAAGTCAAATAAGAAGAACCTATAGATAGACCTATTGTACCACAACCAAATCGTAAATCTGGAATAGTACCGAAGATACCTAGGAGGTATGGATTCATCATAGATGATGATGATGATGATGAGGTACGCATCATAGAAGATGATGATCCAGTTACATACGATGAGGTAAGAGTTATAGACACTCAAAGAAATGGATTGAAGCAAGCTTCTCAAAAATGGAACATTCGTTTTGATGAAACAAATCAAAAGAGTTTGATTTTATCACAAATAAGAATGAACCTAGTGTGTACAAAAGGGGCAGTGGGAGCGTCGTGACATTCCTAGTATTATATGTTGATATACTATGGATAAGGAATGACATACCAATGCTACAATCAGTAAAGATAAAGTTGTCTAAACAATCCTCCGTGAATTATTGGGGAAGAGTATCGTAATTGGATATATAAATCTATATAGATAGATTTAAAAGGATGCTCAACTTAATCCAAGGAACGTATATTCATTTGATGCTAAAGTCGTTTAACATGGCAAACTCCAAGAGATGTCTCATGTTGATAAGCCATAGAGTGTATCTTTCTTAATAATCCCCATAGACTCCTAAAAGAGAGATCGCATGAGTGACAATCATGTATACAATGAAATATACGAGACCTGATGATGATCGGTCATATTCTGGAGAAGATCACTATAAGACAGTAAAAAAATATCTTAAAGTACTTAACCGGCACTAAGGATGTGATCATATTTATGGTGGGTCTAAATTAAAACTAGAGGGCTTAACAGACTCAAGTTTTTCAGATAGACCAAGACGACAGAAAATCCACTTTAAGGTAAAGTGTTACCTTGAACAGTGATGTAGTGAATTGGAAAGGTTTGAAACAACAAATAGTTGCTGGTTTAGTGGTAAAGACAAAGTATATAGCTATAAATGAAGCTGCAAGTTAATTGTTTTGATGAAAACTTCATTACAGAGCTAGGAATTATTCCTACGTCTCATCTTGGATCTAAACATGTGTTGTGGCACTTTCATTTGATTATAAGAATCATTGAAAGATGGAAAATTACTATAGAGATAGTGGACTCTCAAGAACAACATTACATATCCATTAACTAAAGCTTATCCGATAACATGATAATCATCACTTAGAGAAGAAGGGTATGAGATACCATGGCGATTGGCTTTAGTGCAAGTGAGAGATTGAAAGTAGTATGCACACAAGTTAATCATGTTTGATGATAAAGCATATACTTTGTAACAATCTTATTCATTTATTAGTAAAAAGTATTAATTTGTTAAAGGCTTTTACTTATCTACATGATACTGCTTTGTAATATGTGATAAACCTATAGTTTTAAGCAATACTTTTAGAATAATGATTATGATCATTCTAATGAGATCTAAATTCTTAGAAAGCTTAAAACTAATGGAGACTAGCTAAGGAATACCTAATGGAGTTTTACTTGCCTATTAATAGGAATTCCTATAATGATAGTAGTACAAGTGATCCTCGGACTTGAGATCATCGCAGTATCTTATGTATGTTGAATTATACTTTGACTTATTCCTTAAGACCCTTAGGGTATATTGAAGGGTATGATTAGGTATAACAAGTTATACATAGAGATAATGTATGATTAATAAAGAATCTATCGCTTCTAGTAAAAGAAGAGAAATGTCCTATGTGATTCGATAAATGACAACCCAGTAGTCCTTGGTCAAGGCAGAATAAAAGTAGAAAGGAGTTTCTAATTTGTATTATTTGGTGTTGTGCATTTAAGAGTCAAAATACATATAATTAAATAAAATAAGACTTGACAGTAATTTCATGTCTTATATTTAATTGGGACATTGTATGGTGGAAGGATTGAATTGTACGGTAACTATTTACTCAAAGGTTCTTTTATGATTAATGTTAAAATCTATATTGTCTGAAAAGTCGTTAATCGCTAGGGAGACTTATCCCTATTATAGAATAAATATTATTTATTTAAATAAATAAATTATTTAATTTATTTATTTAAAAATGTTTAGAATTGTTCTAATTGATTTATTCACAACCGATTTAATAAGGGGAACCTAAAGGGTCACACCATAAAAGGAAGAATAATTATTTAAGAAGCAAATGGCATAATCGTAATAATAAGTTAAGTATATTTAATTTAATCTATGGTGATAGAATAAATTAAATAGCTTAATATTTATTATTTAATATTTTGGAAATATTAAATATAAATTAATAAGAGAAGTCTTATTATTATTATTACTATTATTATTATTTAATTCCTAAAGGAGTTTGAGAATTAATTAATAAAAGTACTCTCATAAATCCTAATAAGATTAGGAGGCTAATTAATTAAAAGATTTTAATTAATTATTCCTAATAAGATTGGGAGCATAATTAATTAAAAGAGTTTAATTAATTAAAATAAAACCTAATTCCTTAATTGTTAAGGAGGGTTGCCCATATCTATAAATAAAATGAGTCTTATTATGGGTGGTGATTGACACTTTCACAAAATACGTGAATACGTAATTTCAATAGTTGGGAGAGTACACCATTTCCTATGAGAGATAGAAAAACTAGAATTTTGCCAAATATTCATCTTTTTGAATCTTTCTTCTTCCTTGGTGGATCACCTCTAGAGGCCAAACACTTGGGTGGCCAACATTGATCAAAAGAAGGAATCAAACCTGATGGATTCAAGTTGAAAGCAAAAAGGATTTGGAGATGAACTTGTACCTGAGGAAGCTCGAATCTTCAAGGGTATGATTCTTATTCTTTATCTTTTCGTTTAATTAATAATTATGCATAAAGGATGATCCGGGTATATGGTTTGTAAAATTTTAAAACTCTATTTTACCACGTTTTCGCTTACTTTGTGCAATTAGATTGCGTTCATGAATATTACAAACCTAACAAATGGAACTCTTAAGGATAATACTAGTTTGAATGAAAGAAAGTCATGAATAGGCAAAGATGGCTAAGATTTGGTAGGAACCTAAGTTTGGGGGAAAATTTGGGATATATAAGCTATATAAAAAAAAGAAGAATATAAAAAATATGAATAAACACAGTGGCTAGTCTAGTTTTGTGGCCTTTGTTACTTGAGTAAGTACACCCGAGGGGATGTCTCTACACCTAGCGCCCTAAAGCCTGACAGTTAAGAGTCGTTGGTTGAAAGCTCGTAAAGGGGTAGCACTGAAAAGCCTAGGAGAATTAGGCATTGCACAGCCATGAGAAAAATAAAAATTGAAAAATGGGACAAAGAGTGAAAAGCCCCCGTATGTGAATAAATAAACGTAAGTATCCTATTTTGACCTTTGAAATTAGTAACTGTTTGATTTTTGTTGGATCTTGCTTACTTTTGGATTTCTTGACTTTACGATGTATGAGTCCTTTAAAGAAGTCTATTATGTGTTTTATTTAACTTTACATCAGTTAGCATGGTTGTTGAGCACACACGCACTATATCAGTTATAACAGGTTAAGATTTTTGTACAGTTTTACGTGTTTATATTTGTTTTGTTTGTAGGTTGCATTACATGTTAGCTTTGGCATGGTGGTGGCAATATGGTAGTAATGCATAGGAAAAGCAATGAAATCAGCAGTCAACAGTCAGCAGTCTGCAGTGTAGGACCCCGCCGGGGCGGGCAGTTTACAAAAGAATTACCCCACCGGGGCGAGGGTGCACGTGTCAAGAAAATCAGCACCCTGTCGGGGCGGGCATTCCCAATGCTTAAACCCCTGCCGAGGCGGGGGTGCGCGGACAGAAAGGAAGTGTTTTGATGTAATTTAATCACTGCAGTGGCGTGGACAAAATGTAATTGGTTTCGATTGGGACTGGAATTGGCACATTTTTAGTAGCTATTACACTGACTTATGTAAAGGAATACATAATTCAATTAGACACTAATCAATTGCAACTTTTGAACCCTAATTTTAGAGAGGATTGTGGAGGAGCAGAGTAAGGAAGTAAGATCACGAAGATTTCAAAGTTGAGTGAAAATTAGGGTGGTTTGATACTATTCATATTCTTTATTTCAGTTTCTGTAAATTGGGATGATGTATTCTTTAATCTACTTGGTTTTTAATTCATTAGATATGAACTAAATTTCTTATTAAGCTTGCAATGGATCTTTAAAGTGGAACGATGATTATCATACTCTAAATTCAGTTAAATAAAGCTATATTTTCAGTTCATCTATTGTGATTTGTGCATAACTTATGAATTGCTTGATTACCAAGTATATGTGAATTTGTATGGATTCGAGAGATGAGATATGAATCTAGACCTAGTCATAATAGCATGTGTTCATGATTTCTACGTTTTGATGGAATTCTTGATATATGTTTAGGAAAGAGATGTACCTAACATCGCATGTAATCGTGTAAGAACTTGAGATTTAAACCTTTTTTTATTTTAATTTACATAGAGATATAGTGAATTAGTTAATTAGGGTGCTTGACTTAATTATATCAATTGTGGATTTAAGTTGATATGGTATTTAGTGCGTTGAGAGATGACTAATTCTACTTTAGTGTTCTTGATTAATGAACTGGGATAGTTAATTGGATTGAAAAGAAGTGTGATAATCTGAGTGAAGCTTAAAGTGAAATTGTAAGCTTAATTCTCCATTATCTTATTAGAATTTGTGGCAATTAGTTGTGTTGATTTGTTTTGGTTTTTAGTTTATTAATTTTTCATTATTTTCAATTATTAATTCGATTAGTTTAATAAAATTGAAATAATACAAAGCTAGTAATTGTTAGATTAAAATTAATACTTGTATTTGTGAAAACGATACTCTACTTATCATTATATTACTTATTGATCACGTATACTTGTGAAGAGATTCAAATTGGAAAGATATGGGACCCTTGTAACGCCCGAGAAAAATCGAATTTTTAGGAGAATTAAATTTTTATTTGATTATGTGAGTTAAATAAATTTAATTGATTATTTATGGGAGTAAGCTAATTGAAGGTCGTTATATGACCTAGATATGTCAGAACATCGTAATATTTTGGCTACGTGCTAGAATTAAAGTGTTTGAATTTCCAAGACGAAAATAAAAGCTTTCCGAGAAATTTTCCAAAAAATACTATTTACGCAATTCTGCTCGGGAATTATTTTTGAACTTCCGAAAAATACGTAACGATAGAATATCGAGGTGAGATGGAATATCCAATAATATTTCAATTATGACAAACGTAATTTTTTGCCTGCGGACTTAAAACCGAACGGTTAGGGAAAGTGATTTTCGAGAAGGAAATGAAATGCGTATAATGAATTAAAGCAATGATCGTATAATACGTAGGTATTGTACGATGTAATGAATACGAGTATGATATGAAGTATTATACGAGTATGTATGAATGATGTTATATCGTATATTATGAATTAGTATACGAGTTGGAATACGAGATTAATACGTGAATTATACGTTATAAGGCTTTAAGCAAATGGATTGGACTTGTAGGATGTGTTAGGAATGGTTAAGCCCAATGGTAGGAATGGTTAAGGTCCAAAGTGATTTAATGAACAAGCCCAAGTGTTTGTTAAATGAAAGCCCAAAGTATGAGATAAGCTAATTAAGTTAAAAGCCCAAAGTAAGAATCCAATGGATTAGGGTGACCAATAGAGCAACCATTGATTATATGGTTAATCTTGGTGACCAAGGATTTGGTGTGGTGAACAAGTAATTAAAGTAATGAGCAAGTAATGGATAAGCTAGGTGATTAGAAAGTATACTTGATAGCTAAGTAAGTGTGGAGGTAAAGAAAATTTGATGGTTAAGCTTGGAATAGTAAGGAGGTGATGAAGGAGGTGGAATGGCTTATTGACCATTAAGCCCTCACTTTGAAATTTCTATAAATAGAAGTTTGGTTAATTCATTTGAGAGTTTAAAAATACTAGCCAACATATATTGAGAGTGAGAAAGAGCTAGAAACAAGTGATCAAACTACTTTGAAGCAAAACATAAGAAGTTTAGCAAGAACGCGAAGAACGAAAAAGGTAATATTTTATAACCGTTAGTTTTCGAACTTTTCGATTTCTTTCTCGTAGAGAATAGTAGATTGGTGGAACATGTCTCTTCCAAAGGGATAAGGATGTCTATTAGTGACTAAAGCATTGATAAGTCATGTTTAAATAAGAAATCATAAGGGTTTACGTAAGTTCAAATCGTAGAAATCGTTTAAGGTTAATATGGTTGTTGATGGACAAATTAAAAACCATCATAGATAAGGTATGTGCATCTTACTTGGTTAGGATGTAGATGATGAATCAATGGAGTGTTCCATTTGATTTGGCTTATAGAACACGAGTAACGAAGTTATGGCGAATTTTGTGAAAATAGACATTTAACGTCGAAAATGTAGAAATCTCGAATTAGTAGTCAAAAGTTGTTATGTGACTTCGAAACTTCGGTTTTCAATGTGAACACGTGAGATAAGGTATTCAAGAGTCGTGGACTCAAGAATTAGTATACGAGTTGGAATACGAGATTAATACGTGAATTATACGTTATAAGGCTTTAAGCAAATGGATTGGACTTGTAGGATGTGTTAGGAATGGTTAAGCCTAATGGTAGGAATGGTTAAGGTTCAAAGTGATTTAATGAACAAGCCCAAGTGTTTGTTAAATGAAAGCCCAAAGTATGAGATAAGCAAATTAAGCTAAAAGCCCAAAGTAAGAATCCAATGGATTAGGGTGACCCATGGAGCAACCCTTGACTATATGGTTAATCTTGGTGACCAAGGATTTGGTGTGGTGAACAAGTAATTAAAGTAATGAGCAAGTAATGGATAAGCTAGGTGATTAGCAAGTATACTTGATAGCTATGTAAGTGTGGAGGTAAAGAAAACTTGATGGTTAAGCTTGGAATAGTAAGGAGATGATTAAGGAGGTGGAATGGCTTATTGACCATTAAGCCCTCACTTTGAGATTTCTATAAATAGAAGCTTGGTTAGTTCATTTGAGAGTTTACAAATACTAGCCAACATATATTGAGAGAGAGAAAGAGGTAGAAACAAGTGATCAAACTACTTTGAAGCAAAACATAAGAAGTTTAGCAAGAACGCGAAGAACGAAAAAGGTAATATTTTATAACCGTTAGTTTTCGAACTTTTCGATTCCTTTCTTGTAGAGAATAGTAGATTGGTGGAGCATGCCTCTTCCAAAGGGATAAGGATATCTATTAGTGACTAAAGCATTGATAAGTCATGTTTAAATAAGAAATCATAAGGGTTTACGTAAGTTCAAACCGTAGAAATCGTAGAATGTTAATATAGTTGTTAATGGACAAATTGAAAACCATCATAGATAATGTATGTGCATCTTTCTTGGTTAGGATTTAGATGATGAATCAATGCAGTGTTCCATTCGATTTGGCTTATAGAACACGAATAACGAAGTTATGGCAAATTTTGCAAAAATAGAGTTAAACGTCGAAAATGTAAAAATCTCATATTAGTAGTCAAAAGTTGTTATGTGACTTGGAAACTTTGGTTTTCAATGTCAACACATGAGATAAGGTATTCAAGAGTCGTGGACTCAAGAATCGTCAAATTCTGACTTATAACGAAGAAAACGAGTATTGAACGCTCGAAAACGATAAACGAACGCTTAAAATGAACTAAAAGGTGAACTCCGAGTTAACGGATTTGGAATTGTAAAATTCTTATATGAACACATAGAGGATGTAATTTGTGAGTTGTGGGCTTTCGAATGAGCCAATTCGGATGTAAAACGAATAAGTTATGAAGCCATGAGTTTCGTTAGAAAAGCAAACTGTCATGGCCAACTAGTGCACAGGGGTGGCGCTGCAGCGCCAAACCAAGCACAAAAGATCCGTGCCGCAGCACCGGATCTGGCCTTGTCTCCGGTTAGTTGGTGCTGCAGCGCCGAGTTATACTAGAGATGCCACGACGCAGCGTCGGCAGTGTAAAATGGTTGACCAAGTTAGGTTGTTATTCCATTTGAAGGTAGACCGAAGGTAAGACAATGAAGGTACTTAATGTGCATAATAAAGCTAACTTTAAATTACTTATAAAGTGATAATGTTAGAAGATTAGGTATGGTTTAACCATAATTAAACGAAGAACGCAAGAGGGTAGTTAGTAAACCATGAATGATGTTCAACTTTGGTGCTTCACCAAATGATGATCGAGCGTCGGTTAATAATGTAAGAACGTTAATGAGCCATAACGAAGCATAGAAAGTCGATTTGACTTTATTAATGAAATAAGTATGATTAAGTATACAAAATGAAAGATAGTTAATTGATGATGAATTAATTAACTTAAAGTAGCATCTTCGATGATGATAATAACGTTGAGAGTTACAACTAAAAGTTGTTGAATATTATGTGAATGTGAATGGTATGCAATAAGTATACTTAACTAATGACGATCGAATTTCGATTAATAACGTAAGAACATTAGTAAACTGTGAGGAAGGATGATTAGTTCGAAACGAGTGGTATTAATGAAGTAAATCTACTTACAACATAGATGAGAAAGAAGTTGGTAAGAAAGTTGTAAACGGCAAGCCGGAACCAATAATAAACAAATCTAATATACGATTAAATTAAGAAGAAAGGTAAGATTTATTAGGAACCATGTATGTTCATTCATGACCTAATGTGGTATGTTATGTGGAGACTGTAAAGACTCAAAGGGAAAGTAATTATATTGTAGCAGACGTTGAAGGCAAGTCTTTCTTAACACTTGTCTAACCTTCGTGTTATCCAAGTTTTCTATGATTCATTTTATGAAATGCATGGATTATTTTACGAAAGGGTCGATGCCAGTTTTAACTCGGCTATACTATTCTTGAAAGATTGATTGATTTCTATACAAGTCTCTCAATATAGAACTGTTAACAGTATCCTATGCCAAGTATTGGGTACGGATGTAAAGATAAGTTTGTCTATGAACAAACAAAAGTATTTTCATCGATTATTCGATGGGCACGCGAGGTTGCCAAAACTTAAACGTAAATACATTTAACGGAAGAGTGTTGATTAACATAGGGTACTATAGGCTGATCACCTAGACGTACTCGTAAGTAAAGCCGGATGGATGGCCTTAGTGCCGGAAGTCCTTTTCAAGTATGAAAACGGAAAGAGTATGTTCCTGGTCTTTTGTCCGATTCAGAATTCCTAAGCTATTATATATATACTTTGGAATTGTTGTTAAGAAATGAGAAGTACTAGTCAAGGTTTCCTAGTACTTCATAACTATTGTTCAGTTATGGAGGAAGAATCATATGCTTCTTAAAGTGGTATTTATATTATACATTGTTATACTTGCTGAGCTAGTTATGCTCACTCTTGCTTGAACCATATGATTGCAGCTAAAGCCGAACGAACTGAGAGTTCTAAGAGAGATAAAGGCAAGGCTAAGATGGGCAGTTAATCGTCCTGTAATAGAGTAGTGTATTTGTATGTAATATACTTATGAAAAACAAAGAATGTATTCGATTTCTGAACCTGGTAAAGGATTTGTTATTATTATAATATAAAGATATTAAATATAATCATTTTGTTGTTGTCTCAGTGGAATGACTGTATGAATTGTAGTATCGTGGAGCACCATCTATCGGGTTGGAAGATACCCGGATTTGGGGGCGTCACAGGTTGGTATTAGAGCATTAGGTTATAAAACTTAAGGGGGGAAGAACCTTAGGCTAAAAACCTCGTTAAGGAAGGAAAAATCCGAAGGAAGTAAACTCAAGCTTTACTTAAGTTAAATGAGTTAATAAGGTATTGAGGAAACTCAGTATCAAAAGATTTAAAAGATGGAAATTAACCCTAAATAAACTAAATGTGATTTGTGCTTATACTAATGTGTGTTAAGTACTAATCAACATGTTATGTGTTATTGAAGGATGTCGAACGATAGCTTGATGTATAGCGACATACACGCGGTGAGCAAATAGTTTGTGAGCAGAGTAGAGCCTGTACCTATGCCAATGGCGGAGGTACCATTAGTGATTCTAGAGGAGTCGGAGACAGGGGAGTACTTTTCTAAGGAGGACTACTCTGAGGGAGATATGGATATGACATCATACCTTGATATGATGATCTATGAGGAGGAGGAATTAGATGTAACATCGGTTCATACGGTGGTACCTACACTAGAGTCAACATATCCAGATGCAATGAGAGCATTGTATCTAGCAGTGCTTGACAGAAATGTGCAACTGAGTACAATTGTGCAGAACTAGAATGAAGAGATTGATTATCTCCATGAAGCTAAGAAGTCTGCAGAAGCAGATTTTAATTCAAAGCACGATAAACATGTGCTTATGTCAGAGCAGGCTAGGGACTATAAGGAAGAGGTCGATGAGCTTAGTAAGAAACTGGTTGGGAAAGACCAGAAGATAGCACGGATGTCTTACATCCATGAGAGTGCTCATAGGGATTTCAAAAAATTGATTGGTATTCCATTGAGTAGGGATAGACTCGATATACTATTAGTCGAGATACGGTAGCAATGATTGCGAACGAGGAACTCAAAGAGGTTGTTATGCATTATTAGAAGTTTAGAGTTATAGATATGTGTGTAGTGATGCAAAACCCTCTTTTTCATAAAAGGGTAGTTTTTTTGTAAATCCCAACTTTTGTGAAGTTCAATTGTGGGATAAAAATGTATTAGCTTTTGGCTATAGAAGCAAATTATAAATAGTTTCAAACTATGAAGAAGCATATTAATATAATAAATTTTTTATTTAATGTGCTTTGATGTGGCATGCGTTATTATTGTGGAATGATAAAAAAGGGGGGGTCAGAAAAACCCTATGCAAGAGTTCGTTAATTTATTAACAGCTGCATTTAACAAAACTGGGGGTGAAGCACCCACGGGACCTAGGGTAGCCAGAACGACTACCTTTAAAGAATTTAAGAGCGTAGGTCCGCCGGAGTTCAAAGGAACGACGGACCCATTAGAAACCCAGACATGGGTAAAAGAAATAGAGAAGGCGTTTGTTATTACGAACATAGCTGGGGCACAAAAGACTTCTTTTGCGACCTATATGAAGAAGGGAGGAGACAACTTTTGGTGGGAGGCTCACCAAGGTGGGGCTAGAACAAATGCGGTAACATGGGAACAATTCAAGAAGGTTTTCTTCGAGAATTATTTCCCTACAAGTATGCAGGGGAGGATGGAGATTAAGTTCTTAGAACTAAGCAAGGGGACATGATGGTTCCCTAATACGCGGCCAAATTTAATGAATTGGCAAGGTTTGCTCCACACCAAGTGGACACTAATGAGAGGAATGC
The DNA here is from genome assembly GCA_016801055.1 of Panax notoginseng. Lineage (NCBI taxonomy): Eukaryota > Viridiplantae > Streptophyta > Magnoliopsida > Apiales > Araliaceae > Panax > Panax notoginseng. Next base: position 69,350,225 of record CM029016.1, read on the forward strand.
TCGTAGGTTTGAGTAGGGCCGGAAACCCTGGCTCTATAGTAGGATTTTGGTGTTTTAGAGTGCTTCCTATGGGACCATTCTGGAGAAAGAGATTATAGCAGAAGGTGGTAGTGAGGCATAGACCCAATACCACAAAGAAAGAAAGAATAAGAGCAAGAGAGAGGGATGAACTAAGGCAGAGAATGCCGGTGGTAGTGGCGATATGCCGAAAAGAAAGAATTTTTACTCTGGGAATACTAGAGTAGGACAAGGGGATCCTAAACATAGGATGAAAGCATATACGATATGTGGAAAGACTCATTTAGGAGTCTGTCTGAAGGGGAAATCGAGTTGTTATAGAAGTAGACAGGAGGGTCATATATCACCCAATTGTCATAATTCTAAGAAAAATCATGATTGTTTTGTATGTGGGTCGTTGGACCACATGGTAAGAAATTGCCCAAAGAAGGAATTGGAGGAAAGTAAAGGTGTTAGTAGTGGTAAGTTAGCCATTACTGAACCACCATCGTCTGGTAGACCTATGGCCCGTACTTTTAATATGACTATCGAAGATGCGGTTGCATCAACGGATGTAGTAATATGTATCATTTCAGTTAATACAATGAATGCTTATGTGCAGTGTGATTGGAGTGCTACTTGATCTTTTATAGCATGTGAATTTGCTAAGTGATTAAGTTCATTCCCGAAAGGATTATAAATACCTTTGAATGTTAAGGTAGAGAATGAGGAAATAACTTTCGTTGATGTTATTCGTGGAAATTGTTTCATGAATAAAAGAGTAAATAAGTATCGGTAGATAAGTACCGATAAAGTTGAGAGAATTTGAAGTAATTCTTGGTATGAATGGGTTGATTAACCATAGAACCTTAACAAATGGTCTAAGGAAAAGTATGAATCTTCGATTTTCTAAGAAACCCAAGGTAGTAAGTTACGGTAATAAATCACCGGACATTCTTGTTGTCTAATCATGACACAATCTAGAAGGATGTTAAGATAAGTTTATGTTGTGGTTCAATCGTAACCTTTGATGGTTGACATATGGGAGCTGGGCTAAACAATTCCTTCAGAAAGCGAAGGTATATACGAAACTGGCAACCGATCTAACTCACTGTGATGGCAATGTAGATGAGACGGGAACTTGTTTGTTGGTTATTTGTGGGAAACCACTCAGAGTACCATATGGACTACTAGAAGAGAAACGATGTGTGCTGAATCCTAAAGAAGTAATAAGAAGAAGATAAGAAAGTAAATCATCAAAGATGATGAACGTATTAAGTAAGACATCTCCGTATGTCATGAAGCTGTAAGCCGATAATGAAAGTAAGTCGCGTAAACTTAGGCTAAAAGAATGTGAACCCTAAGAAGTAAAGTAAGTAAACTAATGCGTAAGTCAAATATATGACTAATTGGTTAGTGGTTAAGAATAAATACACATTACCCAGGATCGATGAGCTATTTGATCAGTAAAAGGGGCAAAGAAATTTTTCTAAGATAGATTTGTGTACGGGGTATCGTCGGTTGAAAGTAAGGAAGAAGGAGGTACCTAAGACTACGTTCAGAACTCGTTATGGTTATCACGAGTTTTTGGTTATATCAGTTTGGGTTGACTAATGCATTGAAGTTAGACTTTTCGTAAGGGGCGCCGAGCAAGTTGGTGCTAAGCTGATAGGTACTCTTGTGAGATGCTATGGTCAAAAGTACCATTAGTGTCACAGGATGTTAGAGTAATATTTGGACGAGTTGGTCGTAATGATCATTGGTGATATTCTAGTCTTTCTAAGATGCCAGAAGATCATGATGAACATATGAAGATAGTGTTGGAATCACTACGGAGGGAGAAGTTTGATATGGAATTCACTAAGTGTGAATTTTAGCTTAAAAGATATTAAGATTTGTTATTGATAAGTATAATGGGAATGAGAAGGGAGAAAAATAGTTTTCAGGAATTAAAAAGGAAGGTTAAGTGAGGTGCATGTATTGTCTTTATCCGATAATACAGGAAATTTTGTAGTGTATCTCTATGTTTAGCATAGATAACGACATTACATGCTCATGTAGCATGGCAAGGTCATTGTGTATGTATCACGCCAGTTAAAGGATTATGAGAAGGTCTATCCTACTTGTGATCTATAATTAGATAATTAGCAGCTGTAGTTTTGAATTAGAAATTTGAAGATAGTATTTATACGGGGAGAAGTGTGAGATATACACGGACTCTAAGAGTCTGAACTATATCTTCACACAGAAGGAGTGGTATAGGAGGTAGAGAAAGTGGTTAGAATTGATAAAGGATCACGACTGTGATATGTTATATCATTCAGGGAAGGTGAATGTAGTAGCCGACACATTAAGTAAGAAAGGTAGGGAAAAGCTATCAGTGTTAGCGACTCAGAATGAGTTAATAACGGAGATTGCGAGAACGGAGTTAGAAGTTAAATTACGAAATGAAGAGGTAGAAATGGTATTTACAATGTAGACTCAATCCACAAAAATAGAACGAGTTAAGGAAGTACAACTAGGTAACGAGGAATGTAAGTGAATGAAGAAGATGATGAAGGATGAAGAGAAGATTAAGTATAATCTTGTTTTAAATGAGGAATTTGAGTTTCATATAATTCTGAGTTAAAGAAAGAATTAGTAAAAGATAATATCTTTAATGAAGGTGAAGGTAGGGAACCACAATGTCAAAGAAGCATTGTGGGAACTCGAGATTAAAATGATGGAAAATTTTTCCTCATTTAGTTGTGTAATTATAGCGAGATTCTGGGGACAGAATCCTTATAAGGGGGGAAGAATGTAACGCCCGAGAAAAATCGAATTTTTAGAAGAATTAACTTTTTATTTGATTATGTGAGTTAAATAAATTTAATTGATTATTTATGGGAGTAAGCTAATTAAAGGTCGTTATATGACCTAGATATGTCAGAACGTCATAGTATTTTGGCTACGTGCTAGAATTAAAGTCTTTGAATTTCTAAGACGAAAATAAAAGCTTTCCGAGAAATTTTTCGAAAAACACTATTCACGCAATTCTGCTCGGGAATTATTTTTGACCTTTCGAAAATACGTAACGATAGTATATCGAGGTGAGATGGAATATCCAATAACATTTCAGTTATGACAAACACAGTTTTTTGCCTGCGGACTTAAAACCTAACGGTTAGGGAAAGTGATTTCCGAGAAGGAAAAGAAATGCGTATAATGAATTAAACCAATGATCGTACAATACGTAGGTATTGTACGATGTAATGAATACGAGTATGATATGAAGTATTATACGAGTATGTATGAATGATGTTATATCGTATATTATGAATTAGTATACGAGTTGGAATACGAGATTAATACGTGAATTATACGTTATAAGGCTTTAAGCAAATGGATTAGACTTGTAGGATGTGTTAGGAATGGTTAAGCCCAATGGTAGGAATGGTTAAGGTCCAAAGTGATTTAATGAACAAGCCCAAGTGTTTGTTAAATGAAAGCCCAAAGTATGAGATAAGCTAATTAAGTTAAAAGCCCAAAGTAAGAATCCAATGGATTAGGGTGACCAATAGAGCAACCATTGATTATATGGTTAATCTTGGTGACCAAGGATTTGGTGTGGTGAACAAGTAATTAAAGTAATGAGCAAGTAATGGATAAGCTAGGTGATTAGAAAGTATACTTGATAGCTAAGTAAGTGTGGAGGTAAAGAAAATTTGATGGTTAAGCTTGGAATAGTAAGGAGGTGATGAAGGAGGTGGAATGGCTTATTGACCATTAAGCCCTCACTTTGAAATTTCTATAAATAGAAGTTTGGTTAATTCATTTGAGAGTTTAAAAATACTAGCCAACATATATTGAGAGTGAGAAAGAGCTAGAAACAAGTGATCAAACTACTTTGAAGCAAAACATAAGAAGTTTAGCAAGAACGCGAAGAACGAAAAAGGTAATATTTTATAACCGTTAGTTTTCGAACTTTTCGATTTCTTTCTCGTAGAGAATAGTAGATTGGTGGAACATGTCTCTTCCAAAGGGATAAGGATGTCTATTAGTGACTAAAGCATTGATAAGTCATGTTTAAATAAGAAATCATAAGGGTTTACGTAAGTTCAAATCGTAGAAATCGTTTAAGGTTAATATGGTTGTTGATGGACAAATTAAAAACCATCATAGATAAGGTATGTGCATCTTACTTGGTTAGGATGTAGATGATGAATCAATGGAGTGTTCCATTTGATTTGGCTTATAGAACACGAGTAACGAAGTTATGGCGAATTTTGTGAAAATAGACATTTAACGTCGAAAATGTAGAAATCTCGAATTAGTAGTCAAAAGTTGTTATGTGACTTCGAAACTTCGGTTTTCAATGTGAACACGTGAGATAAGGTATTCAAGAGTCGTGGACTCAAGAATCGTCGAATTCCGACTTATAACGAAGAAAACGAGTATTGAACACTCGAAAATGATAAACGAACGCTCAAAATGAACCAAAAGGTGAATTTCGAGTTAACAGATTCGGAATTGTAAAATTCTTATATGAACACATAGAGGATGTAATTTGTGAGTTGTGATCTTTCGAATGAGCCAATTCGGATGTAAAATGAATAAGTTATGAAGCCGGGAGTTTTGTTAGAAAAGCAAACTGTCATAGCCAACTGGTGCACAGGGGTGGCGCCGCAGCGCCAAACCAAGCACAAAAGATCCGCGTCGCAGCACCGGATCTGGCCTTGTCTCCAGTTAGTTGGTGCCACAGCGCCGAGTTATACTAGGGATGCCGCGCCGCAGCGTCGGCAGTGTAAAACGATTGACCAAGTTAGGTTGTTATTCCATTTGAAGGTAGATCGAAGGTAAGATAATGAAGGTACTTAATGTACGTAATAAGGCTGACTTTAAATTACTTATAAAGTGATAATGTTAGAAGATTAGGTATGGTTTAACCATAATTAAACGAAGAACGTAAGAGGGTAGTAAGTAAACCCTGAATGATGTTCAACTTTGGTACTTCACCAAATGATGATTGAGCGTCGGTTAATAATATAAGAACGTTAATGAGCCGTAACAAAGCATAGAAAGTCGATTTGACTTTATTAATGAAATAAGTATGATTAAGTATACGAAATGAAAGATAGTTAATTGATGATGAATTAATTAACTTAAAGTAGCATCTTCGATGATGACAATAACGTTGAGAGTTACAACTAAAAGTTGTTGAATATTACGTGAATGTGAATGGTATGCAATAAGTACACTTAACCAATGACAATCGAATTTCGATTAATAACGTAAGAACATTAGTAAACTATGAGGAAGGATGATTAGCTCGAAACAAGTGGTATTAATGAAGTAAATCCACTTACAACATATAAGAGAAAGAAGTTGGTAAGAAAGTTGAAAACGGCAAGCCGGAACCAATGATAAACAAATCTAATATACGATTAGATTGAGAAGAAGGTTAAGATTCATTAGGAACCATGTATGTTCATTCATGACCTAATGTGGTATGTTATGTGGTTATGTGTTGTAGAGACTGTAAAGACTCAAAGGGAAAGTAATTATATTGTAGCAGACGCTGAAGGTAAGTCTTTCTTAACGCTTGTCTAACCTTCGTGTTAGCCAAGTTTTCTATGATTCATATTATGAAATGCATGGATTATTTTACGAAAGGGTCGATGCCAGTTTTAACTCGGCTAGACTATTCTTGAAAGATTTATTGATTTATATACAAGTCTCTCAATATAGAACTGTTAACGTTATCCTATGTCAAGTATTTGGTACGGATGTAAAGATAAGTTTGTCTATGAACAAACAAAAGTATTTTCATCGATTATTCGATGGGCATGCGAGGTTGCCAAAACTTAAACGTAAATACGTTTAACGGAAGAGTGTTGACCAACATAGGGTACTATAGGCTGATCACCTAGACGTACTCGTAAGTAAAACCGGATGGATGGCCTTAGTGCCAGAAGTCCTTTTCAAGTATGAAAACAGAAAGAGTATGTTCCTGGTCTTTTGTCCGGTTCAGAATTCCTAAGCTATTATATATATACTTTGGAATTGTTGTTAAGAAATGAGAAGTACTAGTCAAGGTTTCCTAGTACTTCATAACTATTGTTCAGTTATGGAGGAAGAATCATATGCTTCTTAAAGTGGTATTTATATTATACATTGTTAGACTTGCTGAGCTAGTTATGCTCACTCTTGCTTGAACCATATAATTGCATCTAAAGCCGAACGAACTGAGAGTTCTAAGAGATCTAAAGGCAAGGCTAAGATGAACAGTTAATCGTCCTGTAATAGAGTAGTGTATTTGTATGTAATATACTTATGAAGAACAAAGAATGTATTCGGTTTTTGAACCTGGGAAAGGATTTGTTATTATTATAATATAAAGATAGTAAATACAATCATTTTGTTGTTGTCTCAATGGAATAACTGTGTGAATTATAGTATCGTGGAGCACCATCTGTCGGGTTGGAAGATACCCGGATTTGGGGGTGTCACAACCCTAATTTCACTTATTGCTTCATTCAGATTATACTCCTCTTTTTCAATACACCGTGTCCATTTCATATAAAATCCACAAAAGAGATAAAATTCATTTGAACATCAATATTACCTAACCCACTATATGTCTATGTGAATTACATTTAATATCAATTTAAGCACAAGCTCTCTAAACGACTACGCATGGCAAGCCGGTATATGCCTATCCTGATTGCGAATCACAAAATCTATCATATGTAAATTTCATGAACACATGCTAACAAGGTCAGATCTGAACTTATACTTCCTTTTTTAATTCCATATAAGTTATCAAGGTAGATGGTGATCAAGCATCTAATAAAATTAGCACAACCAAGTTAGGCAATTCAACTATAATCATTCAAGCATCACAACAAGGCATATAAAACTAAACTACGTGATAAGATTCATTAGAATCCCATAATGGTGGTTAGTTCTTCTCTGAATCAACAACCATTATGGCATATAAACTAAGCATGAGAAAATTCAATGAAAACAAAGAGATTAAATAGAAGAGAGAATGCAAATCTGTTCAAACTCTTGCTCCAAGTCAGCTTCCAACTCAATTCATAACCACAATCGATCCAAAGTGAAATACCAATATTCACAAGCTAATAGATCTATAGAGAGAAGCAAAATAGTAGTAGTATCTATGGAATCTCTTTAGCTCTATGAAAACCCTAAAAAGGAAAATATAACTGCTGATAATAATATCTCGTAACAAGCAAATACACCATTATATGGAAAATACGCTTCAGCAGATTAAAATTGAAAAGTTAATTTCTATACGCCGCGTGGGCATATAGAAGGATTGGGGCGCGGGTGCACCGGGCTGGACTTCTGGAATGTTCCTGGCACGGGCGCGCCGACCTTGGCTTGAATGATGGCGTGGCAGCGCGACTGCTTCCTGCTGCATACTGTTGTTGTTGTCTTGTTGTTACCTTGAAGCTGCTTCCTTCTTCTTCTTTCTTCACTTGCTTCTTCATTCTTAACTTAACTTCTAGATGCCATATTCACATGCATTAGCTCAGCTACATTCTTCATTCTAGCACAAGCTCACCATGTCATGCCATTTCCATGTCATTGCCATGCCTTTGGAGTTTTCTTGATGCAACCTAAAAAATAAACATAAAAAGTAATCAAACAATATTAAAAATACTTAAGTTTAAGTATAATTCTAGCAATTTGATAGCCAATAAGTAGGTCTAAAACCTACTTATCAAGGGAAAGGAAGAAGAAGAAGCAGGATCCACAATTGGTACGTCCTCCTCCTCGTCCACAACATCCGGTCTCTCAATTCGGATAGGGCGAATAACTGACTCAGTCAACCGGAGAGGTTATCGGGCTAGGCGAGGCCGAGGAACATCTGAAGATCTCTTCCTCACACCTGAAGAGGCCTTACGAGAGTTGCTCGGCTGGTCTGGACCTATAATTTGGACAAAAGTTTCCAAATCACCTCAGAAAAGGTGAGGTAAATGCTAAATTAAAGCTCATTAAATTCAAATCATAGCTTCATGCATACATGCATTGCTTTAACATACATCTATATTAGAGTTAAAATTGCATGTTCATTAAATGCCCAGACTCGTGAAAAAATTTCGCCAGAGTCTCTTTTGTAAAATGGACTGTCAACATACACATAGGCATGACTAGGTGGCCATTCAGTAGCACACCAACTCAAAGTCATGAATATCTCATATGCATAAAAAACCGTCAAAATTAAATCCATCATAGTAACCTAATTACCAGGTGTGCTTTACTTCAAAACCTTTGCTCATTTGTCCTCAAATAGGATGAAAAAATAGCAGAAAAGAGTGCCAATTGACTGTCTCAAAAGTCAATTTTTTTCACATCAATACGTTCAGCATGGTAAAAGACTAACATTTACTGCGTTGAATAATTTTTATCAAGTCATATGAGCATTCATATTCACTACAATGTGTTTAGAAGCATTCTATATGATATCTCACATTCCAACGGTTAAAATTGGAAAATAAAACTTATAAACGTTACCAGGATAGTGCATAACAATTGTACGGTGACAGATTTTGCAGAAAGCATCCTGAACATAGTAGATCTGAAGAAGAAATCTCTGATTTTCTGTGTGGCTTCAACTTAAAAATGACTTGTGAAAGAGATCGGAGAGAGTATATAACGCATGGGTGGCCGCGGGTCAACCCGCGAAAGCCGTGGGTCTACTTGCGGCTACCCAAGGTGGTCCCCACCCACTTTGGCTTAATCAAATTTGAGTTGCAACGGAGGTCCCAAAAACTAAAAAGTCAAAACAGGGAAAAAGGTACTACACGATTGAGCGGAAAGGGCCTAGAATCCTGAATTAAAAGACCAAACTGTGGGTCTACCTATTAATCATTAGTATTCGCCTAGATACAGGGTTCAAAAAGCTGATGATAGAAAGCTATTGAAAGCGGCCCTTGTCAAAGCATCGTGAAGGTCCAATGCCATCAACTGGGGGGTTTTGTTTGCCATCAAAGCATCCAAACTTGTCAGAGGTATAACTCATCAGAAAGATATCCCTAGCGGAGATTTTAGACATCCCTGAGACTGCAAATTATTGGCAATAACTGCAGCGAAGCATCGAAAAAGATTCAGGGATGTATGACGTTGAATGCTGCTTCAGCGAAGGTCAGACATCCTTGACACTGTAAATCATTGGGGACAACTCCAGCGTAGCATCGAAAATGGTCCGGTGATGTAAGTCGTTAAAAGCTACTTCAACAAAGATCAGAGTATCTGATGTTGCAGGTCGTTGGCAATAACTCCAACGAAGCGTCAGAGGAGTTTGATGATGCAACCTATGGAAAACCATCTTCACTAGGGAGGACCGATGATGGAATCTATTATACAGATCCTCATCCGAGATACTGCAAAGGCTCGGTGATTTCCAGACCGTTTTAAACTACTATTTATAGTAGGCACCGAGGAAAGTCATTGATGTTCAACCTCCACAACACTGTCGTTCGAGTGAGTATTGTGAAGATGTTGTAAAAGCAAGCAATCAAAATGCTATCTCCTGAGGAACTATCGGCATCGACCTAGTAGAAAGTTAGAGTGATGGTGATAATGCTAGCGTAATGGCAAGAAACATCCAATGGTGGTAACCAAGCTAAGCTATCATCAGGATAAAACATAAAAAATCCCTGAGAGTCGCTCGCAAAGGAGAAGAACTTCTTCGATGGAAAGCTCATCTGGAAGCACAAAGACGTTGGTGACAACCCCAATGTCAAAATTTGATGGTCTCAACCATTAGAAAACCTCCACAGCAGGGATCTTGAAAACATCGCTGTGACTTGTCATCGAATCAGGCTCAAATAGTACTGATGGACATTGCAAACCGCTGGCGCCAACCCGCGTAGCATCGAGAGATCTGATGATTAAAGCTTTGTAGACTACCATTAGAGTATACATAAAAGCAGTTCAGTGGAGCCCTCATTGACAACTCCATCCCCCCAACAGAAGCAGCGGGAGTAGGCAGTTATCACATCACGTTGGAAATCATTCCAACAACAACATTTAGCATAACATCACATCATGGTCTATTGTATTGCATCATCTTAATCTTGTCATATTTCAAGTGTCTAGTAGTCTTTATCATGTCCATGTCATTACATTGCATGCACATGAAAAAGAGGGGCATCTGTAGACACTAGAAATTTTGCATTCCTATTACTAACTGTGCAAGAGGGTAGAATTATCTTTCATTTTGGTCTACCCTAGAAGTCATACCAGTTTCCAACCCCGGAGATAACCCCCGGAGATCAGTTTTCAGCCCCAGAGATAACCCTGAGAGATTTAGTTTCTAGTCCGGGAGATAACCCCAGAAGATCCAGTTTCCAGTCCCGGAGATAACCTCGGGATATCTAGTTCCAACCCCGGAGATAACCCCTGGAGATCAGTTTCCAACCCTGAAAATAACCTCGGGATATCCAATTTCCAGTCCTTGAGATAACCCTGGGAGATCCAGTTTCCAACCCCGGGAGATCCAGTTTCCAGTCCCAGAGATAACTCCGGGAGATCAAGTTCCAACCCCGGAGATAACCCCGAGAGATCAGTTTTCAAATCCCAAAGATAACCCTGAAAGATTCAGTTCATGTGACAACCCGAATTTTTATAAATTATTAAAATAAGATTTTAATAATTAAGATTCTTATTATGAGATGCTTTGAGTTTGAGTATGTATATATACATGCTATATATTTTGAAATATGTGATCTGGTGTGAAGAGAAATATATATTCATATATTGGGGAAGTGAGGTTTAATAGTTAAGTTAACTATTGAAGAAATTAAATAAATTTTATAATTAATTTTAAATATTTATTGAGTTAAATAAATATTTTAAATAATTTATTTATTAAAAAATAATAATAAATAAATAAAATAAGTGATGTCCTAGTCTGATTTAATAATTAAATTAGGTGTATAATAATTTATTAATCAGAAGTATTATTATAATAAAAATTATAATTATTATTGTAAGTTATGTAAATTGGTTATAAGTGTGACAAAAGTAACTATATAGTATAAATATTATAAAAATAAACTAGTGTGAGAATTATGTGTTTAGCCAAACAAGACCTTGTGGCCTTTGGATTTTTTTAGATAACGTCTTTTGGTTTTGATAACTGAAGAGTACGTGAGTATAAAGAGAGAGATGAGTAAGAAGAGAGAAGAAGAAAGAAAAACACAGAGAGTGAGAGCTTGAGAGAATTCTCTGAGATTGTCTAGAAGAGGGAGAAGGATTGCTAAAGCTTGTGACCTTCTTGCAAAGAAATCAAGCATTGAAGGTATAAAAACCTAAGTTTATGTTCTAAATTTCTAATATGGGATTGTACGAATTTGGTAATTATGTTGTCTTCAAATGGTTTTAAAGTATCAAATTCATGGAAAATGGGTTTCAAGAAGAAAAGTAAATATTAGTGTGTATTCATGTGATATGGCTTAAGAAAGTACAAAAATTAATGTCTAATATGTGTTATAATCTATAAATTGGTATTGGATTATGTTAGTATGTGAAGAAACAAAAACGGCGTAGTTTGAATCATGTCAATTGGTTAAGAAACGAAGTCGTGGCGATTGAATTCGCTAAATGTGTTTAAAATATAAAAATATAGCATGAACACTGAATTGGAACCCTTAAAATGATTTGTTAATATGTTTGAAGTTTTATAATTATGCTCTAGATGAGTAGCTAAGAGTTTAACGAGTCCAACGAATCGAAAACCAACTAATTCGGACTTAAAATGAGAAAGTTACGTCAAAAAAACTGTAATCTGTGCGAAGCCTCGCGCGGGCGCGTCGCCCATGCGCGCGGGCGCGCGGGCGCGCAGCTGGGGCTGGGAGATAGTGTGAACACACTGAAAGTGGCGCGGGCGCACCCAAGGTGTGCTAACTTTGACTGCTTTGACTTATTTTGGTAAAACAATCATAACTTTTTCATACGAACTCCGATTAAGGCGATTCAAGATGATCCTTAATAAGAACGAATAGATATAACTTTCATTCTTTAATTTTTTTCAATTTGTGGTCCTTAGCAGGGGTCAAAATAGTCATCTTTAGGACTGTTGTGTTTTCGGGGATAATCAGAGGGCGTCGGGCATGCACGTATGCAAGAGTAGTGCTTCTGACGATAAAAGATGTTGTTTTAAGTTATAAAACATAAAAATTATGAAGCATAATGATGCTTAACATTAATAAATGATATATTAGATAAGTTGTATAAGCATTCTAAGCACACACAAGAGAGACGAATCGGGCGTGTGACGAATGAACGTCGAAACGTCGTGCTAAGTGTTAATGAACTTAAAAAGTGTTTCAATTCAATTAAAATAAATATTATAAGATATGGAATAGGGTTAATATAAAACCAATAATGATTCCTAGCAATACTTAAACACTTGAATAACTTTGAGTATGAAATATAGTGAGATATAAGTTAAAAGTTAACACAATCAAATTGAACATTATGTAGTGATAATAGGAAGAGTTATCAGATATAGAGTAAAGTTTACATTACAACTACTATGCATTGCAATATGACTAATAGTTGATGTGTATGATTATATAATTGTGTAGGGCACGTGAAGTACTGATAACTGTAAGTTGTTAAACTGTTATTGGTAAACAACGATCAAGGAAAGTCTTTTAGTTCCTATTTGTTATGTGAACTTGATCATTAACTGTTTTACATCTTTATTTCAAATAGCATGATGTGTTTTATATATGTTGAAAGTATGAAATGTTAAAGTCAACTTATGACTATGTTGATTGAGTAAGGAACTCAATCTTTATTCTTGTTATATGAACTGTAGCATGTACGTTATGTTAGTCCAATGTTTATGAGATATATGTTGAGCATGTTATTATATGCTACGTGATGTATGAAAATTGTTAGATTTTGCTGGGCTGTCGAGCTCAACCTTGCAAATAACCATTTTTGCATGTCAAGATTTTAAGGTAAGGATATGTGCTAAGTGAATTATAGAGATCCATATTCCCGAAGATTACTTATGTTTTATAAGAAATGTATTTAACATTTTGAATGTAATATGTTGTTGAATTGTAAGTTGAGCTATCCGGTGTATTTGGACATCTATTTAAGATGTAAGACTTTATATAGTCATTTTGTTATAACGATTCATGATATAAATTTGAATCGAAGAGATGTAATGTAAAGGTTGCGATTTAGGGCAATACAGAAGGAAATGTATAAAAATTTTAAATATTCTTCATTTTTAGTGATTTTAATATCGAATAATGATGTAAAGATAGATTAAAGTTGTATTGTTAACGATCGAGAAGGAGAATATTATTGTATGAATTTTGGGGTCGTTACAGTTGGTATCAAAGCTATAGGTTATAAACCTTAGGTAGGAGTACCGTAGGCTATAACCTTAGAAAAGGAAGATGAAGATAATGAAAGAATAAGCTCAAATAGAGTTTGAACAATAAGAAGTAATTTAAGAAATTTATAAAGAAGGCATTAAAGCATGCGTGAGAGGATTCAAGGAAGAATCTCGCAGAGTTATAAGGAATATGAATGTGGGGTTACCCAACTCCAATGATAAGATTGTAAGGTGATAATAAATAGATAATGTCTATAAGAAGAGAATGATAAAGATGTTAAGAATATAAAGTTATATTTAAGTATGGTACAATTGTACTCTTTAATAGTTGATGTATAGTATCTGGGCTAAACGATTCCTTCATAGAGCTGAGGTATATACGAACTAGCAACTCGGAACCTAGTTTGTTGGTTGTTTGTGGGAAACCACTCAGCGTACCATATTGAAACTATTAGAGACTCGATGTGTACCAAGTATAGAAAATGGATACGTATGATGAAAATGTGGAACTCGAATGAAATGTTGAGCAGCATAAATGAAGTTAAAAATTCTTAAAGGAAGAATTGTTATATAAACAAGAAAATTCAAAGAAGAATCTTGAAGAGATATAAAGATAAGAAATGGGAGTTACCTAACTCCAATAGTCAAGATAACGAATAATGTCGTAAATGATGAAAAAAGGAATAAAAGGGGATCATAAAACAAAACGATCACGAGTTAAGAAATTTTTTTTAAGGGAGATGATTATAAAATAACATCACGACGTGATCTGTTTAATTTATAAAAGGAAGATGGTATGTAATGTTTGAATAATTATAGCTTAATGCTATAAAGATGACGTACTATGATATAGTACGAGATAAACTCACGAGGAGTTATAAATAATGTGATACAAGGAATTCGTATCGAGCAAAGAACAAGTTAAGAGTAAAATAGAGTTAGGTCGGATTTCAATTGAGGACTCATGTGATGGCTGAGTTGTATAAATCTTTGTATGGGCGAGGGTTTTGTGCTTACGCTTAGTTTATCACATTGATAATTATTGGAATATTGGTGTTGCGCTATCAATGTATATGTGGTGAAAAGGTGATACTTTTCTCATGTGTATATTTAATAGTTAGAAACTATTAAGATTAGTCAGATATTATTAGGATTAGGTGTGGTTCTTAAAACTAATGCATATAGTAAGTTCGTGACTCATAATAATATGGTATGTTTTGAACCCCTCAGCGAATGGACGCCTATGGTCTGACTAGAATAAGTTCTTAAACTCCTATTATTGTGACAAGTTCCTGAATTTCTGATGTGTAGTAAGTTTGATGAACTATATTGGGTAGAAAACGGTTATAGTATAGAAAGCATTGATGAAGTTGAAGATTGATAGAATGGTTAAGTAATGAAGTAATGGAGTAAAGATTGAAGTTGATGGATACCTGGATGTTCTAAATCTACTAGCTATGCTAGATTTTCGAAATTTATTGACTTCGTGCTGATGTTTGCACTTCTATTTTCTTGAAAAACATTGGATCAAATGATAAAATCAATAAGTTTTAAAAATAATATCGTTATTCGTATGTCTATGCTAGTTGCTTCGGCTAGACAGAAATGATTTGAAATATATCAAAATGTATTTTTTTATACCGTCAATGCATCATGGAACCTGGTGCAGAGATGATAAAAATGATGGAGTCATCAATGCAGTATTACTTAGTGTTGGATGTGATCTAAGGATCGTCAGCCCACTATGGTATGATGTAGAATGACAAAGTCATAAAATGACAGAATTCTCAAACAGACTGTAAATACAGTGCGGTATCATGACGTCATAAAATAATTTTTAGAATTTTAAAGATAAATTATTGCCTATTGAATTTGACCAGACATGTTTCGATTGATATTCGAATTATTGGTATGAGTCTAAGCTATTTGATTCAGCTAGACAAATGTTTATGAAAATCAAGCGTTTCTTGAGAAGTTATGCCAAACCAAATTGCTTTGGTGCGGATTCAGAAATTGAAAAGCTGATATGAACAACCCTTTTATAGGGGAGTTATTTTACACATAGCGTTTAGATGTTTGTGCACAATACATGGTATGAAGGGCTGATCACCCTAAGTACGGGAGTTCCTACAGCCTAATGATTGTTAAGGTTTAAGTTGAAAGAGTACTTATAACCGTGGACAGAGTGCACAATACATCGTACGAAGGGCTTAACACCTTAAGTACGGGAGTCCCTATAGTCTAACGACTATTAAGATTTAAGTTGAAAGAGTACTTATAATCATGAACGTAGTTCAAGGTCTTATGACCCCTCAGCATGATTTGGAATCTTTTAAATTTCTGAGTTATTCATGCTGCTTCCCAATTATTGAGCAACTGTGGAAGATTCTTGATATTCTAAAAGGCAAATGTGGTAAGGATGATATTCCTTAGAAAGAAGTAAGTCGTAGAATGCGACACTGAATGATGAATATATTGAATAAGTGAGAAAAAAAAATTTAAATGAGAAGGAGAAGGAGATGAGTTATAAAAGAATAATGGTAAACTTTTAATAGAAAAGTTAATAAATGTAGAAAGATCATTATGAAAAGAAAGTGGTTATAGAACCCAATGAATGAATAAAGTATTAACGTAAAATCTATTTTGATAGATTGAATGAATGAAGATTAATAAATAAAATTTTCGATGACGAAATTGTTAGAAGAATGGGTGAATGTAATATCCCGAATGTTTATGAGTTAAGTATATGATAACGATCCTTAGAAAAGGAAATGAATGGGTTAAAGAATATGTAATACTCAAATATAATTGAGTCTAAGTAAAGGTTATGAAATAAAAACCTAGAATTTGTTGAAGAAATGATTGTAGTAGGAAATATAAAACTTATATTAAGGTAATGTGTTAAAGATATTCGACGATAAATTCTGAAAAGAGATTTGGTGAAAACCGAGTAATGGAGGTTTCGTTGATTCCGAGGACGGAATCCTTATAAGGGGGGAATGATGTGACAACCCGAATTTTTATAAATTATTAAAATAAGAATTTAATAATTAAGATTCTTATTATGAGATGTTTTGAGTTTGAGTATGCATATATACATGCTATATATTTTGAAATATGTGATCTAGTGTGAAGAGAAATATATATTCATATATTGGAGAAGTGAGGTTTAATAGTTAAGTTAACTACTGAAGAAATTAAATGAATTTTAAAATTAATTTTAAATATTTATTGAGTTAAATAAATATTTTAAATAATTTATTTATTAAAAAATAATAATAATAAATAAATAAAATAAGTGATGTTCTAGTCTGATTTAATAATTAAATTAGATGTATAATAATTTATTAATCAAAAGTATTATTATAATAAAAATTATAATTATTATAATTATTATTGTAAGTTATGTAAATTGGTTATAAGTGTGACAAAAGTAACTATATAGTATAAATATTATAAAAATAAACTAGTATAAGAATTATGTGTTTAGCAAAACAAGGCCTTGTGGCCTTTGGGTTTTTTTAACTGACGTGTTTTGGTTTTGATAACTGAATACGTGAATATAGAGAGAGATGAGTAAGAAGAGAGAAGAAGAGAGAAAAACACAGAGAGTGAGTGCTTGAGAGAATTCTCTGAGATTGTCTAGAAGAGGGAGAAGGGTTGCTAAAGCTTGTGACCATCTTGCAAAGAAATCAAGCATTGAAGGTATAAAAACTTAAGTTTATGTTCTAAATTTCTAATATGGAATTGTGCGAAATTGATAATTGTGTTGCAGAAGGTTCATAATCTGTTATATGATGTCTTCAAATGGTTTTAAAGTATCAAATTCATGGAATATGGGTTTGAAGAAGAAAAGTAAATATTAGTGTGTATTCATGTGATATGGCTTAAGAAAGTATAAAATTTTATGTCTAATATGTGTTATAATCTATAAATTGGTATTGGACTATATTAATATGTGAAGAAACGAAAATGGCGTAGTTTGAATCATGTCAATTGGTTAAGAAACGAAGTCGTGGCGATTGAATTCGCTAAATATGTTTAAAACATAAAAATATAGCATGAAAACTGAATTAAAACCCTTAAAATGATTTGTTAATATGTTTGAAGTGTTATAATTATTCCTTAGATGAGTAGCTAAGAGTTTAACGAGTCCAACAAATCGAAAACCAACTAATTCGGACTTAAAATGAGAAAGTTACATCAAAAAAACTATAATCTGTGCGAAGCCTCACGCGAGTGCGCCGCCCGTACGCGCGGGCGCGCAGCTGGGGCTGGGAGATGGTGCTGGCGCGGGAGCACTGGAAGTGGCGTGGGCACGCCCAAGGTGTGCTAACTTTGACTGCTTTGACTTATTTTGGTAAAACGATCATAACTTTTTCATACGAAGTCCGATTAAGGCGATTCAAGATGATCCGGAACAAGATCGAATAGACCTACAACTTTCATTATTTAAGTTTATCAATTTGAGGTCCTTAGCAGGGGTCAAAATAGTCATCTTTAGGACTATTGTGTTTTCGGGGATAATCGGAGAGCGTCGGGCATCCACATATGCAAGTGTAGTGCTTCTGACGATAAAATATGTTGTTATAAGTTATAAAACATAAATATTATGAAGCATAATTTTGGTTAACATTAATAAATGATGTATTAGATAAGTTGTATAAGCATACTAAGCACACACAAGAGAGACGAATCGGGTATGTGATGAATGAACGTCGTGCCAAGTGTTAATGAACTTAAAAAGTGTTTCAATTCAATTGAAATAAATATTATAAGATATGGAATAGGGTTAATATAAAACTAATAATGATTCCTAGCAATACTTAAACACTTGAATAACTTCGAGTATGAAATATAGTGAGATATAAGTTAAAAGTTAACATAATCAAATTGAACATTGTGTAGTGATAATAGGAAGGGTTATGAGATATAGAGTAAAGTTTACATTACAACTACTATGCATTGCTATATGACTAATAGTTGATGTGTATGATTATATAATTGTGTAGGGCACGTGAAGTGTAGATAACTGTAAGCTGTTAAACTGTTATTGGTAAACAACGATCAAGGCAAGTCTTTCAGTTCTTATTTGTTATGTGAACTTGATGATTAACTGTTTTAAATCTTTATTTCAAAGAGCATGATGTGTTATATATATGTTGAAAGTATGAAATGTTAAAGTTAACTTATGACTACGTTGATTGAGTAAAGCATGATGATTGAGTAAGGAACTCAATCTTTATACTTGTTATATGAACTATAGCATGTACGTTATGTTAGTCCAATGTTTATGAGATATATGTTGAGCATGTTATTATATGCTACGTGATGCATGAAAACTCTTAGATTTTGCTGGGCTATCGAGCTCAACCTTGCAAATAACCATTTTTGCGGGTCAAGATTTCAAGGTAAGGATATGTGCTAAGTGAATTATAGAGATCCATATTTGCGAAGATTACTTATGTTTTATAAGAAATGTATTTAACATTTTGAATGTAACATGTTGTTGAATTGTAAGTTGAGCTATCTGGTGTATTTAGACATCTATTTATGATGTAAGACTTTGTATAGTCATTTTGTTGTAACGATTCATGATATAAATTTGAATCGAATAGATGTAATGTAAAGGTTACGATTTAGGGCAATACAGAAGGAACTGTATAAAAGTTTTAAATATTCTGCATTTTTAGTGATTTTAATTTCGAATAATGATGTAAAGATAGATTAAAGTTGTATTATTAACGATCGAGTAGGAGAATATTATTGTATGAATATTGGGGTTGTTACAGTTCCAACCCCGGAGATAACCCCGGGGGATCAAGTTCAAAGCCCGTAGTCAATCCCGGGAGGTCAAACCAACCTCAGAGATAACCCTGAGGACTATCAGAGCCAACAACAGGCCAATCTCGGAGATAACTGTGACGCCCCAAAAATAGGTCCACACAACCCATTCTGATTCACCAGAAACATGGTACAAAATCCTAATACAAACTTCATTAATACAACTATCGTGCAAAATACGACAACACATAAGCTGTGAGTTTTAATACAAATAACAGTACTCACACTACAAACCAATGATACTTTACATAAAGGTACAATTGATAACTATTTTAGGAATTAAAATCTTTGGAAAATGCTCAAGGAATCCTTCATATATAGGAGGCCATGCATCTAAGTTATAATAGATATCATAGGACTTGAGCATTAACCTTGGTTGACCCAATAGACCCAAAAGAAGAACGAGAAGATTACTATCCTGTTCATTCTAATGGTGTGTATCTTCTTACTATATAATTTGTGACGCCCCCAAAATTAGGTATATATCACCCATCTTGGGTCGTCAGATACATAGTACAGAATACAAATACAACTTACTAATACAACTTTCGTGTACAATACGACAAAACATACACTGTGAGTTTGAATACAAATATTATCTTCTAGAGAGTATCCATACTCAAAAGGAGTCCTCATTACATTTATTAACACACTATTACATAGAATAGTGAGGACTACTAACTAATACTATCATTCGAACCATCACTCCGTTCCCCGATTTGCCCCAGCTACGTTCTCATTTCCTGAAGAGAACAGTGAAAGAAAGGGTGAGCTCAACTAGCCCAGTAAGAAATATTATGACTAAGATAATGCAGAATAAATTATCATTAGCCTTCAACAATGTTAAACTGATAAAATATAATAGACATCAAGTTTAACAGCAGCGGAACAAGCAATCCATTAAAAGAGTCAAGTAGAAAATAAACTCTACTATCTTTTATGATTTAAAAGGTTTTTCAACACTGTTATCGCTGGGACTCAGCTTAATAAAATAATCCACATTATCAAATCACCCCTGCACTACGGCCAAGGATATTCGTGTATTCATTAATAGTCATGATCATGCCAACAACTGTCCACCAATGCACTACGGCCAATGAGGACTTTTACTACATCATTTGTAACATTACGGTCATGATTATACCGAATAATCCCTGGTCATAATCATACCAAGTCCATCTATGCACTACAGGCCACCGATGACTTTCAGCATTTTATAAACATGAGGATGATGACAATGATATAAGAATTCAATAAAACAAGTTCAAGAATTAATTTATCCAAGAATTAACAACGTCCAAATTGTCAACATGATACTGCTTTGTGGAGTAAAATTCAAGAATACTTAGAAGAATATTTTCATGAAAAGATACTGGATGAAACGCAATTATCAAGGATATTCCACAAATTTCATGGAGTATAGAAGTCAAAACTTAACCAACTGAGTACAATAAAGAATATAATAACAAAAGAAATCATCATGCATGCGATAGACCGCACAGACAGGTTATTCCAACAGAATAATAAATAATGGAACCAGGTCCGACGTAAACGCACAGACAGGATATTCCGACAGAATAATAAATAATGGAACCAGGTCCGGCGTAAACGCAAAGACAGGATATTCCGACAGCATAATAAATAATGGAACCAGGTCCGGTGTAAAACACACAGACAGGATGTTCCAACAGAATAATAACAAGACGGAACCAGGTCCGGTGTAAAACACACAGACAAGATGTTCCAACAGAATAATAATAAAAATGGAACCAGGTTCGGTATAAAACACACAGACAGGATGTTCCAACAGAATAATAGGAGAATGTCACCAAGTATAGGGTAGACCGCGTATACAGGTTATTCCAACAGAATAATAAGAAATGGAATAACAACAGTTCTCTTCATGAATAAGAAAGAATAACACCCCTTACTGTTTTAAAGAAGAGCTGAAATAAGGAAGTAGTTAAGTAGCAGAATACTCTTCTTCTCTCTCTCTATAGTTTCTCTCTATAGTTTTTCTTTCTAGAGTTCAGTGAATTCGTAAGAAATAATGAAGGAATGAGCTGCTATTTATAGAAAAATAGAATGCATAGTAACTAATCCCTAAACGATCCAGATTGATTACTTTAATCTGACGGTCCATATTTAAAGAAAAATCTTTTAAATAAAATATAATATATTCTATTTATAGAATAACTTTAATAAAGTATTCTGTTTTATATAAAAAGATGTTTCTGTTTTATTACGTTAATAATACGAATAAAACAAAACGTCATTATCGCTAAACAATTCATATTATTAACTGACAATAATTGAATCAAACTGAGTGACTTCTCACATAAGCATTAATAATCAATACCGTGTGCTACTATGCAACCACACGTATTACTGTACTTTTACTACCAAGTAGTTCAAAAGTAACAATGGTAAAACTTCCGCCGTTATTTTTAATAAAATATTTTTGCCGTTTTCTCAATCCACCAATGATTGTGTCGTTGTACGAATATTCCCTGTTAAAACGAATATTCTCCGACCAATCGAATATTATATAACAACTTGCGTACTTTGCAAAATTTATAAATATTACCCACAACTATAACATTATATCAAATTAACTCCATAATATTCAAAAATGATATTTATAGAAAATTTATCTTTATTTATAAAAGTTGGGGTCTTACATAATTATATCCATTGTCTTAAATTGAGAATTATATTCCAACCATACTCCAAGATTATATAGATAATGCTCATAAATATAGTCAGTAAGTGGATGTACACAACCATATCTTATGATAACACGAGTTTGTATGTGGTCAGACATCATGTATGATAGTGGAAACACACCCTTTAAGTTCTTAGTACAATTATGTCCTCCTCATTCTAATGGGATGCATTCTTGACGCTTTCAAAGTCGGGTTCTCATAACCCTATTGTTGTTCACCAAAACCAATTATTAAGTGACGTATAAAATACGACACACACATCTTAAGTCCTCAATACAATTATATAATGTCATGTTGTTATATAATGTATTGAGAAACTTCCACATTCTCGGACTATCACACTATTCCCATGTTATCCCCGCTCGACCCAGCTACACTCTTTCTACCTGAAAGGAATTGTGAAGTAAAAGGGTGAGCAAAAATAGCCCAATAAAGATTATTATGACTAAAGATAATTAAATTATCAATAGCCTTCATCAGTAATAAATCAGATATTTAGAGCATATGGTATATGATAAAAGTTTTCAACCATAATTGCAGCGGAATCAACAATCCATAAGAAGAGTCAAGTAGAACATAATGTCTACTATCCTCTCCAAATTAAAAGTTCATCATCAATATTTTATTCCTGTAACACTAATCAACAGTTCTTCGTTGTACCCAAGACAAAGAGAACTTTCACCACCTATTTTTACCTGAAACACCAAAGATCATGGTTATACCACTTCACATTTCATGTTTATAATTATGCCATTAAATTCATATTTGCACTCCAGGTCAAAGATATTTAACTATAAAACCAATAATCAATAGTCCATCTTTGCACTATGGGCCAAAGATATACAACTGTAAAACCAATAATCAACAGTCCATCTTTGCACTACGGCCAAAGATATATAACTGTAAAACCAATAATTAACAGTCCATCTTTGCACTACGGGCCAAAGATGTACAACTGTAAAACCAATAATCAACAGTCCATCTTTTCACTACGGACCAAAGATGTTAAATTGTAAAACCAATCACCAACAGTCCATCCTTGCACTACGGGCCGAAGATGACTTTTACCACATCATTTGTTTGTAACATTACAAGTCATGATTATACCAATACACAATTTTTGGTCATAATCATACCAATCAATAATCCATCTATGCACTACGGGCCAAAGATGACTTTTACCAAATCATTTGTCCGTAACATTACAAGTCATGATTATACCAATACATAATTCTTGGTCATAATCATACCAATCAACAATCCATCAATGCACTACGGGCCAAAGATGACTTTCACCACAATATAAGCATGAGAATGATGACAATGATATAAGGAATCAATCAAGTAAGATCAATGATAAATATTAGAGATTTATAATTCAATTTATCCAGAGTCCAATAATATCCAAATTATCAGCATGATAACTAATTGTGGAGTAAAATTCAAGAATAATATTCATGTATCAAAAATAATTTGGACAGAAAAGAAACTAATTTTATCGTGAATAGTACCGTATGAATAGTACTCCGTGAATAGTACACTGAATGAAAATATTAAAATTTCATAAAAAAGTTCAGACCAATATTTCAATGAAACGATACTAGATGAAGTGCAAAATTTAAGGATATTCTACTAATTTCAGGAATTATAAAAGTAATACTTATCAAAATAAGTGTAGATTTAGGAATATGAAATGAAATAATATTACTTACATACTATAGAGTATGGAAGAAAATAACATTTCTTACGAATATTAAACAAAAATAATATCACTTACAAATATTGAACAAAAATAATATTCCTTACGAATATTGAACGAAGATAATATCCCTTACGAATATTGAACGAAAAAAATATTCCTTACGAATATTGTACGAAAATAAAATTCCTTACGAATACGAAAAATAATATCTCTTACGAATATGAAATAAATAATACCCCTTACGAATATTGAACGAAAATAATATCCCTTACGAATATTGAACGAAAATAATATTCCTTACGAATACGAAAAATAATATCTCTTACGAATATGAAATAAATAATACCCCTTACCTTAGTAGGAGACTAATTCTGACTGGTGTAGCTATGATAACCCGGGATTTCGAATAATCCAAAATTTGCGAATAATTTTTTTTAAGTAATATTAATATTAATTAACATTTATGTGACAAGTATCGGTGATACGAGTTTAGAGAATGAGTCAATTTGTGTATTGACTAAGAAATTAGAGTAGAGTTGTGCTTAACAGGAATAGAAACCATAACCCTAAGTCCGGATAGGGATTCGATAGAAAATATAATTAAAATAATTATATTAATGAGTACATGTTTGTACTGTATAGATTTATTGATCAATGATTGATAGAATAAGGTTTAATATTAATAAACCCTAATAAGGGATTAGAAACCCTAATCTCAGATTTAGAAAATCGATTGTACAGTTGAAAACCCTAATTATATTTTAGTTATCTTAATTTTCTATTTTACAAGCCTAATTGTAATTTGGAAATTTTATTTTTCTATTTAGAAACCATAATTCGTGGGTTGTAAACCCTAATGACCAATTACGACCCTAATTGCTTAATTAGCAATTTTAATTAGGAATTATTGATCCTAATTAGCAATATTTTAGTATGAGTAAGAAATTTTAATATAATAAAAAATTCTAATTACAATTTAGAAATATTAATTTTCTATTTTGAAAACCGAAATTCGAAAATCTTGGGAATTAAATTGAAAACCTAGGGTTCAAACCCGAAACCCTAAAGGGTTCAAAGCCAAATCCTAAACCCTAAGGGTTTGGACATTTGAGTCAATTGTCTATGTTGCCATTAATTTAGAAGGAAAATGTCAAAAATACCCTTTATAGGATTTTTATTAGGAAACTTGTAAAAATGGCCAAAACCTTTAGTTGTTGACCAACTCTCTTGACTTTGTGACTTCAAATCTCAGCAAATCTGATCCAATTGACACCTAGCAAGCTTGTATACAATGTATCTAAGTTATATAAAAGAATTAGAGAGAGAAAGTGTAACCATTTTCCTTATTTTCTCTCCAAGCTCTTACCAACTCCGTCTTACACAAAAACCTCCGAAAATCTAAGGAAGATCAGTCACAATATCAGTCCTTAGAACACCCAAAAATAGATTGGACAGCATAGATCAAGAATTGGAAAAGAGAAAGGTATAAAGCCCTAAGCCCTTTTGATCTTGTATGCTAAGACAACTTTTGTGTTTATGTGTTTAGATGTTTGCTAGAAGGTGTTTTGTGACGATCTATGGTGATATACCATAGATCCATAGCATCAAATAGCTTTAAAAATGAAGTTTTCAAAAACTGTCCAAGAACAGATTTTGTGCTCTGACAAGCAAATGTCAGACGGCTCAGATCTCTGTCTGTTAATGTTTTGTTATGGTTTATGTGTTAGATCTATAGTTTGGTATGTTGTCTTTCATCTGAAAGTGGTTGTATAGCCATTAGAGGTCTAGATTTCATTTTATTCACGGTCAAAACCTGTTGACCGGGCATGACCATGAACTTTCTGGGTAACCCAGAAAGTGTAAGATCAGAGTCTGACATCTTTTTGAACAGCTCAGATCTGACGTTGTTGATTCTTTTTTTAGGGTGGTTTTGTATCGAGCGTGTATCCTGGCATTTGTACTATACATGTATGGTTTCATATCGTGTATATAATCAGTAGATTGATCGGGGTAAGTGGTCAAACTAGGCCATAAGGCCATGACTTGAATTTCTGGAAATTCCAGAAAAGCATATGAACACTTTTTCTGACAGACTTTGACCGTGTGATTCATGGTAGATATGTTGTTTTTAGACTGAGATCTTGACATCTAGGTGTTCCTTGTCAAGTATACTACATGTATAAACACTAAAACCACCAAAACAATGATCAAAACCTAGACTAATTTGTATTAGAAAGTGACCAGTTGAGGTTCTGGGTTTCTGGGAAAACCCAGAAACCGTATGACAAGAAATTTGAGACGCTAGATCGTTTTGTTGTTTTGTTGTATGATCATGATGTTGGTTGGATATTGTAGCGTTACAGTTTAACTACATAATCGATGCTTAACATTGCTTAGAACTAGTACAGATTGGAAATTACATACGGTCAAACGTGCACCCTTGATCACTGTCTGACAGTGTTCTTGAGCACCAAGAACACCTAAGGCGACATACAAGTGTCGCTATAGGCTTTAGCGACGGTTTTGAATTATTTTATTTTCAGAATTTCTGGTAATTAATTAAAAATAGAAAATAAATTATAAAAATTACCAAAAATGGTTTTAAAAATTATTTTAAATTATGAAAAATAATTTTTGACCAATTGGAATATTTTTCTTTAATATTTATAATTATTTAAATATTAAAGGTATTTAATTTATTTACTTAGTGTGCTAAATAAATTAGAGAAAAATACTTTAATATTATGAAAAATCATTTTAAATAAGAATAATATATTTAAAAATATTTTGAGTTATAAAATGTAACTTTTAATATTTTTGGAGAATTTTCATTAATAATTTAATATTAATGATATTAGATTTATTTAAATATTAAATTATATAAATAAGATAAAAATGATTTTAATGATTTAAAAATCATGTTAAATAAGAATAAAGTGCTAGAAAATATTTTGAATTATAAAATATATATTTCAATATTTTTGGAGAATTCACAATAATATATTAATATTAATGATGTTAGATTTATTTAATTATTATATTAAATAAATAAATTAAAAATGATATTATTGATTTAAAAATCATTTAAAAATGAGATAAATGTTTTAAAAATATTTGAAGTTATAATTAATGACTTTTAATATTTTAATAATAATTTTATTAATATTTAAATATTAATGGTGATGATTTAAAAATGATTTTTATTATTTTAAAAATCATTTAAGTAGAATATTAATGATTTAAAAATATTTTAAGTTATTAATAATAACTTAAATATTTTGACAAGTATGTTATTAATATTTTTATATTATTAAATATAAATAATGATAAGATTATTTGATAATTAAACCATTTAAAAATGATTTAAGTGTTTGAAAAATTATTATAAATTATAGTAGTTGATTATAAATTATTAAAAGCTTCCGGAAAATATTATAAAACGATATTTGACTTATCTAAAATAATATTGAAGCTTAGAGACCAAGTTTAATTGACAATCAATGTGTTAATTGTCGGATAGGGTGACCAGAACACCGAAAAGGGACTGAAATCCCACCAGACCGAACTAGTTAGACTTGTTAAGTGTTTATATAGGTTATAAACACTGATGTGACTATGTGGTAATGTGCCTAGGAGAAGTGTGACTGTAGAATACAGTGTTACGTGTTATACATGATTGTGCTAATTGTGAGACCGACATTGTTGATTATAGGTCTTACGAACGCAGTTAATTATATTGTGTAGCTGTAATCAACGCGGAAGGAAAGTTTTCTAACTCGACCTTGAGTTATATTCATTCAATTATTATGGTTAATTATTGCTAATTATACTATGTCCAGGGAAGTTATTGTTGATTATTCGCAGTTAGTGCATGATTAATAATTCAAATTGAATTACTGATTCGAAAAATATATATTTGTAGAATTTCTGTTGTTGGATATTTATATCTGTAGATGTAACAACCTGGTATTTTGGATTATCCAGAATTTAGGTTTAAAGAATTAGTTATTAATAAAATAAATTTTTATTAATACTATTTTGTGTCAAGTGTTTATTAATCGTTCTATAACCTAGAATGATTATTAATCAGGAGGATTCTGGCTATGAGCTAGATTGAACGAGTAAGAATTTTCAAGATGAAAATAAAATTTTTTCGGGAACAAAATATTTTTCGGGGAAAAAAACGAAATAGGCACTATTCATCAGTTTCTGCTCGGAGATTTATTTTGAAATTCCGAGAAGTTATAGATTACGTTTAATTCTGAGACGTGATGGAATATTCAATAATATTTCAGTTATGGTAAAAACGAAGTTTTCGCCTGCGGACTCAAAACATAAGGGTTTAGAAAAGTGAGTTCCGAGAATGTTATGATCGCGTATAATAATTAGGGTTATTATGAGTGAGAGATACGAGTATAATACTAGTTATTATACGAGTATAGTATGAAGAATAGTACGACGTATAATACAAATATCGTACGAGTGATATACGAAGAGAATACGAGAATACGAGAATGGAATGTGTAGAATACGATGAGTCTTAATGGACTTTGAGTTCACGGACTTTGTAGAATCCAATTGGACTTGGATTATGTCAAGCCCAATGATTTGTGAAGTTAAGCCCAAGTTAGGCCCAATAAGAATTAGGGTTAAGGCCCAAACCAAGAAGAGAAATCGCGGATCGAACCGATGGGTAAATGGATGGGTAAAACCATTAGGGCAACCCATGGAATGACCCATGGGAATATGGGCCAGCCACTTGGCCACCAAGTGAGGGTGGTGGCCAAGTAAACTTGGTGGTTAAGTGTTGGAGGAGGTGTGAATAGTAAGGAGGTGGCGGGCGAAATGACTAAATTGCCCTAAGCCTTGAAAATCTATAAATA
Organism: Panax notoginseng; assembly: GCA_016801055.1. Classification (NCBI taxonomy): domain Eukaryota; kingdom Viridiplantae; phylum Streptophyta; class Magnoliopsida; order Apiales; family Araliaceae; genus Panax; species Panax notoginseng. Next base: position 69,378,749 of record CM029016.1, read on the forward strand.
GGAAGCTTAATCTCATTTGAATGGGATTTTGAAAATCCTAGAACTTGAGAGAGAGAGAGAGCTCGGTTGGGAGAGGAAGAGGAAGAGAATGAGCATGAATGCTCGGATCAAAAATGATCGAGAAATAAAAAAGCTCACAAATCGTCGGCTTTGTCTAACGGAAGAGGATTAAAGAAGAACGGTAATCTGAACCCTAGTTCTTCTATTTATTTTCTTTAAGTTTTTATGTTTAAAAACATAACTTAATGAGAATAAGGAGTAAAAGATATTGAGAAAGATTTCATATGGTTGAAATCGTAAGAAAATGAAGAAATAAGAATTAGAAATTTATTTTATAAATTTCTTAAGGAAGTATAAGATTCGTGAGGATTTTGAGCGATCCGAATGAATTTTATGAGTGAGTAGGTCAAATAAGTAAGGAATGGTGTTCTATAACATCAAATTCCAAGAAAAAGTAGAATTGTAATCCAAAATATCGATTAAAAACGAAGAACACGCGAAGAACACGAAGAACGTTGTTGATGGACAAATTTAAAACAATCGTAATGTAATTGTAGTTGATGGACAAGTTTAAAACTATCGCATATAAATTAGTTGCTTATTTTCTTGGTTAGCAATAGTAGAAATGTTCATGAAGAACGGATTAAAACGGAGCTATAACGAAGTTATGGCGAAATTTTTGTAAAAGACAGAACGAAAATTGAAAGTTAGTAAATAAACCCGAACGTGTAGGGTTTCATAAGAATGTAAGAGAACGTATAAAACATGAGTCGTAGACTCAAGAACGAACAAATTTCGAGTTCGGATGACCGAATTACGGACGAACGAACGAAGAACGTTAAAAACGTTAAAATGAACGAAGAGTGAAGATTAAGCCAATTGAATGGCATGTTAACGGATTCAGAACGAAGTTCTGTTCATGGGTAATCAAAGTACATAAGATAAGGAAGAGAATGGCTTTGGAACGACCTCGTTCCGAGTTATAACGAAGAAGTTATGAGATTTCGAAATCGACGTCTCAAGCTTGTAAAAGACTTAGAAAATTTTTCTAAGTTTCATGCTCGGCGCCGCAGCGCGAGTCATGCCTGGAGAGGTGGCACCGCAGCGCGAGCTCGACCATGAACTTCTGGAGAGTGGCGCCGTAGCGTGAGAAATAACAAAGGACTTGGCGCCGCAGTGCCAGGCCGGAAAGAGAGGAGAGAGAAGTAGGTCGCGCCGCAGCGCGAGAGGAAAGAAAGGGCACGGCGCCGCAGCGCCAGTGCATAGCAATGCCAGAAATGAGATTTTTAGTTCTCAATTTATCGGGGGATGTACAAGAAAGAAGTATGAACATATAGTTCACGTAATGTAACACTTAATCAAGTGTCTTAAACCTTTAATAAAGGTTGAACGAAAAGACTAAACGAGATTAAAAGATAAATAATGTAGACGTGGGTTACGGAACCGATATCCGGGGACCGTAGTCACGATGAACGAACATGAGGGATTGCTATGATTGTGATTCCTTAGACATTGAGTGACGAAGGTAATGAATAACATTCCGATATTATGACATGACATTGTAAGATGAATGTAAAGCGTATAGACGCTGTGAACGCAACGTTGTTGCGAAGAACGATCGGTCTTAGCATACAACGAACAGTATGGCTTTGACATTAAGAAAGAATAATGAACATGGGGTTCATGGAATGGATAACGATCAAAAGAGATTAAAAACCTTGAATAAAGGTTGAATGAGAGATTAAGAGACGAGCAACGTGAACGTTGAATACGTAAATGATCCTTCTAAATTGTATTCGCGTTGGACGAACGTTCTAAGTATACCCTGGTTGTATGACATAGACGTTGATGAAGGTAGTAAGTAAGATACGAATGGTATCAAGAGAGCCGTAACTAACGATAATAAGATTACTGAAAGCCGAATATAAGTCGGATGAGAATGATAGAATGAAAAGTAAGCGCTAAACACTTTAACCAGCGTAAGGGTTGAGTGTAAGCGAGTGTTAAACATGCAGAACCTACACTCCGTGTATGGTTTAACCGTAATGTAATGAAGACTAAGTTTAGCCGTGAACGGTGAAGAAATTAAGTTAAAGATAATAACGTATAACGTTAAGAAGCCGAGTTAATAAGTATAACTTGGATAAACGTTCTGAGTGGAAGGAACTGGACGTTTGAAGATATGAATAAATTCATATGAAATGGTTAACGCTATGACCTCATAGTATTGACATTGAATGATCGTTCCGAGTGTACAAAAGACTGTATGACTTAGATGATAAAGAATGAATCATGAGGTATGGCATTTAGTTGCCAGAAAGCTGTAAGGAATATAAGTTTGACTTAACAAACAGTACAGTTTAATGGTTCATATAAGTTAAGAGAAGTTAGGTTGTAGTACAATCGTAACCTTTGATGGTTGGCATATGGGAGCTGGGCTAAACAATTCCTTCAGAGAGCGAAGGTATATAAGAAACTGGCAACCGATCTAACTCACTGTGATGGCAGTGTAGATGAGACGGGAACTTGTTTATTGGTTGTTTGTGGGAAATCACTCAGAGTACCATATGGACTACTAGCAGAGAAGCGATGTGTACTGAGTCCTAGGAGAGTTATAAGAAGAAGATAAGAATGTAAATCATCAAAGATGATGAACGTTTTGAGTAAGACATCTCAGTATGTCGTAAAGTTATAATCTGGTAATGAAAGTTAGTCGAGTAAGCTTAAATTACAAGAACGTGAACCTTAAGAAGTAAAGTTAAGTAAACCAATGCGTAAGTCAAGTATATGACTAATTGGTGTACGTGTTATTTTCTTATGTGTTACATAGGAATGGGAATGAGCAGTTCAGCGTAAGCTGTAGCTGTGCGTAAGGCAAGTTTCCTAACTTCATTCATATTTTAAATGAATGCTAGTTTCTTAAACTTCTCAGATGTTGAACTTGAGAAGTTTTGTCTATGTGCGAATGTGCGATATTTGTACAAGGTAGTAGAATGTATAAGGACTTGTGCCACAATGTGAGCACTTCGGTGTTTCTATGAAATGAACTGTTTTGTGATCGAACTGTTCAATACAAGTATGCTCGGTTTATTCATGAACCGTTATTATTAAGTCTGTGCTGATGATTCTAGCCAAACAGAATGTGTATGAAAAAGGTAGAAGAATGAAAGTATTTCAAAGTGAAAGTGAGTATGGTTTTAAGATGATAGGAATCGAGATTATTCCTATTATTCAAGATGCTTCATAACCTTTGTTCGGTTATTGAAGTTCTAAAGAAATGTTTGAATTCTGAACTTGTTTGTTCAAACTGTGATGACTTGCTGGGCAATTGAATGCTCACACTTGCTTTAAATGAAAAATATTTTTAGCGAACGATGTTAGAAAGAACTTAAGGATCCCGTAAAGATCAAGCTAAGCAGTATCCAGACGAAGTGCCATTCAGTATGCGAATGTGTGTGAAGATCAAGTGAAGACTTGTAATGTAGAAAGATGAATTAAACTATAGACTAGTTTAATGAACTGTATGTATCCTTGGTGGCGGATAAAAGTCACTCTTGTAAGATGAAAGGAATAATGTAATTATCATTATTTGTAATGAGAAAGAGTATAAGGTTTCGAGAACCTGGGAATTGAGAATGTATGTTGTTATATTTCAGTATATAATAATATATGATTGGTAAGAAGTGAGACCGTGACGCACGGAGTCCGGGTCTGAAGGTAGACCGGATTTCGGGGCATTACAGTAGAAACTAATATTGACAGTATAGATAATTCATGTTTATTGTCAAATTATATTGAGAAATGTCTTAGCTAATTATTCTGGCTAGACGAACATTTGTTAGAACTTGATAAATACGAGAAGAGAAATCAATTGTTATTGATAGATCGATGCCAATTGTTTTGGCTAGATCAATAAGTAGATAGAATTTGAAATCACAGTATTTCGTTGTTAAATCAAAAATCTTGATTCTGAGACTGAGAAGAACAACCTTTTATATAAAGGGAACATTTTGGGTCATATATTCGACCATTGCGCGCTGTTAAGTATTATGCATAATATAGGGTATAATAAAGTTGATCACTTGTTATACTTGTAGAGGGGTATGATTTAATCTTTATGGTTATCTGATACGCCTGCGTTTGTATCAAAGTAAATCTTTGATTGATACCTAAGAAAATAAGTTCAAAGATCTGGTGAGATCACTCAGCATAAATTTGGAAATTATTCCACTTTGTTATTGCGTAGAATTAATTCTTGATTATTCAATAGAATATCGTAGAAACTTTGAAAGTGTTGTACTCTTTCATTATCATATTATTGTGTTGCCTAGAATACGAGAAAACTTGTTATTGATTAACGAATTGTTCAGCTATTTCAAAGTTCCCCGAACTTTGGTACCATTCTATCAAAATAGATAGTCTATTATTCTGATACTTATACATTCATTATATATCTTAACTTGCGGGGCAAATTTGTTGTTCACCCTTGCTAAATAAAATTTTTTAGCTAGGGATGAAGTTGCAGAAGATGTTGTGAAGAGCAAAGGCAAAGACATAGTGATTAATTAGTTATGAATAACATTATTATTATGTTGTATTTGTGAACCCTTTTTGGTATAACTAAAGGGTATGTTTGTAATGTTAAGGTTAGAGAACCTGGGGTAATTTATTAACTATATCAGTTAATGAAGTGTATGTTCCTATTTATAAATAAATGGGTAGTTAAATGTTATTTATATTGTGGATCATGAACACCAAACTCGGGGGTCAGGTAACCCGGATTTGGGGGTGTCACAGGTTGGTATCAGAGCTGTAGTGACCAAGGTGTCACCAGTTAGTAGAAGAGCTGTAGGTTATAAACCTTAAGTAGGGTGGGGAAAAACCCTAGGATTATAACCATAAGTGAAATAGAGAAAACTCATTTAGAGTTCTAAGTGAGGGATTGCCGAAATATATCAATAGAGAGATATGTAGACCCATAGTGTGAAAAGTTCGTACAGGAGATGTATTAATCAAGTCATTTAGACTGATTGTAGGATGTCTGGAGAAGGTGAAAAGAGTGCAGAGATGCTAGCGGCTATTGCACTAGTGCCAGTAGCCGAGGTGCCAGCGCAAAGCGAGGTAGCTGAAGAAATGGGAAAAGATGAACCTATGGTAAATCTGGGGAGTGATCATGATGACTATCCCGAGATGTATCGGAGTGGTGATGAGAAGGCGGAGTCCGAAGAAGCTAAGGTGGAGAACGAGAATAAGATCAAAGTTGGAGAACAAGATAAAGTATCTGCAGAAGTTCAAGAACTCCGGAGTAAAAGTTTTTCTCTTGGAGGAGTTGTGGAAGACGGAGCAAGAGTTACACGAAATGGCCGAAGAACGGAACGAGCTGAAGGCGCATGTGGAAAGTATGAAGACCGAAGATGGTGGATCATCTGAAGGAATAATCAAGCAGCAGAAAGGCAAGAAAAAGAGAAAGAGGGACAACGACATCGATGATTCTGAAAATTCAAACCCGAAGAAGAAGTAAGTCTGCAGCAAGTGGGGAAAGACTCGTGTGGGAGAACGGGTCACGAATTCATAAAGTGTCCTAATAAGAAGAAGACGGGTGAAGGGAGTTGATGGTAGATAGCTTAAGTTTAAGCGATAGTATTTTTTTAATAGTGTATCAAGAAAGATGTGTGAACATATGTAAATATATATGTATGAATGAAATCTTTATTTTCTATATGAATATAAGATTTAAAATAATTTTTGAGTTCTTAAAACTCATACTTATGATAAGTTTATGACTCATAATTATATGAAATGTTTTGAACCCCTCAGCGAATGGACGCCAAAGGTCTGACTAGGATAAGTTCATACACTTATATAGTTATGGCAAGTTCCTGAACCCCTAGGTGTGGTAAGTTTGATGAACTGGAAATAGTTATGTGTGAATGGAGAATTACAACTTTTATTTAAAGTTGTGCTGTAAATCCTGATATTATTTAAAAAGGGATAGTGCTATGTGTTAAGAACTAAATGTACTGTGTGCTATGTGAACAAATATGCGATTCTATGAGAAATTTTTTGTAACGACCCCAAAAATCCATACAATTTAAATCTCAACTTCGGTCGTTAACCACACATTAAAACTCAAATTTTACATCATTATTCGATATTAAAAACACTAAAATTGCGGAATATTTAGAACGTTTATACATTTCCTTCTTTCTTGCCCTGAATCGCAACCTTTACATTACATCTCTTTGATTCAATCTTATATCATGAATCGTTATAACAAAATGACTATACAAAGTCTTACATCATAACTAAATATCTATATACATTGGATAACTCAACTTACAATTCAACATGTTACGTTCAAAATATGAAATACATTTCTCATAAAACATAAGTAATCTTCGTAAATATAGATCTCTATAACTTACTTAGCACATATCTTTATCATAAAATCTTGACCTGCAAAAGTGGTTATTTGCAAGAGTGAGCTCGACAGCCCAGCAAAGTCTAACAGTTTTCATGCATCACATAACACATAATAACATGCTCGATATACATCTCATTAAGGTAACATGGCATACATGCTTTTAATTCATATAGTAAATATAAAGATTGAGTTCCTTACTCAATCATCATTACTTAGCCAAAACAATGCAGTCATATATTGACTTAAACATTTTATGATTTCAACATGTATAACATATCATACAATTTAAAATAGTTCATCAAGTCCACGTAACAAATAGGAACCGAAAGACTTGCCTTGATCGTTATTTACCAATAACAGTTTAACAGCTTACATTTATCTGCACTTCACGTGCCCTACACAATTATATAATCATACACATCAACTATTAGTCACATAACAACACATAGTAATTGTAATGTAAACTATACTCCACATCTCATAATCTTTCCTATTAATTAACACACAATGTTCAATTAGATTGTGTTAACTTTTCGACTTATGTAATATTCGAAATTTATTAAAGTGTTTAAATTTTGCTAGGAATCATTATTGATTTTATATTAAACTCATTTCATACTTTATAATATCCATTTCATTTGACTAAAAACACTTTTTACGTTCATTAACAATTATCACGGCGTTTCGACATTTATTCGTCACACGCCCGATTTGCATCTTTTGTGTATGCTTACTATGGTTCTATAACTTATCTAATACATCATTATATTAATATTAAGCATCATTATATTTACTAACATTCATGTTTTATAACTTAGAACAACATCTTTTATTGTTAAGAGCACTACACTAGCATACGTGCATGTCTGACGCCATCTGATTGCCTTCGAAAACACAACAGTCCTAAAGATAACAATTTTGACCCTTCATAACGATTTCAAATTGAAAACCTTAAAGAATAAAAGTTGTAGGCCTATTCGTCCTCATTCCGAATCATCTTGAATCGCATCAATCAGAGTTCGTATGAAAACGTTATACTCATTTTAGTAAACTACGTCCGGTCAGTTTTTTTTTCAAAATTTTAGCTTGACAGAACACCAGCCCCCCCCCACCGGGGCGGGGGTTTTTGCACTAGGGGGGCCCGCCGGGGCGGGGGTCACTGCTGCGATTATGCGATTTTAGCTCTAGAACACTACGAAAAGCCAAATTAGGCCTCCAAACTCCTTTCTAACAACCATACCAAACTACCCAATGAGTAAATAGGTTTACATAAACATAATCTAATGTTTCTAACACGTTTCTAACCATATAAACAACGTAAACATCAAAGATTACAACCTTTAATTTCACTATTTCTCTTCTTTTTTCTTCTTTTGACATTCATAGCGAAATTCTTCACTGTGAATTCGTTTTACATCCGTTTTGACTCATTCAACTTGGGTTGTTTTCGTTTTTCAACATACTAACAACATCTATTATCAAATTGTAGATTATAGCAATTATTAATCATGAAATTTCGTACTTTCTAAGCCGTAACATATAAATATAAACAATGTTTTAAAATTTCTTCCAACAATTCCAATTCTCACGAATTTGACAAACAAGTATCAATCATATATGATGGTTAACAGATTATACACACTCAATAATCTTTATAAACCAATTCTTTACTCAAATCATGCACCATAACTAATTAAAGAGAAAAAAAAAACTTTGATAAAACATAACTAAAAGCTAGGGCTATAATATTACCTTTTAATTTCTCCTTAAGCTTAATTAGATGATGAGAATGACTTGATTATCCTTCCTCTCCCTTCTTTGATTCTCATAATAACCTCTTTTTCAATTTCTCAGAGAATATGTCTCTCTCAAACTTCTTTGTAACTCTCTCTTCTTCTTAGGCTTAGGTCAAACCCTTTTTCACGTAAACTAAAACTGACGCTAACATAAAAATAAAACTGACGTATAATATAATAAGGCTACTAAATACTCTTCAGTTTTTTTTTATTATTATTATTATTATTTTAAACATAAATGTCATAAGGCCTTGTTTGGTAAAACCTATTAAAATAATGACTTAATCATTCTTTAAGCCTTGTTTAGCAAAACAAGATTAAAATTAAAATTTCAAAAGCTCTAAGGCTTTGTTTGGTAAAACCAAATTTAAAACTCCTTTAATTTATTTTCATAAGTTATTTATAATATATTTTATTGTCCTGCATTGTTTACTTAGATTTCCATATCCAATCTTAATTAAATAAACTAATTACCACATACTAAATAAATTTTCCACTTGACCTAATATCACAAAATTATAATCTCATTATAATTTTATTTAATAACTTAATATACCACCTTAAATTATTAAATTAAAACAATAATATAGCATCTCATGTTATATTATAACTCTCTAAATTATAAATTAATTTAATTTAGAATATTATCTAATGAATTTAGATTAGTAAATATTTACTAGCAACTATTACATCAATAAAATATTTCTCTCATCAATTTCAACAATAAGCGCATCAAATAAATATTTATATATTAATAAATATTTAATATTATAATTTTAAATTTCAGATCGTTACATCCTTCCCTCCTTACAAGGATTCTGTCCCCAGAATCACAACTCAAATAATCAAATCGTCACATTCTTCACTCTTTTATCTTAATTAAGTTAATTTCTATAACTCATGGATTATTTACTTACTAATAAATAATCCAATAAATATCTACTAAACAACAAACACGTCAATTAAAAATATTTATTTAATTCAATAAATATTTAAAATTATAAATAAAATTTTGGATTGTTACATTCTTCCCACCTTATAAGGATTCCGTCCTCGGAATCACTGAAACCCTACCCTCCTCAGGTTTTCATCGAATCTCTTCGTTGAATAACTTCAACACATTACCTTAATATAGGTTTTATATTTCCTACTCCCACCATTCTTCAAAATAAATTCTTTTAAATTTTATTTCATAACATTTACTCAGACTCAATTATATTTGAGTATTACATATTCTTTAACCCGTTCATTTCTCTTTTTTTTTAAGGATCGTTATCATGAACACTCGGGATATTACATTCACCCATTCTTCTAAGAATTTCGTCCTCGAAATTTTATCAATGAATATTCAATCTATCAAAATAGATTTTACGTCACTACTTCATTCATTCATTGGTTTCTATAACTACTTCCTTTCCACAATTATCATTCTACAACTATTAACTTTTATATTAAAAGTTTCACATTATTCTTTGATAACTCATATCGTTCTCAGTTCAAAATCTCTTTTCTCACTTATTCAACATATTCATCATTTAGTGTCGCATTCTACGACTCACTTCTTTCTAAGGAATATCATCCTTACCACATTCACCTTTTAGAATATCAAGAATCTTCCACAATTGCTCAATAATTGGGAAGCGATATGAATAACATGAATTTAAAAGATTCCAAATCATGCTGAGGGTCATAAGACCACGAACTATGTCCACAGTTGCAAGTAATCTTTCAACTTCAACTTTAACAGTTATAAGACTATAAGGACCCCCGTACTTAGGGTGTTAAGCCCTTTCGTACGATGTATTGTGCACAAACATTTAAACGCTATGCGTATGTCCATAGTTATAAGTAATCTTTCAACTTAAACTTTAACAGTCATAAGACTATAGGGACTCCTCGTACTTAGGGTGATTAGCCCTTCGTACAATGTATTGTGCACAAACATCTCAACGCCTCCGTGTAATCCCCTATAAAAGGGTTGTTCATCTCAGCTTTTCAACATCTGAATCCGCACCAAAACAATTTGGTTTGGCATAACTTCTCAAGAAACGCATGCATTTCATGAACATCTTTCAATATTTGTCTAGCTGAATCAAATAGCATAGACCTCTATAACAATTCGAACATCAATCGAAATATACATATACATACATACATATGTATTCTCATATCTTAAAGAAATCTCAAAAATCTTTTTATAACGTCATGATACCGCACTGTATTTATAGTCCGTTGAGAATTCCGTCATTTGTTGATTTTATCATACTACATCATACCATAGTGGGCTGACGATCCTTAGATCACATCCAACACTAGGTAATACTGCATTGATGACTCCATCATTTTTTTTTCATCTTTGCACCAGGTTACATGTTGCATTAATGATATAAAATACATTTTGATATATTGCAAATCATTTTTGTCTAGCCGAAGCAATTAGCATAGACATACGAATAACAGTATTGTTGTTAAAACTCATTGGTTCTATCATTTGATCCAATGTTTTTCAAGAAAATAGAAGTGTAAACATCAGCACGAAGTCAATAAATTTCGAAAGTATAGTATAGCTAGTAGATTTAGAATACCTATGCTTCCATCATCATCTCCACTTTCTATAATGATCCATTGCTTAATAGGTCTATCTATTCCTATCATCCTCAATACTCCATTCACACTTAATTACACCCAGTTCGTCAAACTTACCACACGTTATGAGTTCAGGAACTAGCCACAATCATATGAGTTTAAGAACTTATCCTAGTCAGACCATAGGCGTCCATTCGCTGAGGGGTTCAAAAATATACCATATAATTATGAGTCACGAACCTACCATAAGTATGAGTTTTAAGAACTCGCACTTAACCTTATAATATTCTCTAACTATACTCTACCTATCTGTTATACACATGAGAAAAGAATCACCTTCTCAACAGGTATATAGCAAATAACGCGACACAAATATTCCAATGATTATCAATGTGATAAACTGAGTGCAAGCACAAAACCCTCGCCCATACAAAGGTTTGTACAACTCAGCCATCACATGAGTCCTCAATTGAAATCCCACCTAACTCTATTTTGCTTATAACTTGCTCTTTGCTCAATACGAATTCCTCGTATCACATCATCTATAACTCTTCATGAGTTATCTCGTACTATTTTATAGTACTCCATCTTCATGGCATTAAGCTATAATTATTCAAACATTATAGACCATCTTTCTTTTATAACTTAAACAGATCTAGACCACGTCGTGATCTTATTCTATAACCATCTCCCTTAAAATTCTTTTCTTAACTCGTGATCGTTTTGTTTTACGATCCTCTTTCTTTCTCTTTTTCATCATTTACTACATTACTCGTTATCTTGGCTTTTGGAGTTAGGAAACTCTCATTTCTTATCTTTATATCTCTTAGATTCTTCTTTGAATCTTCTTGTTTATATAACAATTCTTCCTTTAAGAATTTTCAACTTTATTTACATCGCTCAAAATTTCATTCAAGTTCTACACTCTCATCATACGTGTCCATTTCTATACTTGGTACACATCGAGTCTCTAACAGTTTTAATATGGTACGCTGAGTGGTTTCCCACAAACAACCAACAAACTAGGTTCCGAGTTACTAGTTCGTATATACCTCCGCTCTATGAAGGAATCGTTTAGCCCAGATACCATACATCAACTACTAAAGAGTACAATTGCACCATACTTAAATATAACTCTCTATTCTAAACTTCTTTATCATTCTCTTTTTATAGACATTGTCTATTTGTTATCACCTTACATCCTTATTATTGGAGTTGGGTAACCCCACATTCATATTCCTTATACCTCTGCAAGATTCTTCTTTGAATCATTTCACGCAAGTTTTATCCCTTCTTTATACGTTTCTTACATTACTTCTTATTGTTCAAACTCTATTTGAGCTTATTCTTTCATTATATTCACCTTCCTTTTCTAAGGTTATAGCCTAAGATACTCCTACCTAAGGTTTATAACCTACAGCTTTGATACCAACTGTAACGACCCCAAAAATCCATACAATTTAAATCTCAACTTCGGTCGTTAACCACACATTAAAACTCAAATTTTACATCATTATTCGATATTAAAAACAGTAAAATTGCAGAATATTTAGAATGTTTATACATTTCCTTCTTTCTTGCCCAGAATCGCAACCTTTACATTACATCTCTTTGATTCAATCTTATATCATGAATCGTTACAACAAAATGACTATACAAAGTCTTACATCATAACTAAATATCCATATACATTGGATAACTCAACTAACAATTCAACATGTTACGTTCAAAATATGAAATACATTTCTCATAAAACATAAGTAATCTTCATGAATATAGATCTCTATAACTCACTTAGCACATATCTTTATCTTAAAATCTTGACCTGCAAAAGTGGTTATTTGCAAGAGTGAGCTCGACAGCCCAGCAAAGTCTAACAGTTTTCATGCATCACATAACACATAATAACATGCTCGATATACATCTCATTAAGGTAACATGGCATACATGCTTTTAATTCATATAGCAAATATAAAGATTGAGTTCCTTACTCAATCATCATTACTTAGCCAAAACAATGCAGTCATATATTGACTTAAACATTTTATGATTTCAACATGTATAACATATCATACAATTTAAAATAGTTCATCAAGTCCACGTAACAAATAGGAACCGAAAGACTTGCCTTGATCGTTGTTTACCAATAACAGTTTAACAGCTTACAGTTATATGCACTTCACGTGCCCTACACAATTATATAATCATACACATCAACTATTAGTCACATAACAACACATAGTAATTGTAATGTAAACTATACTCCACATCTCATAATCTTTCCTATTAATTAACACACAATGTTCAATTAGATTGTGTTAACTTTTCGACTTATGTAATATTCGAAATTCATTAAAGTGTTTAAATTTTGCTAGGAATCATTATTGGTTTTATATTAAACCCATTTCATACTTTATAATATCCATTTCATTTGACTAAAAACACTTTTTACGTTCATTAACAATTATCACGGCGTTTCGACATTTATTCGTCACACGCCCGATTTGCATCTTTTGTGTATGCTTACTATGCTTCTATAACTTATCTAATACATCATTATATTAATGTTAAGCATCATTATATTTACTAATATTCATGTTTTATAACTTAGAACAACATCTTTTATTGTCAAGAGCACTACACTAGCATACGTGCATGTCTGACGCCCTCCGATTGCCTTCGAAAACATAACAGTCCTAAAGATGACCATTTTGACCCTTCATAACGATTTCAACTTGAACACCTTAAAGAATAAAAGTTGTAGGCCTATTCGTCCTCGTTTCGAATCATCTTGAATCGCATCAATCAGAGTTCGTATGAAAAAGTTACACTCATTTTAGTAAACTACGTCCGGTCAGTTTTTTTTTTCAAAATTTTAGCTTGACAGAACACCCCCCCATCGGGGCGGGGGTTTTTGCACTAGGGGGGCCCATCGGGGCATGGGTAACTGCTGTGATTATGCGATTTTAGCTCTAGAACACTACGAAAAGCCAAATTAGGCCTCCAAACTCCTTTCTAACAACCATACCAAACTACCCAATGTGTAAATAGGTTTACATAAACATAATCTAATGTTTCTAACACGTTTCTAACCATATAAACAACGTAAACATCAAAGATTACAACCTTTAATTTTACTATTTCTCTTCTTTCTTCTTCTTTTGACATTCATAGCGAAATTCTTCACTGTGAATTCGTTTTACATCCGTTTTGACTCATTCAACTTAGGTTGTTTTCGTTTTTCAACATACTAACAACATCTATTATCAAATTGCAGATTATAGCAATTATTGATCATGAAATTTCGTACTTTCTAAGCCGTAACATATAAATATAAATAATGTTTTATAATTTCTTCCAACAATTCCAATTCTCACGAATTTGACAAACAAGTATCAATCATATATGATGGTTAACAGATTATACACACTCAATAATCTTTATAAACCAATTCTTTACTCAAATCATGCACCATAACCAATTATAGAGAAAAAAAACTTTGATAAAACATAACAAAAAGCTAGGGCTATAATATTACCTTTTAATTTCTCCTTAAGCTTAATTAGATGATGAGAATGACTTGATTATCCTTCCTCTCCCTTCTTTGATTCTCATAATAACCTCTTTTTCAATTTCTCAGAGAATATATCTCTCTCAAACTTCTTTGTAACTCTCTCTTCTTCTTAGGCTTAGGCCAAACCCTTTTTCACGTAAACTAAAACTGACGCTAACATAAAAATAAAACTGACGTATAATATAATAAAGGCTACTAAATACTTTTCAGTTTTTTATTATTATTATTATTATTATTATTTTAAACATAAATGTCATAAGGCCTTGTTTGGTAAAACCTATTAAAATAATGACTTAATCATTCTTTAAGTCTTGTTTAGCAAAACAAGATTAAAATTAAAATTTCAAAAGCTCTAAGGCTTTGTTTGGTAAAACCAAATTTAAAACTCCTTTAATTTATTTTCATAAGTTATTTATAATATATTTTATTGTCCTGCACTGTTTACTTAGATTTCCATATCCAATCTTAATTAAATAAACTAATTACCACATACTAAATAAATTTCCCACTTGACCAAATATCACAAAATTATAATCTCATTATAATTTTATTTAATAACTTAATATACCACCTTAAATTATTAAATTAAAACAATAATATAGCATCTCATATTATATTATAACTCTCTAAATTATAAATTAATTTATATTAGAATATTATCTAATGAATTTAGATTAGTAAATATTTACTACCAACTATTACATCAATAAAATATTTCTCTCATCAATTTCAACAATAAGCGCATCAAATAAATATTTATATATTAATAAATATTTAATATCACAATTTTAAATTTCGGATCGTTACATCCTTCCCTCCTTACAAGGATTCTGTCCCCAGAATCACAACTCAAATAATCAAATCGTCACATTCTTCACTCTTTTATCTTAATTAAGTTAATTTCTATAACTCATGGATTATTTACTTACTAATAAATAATCCAATAAATATCTACTAAACAACAAATACGTCAATTAAAAATATTTATTTAATTCAATAAATATTTAAAATTATAAATAAAATTTTGGATTGTTACATTTTTATTGTGATATTAATAAGAATCTGTGTAAAGAAAGAGAATTAATGAAAGATTTTTATCTGATAATGCCGCCAAGGAAGGGAAGTCTAAAGAGAAATATGGAAGAACAATTTTTGAATCTGAAGCAGGAAGATATGACGGTGACAGAATATTTTGTCAAGTTCAACGAGTTAGCAAAATTTGCTCCACATCGAGTGGACACTGAGGAGCTTAAAGCACGATGTTTTAGGAACGGATTGAAATCGTTGGTACTCGAGAAGTTGGATGTGCTGCAAATTAGTTCATTTTCAACGTTATTAGAAAAAGCCATTATCGTTGAAGGAGAAATTGAAGCTGTATTGAAGAATAGTCAAGAACAAATAAGGAAGGCTGAAGGAAATATTATGATATGTGATAATGGAGGTAGTAATCTTAAGAAACGTAAGAGGGATGGTTATATTAATTCAGGAAATAATCCAATAGAGATTAGGAAGAAAGGCGTGTCGTGCCGTGTGTAGTTTGCGGGAAGCGTCATCAAGAAGTTTGTTTGTAGAACAAAGGAGTCTGTTACAACTGTGGTCAAGAAGGACACATGTCACCCCAGTGTCCCATTCCAAAGAAGACACAAGGTTGTTTTGCGTGTGGATCGACCGATCATCTGGTCCGGAATTGTCTGAAGAGAAATGTAAAGAGGAAAAGTGCCAACAAGGGACCCGGTAGCAGAACCTTGGCGATTCGAGGACCTGCACAGCCAAGAAGACCAACAACATTCACTTTTAGCATAACAGTTCCAAATGCAGCAGCTGCCCGTGAAGAGGCGACAGGTAACGAGTTCGGATAGAAATTAAATTACGCGAGAAATACGAGTTAGATATTTCTGTGAACTGTTTTCTTTTATAGATTCAAGTCACAGGTTAAAAATTTGAGACACAATTTAATAGTGTTTTGATAAAAATAAATTGATGATACAACTTTAAAATATTGTAGAGAATAAGAAAGCGGTGATTCCGAGGACGAAATCATTTTAAGGAGGGGTGAATGTGATAACCCGGGATTTCGAATAATCCAAAATTTGCGAATAATTTTTTTTTAAAGTAATATTAATATTAATTAACATTTATATGACAAGTATCGGTGATACGAGTTTAGCGAATGAGTCAATTTGTGTATTGACTAAGAAATTAGAGTAGAGTTGTGCTTAACAGGAATAGAAACCCTAACCCTAAGTCCGGATAGGAATTCGATAGAAAATATAATTAAAATAATTATATTAATGAGTACATATTTGTACTGTATAGATTTATTGATCAATGATTGATAGGATAAGGTTTAATATTAATAAACCCTAATAAGGGATTAGAAACCCTAATCTCAGATTTAGAAAATTGATTGTACAGTTGAAAACCCTAATTATATTTTAATTATCTTAATTTTCTATTTTACAAACCTAATTGTAATTTGAAAATTTTATTTTTCTATTTAGAAACCATAATTCGTGGGTTGTAAACCCTAATGACCAATTACGACCCTAATTATTTAATTAGCAATTTTAATTAGGAATTATTAATCCTAATTAGCAATATTTTAGTATGAGTAAGAAATTTTAATATAATTAGAAAATTCTAATTATAATTTAGAAATATTAATTTTCTATTTTGAAAACCAAAATTCATAAATCTTGGGAATTAAATTGAAAACCTAGGGTTCAAACCCTAAACCCTAAAGGGTTCAAACCCTAACCCAACCCCTAAACCCTAAGGGTTTGGACATTTGAGCCAATTGTCTATGTTGCCATTAATTTAGAAGGAAAATGTCAAAAATGCCCTTTATGGGATTTTTATTAGGAAACTTGTAAAAATGGCCAAAACCTTTAGTTGTTGACCAACTCTCTTGACTTTGTGACTTCAAATCTCAGCAAATCTGATCCAATTGACACCTAGCAAGCTTGTATACAATGTATCTAAGTTATATAAAAGAATTAGAGAGAGAAAGTGTAACCATTTTCCTTATTTTCTCTCCAAGCTCTTACCAACTCCGTCTTACACAAAAACCTCCGAAAATCTAAGGAAGATCAGTCACAATATCAGTCCTTAGAACACCCAAAAATAGATTGGAGAGCATAGATCAAGAATTGGAAAAGAGAAAGGTATAAAGCCCTAAGCCCTTTTGATCTTGTATGCTAAGACAACTTTTGTGTTTATGTGTTTAGATGTTTGCTAGAAGGTGTTTTGTGACGATCTATGGTGATATACCATAGATCCATAGCATCAAATAGCTTTAAAAATGAAGTTTTCAAAAACTGTCCAAGAACAGATTTTGTGCTCTGACAAGCAAATGTCAGACGGCTCAGATCTCTGTCTGTTAATGTTTTGTTATGGTTTATGTGTTAGATCTATAGTTTGGTATGTTGTCTTTCATCTGAAAGTGGTTGTATAGCCATTAGAGGTCTAGATTTCATTTTATTCACGGTCAAAACCTGTTGACCGGGCATGACCATGAACTTTCTGGGTAACCCAGAAAGTGTAAGATCAGAGTCTGACATCTTTTTGAACAGCTCAGATCTGACGTTGTTGATTCTTTTTTTAGGGTGGTTTTGTATCGAGCGTGTATCCTGGCATTTGTACTATACATGTATGGTTTCATATCGTGTATATAATCAGTAGATTGATCGGGGTAAGTGGTCAAACTAGGCCATAAGGCCATGACTTGAATTTCTGGAAATTCCAGAAAAGCATATGAACACTTTTTCTGACAGACTTTGACCGTGTGATTCATGGTAGATATGTTGTTTTTAGACTGAGATCTTGACATCTAGGTGTTCCTTGTCAAGTATACTACATGTATAAATACTAAAACCACCAAAACAATGATCAAAACCTAGACTAATTTGTATTAGAAAGTGACCAGTTGAGGTTCTGGGTTTCTGGGAAAACCCAGAAACCGTATGACAAGAAATTTGAGACGCTAGATCGTTTTGTTGTTTTGTTGTATGATCATGATGTTGGTTGGATATTGTAGAGTTACAGTTTAACTACATAATTGATGTTTAACATTGCTTAGAACTAGTACAGATTGGAAATTACATACGGTCAAACGTGCACCCTTGATCACTGTCTGACAGTGTTCTTGAGCACCAAGAACACCTAAGGCGACAGACAAGTGTCGCTATAGGCTTTAGCGACGGTTTTAAATTATTTTATTTTCAGAATTTCCGGTAATTAATTAAAAATAGAAAATAAATTATAAAAATTACCAAAAATAGTTTTAAAAATTATTTTAAATTATGAAAAATAATTTTTGACCAATTGGAATATTTTTCTTTAATATTTATAATTATTTAAATATTAAAGGTATTTAATTTATTTACTTAGTGTGTTAAATAAATTCGAGAAAAATAATTTAATATTATAAAAAATTATTTTAAATAAGAATAATATGTTTGAAAATATTTTGAGTTATAAAATGTAACTTTTAATATTTTTGGAGAATTTTCATTAATAATTTAATATTAATGATATTAGATTTATTTAATTATTAAATTATATAAATAAGATAAAAATGATTTTAATAATTTAAAAATCATTTTAAATAAGAATAAAGTGTTAGAAAATATTTTGAATTATAAAATATATATTTCAATATTTTTGGAGAATTCTCATTAATATATTAATTTTAATGATGTTAGATTTATTTAATTATTATATTAAATAAATGAATTAAAAATGATATTATTGATTTAAAAATGAGATAAATATTTTAAAAATATTTGAAGTTATAATTAATGACTTTTAATATTTTGATAATAATTTCATTAATATTTAAATATTAATGGTGATGATTTAAAAATAATTTTTATTATTTTAAAAATCATTTAAGTAGAATATTAATGATTTAAAAATATTTTAAGTTATTAATAATAACTTAAATATTTTGACAAGTATGTTATTAATATTTTTATATTATTAAATATTAATAATGATAAGATTATTTGATAATTAAACCATTTAAAAATGATTTAAGTGTTTGAAAAATTATTATAAATTATTAAAAGCTTCCGAAAAATATTATAAAACGATATTTGACTTATCTAAAATAATATTGAAGCTTAGAGACCAAGTTTAATTGACAATCAATGTGTTAATTGTCGGATAGGGTGACCAGAACACCGAGAAGGGACTGAAATCCCACCAGACCGAACTAGTTAGACTTGTTAAGTGTTTATATAGGTTATATACACTGATGTGACTATGTGGTAATGTGCCTAGGAGAAGTGTGACTGTAGAATACAGTGTTACGTGTTATACATGATTGTGCTAATTGTGAAACCGACATTGTTGATTATAGGTCTTACGAACGCAGTTAATTATATTGTGTAGCTGTAATCAACGCGGAAGGCAAGTTTCCTAACTCAACCTTGAGTTATATTCATTCAATTATTATGGTTAATTATTGCTAATTATACCATGTCCAGGAAAGTTATTGTTGATTATTCGTAGTTAGTGCATAATTAATAATTCAAATTGAATTACTGATTCGAAAAATATATATTTGTAGAATTTCTGTTGTTGGATATTTATATCTGTAAAAACTAATATTGACAGTACAGATAATTCCTGTTTATTGTCAAATTATATTGAGAAATATCTTAGCTAATTATTATGGCTAGACGAACATTTGTTAGAACTTGATAAATACGAGAAGAAAAATTAATTGTTATTGATAGATCGATGCCAATTGTTTTGGCTAGATCAATAAGTAGATAGAATTTGAAATCACAGTATTTCGTTGTTAAATCAAAAATCTTGATTCTGAGACTGAGAAGAACAACCTTTTATATAAAGAAACATTTTGGGTTGTATATTCGACCATTGCGCGCTGTTAAGTATTATGCATAATATAGGGTATAATAAAGCTGATCACTTGTTATACTTCCAGAGGGGTATAATTTAATCTTTATGGTTATCTGATACGCCTGCGTATGTATCAAAGTAAATCTTTGATAGATACCCGAGAAAATAAGTTCAAAGATCTGGTGAGATCACTCAGCATAAATTTGGAAATTATTTCACTTTGTTATTGCGTAGAATTGATTCTTGATTATTCAATAGAATATCGTAGAAACTTTCAAAGCATTGTACTCTTTCATTATCATATTATTACGTTGCCTAGAATACGAGAAAACTTGTTATTGATTAACGAATTGTTCAGCTACTTCAAAGTTCCCCGAACTTTGGTACCATTCTATCAAAATAGATAGTCTATTATTCTGATACTTATACATTCATTGTATATCTTAACTTGCGGGGCAAATTTGTTGCTCACCCTTGCTAAATAAAACTTTTCAGCTAGGGACGAAGTTGCAGAAGATGCTATGAAGAACAAAGGCAAAGACATAGTGATTAATTAGTTATGAATAACATTATAATTATGTTGTATTTGTGAACCCTTTTTGGTATAACTAAAGGGTATGTTTATAATGTTAAGGTTAGAGAACCTGGGGTAATGTATTTACTATATCAGTTAATGAAGTGTATGTTCCTATTTATAAATAAATGGGTAGTTAAATGTTATTTATATTGTGGATCGTGAACACCAAACTCGGGGGTCAGGTAACCCGGATTTGGGGGTGTCATAGTAGCGGAGATATTCTTAAGGAAATGTTTCACTATTAGCAACACTCAAAGTATTCTTATTGTAAGACCCCAAATTATTAATAAATAAAATTTGATTTCCTCTATTTATCATTTTGAAATAGCAAGGGTTGATTTGATTAATGTGGTTAGTTATGGGTAAAATACGCAAATATTTTAAATAAGCAAGTTGTTATAAAATACTCATTGTTGTCGGGGAATATTCGTTTGGTCGTGGAATATTCTTGTTGTCGGAGAATATTTGTACGACGACGCAGCCTTGTGTGGGCCCCATAATGAAAAGCGATTGGATGAAGAAAACAACAAGTATAAGTTGTTTATAAATAACGGCGTAGTTGTTACCGTTAATACTGTTTGAATACCCTGTGGTTAAAACATAGTAATACGCGTTGTTGCACAGTAGCACACGATATTGCACCTATTATTGATTTTTACGTAAGAAGGCACTACTCAATAATTATTACAGTAATTACTGTTCAGTATATAATTTTATTGATTCAATAATTACTGCATTAATATTTTATATTACTGTTGTTTCAATAATTGTCACTACAGAGTATTTTCCATTATCGAAGTAATAATTCATATTATCTGAATAATATTATTAGATAACATTATTGGTAATGTCTAGAAAGTTCTGTCTAAGGAGAGGTTTGGTCACCTAATTGCGCGCCAGTAAGGAGAAATCCTTATTAGAAAGCCCACTCTTTCCTAGGAACGGCCTGGTTGCCAGTACTGTGATTCTGTAATATTATTTGTGAATAATTAATTATTAATTTATATGATGAGGAAAATATTGATTTTATGTGGATATAGATGGAGAAATTTTTAAAGTGACAATTGTTAAAAAATTGATATTTTATCTTTTCTGATAAAATAATATTTTATTATATTATTATAATATAATAATGATGGTATTTTTACAATAAATATGGGATATATGAGTATATGAGGAGAAAGAGTATTTTTGTTACAAAAGTTGTTTAAAACATGTTAAACATGTCTGTGGGCCCATTTCTTGACTGAAATTTGATTGCACTCAACTTGTCTTGGGAAAAGTTTCAGAAACTGGTTAATAACAAGTATTTTCCTGAAAGTATTCGTCATATGAAGGAGGTAGAGTTTATTAGACTAGAACAGAACAACATGACGGTGTCCCAGTACGAGGTGAAGTTTGCGGAGTTATCCAAGTTTGCACGTCATTTGGTGGAGAATGAGGAACGTATGACGCAGATGTTTTTGAGAGTTTTGAAACCCGACATACGTCAATATCTCATTTCTCATAAATTTTCTCTATATTCAGATGTTGTGAATAGGGCTCAGTTATTGGAGCGTGATAATGAGTCAGCTCAATCGAAGAATAACGACTTACAACTCGATGATAATCGTACCGATGGAAACGGTCATCAGGACAAGGATAACCATCGTGGAGGAAATTATCGTGCCAGAAATGGTAACCACTTCGGTAGTAATCATGGCCAAGATAATAGAAGAAATTATTCAAGTGGAAATTTCAAGAAGAGAAGATTTAACGATGACGGAAAGACATCGGCAGCAGCACCAGCACCAGCAACAAATTCTTGAGAAGGAGAACGAATGCCAGTTAGATGCTACAAATGCGGAGATGAGGGACACATAAGTCCAAACTGTCCACAGCCTTCCAAGGTATGTTTTAGTTGTGGAAAAGATGGTCACATAGTTCGATTTTGTCCTATAGCGAAATCAAGTCCAGCGGGGATGGTGACTCAAAAGACTGTCCCAAAAAAGTCAAAGTCAACGGTTCCTGGAAGAGCGTTTGTCGTGACTGGTCAGAATGCGAGGAACCCGAACGAAGTTAGCACGGGTTAGTTAATTATAAATTCTTACGAAATTTATACCTTATTAGATACCGGTTCTACCCATTCATTTATCTCTCCTGCTTATACTCAACATTTAAACTTGACTCTGGAGAAAATTAGACTTTGACTTATCTGTTGAAACTCCGTTATGAGAAACTTTCGTTACATTCACTGTTTATAAATCTTGTTTGATCCAAGTTGGCACCATCACATTACCTGTTGACCTTATTTCTTTAAAGATACTTGCTTTTGATGTGATTTTAGGGATTGATTGATTGATTAACTACTCATCATGCCAAAATTGATTGCTTTCGTAAGGTTGTTATTTTTCATATTCCTAAGCAACCTGTTATTCGAATTCAAGCAACCAAACCACTGAAGTCAATCATTACCATATCAAGCCATAAAGCCATTCGTTTATTAAAAAATGGATGTCAAGCTTTCTTACCCATGTCATGGACTTTAATACGTCATATTTGAATAATATTTTGTTTCCTGACGTATTTTCTAAAGAATTTCTTGGCTTACTCCCAAAGTGTGATATTGAATTTTGTATCGACTTTGAACCCGGTACAAAACCCATTTCTAAAATCTCATATCGAATGGCTCCTATTGAACTTCTGGAGTTAAAAATTCAACTATAGAATTTGGTACCCGAGCCTTTATCTGGTGACTTCCTTTGTGGAATACACCGAAGCCAGACTCTCTGTAGGGGACGCCATATTTGTGTGGTAGTAAATTGATAGGTGTCATTATGACGTGATATCCAAGATTGGGATATGAGTCACAGTTGAGAGCAACCTAAGTCAGTAATCGAAATACGTAGCTTTCTATGCTTAGTTGGTTATTATCGAAGATTTTGTGAAAAGATTTTCTCGAATCGCAACTCTATTAACTCAGTTGACTCGTAGAGATACAAAATTCGAATGAAGCAAGGAATGTGGGAAGAGCTTCCAAGAACTCAACATACGGCAACGACGTTGGCTCGAGCTGTTAAAAGATTATGACCATACCATACCATCTTAGAAAAACGAACGTGGTAGCTGACGCGTTGAGTAAAAGATCGTATGCGTTTACGAGTACGATATTGTTAACCCAAAGACCCATTTCGTACGACTTAAAGAAGATGGAGATAGAGTTAAAGATTCAAAGAACCTGCGTGAAGATAACGAATATACGATTAGAATCGACTTTAATCGATAAATGTAAAGATGCTCAAGCTACACACCGGAGCTGATGAATATGAAGAAGGAGGTGCAAGAAGTTGTTATTCCAAAAGCGAGAATTGGTGATGTGAGGAAAGCTCAAACCTTCGATTTATTGGTCCATTTGAAATCCTCGATCGAGTAGGAACTGTGGCCTATAGACTCGTTTTACCTCCAAGTATGTCTCGTGTTCATAATGTTTTTCACGTATCTGTGCTTCGTAAATATGTGAAAGACCCGAACCACATTATTGAGTTAGAACCAAACGAGATAGCCAAAGATTTAACGTACGAGGAGATACCTGTCAAGATCTTGGATAGGAAATAACATGTCCTATGCACAAAGGTTATACCTCAAGTTAAGATTTTGTGGAACAACCATACTATTGAAAAATGAACTGGGAGTTGGAATCAGAAATGAAAGCGAGATATCCTCACCTTTTCAAAACACCAGGTACGTACATCAATTTCGAGGAAGAAATTTTATAAGGAGGGGAGGTTTTAAGACCCCGAATTATTAATAAATGAAATTTAATTTCCTCTATTTATCATTTTAAAATAGTAAGGGTTGATTTGATTAATGTGGTTAGTTATGGGCAAAATGCGCAAATATTTTAAATAAGCAAGTGGTTATAAAATATTTATTGTTGCCGGGAAATATTCGTTTGGTCGTGAAATATTCTTGTTGTCGGAGAATATTCGTACGACGGCGCAGCCTTGTGTGGGTCCCATAACGGAAAGCGATTGGATGAAGAAAATGACAAGTATAAGTTGTTTATAAATAACGGCATAGTTGTTATCGTTAATACTGTTGGAATACCCGGTGGTTAAAACATAGTAATACGCGTTGTTGCACAATAGCACACGATATTGCACCAGTTATTGATTCTTACGTAAGAAGGCACTACTCAATAATTGTTACAGTAATTACTGTTCAGTATTTTATTTTATTGATTCAATAATTGATGTGTTGATATTTTATATTACTGTTGTTTCAATAATTGTCACTACACAGTATTTTTCATTATCGGAGCAATAATTTATATTATCTGAATAATATTATTAGATAACATTGTTAGCAATGTCTAGAAAGTTCTGTCTAAGGAGAGGTTTGGTCACCTAATTGCACGTCAGTAAGGATAAATCCTTATTGGAAAGCCCCCTCTTTCTTAGGAACGGCCCGGTTGCCAGTACTGTGATTCTGTAATATTATTTGTGAATAATTAATTATTGATTTATATGATTAGGAAAATATTGATTTTATGTGAATATAGATAAAAAAAATTTTAAAGTGACAATTGTTAAAAAATTGATATTTTATCTTTTCTGATAAAATAATATTTTATTATATTATTATAATATAATAATGATGATATTTTTACAATGAATGTGTGACATATGAGTATATAAGGAGAAAGAGTTTTTTTGTTAGAAAAGTTGTTTAAAACATGTTAAACATTTCTGTGGGCCCATTTCTTGACTGAAATTTGATTATAGCTTGTAAAATCGTCTGTATGTGAATTTCGGTCAATTTATGTTTAGAATTTAGAAAAAATTTCTTTTGCAAAGTTGTAGAGAATTGAATTTTCTATACAAATTTGTGAGATTCGAATTTTCTGACAAAAGGGCTATTTATTATGAATTATTAAAGTTCTGAAGTTCCAAAATAATTGATTTTTGGAAGTTTTAATTATTTTTTTAAAAGAAGAACGTTTTTTGCAATTAAGTTGGCCTCACATGTGATTTAAATGAGCTGAAATCAGATTTCAAAGGTGTGCTTGAATTTTGTTAATTATATTATTAGTTTATTAAATTTTCTGCTTTGGTGTTCTAAACATTTTTCTATAAATAGGGTGCTTAGGTTAGAATTAAAAATCACACCAGAAACTAAAGTTTTCTCTCTCTTTCTCTCTATAATATCAAACGTATTTTATGAGTATTTTAGTACTTTGAGTATTGCTATACGGTGCAAGTTCTTTCAGCACTATATCAAGTATTCCAGTTAGAAGTACTATTTTTGCGAGATAAGGGATGTTATTTTTTTTATAAATGATATTATTTCTTTCAATATCATTATACCGGAATATTGGTAAGATTTTTCTTGTGAAATTCTTGTCTTTTTATGTCGGGATTACTATTCATGAGTTACTATTCACGAGTTACTATTCATGAGTTACTATTCAGGAGTTACTATTCACGAATTACTATTCACGAGTACTATTCACAAAGCATGATGATTTTTTTTGTAAAATTTCTACCTTTTGGTGTCGAAGTTACAATTCACATATACGACACTATTCACGTATACGGCACTATTCATGAATACGACACTATTTACAGAAAAAATAAATTTTCTTTTCTGTGTCCAAGATTGTCTGTTATGATTCCTATCTTTGATTGTATTCATGTTTAGATCATTCTTGAATTTTACTTCGCTATGATTATTTATGAAGTATGTTTGAACTCGGATTGTTTGAAATACGAATCTTTAATATTTATTCTTTTGTTTCACTGGATTCGTTTTCTTTAAAAGATTTTTCATCATCCTCAGCCCTAAATGATAATATAACTGAATATCTTTAGCCTGTAGTGCAAAGATGAATGATTTATGAGGAATATCTTTGGCCCGTAGTGCAAAGATGAACAGGTGTTGAGATGAACATGACCAACTGATGAATATCTTTGGCCTGCAGTGCAAAGATGAATATTTGATTCAAGATGTTTATTGATTGATGTTACAAGGATAAAATATTGATGATGGACTTTTAAATTCATAGATGATAGTAGATTTCATACTCTACTTAACTCTTCTAATGAATTATTATTTCCGCTGCAAATATTGATTTAAAATTTGTTGTCTATTGTATTCTATTAGATTTTTTCCTGTTGAAGACTAACGATAATTTGTTCTATATTATCTTAGTCATAATATTCTTTACTAGGCTAGTTGAGCTCACCATTATCCTTTTTGTTCCATTTTTCTTCTCAGGAGGTGAGAATGTAGCGGATACTAGTCGGGATATGGAATGATGGTTCAAGATAGTTGTCTTAGTAGTCCTCACTATTTTGTAAAATAGTGTATCAATAATTATAATGAGGACTTAATTGAGTATGAATACTGTCTAGATGACAATATTTGTATTTAAACTCACAGTATATGTGTTGTCGTATTTTGCACGATAATTGTAATAATAAAGTTATAGTTATTTATGTACCATGTATTTGGCGACTCAGAATAGGTTGGGTGGAATGGACCTATTTTGGGGGCATCACACTTATACTAGAAAGAAATACACACAATATTATAGAAGAAAAATTCTCTGATTCTTGATTCTGGTGTGATTTTCATTTCCTAACTGAGCATCCTATTTATAGGAGAATGGCATGACACTATTTAAGAAAAATAATCACGGACGCACAGTAAAATTCAGATGATTTCACGGGCGAGAATCTGATTTTTACTATTCATTACGGTACAATAAAATATTCTAATAAAACGAAAACTTTATATAAAATATAATATATTCTATTTATAATCTAATAAAACGAATAATTTTATATATAATATAAAAAGTATTCTGTTTTATATAAAAAGTTTTCTGTTTTATTACTATTATAATAATAATAAAACAAAACTGAGATAACTTTCTACCGGCGATTTTAAAAAATGAGTAAGTGGGGGTCCATGTAATAAGTCAAACTTACAACAAATACTTCATGACAAAGCCCTCTATTTATATCAAAAATTGAATAAATACTTATCACAAATCGCTTATCTTTGATAAACACATTTTTAATCTTTCAACAATTATTCATCATTAATATTATAACTCACACTATTGACAACCAGATCATTCACAGGAAAGAGGGAGCTTTTCGATAAGGACTTCTCCTTATTGGCTTTCAATTAAATAACGTAACCCCTTTCCTCGACAGAACTTTTTACAATGTCAATAATGAAAATAATAATATGAATAATTGTGTCGTCTCAATTATTGACTTAACAATATAAAATATTGTGCATATGATATTGTGACAATAATTGAATCAATAATATGAGATACTATGCAGCAACTGCTTTAGCAATTATTGAATGAAACTGAGTGACTACTTACGTAAGCATCAATAGTCAGAGATACTGTGCAATACCATGTGCTACTGTGCAACAACGCGTATTACTATACTTTTATCATCAGGCATTTCAACAGTTAACGGTAAAAGTTTTGCCGTTATTTTTATAAAAAGATTATTTCTGTCGCTTTCTGTAACCGACAGTCATTCCATTGTGTGGTCCACCAATGATTGTGCCGTCGTACGGATATTCCCCGACCAAACGAATATTTTATGACCACTTACTTACTATGTAAAATTTGCACATACCACCCTTAACTGTAACCTTTTATCAATTTAACCATTTACTGAATAGAATAATAATTATAAGAAAATTGAATACTTTTATTTCATAAAATTCAGGGTCATATAATCTCCCCTCCTTATAAAATTTTGTCCCCAAAATTTACGTACCTGGTAATTCAAAGAGATGAGAATACCTTGCTTTCTTTTCAAATTGTATCTTCCCGATCATTTCCTCTGTATCATGATTCCCCCATTGCTCATCTGTTGGATTTTAGATATCATTCCAGAATACAGCTTCAAAACAAAGGTTAATTGACATATCACAATTTGTCAATTTATTAAGTAAGAAAATTTAGCTTAAGTAGGACACACACTAGCGAAGGATATTACTTATCTCTCCCCTCCTAGTTCTAGTCTCAGATCTCCGCCAGAGACCATATCCCTAAGTTCTGATACCAAATATGGCGCCCCCAAAATTGGTCCACACAACCCATTCTAATTCTCCAGAAACATGGTACAGAATCCAAATACAAACTTCATTAATATAACTGTCGTGCAAAATACGACAACACATAAGCTGTGAGTTTCAATATAAATAACAGTACTCACACTCCAAACCAATGATACTTTACATAAAGGTACAGTCGATAACTATTTTAAGAATTAAAATCTTTAGAAAATGCTCAAGGAAGTCTTCATACATGGGATGTCATGCATCTAAGTTATAATAGATATCATAGGACTTGAGCATTAACCTTGGTTAACCCAATAGACCCCAAAGAAGAACAAAAAGATTATTATCATGTTCATTCCAATGGTATGTATCTTTTTGCCATATAATTATCTCCATTGTCTCAAACTGAGAATTATATTCCAATCATACTCTAAGATTATATAGATAATGCTCATAGATATAGTCAGCAAGTGGATGTGCACAATCATATCTTATGATAACACGAGTTTGTATGTGGTCAGACATCATGTATGATAGTGGAAACACACCCTTTAAGTTTTTAGTACAATTATGTCCTCCTCATTCTAATGGGATGCATTCTTGACGCTTTCAAAGTCGGGTTCTCATAACCCTATTGTTGTTCACCAAAACCAATTATTAAGTGACGTATAAAATACGACACACACATCTTAAGTACTCAATACAATTATATAATGTCATGTTGTTATATAATGTATTGAGAAACTTCCACATTCTCGGACTATCACACTATTCCCATGTTATCCCCGCTCGACCCAGCTACACTCTTTCTACCTGAAAGGAATTGTGAAGTAAAAGGGTGAGCAAAAATAGCCCAGTAAAGATTATTATGACTAAAGATAATTAAATTATCAATAGCCTTCATCAGTAATAAATCAGATATTTAGAGCATATGGTAGATGATAAAAGTTTTCAACCATAATTGCAGCGGAATCAACAATCCATAAGAAGAGTCAAGTAGAACATAATGTCTACTATCCTCTCCAAATTAAAAGTCCATCATCAATATTTTATTCCTGTAACACTAATCAACAGTTCTTCGTTGCACCCAAGACAAAGAGAACTTTCACCAACTATTTTTACCTGAAACACCAAAGATCATGGTTATACCACTTCACAGTTCATGTTTATAATTATGTCATTAAATTCATCTTTGCACTCCAGGCCAGAGATATTCAACTATAAAAGCAATAATCAGCAGTCCATCTTTGCACTACGGCCCAAAGATATACAACTCTAAAACTAATAATCAACAGTCCATCTTTGCACTATGGCCAAAGATATACAACTATAAAACTAATAATCAACAGTCCATCTTTGCACTACGGGCCAATGATGTACAACTGTAAAACCAATAATCAAAAGTCCATCTTTTCACTACAGGCGAACGATGTTAAATTGTAAAACCAATAATCAACAGTCCATCTTTGCACTACGGGCCAAAGATAACTTTTACCGCATCATTTGTCTGTAATATTACAGGTCATGATTATACCAATACACAATTTCTGGTCATAATTATACCAATCAATAGTCCATCTTGTTGGGTTTTTATATAGCGCGATCATGCAATCAAATTACATAAAAGGTGCGGAAGGGCGACAAAATAGGAATTTAAAATTTTGATACAAATCCATCACCATGATCATACCTGGTCATAATCATACCAATCAACAATCCATCTATGCACTATGGGCCAAAGATGACCTTTACCACATCATTTGTCTGTAACATTACAGGTCATGATTATACCAATACGCAATTTCTAACCATAATCATACCAATCAACAGTCCGTCTATGCACTACGGGCCAAAGATGACTTTTGTAACGAACGAAAATTTTGTATTTAATTTTAAATATTTGAATTGATTTATTTATTGAGATAAATAAATATTCGATGAAATTATTGTGTAATAATTTAGTTAAGTGTGTATATTAACTAAATTAATGTATGGTAATTTTATGGATTGAAGATTTAGTCTAATGAAATAATTAAATTAAATAAATTGTTTGATAATAGTAATGTTGTGTAATGGTGATGTTCTATTTTAATTTAATAATTAAATTAGATATGTAATAATTTGTTAAGCATAAATATAATTATAATAAAAATTATAATTGTAATTGTATGTTAAGTGTAAAAATTTGACTTAACTAAGTAAACTATAATATAAGGAAAATACAAGGGTCAAAAATCGCAAGAACAGTAAATTACTAATTCTGGTTCTACTATTAGGCGCAGTTGTGTTGTGCCTTAAGTCTATTGGGGCGCATCTGCTCTCTAGGGCACAGCTGTGCTGTTCCCAAGGCAGCTGCGCAAATGGAGTGTCAGATGTGACTGTTTTGACATCTTTTGGTATCATGGTCATAACATTTTCATATAAACTCTTATTAAGGCGATTCAAGATGATTCGGAAAGATAACGAGTAGGCCTACAACTTTCATTCTTTAAGTGTTTCGATTTGAGGTTGATAATAGGGGTTAAAATGACCATCTTTAGGACTGATGTGTATTCAGAGGAAATCGGAGGGCGTCGGGCATGCATGTGTGGAAGTGTAGTGCTTCTGACGTTAAAAGATGTTATTCTAAGTTATAAAATATGAATATCAGTAAATATAATGATGCTTAACATTAATACATGATGTTTTAGATAAGTTGTATAAGCATACTAAGCGTACGAAAGCGTGCGACGAATGAACGTCGAAACGCCGCGACAAGTGTTAATGAACTTAAAAAGTGTTTTAATTAAAATAAAATGAACATTACAAGATATGGAATGTGATTAATATAAAACCAATAAGGAGCCCTAGGAAGACTGAAACACTTGAATGAACTTCGAGTTTGACTAAGAAGAAATATAGTATTGATTAATAAGTTATATTAGATTGAAACTCAACGTTGTAAGAATTGAGAATGTGATTTGGATGCTAAACGCCTTATGTTATATTTTATTAAGTTTTCATATTCATGTTATATGGTTGATTAATATGATTAAACCTTAAGCTAAAGGTTATAACTTAACTAAGGTAAGAATTGAATCTATGAGGATAATGTGTATGTAGCTAATTGATGTGATAATCCTAATGGTGTGTGTGGGATATTGGAGTACGTGAGTTGTAATTGTATAGCTTACGTAAGAGGCAAGTTCTCTAACCTTTGCTACTTTATTATTCAGCAAGGTTTACTTTTCGCTGTCATGTTATACTTATCCAAGTTCTCTATCTCTAATCTCTTATTGAGCAGTTAAGTTATTATTGTTATACAAGTCTCCTAACCTTACTTTACGTTATGCAAGTTTCTTGAAGTTATTATTCAATTGAGCAAGTTCTCTAACTTTAATCTTTCATTATGCAAGTTCTTGTTTCTAACTTGTTATTGTTATGCATATTCTTTAACTCTGAATTTTTGTTGAGTAAGTTTCTAAACTATGCTTTTCATTGAGCTAGTTAATTAATCTTTGTTTCTTCATCCCAAACGAGATTGCTTTGGTTATTCAAAGTTTGTACTATTATTAAAAACTTGTTCTTGTTGAAAAACATTTGTTCTGCTAGAATTAATTGTTGTTTGATCTCTGATCACCAATGTCATTGTACAATCTTACATTGTTGTACCGAACTCTTAGTTAACTAGCGATTCTTTATTGATTCAACTAATCCTTAGTTGATGAATATTCTAAACTCTAAATTACCCTTACAGTCAGTCCAAACCAAACTTCCTTTGGTTTGCTTATGAATCTATACAGTTTTAAGAGTGTATAGTCGATGACTAATACTTGTTCGGCTGATAAACCATTGATATCCTATCTCTTATTGATACATTGGCATAATTTGATTGTAACTAAACTCTTGAATAGTAATTGATCCCTACTTGATTCAACTAGTACTTGGTTGATGAGTGTTCTAAAGATCTAGAATTCCTTTGAAGTTAATTCCAAACCAAACTTCCTTTGGTACGGAACCTAATGATCTAAGTTGAGATGAACAACCATGTATCATGGGATTATTTTAGAGCTACACAATGGCGTTAAAATGTTTACACAGTGCATAGTACAAAGGGTTGATCACATGGAGTACGAGACGATTGTCCATATAGTCGTTTAGCCTGTTAAAGGTTACAGTAGAAACACCTGTTAACCTAGGACATTGAAGATAATTATGGTCTTTTAGATTGTTAAAGGTTAAAGTAGAAACTTGACAACCTACAACATAGTTCGTGGTCTTGTGATCCTCAGTGTATTCTTTTAATGTTGATGTCTGTTGTTAACTTAAAATTCATTATTCCTTTGAAGTCATAGCTTTTGAATTAGAGTTTATTATTTCGATAAGAGTACTTTACCATTGAAAGCTCAGTTAATTGTCATTCATAGAATGTTATTGTATATTATCCTTCTTGTGGGCAATTATTTGCTCACTCTTGCACAAAACAATGCTGATGAAGTTAAGAAGTTTGAAGAGCTTTCTACAAACAAGGGCAAGCACAAAGGCAAGGGCGAAGTGCTTGATTAGAAGACGTTTAATTTACCATTTATTTATAAAGCTTATGTAATAGATATTATTATGATTATGTTTTAATATTTCGTTGATGATTGTAATAATAAAGGTTAGATGACCTGTGATTTATTTGAGATTATATAACCCTATAATGGGAGATTTATTGTTTAAACTTTTGAGTTTAATTATATCCTTTGTTTATGTGAAGTTAGTTATGATTTAATTGGATAGTGAACACCAAATCTGTGGGATTGAAGTACCTGAATTTGGGGGTGTCACAAGTTGGTATCAAAACTTTAGATTATGAACCTTAGGTGGGGAAACCTTAGGCTATAACCTTGTAGGAGATCGAAAACATAGAGGTGATAAACTCTCATCAAGTGCTAAGGAATGAATTGAGAAAATTCATTAAAGATAAAATAATAACAAACTTTATGTGTTTATGTGATAACAAACCTATGTGCTCGCATGCATTATGTATAATGAGTGGTATGAGTAGTAAATAAAACTTAAAAACTTGGTTGTGGGGATGACTGATGTAACAATCCAAGATTTTATTATTTATAATTTAAAATATTTATTAAATTAAATAAATATTTTATTGATGTGGTTGTTGTTAGTAAATAATTGTGAATTAAATTTATTATATAACATTATAATTTAATTTAATTTAATAGTTGGAAAGTTGTAAGATAATATGAAATGCTATATTACTCTTTTAATTTAATAATTTAAAATGGTATGTTAATTTATTAAATAAAATTATAATGAGATTATAATTTTGTGATAATTGAATTAAGTGAAAATTTTATTTAGTGTGTTTATTGGATATAGAAATCTAAATAAATAATATGAGATTATAAACTATAATGTAAATGGTTTATTAAAATAAAATTAAAGTAGTTTTAAATTGATTTAACCAAACAAAGCTTAAAATATTAAGTCTTTATTTTAAAGAGTTTGGCCAAACAAAGTCTTATGGCTTTTGAATTTTAAATTTTATTATAATAAATCAAATAAATCAAATAATAAATAAATATATTTTATAACTGATATGTAATTATTATAATAATAGTATACGTCGATTTCAGACGTTTGGGTGTGTGCGTTGGGTTAAGTTTTCTTTTACATAAAAAAAATCATTTGGCTTAAGCCTAAGAAGAAAGAAAGAAGAAGATTATAGAGAGAAGTTGAGAGAGAATAGAGAGAGATTGAGAGGAAGTCTGTGTTTTCCAAGCGATTCTTTGTGGTTAGCAAGGATTACTAAGTAATTGAAGGTATGTTCTATAACCTTACTATTATATATATATATATATATATATATATATATATATATATATATATATATATATGTTTTACGGCAAAAAAATTCCAAGTTTTATAGTTACTGTGAATTCAAATTTTTTTTTAATTGTTACTATACAACTGAATTATGGTGATTGTATGTGTTTGTGATGTTAGAGTTTGTAGTTAGACATGAATTAGTATGCTAATTACGGTTAAAAAGAAAGAAAACTATTTTCAGTGCATGTTTAAATATTTGACTTGTGAAAGTACTAAATTTGGTGGTTAATTTGTAAACCAATCTGTAAATTGAGGCTTGAATATGTTAGTTCGTTAAGAAATGAAGAAAACGTAGTTTGAATGAGTTAATTTGGACAAGAACTGTAATCACAGTGATGATTTTTGTAAAAGATGTCAAAAATGGAGTTTTTGTATAAAATATGGAATTTAAATTATTTAAATTAGTTGTAGTTGTTGTTTAATTGTTCTAAGTTAGTATATATGTGAGGAATCATGTTTGTATGAGTCCTATGTCAATTAGGTATGCTTTATTTACTCTTTTGTGGATGAAATTCGTGTTAATTGGCTTAGAACAGAGTCGAAACTCGCATTCTGCAAAACTGGTACTGGTGATAGTACGGGCGCGCGGGCGCGCCGAACTCTAAGGCAATTATGGCGCGGCCGTGCCATTAGTCAGTTAGACCCAGTGAAGTCTGCTACTTCTGCAGACTTTGTATACCCATTGTAACTTGGTCTAATGTTATGTTGAGGTAACAAACATGTAATGAGGATGTTAAAACAGAACCGTATCATGTCTTTGATAATTTCAAAGTTGAAAAAGGATTAGTAAGTTACGAACGTGTTATGTTATGACTTAGTGTACACAATGAATAGTAGATAAGTGTTGTGAAGTTAACAGTTATGAATTCTGAAATGTATATGGTAAAGTAAGACCTATACTAAAATAACAAGTTTAGCTAGAAGTGAGTGTTATTTTGGAAGTTGATGTTAGTATATCTAATAGATATTGTAATTCTAATACTATGTGTAGGTGAACGTGAATTGTAAATTTATAGCTTACGAACGAGGCAAGTTTCTAAACCTTACCTCTTTACATTGAGCAAGTTTCTTACCCTAAACCTTAATTAAGCAAATTCTTGAACTCAAATCTTTAACTGAGTTGTTATGTTTCATTTACATAACGCAATGCGAAATATTATTATTATTTTGAGCAAGTTTTATTCTAAGCTTTTTATTTCCTAGTACATGTTCATAACTTAATTCTTTTATCTTAAGATCATACTTTAGCTTAATATTGTTCAAGGAAGGTTTATTGTTTTATTCAATACTTATGCTTTTTAGTTGTTTATAAGCATGAGTTTAATATATAGTTAGTTCACCTATGAATATTCATTGTTCCATATTATGTTATTATTGATCAACAGTAGTGTTATCACACCTTATTGATTCAACTAATCCTTTAGTTGATGATTGTTAAACTCTAAATTACCTTTTAAAGCATATCCAAACCAAACTTTCTTTGGTGCAAACTTGTAGTCTAAAACTGAGAAGAACAACCCTATTATAGGGGATACGCGATGCGTTTAGATGTTTGTGCACAATACATTGTATGAAGGGTTGATCCCCCTAAGTACGTAAAATCCCTACAGTATAACTGTTTAGGTTAAAGTTGAAAGATTACTTGTAACCGTGGACATAATTCGTAGTCTTATGACCCTCAAATATATTTCAAATTTTGATTTCAGTTTTTGGCTATCATTGATAGAGTACTATTCAGTTTTGATGAGCCTATTCATTGGCAGTTATTATTCTTTTGTTGATTCATTGCTATATCTAGTGAGCATTTGTTTTGCTCACTCTTGCATATATATACACTCATTGCAGCTAAAGTTGAGAAGGTCGATGAACCTACCACTAGCAAAGGAAAGGGAAAAATGTGCAAGTGATGAAGACTTGTAATTTTATTTATTGTCATGATGATAGACTTTATTTAAATGATGTGATGTAATTATTTTATTTTCGCACTTGATTTATGTTAAAGGTTAGATAACCTGGGAGATTTTATTGAACTTAATAATGTAACCCCTTTTAATGGGAGGATTTATGGTTTAAATTCTATTATATTTGGGTAGTTAGTATAAATGTATGGAAAGTGAACACCAAGTCTTGTGGGAATGAAGTGCCCGAATTTGAGGGTGTCACAGGTTGGTATCAAAGCTTTAGGTTATAAACCTTAGGTGGGGAAAAGCCTTAGCAAGTAACATTTGAAAAGATAGTGGTGATGAACTCTTATCGAGTTTTAAGGAAAAAGTAATAAAACACTTATGTGCTTATGTGGTTATAACCTATGTGCTCGTGAGTGTCGAGTAGTAATGGTTAGTAATTGAAACTTAAAATTTTATTGTCAGGATGGCTAATGTAGGAGAATCCAGTTAGGCTAGAGAGGAAGAGCCTCGAGATAATCAGGTGGTTTGAGAACAACTACTGCCACGGGAAACATCTCCGTTGGTCACAGTGGTTAAGCAGAAGGGTTTACCTGATGAGGATGATGAGATAGAGACAGACGAGGAGGACCCTGTTGAGCTGCCATAGTCAAATGAGGATGAGGAGGATGAGGAGGAAGAGATTCCATTAAACTCGATCGCTGCCCGTATGTACGACGAAGTATACGACCGCAATGTGGAACTTCAGGATAGCGTCGAGGAGATGGAAGAGATAGTAGCTGAATAACAGATCGCAATGCCACAGAAGGACAACGATATCCAGGATCGAGATGAACGTCTGAATAATGTCAAAGGAAAACTGATCCACACCGAAGGAGAGAATGAACAAATGACAGAGGAGATTGCAGAGCTGAAGAACAAGTTGAAAGATGAATCTACTAAGAGGGCAAGAGCCGAAGACGCGTACGAGGAAGCTTATCAACGAGCTGGGATAGCAGAGAGAGAGGTACAAGTAAAGAAGATCAAGATGGAAGAGATGAATAGTGTTTTCAATACCGTAATCAATCGAGCTCAAGACCGGGTCATGTGTTATCCGATTCAGTTCGAGACACTGCCATCATACATGTTAGATCATCGAACAATGTTCTGTATTATGGAAGAGGAGCGTCGTAAGGCTATGCAGTATTTTAGTAGGTCGTCATAAATGTAATTCCTATGTGATTAGCGAATAAATAAGATGTAAATCCCGGGTATGATATAACCCATGGGATATGATGATGATGAAGTTATCCTGAAACTTTTGTAGTTCAGGAAAGTGATGTAGATAGCAAGAATGCTATCATTATTATGTTTTTAAAAGATAACGAATGAATAAAAGTTACTATTTATTCAAGATATTGTGTGCTATGTGGTAATTTTTGTGATGTGCAAGTTGAATGTATAATACTTAAAAGATGGAATAGATCTAATGAGTATATTTTAACAGAAAATGCATCCAAGACGTCAACCACGACAAAGGACCAGTGAGAATAACAACAATGTTGAGGCTAATCCAGTTCAGCAATTAGTAACGCTACTAACGGAAGCATTGCAGAATCAATCGCAAAACCAAGTTGCGACATTTAAGGACTTCAAGGCGGTTGGGTCACCAGAGTTTCATGGGTCTATGAATCCGGTTAAGGCATAAACCTGGATCATGGAGATAGAGAAAGTTTTCGATGTTGCTAGAGTAAGGGATAATCAGAAGACTGCTTTTGCAACATTTATGTTGAAAGCAGAGGCTAGTTATTGGTGTCAAGCCAATAAAACTCAAGGAGGTCAAGGGGTAATGACTTGGGATAGATTTAAGGAGATATTCTTTGAAACTTATTTCCCAGAGAGTTCGAAAAATCAAATGGAGGTGCAGTTTTTAGAACTGAAATAGGGATTAATGACGGTGTTGGAATATGCCGCGAAATTCAACGAGTTAGCGAGATTTATGCCATATCAAGTCAACACGGATGACCGCAAGGCTAGGAGGTTTGAGTAGGGACTGAAACCCTGGTTGTACAATAAAGTCTCCATGTTTCAGCTGAAGACATTTACAGCAGTGTTAGAGAAGGTAATTCTCGCTGAGGGTGGAGGTGAGGTTGTAATAAAGTACAACCAAGAGCAGAGAAGGAAGAAAAGTGAGGGCAAAGCTAAGAATCATAGTGGTAGCAGTGGAAATGGTAACAATAACTTGAAGAGGAAGTGGAATGCAAATGTGGGAGCTGGAAATCAGCAAGGTAACTAGCAGAAGAAAAAGGTTGACGCGTGTGCTACATGC
This sequence comes from Panax notoginseng, assembly GCA_016801055.1. Taxonomy (NCBI): domain Eukaryota; kingdom Viridiplantae; phylum Streptophyta; class Magnoliopsida; order Apiales; family Araliaceae; genus Panax; species Panax notoginseng. The sequence goes on from CM029016.1 coordinate 69,417,736, forward strand.
GGGAGGTTTCACATGGGTATGTGCTTAAGGGGGAAGCGTGTGTGCTTTAACTGTGGACAGGAGGGTCACATTGCCCCAAATTGCAATCAACCAAATAAGAATGCTTGCTACACCTGCGGGTTGAAGGATCATTTTACTCGCGATTGTCCAAAGAAGAAAGCAGGAGAGACAACTGGAAGCAAGGGAAGTGGCGGTAGAGGTACATTGACCATTGCTGGATCGACATCATCAAATAAGCCCATAGCCAGAACCTTCAATATGACAGTGCAAGACGCGGTGCAATCAAAAGATGTCGTGTCAGGTATTATTCCAATCAATGATATAAATACATATGTATTGTTTGATTTGGGTGTTACTTGCTCGTTTATATCTGATGAATTTGCTAAGAGGTTAGAATTACCTAGTGAAGAGTAAAATTTCCCTTTACACATAGAAATTGCGAATAGGGAGGTAATTCCTATTAAGTTCGTATTCAAGAATTGTAGAGTGAATATTAAGAGGAATATTATGACAGTAGATTTAATTCCGATAAAACTTGGAGAGTTTGATGTAATATTGGGAATGGATTGGCTGTTCAATTATGGAGCGATAATTGATTGCCAAAAGAAATGTGTAAACCTTATGACTCCGTCAAAGGTAGTTTTCCATGGTAGCAAATCGCCTAAACAAGTGAGATGTCTGACGATTATGTAGGCCAAGAAGTTGTTGAGTCAGGGTTGTGTAGGGTACCTAGCTTGCATAGTTGATACTCAAAAGGAGAAGGGCATGAAACTGGAAGAGATACCAGTGCTTAGGGATTTTGTAGACTTGTTTCCAGAAGATTTTCTAGGATTTTCGCCCGACAGAGAGATCGAGTTCGTGATTGACTTAGCACCAGGAACTGCTCCAATATCGAAGGCCACGTACAGAATGGCTCCAGTAGAGATGAAGGAACTGATGGTACAACTACAAGAACTGTTAGATAAGAAGTATATTCAACCGAGCATATCACCGTGGGGAGCGTCGGTGTTATTCGTGAAGAAGAAGGATGGGTTAATGCATCTTTGCATTGATTATAGGAATTAAAAAAAGTCACTACTAAGAATAAATATCCATTGCGAAGAATAGATGACTTGTTTGATCAATTGAAGGGTGCTAAATACTTCTCGAAGATAGATTTGAGAAGTGGGTATCATCAATTGAAAGTAAGGAAGGAGGATGTACCGAAGATGGCATTCTGAACTCGGTATGGACATTACGAATTTTTGGTGATGTCTTTTGGTTTAACAAACGCCCCTGCAGCGTTCATGGATTTGATGAACAGGGTGTTTAAACCATTTTTAGACAAGTTTTTGGTGGTATTTATCGATAATATTTTGGTGTACTCCAAATCTCAAGAAGAACATGTGGAACATTTACATTTGACACTGGAGACGCTAAGAAAAGAAAAGTTGTACGCAAAATTCTCTGAATGTGAATTTTGGATGGAACATGTACAATTTCTCGGTCATGTAATTGATAAAGATGGGATTTCAGTGGATCCATCAAAAGTCGAAGCTGTGATAAATTGGGAACAACCAAGAACTCCATCGGAAGTAATAAGTTTCTTGGGATTGGCTGATTATTACAGATAGTTTATCCATGATTTTTCCAAGATTGCCACTCCGTTGACGAATTTAACGAGAAAAGCTGTCAAATTTATTTGGACGGAAAAGTGCGAAGAGAGTTTTACAGAAGTAAAGAAGCGGCTCAGTGTGGCACCTGTGTTGTCATTACCAGATAATACAGAAAACTTTGTAGTGTATAGTGATGCCTCACATAAAGGATTAGGTTGTATCCTTATGCAGAACGATAAAGTCATTGTGTATGCGTCAAGGCAATTGAAGGACTACGAGAAAGGGTATCCGACTCATGATTTAGAGTTGGCTGCGATGGTGTTTGCTCTAAAGATATGGAGATACTATTTCTATATAGAGATATGTGAGATATACGCAGACCACAAGAGCCTGAAGTATATTTTCACAAAGAAGGACCTGAACATGCGTCAAAAGAGATGGATAGAATTAATAAAAGATTATGATTGTGAGATCTTTTATCATTCGGGTAAAGCAAATGTGGTTGCAGATGCTTTGAGTAGGAAGGGTCGTGAGAAGTTGATGTTATTAACTAACCAGGAGGAGTTCATTTCAGCAATGACAAAGTTAGAGCTGGAAATCAAATTTCCAAAAGAATCCGATGAAAGATTGTACCAGATGGAAGCTAGTCCAACTTTGGTGGACAAGGTGAAAAATGCTCAACTACAGGATGAAGAATGCAGAAAAATAAAGGAAAGTGTGGTCGAGGGTAAAGAGGTGAAGTATAAGGTTGATACTGAAGGAATGCTAAGATTCGAGGGACGAATTTAGGTTCCAGCAATACAAGAAGTTAAGGAAGAAATCTTGACAGAAGCTCATAGCTCAAGATATTCTATTCATCCGGGAAGTACAAAGATGTATCAAGATTTGCGGCGACATTTTTGGTGGCCAAATATAAAAAGAGACATTGCAGAATGCAGTGCAAAGTGCTTGACATGTCAGAGAGTGAAGGTCGAGCATCAAAGACCAAGCGGATTACTTCAGCCATTGGAAATACTGGAATGGAAGTGGGAGCATATCACAATGGATTTTGTGGTAGGTCTTCCAACAACTCAAAAAGGATACGATGAGATATAGGTGATAGTGGATAGATTAACGAAATTAGCACACTTTTTGCCAATAAAGATTAGATTTAATCTTGATCAGCTGGCAAAACTATACGTCAAAGAGATCGTGTCGAGACATGGAGTTCCAGTGTCAATAGTATCATATAGAGATCTGAGATTCACATCAAATTTTTGGAAGAGATTACAAGAATGCATAGGAACACAATTGAAGATGAGTACGACGTACCATCCACAAACTGATGGTCAAAGCGAACGAACAATTCAAACGTGAGAGGATATGCTTAGAGCGTGTATCATGGATTTCAAAGGAAACTGGATGATCATCTACCGTTTGTAGAATTTTTATATAACAATAGTTACCATGCAAGCATTGGCATGCCGCCATACGAGGCATTATACGGTAGGAAATGCAGAACTCAACTGTGCTGGGATGAAGTTGGTGAACGCCAATTATTAGGACCAGAACTGGTACAGCAGACCGCTAAAGTTATCAAACTTATTAGAGCAAGACTGGTAGCTGCTCAAGATAGACAGAAGAAATATGTTGATCAACACAGACAATATCGTAAATTTGACGTAGGAAATTTCATTTTCCTGAAAGTTTCTCCTTGGAAGGGGAAAATTCATTTTGGCAAGAAAGGAAAGCTCAACCCAAGGTTTATTAGACCTTTCGAGATACTGCGAAAAGTGGGAGAAGTGGCTTACGAGGTAGCTTTACCTCCAGAATTAGAACATGTTCACAACGTTTTTCATGTGTCGGTGTTGCGGCCGTATAAACCCGATTACAAATATGTGATCGAGTATGAACCATTACAGTTCAGTAACGATTTGTCTTATGAAGAGGTTCCTATCCAGATAGTCGATAGGAAAGAACAAGTGCTCAGGAATAAGGTGATACCTTCTGTGAAGGTGATATGGAGAAACCACAATGTCGAAGAGGCTACGTGGAAACTCAAAGATGAAATGATGAAGAACTACCCTGAGTTGTTTGTTTAATCTGTGTCTTCAATTTTGGGGACAGAATGTGTAAGGAGGGAAGAATGTGATGAATAAATTATTTGAGTTGTGATTCTAGGGACAAAATCCTTGTAAGGAGGGAAGGATGTAACAATCTAAGATTTTATTATTTATAATTTAAAATATTAATTAAATTAAATAAATATTTTATTGATGTGGTTGTTGTTAGTAAATAATTGTGAATTAAATTTATTATATAAAATTATAATTTAATTTAATTTAATAGTTGAAAAGTTATAAGGTAATATGAAATGCTATATTACTGTTTTAATTTAATAATTTAAAATGGTATGTTAATTTATTAAATAAGATTATAATGAGATTATAATTTTGTGATAATTGAATTAAGTGAAAAATTTATTTAGTGTGTTTATTGGATGTAGAAATCTAAATAAATAATATGATATTATAAACTATAGTATAAATGGTTTATTAAAATAAAATTAAAGTAGTTTTAAATTAATTTAACCAAACAAGGCTTAAAATATTAAGTCTTTATTTTAAAGAGTTTTACCAAACAAAGCCTTATGGCTTTTGAATTTTAAATTTTATTATAATAAATAAAATAAATCAAATAATAAATGAATATAATTTATAACTGATATGTAATTATTATAATAATAAGTATACGTCGGTTTCAGACGTTTGGGTGTGTGCGTTAGGTTAAGTTTTATTTTACGTAAAAAAAACATTTGGCCTAAGCCTAAGAAGAAAGAAAGAATAAGATTACAGAGAGAAGTTGAGAGAGAATAGAGAGAGATTGAGAGGAAGTCTGTGTTTTCCAAGCGATTCTTTGTGGTTAGCAAGGATTACTAAGTAATTGAAGGTATGTTCTATAACCTTGATATTATATATATATATATATATATATATATATATATATATATATATATATATATATATATATTTTACGGCAAAAAAAATTCAAGTTTTATAGTTACTGTGGATTCAAAAAAAAAATTAATTGTTGCTATACAACTGAATTATGGTGATTATATGTGTTTGTGATGTTAAAGTTAGTAAATAGACATAAATTAGTATGCTAATTACGGTTAAAAAGAAAGAAAATTGTTTTCAGTGCATGTTTATATATATGGCTTGTGAAAGTACTAAATTTGGTGGTTAATTTGTAAACCAATCTGTAAATTGAGCCTTGAATATGTTAGTTAATTAAGAAATGAAGAGTAGTTTGAATGAGTTAATTTGGACAAGAATTGTAATCACAATGATGACTTTTGTAAAAGATGTCAAAAATGGTGTTTTTGTATAAAATATGGAATTTAAAGGATTTAAATTAGTTGTAGTTGTTGTTTAATTGTCCTAAGTTAGTGTATATGTGAGGAATCATGTTTGTATGAGTCCTATGTCAATTGGGTATGCTTCATTTACTGTTTTGTGGATGAAATTCGTGTTAGTTGGCTTAGAACAGAGTCGAAACTCGCGTTCTGCAAAACTGGCACTGGTGCCGAGCGCGGGCGCGCCGGACTCTAAGGCAATTATGGCGCGGCCACGCCATTAGTCAGTTAGACCCAGTGAAGTTTGCTACTTCTGCAGACTTTGGACACCCATTGTAACTTGGTCTAATGTTATGTTAAGGTAACAAGCATGTAATGAGGATGTTAAAACAGAACCGTATCATGTCTTTGATAATTTCAAAGTTGAAAAAGGATTAGTAAGTTACAAACGTGTTATGTTATGAATTAGTGTACACAATGAATGGTAGATAAGTGTTGTGAAGTTAACAGTTATGAATTTTGAAATGTATTGTAAAGTAAGACATGTACTAAAATAGCAAGTTTAGCTAGAAGTGAGTGTTATTTTGGAAGTGGATGTTAGTATATCGAATAGATATTGTAATTCTAATAATATGTGTAGGTGTACGTGAGTTGTAAATTTCTAGCTTACGAACGAGGCAAGTTTCTAAACCTTACCTCTTTACATTGAGCAAGTTTCTTACCCTAAACCTTAATTAAGCAAATTCTTGAACTCAAATCTTTAACTGAGTTGTTCTGTTTCATTTACTTAAGGCAATGCGAAATATTATTGTTATTTTGAGCAAGTTTTATTCTAAGCTTTTTATTTCTTAATACATGTTCATAACTTAATTCTTTTATCTTAAGATCATACTTTAGCTTAATATTGTTCAAGCAATGTTTATTGTTTTATTCAATACTTATGCTTTTTAGTTGTTTCTAAGCATGAGTTTAATATATAGTTAGTTCACCTATGAATATTCATTGTTCCATATTATGTTATTATTGATTAACAGTAGTGTTATCACACCTTATTGATTAAACTAATCCCTTAGTTGATGATTGTTAAACTCTAAATTACCTTTTAAAGCTTATCCAAACCAAACTTTCTTTGGTACCGACTTGTACTCTAAAACTGAGAAGAACAACCCTATTATAGGGGATACGCGATGCGTTTAGATGTTTGTGCACAATACACGGTATGAAGGGCTGATCCCCCTAAGTACGTGAAGTCCCTATAGTATAACTGTTTAGGTTAACGTTGAAAGATTATTTGTAACCGTGGACATAGTTCGTGGTCTTATGACCCTCAAATATATTTCAAATTTTGATTTCTGTTTTTGGCTATCATTAATAGAGTACTATTCAGTTTTGATGAGCCTATTCATTGGCAGTTATTATTCTTTTGTTGATTCATTGCTATATCTAGTGAGCATTTGTTTTGCTCACTCTTGCATATATATACACTCATTGCAGCTAAAGTTGAGAAGTTCGATGAACCTACCACTAGCAAAGGAAAGAGAAAAATGTGCAAGTGATGAAGACTTGTAATTTCATTTATTGTCATGATGATAGACTTTATTTAAATGATGTGATGTAATTATTTTATTTCCGCACTTGATTTATGTTAAAGGTTAGATAACCTGGGAGATTTTATTGAACTTAATAATGTAACCCTTTTTAATGGGCGGATTTATGGTTTAAATTCTATTATATTTGGGTAGTTAGTATAAATGTATGGAAAGTGAACACTAAGTCTTGTGGGAATGAAGTACTTTGATTTGGGGGTGTGACAACTGATGTAGGAGGGAGTAGGGAGTAGGAGACCTGTGACAGTCATACAATCTAGGAATAGATAGTATCGGGGAAACTGTGGCATTATGTCAGTTGTAGGAGTTGGGCATGAGCTTGAGTTTGATCATGGGGATGAATTTGAGGAGGTAAAGATAAAAGATGAGAAAGACGAGGAGGATCCTGAGTGGAAATTTCTTAATTTTATCGGAGCTAAAGTGATCGATGAAGTGTATGATTATAACAAAGAGTTATAAGTTAAGGTCGAGAAGTTAAAAGGTCAAGCTATAGAGCACCAAACCATGCTGGTGCAAGAGAATATTATGATTCTAAACCTTACCGCACGACTGGGAGGTGTAGAGCAGATATTAGCTCAGATGGGATGTTAAGAGGATAGTTATTAGCTGGAAACGAGATTGTGCAGGATGATTTGAGAAAAGAGTTAGCAGAGAGAGAGAGTTAAAGACGCATGGGTGAAGGCTTTTAAATATATAGATAATGTTAAAGATAAGCTAAAAAAAAGGTCAATCAATGGATAGGGCTCAGGATTTAGACTTCCACTATCTTGTGCAGGTTGAGGATTACTTTTGGTACGCAATGGATTGCAGGACGATGACTTGTATCACGGAGTAAGAGCACTATGAAGCGGTGTAACGTGGAATGTTCTTATAGATTGCGAAAAAAAAAACATTAAGATGATATATAAATCATGATGAAAATTAATAAGATGTAAATCTTGACTTTTGAAATAAATAGTGGGATATAATGAAATAATCCTGGAATTTTATTATTACGGGATAAATGATATAAATAGTAGTGAGGCTATTTTGTTATGTGGTGAAGTAATAAATGAATAAAAATACCATTGTTTATTAAGATATATCATGTGTTGTTTAAAAGTGGTTGAGATAAGCTTAAAAGTTTTAATATGTGAATGACTGATGATCTAATAGTGCAAATTTTAAATAGTAAGATGCCGCCTAGAAGAAGACAGCAGTGTCAATAGACCCCCAAGGAATATACGTACAATAATGAAACTTACGCCAACCCGGTGCCGCAGTTAGTGACTTTTCTTGTCGGAGCACTTGCAAATCAACTGAATTGCTGGCTGTATAGTCAAATCTCAATGTTTCAACCAAATTCGTTCACAACAGAGTTGAAAAGGACGATTATCGTGGATGGAGAAGGTAATACGCTGACATACAATCAAGAGTAGAGGGAAAAGAAAGGTGAAAAGGGAGATAAGGTAGGAGGTAGCCGTAGGGGTAATGTTCAGAAAAAAAAAGTGGAACGAAAATGTCACCGCTGGAAATCAGCAAGGAAATGAGAAGAAGAAAATGGAGGCGTGTAGTAACTACAGAAAGAAACATGTAGGTATTTGTTTGATGGGAAAGAGAGTGTGCTTTAATTGTGGCTTGGGGGGCCACATTGCACCAAATTTTCCAAGCCCGAGGAAGGGAGCATGTTTCACGTGTGGGTCGAAGGAGCACCTGGCTCGAGATTTTCCAAAGAAAGTGGCTAGAAAAGCAAGCAGAAGCAAGGGGAGCTACAGTAATGGTAAGCTGGCTATTGTAGAATCAGCTCCGCCAAGTCGACCAACCGAACATTCATCCAACATGACGATGCAGGATGCAATGCAAGGTATGGTTCCGATCAGTTATCTAAACATTTGTTTGTTATTGAATTCAAGTGCCACTTATTAATTTATGTCTGACGAATTTACTATAAAATTGTATTTGCTTCAGGAGGAGTTAGACCATTCCCTAAATATAGAAATTGTGAATAGTGATTCCTATTAGGCTTATGCATAGAAATTATCGGGTAGATATTTAAGGTCACATGATGTCTGTGGATTTAATTTCAATTTGACTTGGAAAAAATTTGAGATTATCCTAAGAATGGATTGGTTGTTGTACCATGGGGAAAGAATTGATTGTCAATGGAAGTGTGTAAACCTTTTGACTTCGAGGAAGTCAAAGGTAGTATTTTATTTTCTGATGGCAAGACATTTAGACGATTGAGTTGTCTAGCGATGATGCAAGCTAAGAGGTTGTTAAGAAAAGTGTGTGGGAAACCCAAAGTTTTCAAAATAGGAACTTGGATAAAGCGTGAGAAATTTCTAAGTTACGTAATTGATTAAAAAAAATTACTGCAAAGAAGGATATCAAATTCAAGATTGATACCGAAGGGTTGTTGAAATTTGAAGAAGGAAACTAGGTTGCGCCCGTATCGGGAGTTGAAGATGTAGTTTTTAATAAAACTCATAGTTCGAGATATTCGATTAAAGTAGGGAGCACGAAAATGAATCAAGACCTTCAACGATACTTTTGATGGTAAAATATAAAGTGAGAGGTTGCTAAGTGGGCTACAAAGAGCTTAACATGTCAAAAGTCAAAGCAGGATATCAGAAGCCAATTGGTTTGTTTCAACTATTGAAGTGGACATGGCAATAAATTCCGTGGTAGTTCAAAGTCAACATATTCTTTCCAATCAAAATTAGATTTTTTTTGGGTTAGTTGGTAGAGTTATATGCCAAAGGAATTGTTTCAAGGCAATGTGTTTCAATATCAATCGTGTCGAACCGAGATTCACGATTCACATCAAATGTTTAGAAAAGTTTACAAGAGCACGTGGAACCGCAGTTAGAAATGAGTACGTTATGTCATCTGCAAATCGATTGGCAAATTAAAAGGATAATCTAGACATCGGAAGGCATGCTAAGCGCTTATATTATAGATTTCAAGAAGAATTAGAATGACCATTTACTTTTAGTTGAGTTCATCACAAAAAACATTGGTGTACCGTATAGCATATTACAGAGATCGTCAAGTAATAAAAGCAAGATTGTTAGCTACTCAAGATAAACAGAGGAAATATGTGGACCAACATTATCAAAAGTGAGAATTTATAGTAGATAGCTTCGTTTTTTTAGAACATCTCACTTGAAGAGAAATATAAAATTTAGTAAAAAGGGAAAGCTGAAATCGAGGTTCTTAGTTTTTATGAGGTAGCCTTACCTCTACAGTTAGTATTTGCAATGTTTTCATGTTTCATGGCTATAACCGTACAGACCTTATTATAAGCATGTCATAAAGTATGAACCATTACAATTTAAGAAAGATTTATCTTACGAAGAAGTTCCTGTCTAAATGGTTGATAGGAAAGAGCAAGTACTCAAAAACAAAGTAATACCTTCTGTTAAGGTAGTTTGGAAGAACCACAATGATGTACAAGCTATGTGGAAATCGAAGACAAAATGGTCGAAGATTATCCTCAGTCATTTGCTTAGTATGTGTATAGCGATTCTAGGGACAGAATCTTTTTAAGGGGGGAAGAATGTAGCGAATGAATTTATTGAGTTGTGATTTTGGGACAGAATGCTTTTAAGGAGGGAAGGATGTAACGAACGAGAATTTTATGTTTAATTTTAAATATTTATTGAATTAAATAAATATTTGAGTTGATTTCTTTATTGAGATAAATAAATATTCGATGAAATTATTGTGTAATAATTTAGTTAAGTGTGTATATTAACTAAATTAATGTATGGTAATTTTATGGATTGAAGATTTATTTTAATGAAATATTTAAATTAAATAAATTGTTTGATAATAGTAATGTTGTGTAGTGGTGATGTTCTAATTTAATTTAATAATTAAATTAGAAATATAATAATTTGTTAAGCATAAATATAATTATAATAAAATTTATAATTGTAATTGTAAGTTAAGTGTAAAAATTTGACTTAATTAAATTAACTAAATAATGGTGTAACAAGGAAACTATAATATAAGGAAAATATAAAAATAAATTAAAAGGGGATTTTGGAGAGGATTGCCAAACATGGCCTTGTGGTCTTTGGCATATTATAACTGATAAACCCTTTTTGGTTTTTAACCTGAAAACTTAGGTTGTGTATTATATCAGTTAGTGTATACGTATAATCCGAAGGCTAAAGCTAGAAGAGAAAAAAAACAGAGGAAGAACAAGAGAGAATTATAAAGAAATTGAGAATTCTCTGAGAATTGGGAATTAAGGGGAAGAAGAAGGTTTGTAAAAGCCTTGGAACCATCATCTTTGCTAGTCTAAACAAGAATTAAGAGGTAAACCATCAAAAATTTTAGTTTTAGTTTATGTGTTCTTAGTTTCTTTTAAAATTGGATTTTTATGGATTAATTGGTTTAGAAATATGTTTAGTATATTTTTGAGTATGTATAAATCGTTTTATGTTGTTATAATTAAGTTATAGGGATTAAATTCATGTATACATGATTTAGTTTAAAGAAATTGTGTTTTGATGGAATATATATGTTTTAGTCTATTTTGAGTCAACAATTGAAGTTTAATTCATGTAAAAACTTGTTATTTGATAAATGTTATTGTTAATATATTGAAAAACAAAAATAACGCAAGTTGAATGAATCAATTTGGCTAAGAAACGAATTCGTAGTGAATGAATTCGTTAAACATGTTAAAATATGAAAATTTAATATAAACATAAGTCTTGGGTCAAGATTTGGGTTAGTTAATGTTTTTGTAAATTGTTGATTCTTTGGTATGTTATAGTTCTATGAATTACGAATCCATAGAATCAAAAATGGACTAATTTGGATGTGTATAGCTTGAGTTATGAAGATTAGTAGGAGAAAAAATGTCAAAAATAGCAGGAACGATAAACTACTAATTTTGGTTCTGCTATTAGAAGCAGCTGCATTGTGCCCAAAGTCTATTGGGGCGTAACTGCTCTTTAGGGCGCAGCTGCAGTGTTCCCAAGGCTTATTTGGACGCATCTGCGCTCATGGAGTGTCAAATGTGACTATTTTGACATCTTTTAGTAAAACGGACATAAAGTTTTCATACGAACTCCGATTGAAGCGATTCAGGATGATTCAAAAATATAACGAGTAGACCTACAACTTTTATTCTTTAAGTTTTTCGATTTGAGGTCGGGAACAGGGCTAAAAATGACAATCTTTAGCTCAGGCATGCACGTATGCAAGTGTAGTGCTTCTGACGATAAAAGATTTTGTTCTAAGTTATAAAATATGAATATTAGTAAATATGATGATGCTTAACATTAATGCATGATGTTTTCGATAAGTTGTATAAGCATACGCAAGCGAGACGAATCGGGCGTGCGACGAATGAATGTCAAAACGCCGTGACAAGTGTTAATGAACTTAAAAACTATTTTAATTAAAATGAAATGAATATTACAAGATATGGAATGTGATTAATATATAACCAATAAAGAGTCCTAGGAAGACTTAAACACTTGAATGAACTTCGAGTTTGACTAAGAAGAAATATAGTATTGATTAATAAGTTATATTAGATTGAAACTCAACGTTGTAAGAGTTGAGAATGTGATTTGGATGCTAAAAGTCTTATGTTATATTTTAGTGAGTTTTCAGATTCGTGTTATGTGGTTGATTAATATGGTTAAACCTTAAGCTAAAGGTTACAACTTAACTAATATAAGAATTGAATCTACGAGGATAATGTGTATGTAGCTAATTGATGTGATAATCCTAATGGTATGTGTAGGATATTGGAGTACATGAGTTGTAATTGTATAGCTTACGTAAGAGACAAGTTTCCTAACCTTTGCTACTTTATTATTCAACAAGGTTTACTTTTCGCTGTCATGTTATACTTATGCAAGTTCTCTATCTCTAATCTCTTATTGAGCAGTTAAGTTATTATTATTATGCAAGTCTCCTAACCTTACTTTACGTTATGCAAGTTTCTTGAAGTTATTTTTCAATTGAGCAAGTTCTCTAACTTTAATCTTTCATTATGCAAGTTCTTGTTCCTAACTTGTTATTGTTATACATATTCTTTAACTCTGAATTATTACTGAGTAAGTTTCTAAACTACGCTTTTCATTGAGCTAGTAAATTATTTTTTGTTTCTTCATCCCAAACGAGATTGCTTTGGTTATTCAAAGTGTAACGACCTCAAAATTCATACAATTTAATTCTTGACTTCGGTCGTTAACAATACATTCAACCTCTAATTTTACAACATTAAACGATAATACAACCATTGAAATTTGCGGAATAATTAAAATTTTATATTACAAACTATTCTTGTTCCAAAAAACTTTCATCCTTTACATCTAACTATCTCAGAATCGTTTTAATACTATAAGAGTTTACATCGCAAAATGATATTACAATTCAGCATTAATACATTATTCAAAATCTTAAACATGGTTCACATAATAATAACTCAGCCAAAGTGTATAAATCTTCAAGTATCACATCTGATTCATGTCTTTCAAGTAGCACATAACTTTACCTTGAATCTTTAACCAGCAAAAGTGGTTATTTGCAAGGTTGAGCTCGATAGCCCATCAAAATCTAACAGTTTTCATGCATCACATAGCACATAATAACATGCTCAACATGCATCTCATAAACATTGGACAAACATAAAATATATGTTGTAGTTCATATAACAAGTATAAAGATTGAGTTCCTTACTCAATCAACATTCATTACTCGATCAACGTCATCATAAATTGACTTTAACGTTTCATACTTTCAACAGTAATATAACACACCATGGAATTTGTAATAAAGATTTCAAACAGTTCATCATCAAATTCACATAGTAAATAGAAACGGAAAGACTTGCCTTGATCGTTGTTTACCAATAACAGTTTAACAGCTTACAGTTATCTGCACCTCACGTGTCCTACACAATTATATGATCATACACATCAACTATTAGTCACATAGCAACGCATAGTAGTTGTAATATAAACTTTACTCTATATCTCATAAGTCCGATGACATCTAACTTTGGATATGTTGTAAACATCATATTAACCTATTTTTAAAAGCAATTGGACACCCATTTCAGATAAGATAGACAGTCCAAAACAGTGTTCAAAAGGGGGCGTTCAAAACTATTTTTTATTCTTTCCCAACTTTACTCTCTCTCGTTAAAATAGTCATAACTTTTCCGTTTTAAAACATTTTTGATTAATTCTTGAGCCTACGCGAAGATAACTTCCGGGACTACAACTTTTATTCTTTTACCTTTCCCAAATTCTAAACACAGAATTCCAAAAAATTAGTTCAAGGTGACTGCCCCAAGTTGATTAGACAGTTTTGACGCGACTACTTTGAATGGTCATAACTCTTTGCTCCGAAGTCAGAATTAGTCCGTTCCGGACTCTATGGAAAGCTTATTTAGTGTACTATAACATACCAAAAGCCCAGAATTTTCTAAACAATCTACCTAACCCCAAATTTTCATTTTTGAATCAGCAATCCACTAGTTTTTTCGGACTTCTCGTTTTGACATCCAAAACTCGCCTCGACTCGTTCCAACCCAACTTTCTTTACAAATAAGTTTTATTTAACATAATTAGACTCGTCTAAGGTCTCGGCTCCATATCGCTAATTACAATCATTAGAACTCATTTACATAATCAATTCCAAGCCAAAATAAACATAGTAAACTAACTAGTTTACTAACAAAACTAACTAAACTTCCAAAATTCAAACTTTAACTAACAAACTAAATACAATATTTAAAATAATAACATTACCAAAAATTAAATAAGAAACATACCCAAAAATACAATTTTCGCAAACTGAATACGTACTCGACCAAGATTTAACTAAGGAGATCTTTATAAAAAGTCCTCCCACAACAAAGCATTTCTCAAAATTAGAGGCCTTATTGTTGGTGAATGAAATAAAGGGCCAAACCCTTCTATTTATAGGTTTAGAAAAGGGGTCAAATTCTCAATTTAGTCGATGTGAGACTTGGTTTATACTAATTCTAATTGGTTTATACTAATTTTTCATATTTTTAACATGCTAAGTGTATTCCTTCATCACGATTTCGTTTCTTAACCAATTCGATCCGTTCAAGTTGCGTTGTTTTCATTTTATAGAGGAGAACAACAATCATCCATCAATTTAAAGTTTTAATCACGAATTCATCATCAATTTTATTCTCAAGGTACACCAAAACACACATTACCATCAAAACCCAAATTCATCTTCTTTAGCAAAAATACATGAATTTTATTTCTGAAAAATCGTTATTAGATGACCATTATGAAATCATAAAATCTAATAACATATATAACATCATAACCCACAAATTCATTAGCCAAAACCCCAATTTTAAAAGAAACTCAAGAACACATAAACTAGAAATATAAACTAGATTATGTACCTTTAATTCCTTATAAAATAAAATTAACCTTATCAGTAAAATTATAATTTATATTCAACCATTATAATCATAACATTATTTAACAATTTCTCGCTCCTCTAATTTAATTATTTAATTAAATTAGTATATCATCATTATACTCGCGTAATAAAATACGTATAAATCTCATCTATTTTATCACACTTAAATAAACTATCTGATAACAATTTTCATCAAATATTTATTTAATACCATAAATATTCATTTTATTCCATAAAGTTTTCAACTAAAATATTTAATGTACTTAATAAATATTTTACTCACATTATACTATAATATTTATATTTTTCATGCAATATATTACCTTCTCACTTTATTAAATCAATTATGCATGTATTAATTTACTATTTTAATTAACTGAATTATTCACACTATTTATGAAACTTAACTCATAATAATTTCTATTGCCCACAAGGCATAACAATTAAAATTATATTATCTCATAACATAATTTCAACTTAACTAAATTAACTAATATTATTTAATTTCTTTAATAGTTTAATTAACTATTAAATCTCACATTCTCCAACATATGAATATATAATTTTCTTCACACCAAATCATATAATTTAAAATGTATACACCTCATAATAAGAATTTTAATTATTAAATCCTTATTTTAATAACTTATGAAAATTCGGGTTGTCACACAAAGTTTGTACTATTGTTAAAAGCTTGTTCTTGTTGAAAAGCATTTGTTCAGCTAGAATTAATTGTTGTTTGATCTCTGATCACCAATGTCATTGTACAATCTTACATTATTGTACCGAACTCTTATTTGACTAGCGATTCTTTATTGATTCAACTAATCCTTAGTTGATAAATGTTCTAAACTCTAAATTACCCTTACAGTAAGTCCAAACCAAACTTCCTTTGGTTTGCTTAAGAATGTGTACAGTTTTAAGAGTGTATAGTCGATGACTAATACTTGTTCAGCTGATAAACCATTGATATCCTATCTCTTATTGATACATTGGCATAATTCGATTGTAACCAAACTCTTGAATAGTTATTGATCCCTACTTGATTCAACCAGTACTTGGTTGATAAGCGTTCTAAAGATCTAAAATTCCTTTTATGTTAATTTCAAACCAAACTTCCTTTGGTACGGAACCTAATGATCTAAGCTGAGATGAACAACCCTATATCAGGGGATTATTTTAGAGCTACGCAATGGCGTTAAAATGTTTGTGCAGTACATAGTACAAAGGGCTGATCACCTGGAGTACGAGACGATGGTCCATATAGTCGTTTAGACCGTTAAAGGTTATAGTAGAAACACCTGATAACCTAGGACATAAAAGATTATTATGGTCTTTTGGACTGTTAAAGGTTAAAGTAGATACTTGACAACCTAGAACATAGTTCGTGGTCTTGTGACCCTCAGTGTATTCTTTTGATGTTGATATATGTTGTTAACTTAAAATTTATTATTCCTTTGAACTCATAGCTTTTGAATTAGAGTTAATTGTTCCAATAAGAGTACTTTACCATTGAAAGCTTGGTTAATTGTCATTCATAGAATGTTATTGTATAATATCCTTCTTGTGGGCAATTGTTTGCTCACTCTTGCACAAAACAAGGGCAAGGACAAAGTGCTTAATTAGAAGACGTTTAATTTGCCATTTATCTATGAAGCTTATGTAATAGATTTGATTATGATTATGTTTTAATATTTCACTGATGATTGTAATAATAAAGGTTAGATGACATGGGATTTATTTGAGATTATGTAACCCTATAATGGGAGATTTATTGTTTAAACTTTTGAGTTTAATTATATCCTTTGTTTAAGGGTAGTTAGTTATGATTTAATTGGACAGTGAATAACAAATTTGTGGGATTGAAGTACCCGAATTTGGGGGTGTCACAACTTTCACCACAATATAAGCATAAGAATGATGACAATGATATAAGGAATCAATCAAGTAAGATCAAGGATAAATATTAAATATTTATAATTCAATTTATCCAGAGTTCAATAATGTCTAAATTGTCAACATGATAACTAATTGTGGAGTAAAATTCAAGAATGATATTCATGTATCAAAAATAATTTGGACAGAAAAGAAACTACTAGTACCGTATGAATAGTATCGTATTAATAGTTTTTGTGAATAGTACCCCGAATGAATATATTTAAATTTCATAAGAAAATTCAGACCAATATTGTAATTTCAAATAGTTATTGAATCAAATAATTAAATATTTTAATTTATGTGTTTGTTGTTAAATAAATAATTTATGGGAATTAACTTAATTAAGGTAATATGATAATTAAGTTGATGATTTTTAATTTGGTATTTTGAAGTTAATTAAAATAAAAGAGTGAAGAATTAATTATTATGAGATAATATTCTAATTTAATTTAATAATTAAATTAGAAAGTTGATAAGGATTGAATGAATTGCTATAATGTTGTTTTAATTTAATTTAGTAATAAAAGTGATGTATTAATTTATTAAATAAAATTATAATGAAAATTATAATTTTATTGTATTGGGTTATGTGGTAAATTAATTTAATAAGTTGTTGTTACTGTTAATTTAATTAAATTTAAATATAGAAATTTAATTGAATAAAGTGTGGCAATAAACTATATTATAAATGAGTTATGAAAATAAGTTAAAAGAGTTTTAATTAAGTTTTTGCCAAACAAGGCTTAATAAATGTCAAGTCCTTATTTTAAAAGTGTTTTGCCAAACAAGGTCTTAGGGCTTATGAAAAATAATAATAATAAAAATAATAATAATAATAAATAAATAAATAAATAAAAATAAAACATAACTGATATATATTTAAAGAGGGGACTAATGTATTATCAGTTATATACATTAATATTATATACGTATATCAGTTTTGTATTTTGTTTACGCTAAGTTAGAAAGAGAGCCTAAGAAAGAACAGAAGAAAACAGAGAGAAAAGAAGAGAAAGAAGAGAGAAAAGAGAGAGCTTGAGAAAGAAATTGTGAAGAGAAGTTCTGCAAGAACAAGAAGGGTAGTTGTAATCATCTTCTAGTTAACATAAACAAGAAAGCAAATGTATAATCCTATCTTCTAAGGTTTTGTTTTTAATTTGTGAAAAGTTCTTTGTGATTGATGTTTTATGAATAATTGTGGAAATTATGAGTTTTTATGTGTTAGTAGATTATTATAAACTATTTTAGATCATTCATTCATGTGTTAGAGTAATCAATTTCATGAAATTATGTTTAATAGTGAAGAAATTGAATTACAATGATATATATATATATATATATATATATATATATATATATATATGTGTGTGTGTGTGTGTGTGTGTGTGTGTGTGTGTGTGTGTGTGTGTGTGTGTGTATGTGTGTAATATGGCTTATTTTAGAATTAAAATTGATGTTCAATTCATGTAATAAACTAGTAATAGTTGGTTGATTGTGAAAAGACATGAAGAAACGAAAATATTATGGGTTAAATTAGTTGTTTTGATTGTAAAACGAATTCACAGTGATGAATTTCGCTATGAATGTCAAAAGGTGAGGAAATAATAAAAACAGTGGAATTAAAGGTTATGATATTGATGTTTATGTTGTTTATATAGTAAAAAACATGTTGAAAATATTAAGTTATGTTTTTGTGAGGTTTATATAATCTATATGTGTTAAATTGGTTGTTAGAAAGTAGCTTGTAGGCCAATTTGGCTTTATTTTGTGTTCTTCGCGAACATTGTCTGCTTGGAACTATACTTCGACTCTGCAGCACCGTCCCATAATACAATTCCAACGCTGCAGAGCCACTTAAGCACATGTTGGCGTGTACCGGCGTTGCAGCGCCGGTTATACGAATAAACATGAGCGTTGCAATGCCAGTTAAAGACTTCCATCTAGCGCAGCAGCGCCAGGACAACGCCGTTCCCAGTGCAAACTGGGGCGCTGCAACGCCAGTTAGCATTTTGGCCCAGAAAATTTATTTTAATTATACAATTCTGTAATTGTCGACAAAGGGTAGTATTATGACTATTAAAATGAGAAATATCATATTATGGTGTAGTTATATTACCAAATATGAAATTTTATTAAGTAATTAGTGAATTATGTAATAACTAAAGAGTTATGTTATTGCATTAAAAATGTGGCTTAACTATATGATTAAATGAAATAGATACTTAATTATGTACTGAGAACATATAGTAACTAATTATGTCACGATGACATGTGTATAGGATATTTGGGAACGTGAGTTATAATTGTTTAGCTTACATGCAAGGCAAGTTTCCAAACTCTAATCTCTTTTTGAGTTTGTTCTATCTTACCTACTTTACACAAGTTACTTATTCCCTTATTAAGCTCTTGAATCCCATTTATGTTGTATGATGCAAACCTTGTCGATGCATT
Organism: Panax notoginseng; assembly: GCA_016801055.1. Taxonomy (NCBI): domain Eukaryota; kingdom Viridiplantae; phylum Streptophyta; class Magnoliopsida; order Apiales; family Araliaceae; genus Panax; species Panax notoginseng. The sequence continues at coordinate 69,437,088 of CM029016.1, forward strand.
GAGCACGTTCCTTACCTTATTTCAATTATAATTGCTCAAGTTGTATCTTATTGAACAAGTTCTATATTTCTATATTAAATAAAGTTCCTAAATTGTTTCCTTATTGACAAAGAATGCAACCTTAGCTTATTATCATTGTTCAAGCAAGGTTTATGTGACGCCCCCAAAATAGGTCAATTCACCCAACCTATTCTGAGTCGCCAAATACATGGTATAGAAATAACTAAAACTTTATTATTACAATTTTCGTGGAAAATACGACAACACATATACGGTGCATTTAAATACAAATATTGTCATCTAGACAGTATTCATACTTAATTAAGTCCTCATTATAATTATTGATACACTATTTTACAAAATAGTGAGGACTACTAAAATAACTGTTTTGAACCATCACTCCACACCCCGACTAGTTTCCGCTATATTCTCGTCTCCTGAGAAGAAAAATGGAACAAAAAGGAAAATGGTGAGCTCAACTAGCCCAGTAAAGAATATTATGACTAAGATAATATAGAACAAATTATCGTTAGTCCTCAACAGGAAAAAAATATGATAGAATACAATAGACAACAAGTTTTAGATCAACAACTGCAGCGAAAATAACAATTTATTAGAAGAGTTAAGTAGAGAATGAAATCTACTATCATCTATGAATTTAAAAGTCCATCATCGTTTATCCCTGTAACATCAATCAATATACATCTTGAATCAAATAGTCAGCTTTGCACTACAGGCCAAAGATATTCATCAGTTGGTCATGTTCATCTCAACACCTGTTCATCTTTGCACTACGGGCCAAAGATATTCATCAGTTGGTCATGTTCATCTAAACACCTGTTTATCTTTGCACTACGGGCCAAAGATATTCATCAGAAAATCATTCATATTTGCACTACAGGTCAAAGATATTCAGTAATATCATCATTTAAGACTGAGGATGATGGAAAATATATTTTAAAGAAAACGAATCCAGTGAGACAAAAGAACAAATAGTAAGGATTCGTATTTCAAACAATCCGAGTTCAAAAATACTTCATAAATAATCATAGCGAAGTAAAATTCAAGAATGATCAAAACATGGATACAATTAAAGTTAGTATCCATAATAAATATCTTGGACACAGAAAAAAAATTTAATTTTTCTGTGAATAGTGTCGTATTTGTGAATAGTGTCGTATACGTGAATAGTGCCGTATACGTCAATAGTAACCTCGACACTAAAAGGTAGAAATTTTACAAGAAAAAAAATCATCATGCTTCGTGAATAGTACTCGTGAATAGTAACTCGTGAATAGTAACTCATGAATAATAATCCCGACATGAAAAGATTAGAATTTCACAAGAAAAATCTTACCAATATTCCAGTATAATGATATTGAAAGAAATAATATCATTTATAAAAAAATAATATCATTTACCTCAAAAAGATAGTACTTCTGACTGTAATACAAGATATAGTGCTGAAGAAACTTGCACCGTATAGCAATACTCAAAGTATTAAAATACTCACAAAAATACGCTCAATATTATAGAGAGAGAAAGAGAGAGAAAACTTTAGTTTCTAGTGTGTTTTTTAATTCTAACCTAAGCACCCTATTTATAGGAAAATGCTTAGAACACCAAATCAGAAAATTTAATATAATAATATTATATATAAAACAAATTCCTACGCCCACTTAGAAATCTGATTTCAGCCATCTAACACATGTTAAAGATGTCCACAAACATTTAAAAAACGTTTTTCTTTTAAAACATAAATAAAACTTCCAAAAATCAATTATTTCGGAACTACGAAACTTCAATAATTCATAATAAATAGCCCTTTTATAAGAAAATTTGAATCTCGCGAATTTTATTAGAAATTAAATTCTCTACAACTTTGCAGAAGAAAGTTTTTCCAAATTTCAAACATAAATTGACCGAAATCCACATACGGATGATTTTACAGGCTATAATCAAATTTCAGTCAATGAATAGAGTCCACCGACACACAAAATATGTGTAAATCATTTAATACAACAAAAATACTCTTTCTCCTCATATACTCATATATCCCACATTCATTGTAAAAATATTCTCATTATTATATTATTAAAATATAATAATATATTTAAATAAATTATTTTATCAGAAAAAGATAAAATATTAATTTTCAAAAATTGTCACATTAAAAAAAATTTCCATCTATATCCACATAAAATCAATATTTTTCTCATCATATAAATCAATAATTAATTATTTACAAATAATATTACAAAATTACAATACTGACAACCAGGTCGTTCCCAGGAAAGAGGGGGCTTTCCAATAAGGATCTCTTCTTACTAGCGCGCAATTAGGTGACCAAACCTCTCCTTAGACAGAACTTTCTAGACATTGCCAACAATGTTATCTAATAATATTATTCAGATAATATGAATTATTGCTCCGATAATAGAAAATATTGTGCAGTGACAATTATTGAAACAACAATAATATAAAATATCAACGTAACAATTATTGAATCAATAAAATAAAATATTAAACAGTAACTACTGTAACAATTATTGAGTAGTGCCTTCTTACGTAAGAATCAATAATTGGTGCAATACCGTGTGCTACTGTGCAACAATGTGTATTACTGTGTTTTAACCACCGGGTATTCCAACAGTATTAACGGTAACAACTACGCCATTATTTATAAACAATTTATACTTGTCATTTTTTTCATCCAATCTCTTTCCGCTTTGGGGCCCACAAAAGGTTGCGTCGTCGTACGAATATTCCCCGACAACAAGAATATTCCACGACCAAACGAATATTCTCCGACAACAATGAATATTTTATAACCACTTGCTTATTTAAGATATTTACGCATTTTATCCATAACTAACCACAATAATCAAATCAACCCTTTACTATTTCAAAATAATAATTAGAGAAAATTAAATCTTCATTTATAAAAAGTTGGGGCCTTACAACCTCCCCTCCTTATGAAATTTCGTCCTCGAAATTGGCGTACGTACCTGGTGTTTTGAAAAGGTGAGGGTATCTCGCTTTCATTTTCGTTTCCACTCCCAGGTCATTTTCTCAATAGCATGGTTCCTCCACAAAACTTTAACTTGCGGTATGACCTTTGTGCGTAGGACATGCTCCTTCCTATCTAAGATCTTGATTGGTACCTCCTCGTACGTTAGATCTTCTGCTATCTCGTCTGGTTCTAACTCAATAATGTGGTTCGGGTCGTCCACATATTTACGTAACATCGATACGTGAAAAATATTATGAACACGCGTCATACTTGGCTGTAAAACAAGTCTATAGGCCACAGTTCCTATTCAAACAAGGATTTCAAATGGACTAATAAATCGAAGGTTTGAGCTTTCCTCACATCTCCGATTCTTGCTTTTGAAATAACAACTTCTTGCACCTCCTTCTTCATATTCATCAGCTTCGGTGTGTAGCTTGAGCGATTTTAACTTTATCGATTAAAGTCGATTCTAATCGTATATTCGTTATCCTCACGCAGATTCTTGGAATCTTTAACTCTATCTCCATCTTCTGTAAGTCGTACGAAATGGGTCTTTTTGTTAAAAACATCGCACTCGTAACTACATACGATTTTCTACTCAACACGTCAGCTACCACGTTCGTTTTTCCAAGATGGTATGGTCAGAACAGGTGCCAAAATGAGTCTCCTCTTAAGTTCTTTGAAGCTCTTCCCACATTCCTTGCTTTATTCAAATTTTGTATCTCTACGAGTCAGCTGAGTTAATGGAGTAGCGATTCGAGAAAATCTTTCACGAATCTCCGATAATAACCAACTAAGCCTAGAAAGCTACGTATTTCGATTACTGACTTAGGTTGCTCTCAACTATGACTCATATCCCAATCTTAGATAGCACATCACAATGGTACCTATCACACAAATATGCCGTCCCCTACGGAGAGTCTGGCTTCGGTGCATTCCACAAAGGAAGTCACCCGATAAAGGCTCGGGTACCAAATTCTATAGTTGAATTTTTAACTCCTGAAGTTCAATAGGAGCCATTCGATATGAGATTTTATAAATGGGTTTTGTACCGGGTTCAAAGTCGATACAAAATTCAATATCACACTTTGGGAGTAAGCCATGAAATTCTTCAGGAAATACATCAGGAAACAAAATATTATTCAATATGACGTATTAAAGTACATGACATAGGTAAGAAAGCTTGACATCCGTTTTTCAATAAACAAATAGCTTTATGGCTTGATATGACAATGATTGACTTCAGTGGTTTGGTTGCTTGAATTCGAATAATAGGTTGCTTAGGAATATGAAAACTAACAACCTTACGAAAGCAATCAATTTTGGCATGATGAGTAGTTAATCAATCAATCCCTAAAATCACATCAAAAGCAAGTATCTTTAAAGAAATAAGGTCAACAGGTAATGTGATGGTGCCAACTTGGATCAAACAAGATTTATAAACAGTGGATGTAACGAAAGTTTCTCATAACGGAGTTTCAACAGATAAGTCAAAGTCTAATTTTCTCCGGAGTCAAGTTTAAACGTTGAGTATAAGCAGGAGAGATAAATGAATGGGTAGAACCGGTATCTAATAAGGTATAAACTTCGTAAGAATTTATAATTAACTAACCCGTGCTAACTTCGTTCGGGTTCCTCGCATTCTGACCAATCACGACAAACGCTCTTTCAAGAACCGTTGACTTTAACTTTTCTGGGACAGCCTTTTGAGTCACCATCCCCGCTGAACTGGGTTTCGCTACCGTACAATCTCGAGCGATATGACCTTCTTTTCCATAATTATAACATACATTGGAAGGATGTGAACAGTTTAGACTTATATGTCCCTCCTCTCCACATTTGTAGCATCTAACTGGTGGTCATTCTCCTCCCCTAGAATTTGTAGCTGGTGCTGGTGCTGGTGCTGGTGCTGGTGCTGGTGCCGACATCTTCCCGTCATCGTTAAATCTTCTCTTCTTGAAATTTCCACTTGAGTTATTTCTTTTATTATCTTGGCCATGATTACCACCAAAGTGGTTACCATATTTGGCACGATAATTTCCTCCACGATGGTTATCTTTGTTCTGATAACCGTTGTCATCGGTACGATTATCACTGAGTTGTAGGTCGTTATTCTTCGATTGAGCTGACTCATTATCGCGCTCCAATAACTGAGCCCTATTCACAACATCTGAATATAGAGCAAATTTATGAGAAATGAGATATTGACGTATGTCGAGTTTCAAACCTCTCAGAAACATCCGCGTCATACGTTCCTCATTCTCCACCAAATGAGGTGCAAACCTGGATAACTCCGCTAACTTCGCCTCGTACTGGGACACCGTCATGTTGTTCTGTTCTAATCTAATAAACTCTACCTCCTTCATATGACGAATACTTTCAGTAAAGTACTTGTCATTGAACAGTTTTTGAAATGTTTCCCAAGACATGCTGAGTGCGGCTGGCTGGGTACGCTTCACAGATTCCCACCAGTAATCTGCCTCGTTACGAAACATAAAAGTGGCGAATAGAACCTTCTGTTCCTCCGTGCATCCCAAGACATCGAATATCTTGGTAATTTGCTTGACCTACGTCTCTGCCTTAATCGGATCCGGCTTTTCCCAGAATTCTGGTGGTCCCAACTCTTTGAACTATTTGGTTGTGACAAACCGTGTGTTGCTATCATTTTCACCGGTATTTTGTACACGAGTCTCCCTCGTCTGATTTTGTATGAACTGCAAAAAGCTTCTAAACATCCCATCGTTCATCGTCTGATCAGTGGTGTTGTTCACAAGTGAAACATTATCGGCCTGTTGCACGTTCTCCTCATTGGTGAGCAAAGGTGTCTCCACGGTCTCATTTACTCCACTGTTAACATTCTCAGTTGTCATTCTCAATTACTGTCGTAAAACAAGGGTTAATTTAACAAATTAACAAATCACATAATACCCCTATATTATGACCGACCAACAAATAAGCTTAGGTAGGACACACTAGCGAAGGATTTACTCGTCTCTCCCCTCCTAGTTCTTTCCCCGATCTCCGCCAGAGACCATATCCCTAGGCTTTGATACCAACTGTGACGCCCCCAAAATAGGTTCATTCCACCCAACCTATTCTGAGTCGCCAAATATATGGTACAGAAATAACTACAACTTTATTATTACAATTGTCGTGCAAAATACGACAACACATATACTGTGAGTTTAAATACAAATATTGTCATCTAAACAGTATTCATACTCAATTAAGTCCTCATTACAATTATTGATACACTATTTTACAAAATAGTGAGGACTATTAAAACAACTGTCTTGAACCATCACTCCATACCCCGACTAGTTTTCGATATATTCTCGTCTCCTAAGAAGAAAAATGGAACAAAAAGAAAAAGGATGAGCTCAACTAGCCCAGTAAAGAATATTATGACTAAGATAATATAGAACAAATTATCGTTAGTCCTCAACAAGAAAAAAATCTGATAGAATACAATAGACAACAAGTTTTAGATCAACAATTGCAGCGGAAACAACAATTCATTAGAAGAGTTAAGTAGAGAATGAAATCTACTATCATCTATGAATTTAAAAGTCCATCATCGATATTTTATCCCTATAACATCAATCAATATACATCTTGAATCAAATAGTCAGCTTTGCACTACAGGCCAAAGATATTCATCAGTTGATCATGTTCATCTCAACACATGTTCATCTTTGCACTACGGGAGCTCATATATATGACAAAGTATACGATCGCAATATTGAGCTTCAGGATAGAGTCAAGGAGCTAGTAGCTGAACGTCAGACTTTGATGCCGCAGAAGAATGATGAGATCTGGGATCTTGACAAGCGTCTGAGTAATGTTAAATGGAAGCTGATTCACACTGAGGGGGATAATGAGAAATTGGCAAAGGAGATTGCAAAACTGAAGGGCAAATTGAAAGAAGAATCCGTTAAGAGAGCAAGAGTTGAAGACGTGTACGAGAAAGCTTCTCAGTGTGCAGAAGTAGCAGAGGGGGAAGTACAAGCAAAGAAGATCAAGATGGAGGAGATGAATGGCGTTCTCAACAGCATGATAAACTGAGCTCAAGGCCGAGTCATGTATTATCTGATTCAGTTCGAGACGCTGCCATGGTACATGTTAGATCGCAGAACAATGTTCCGTATTATGGAAGAGGATCGCCATAAGGCTATGCCGCATTTTAGTAGGACATAGTAAAGAATGTAACTGTTGTATGCTTAATTAGTAAATAAGATGTAAATCCCAAGTGTTATGAAACTAATGGGATATGATGATGTTATCCTGAAACTTTATCAGTTCAGGAAAGTAATGTAGATAGCAGGGATGCTATCATTCCTATGTTTTCTTTAAAGATGATGAATGAATAAAATATTAATATGTATTCAAGATGTTATGTGTTGTGCGGTGATCTTTTATGATGTTCTAGTTAAGTAGAAAATACTTAAAAGATTGAGTAATAGTCTAATAAGTGTATTTTTATCAGAAAATGCCTCCAAGAAGGCGTCAACCACGACAACAAACCCCTGAGGGGTCTACCAATAATAATAATGCTGATGCTAACCCAGTTCATCAATTAGTGACATTACTGACGGGAGCGCTGCTAAATAAACCACAGAACCAAACTACGACCTTTAAGGATTTCAAGGCGGTTGGACCACCAGAATTCCATGGGCCCATGAATCTGGTTGAGGCACAGACTTGGATCATGGAAATAGAGAAATTTTTTGATGTTGCTAGAGTAGATGGGGATCAGAAGACTGCTTTTGCAACATTCATGTTGAAAGCAGAGGCTAGTTATTAGTGGCAAGCCAATAAAATCTGAGGAGGTTAGGGAGTGATGACTTGGGATAGGTTCAAGGAAATATTTTTTGAGACCTATTTCCCCGAGAGTTTAAAGAATTAGATGGAAGTGCAGTTAGAGCTGAAGTAGGGTGCAATAACAGTGTCGGAATATGCGGCAAAATTCAACGAGTTGGCGAGGTTTGCGTCATATCAAGTAATATTGACGAGCACAAAGCAAGAAAGTTTGACCAGGGACTGAAACCCTGGTTGTATAGTAGAGTCTCCATGTTTCAGTTGAAGACGTTTGCAGCAGTGCTTGAGAAGGCGATTATCACTGAGGGTGGAAGCGATGTTGTAACGAAATATAATTAGGAACAAAGGAAGAAGAAGAGTGAGAATGAAGGTAAATCTGGTGGTAGCATTGGTGGGAATAATAATAATTCAAAGAGGAAGTGGAATGCAAGTGTTGGTGCTGGTAGTCAACAGAAAAAGAAAATTGAAGCATGTGCTACATGTGGGAAAAATCACACTGGCGTGTGCTTAAGAGGTAAGCGAGTATGCTTCAACTGTGGCCAGGAGGGTCACATTACTCCGAATTTCCATCAATCAAACAAGATTGCCTATTTCACTTGCGGGTCAAAGGATCATCTAGCTCGCGAGTGCCCTAAGAAGAAAGCTGGAGAGGCAACTAGAAGTAAGGGAGGTGGCAGTGGAGGTACGTTGGCTATTGCTAGACCAACGTCATCAAGCAGACCCATAACCAGAACCTTCAACATGACGGTGCAAGATGCGATGCAATCAAAAGATGTTGTGTCAGGTATTATTCCAATCAAAGATATAAATGCATATATATTATTTGATTTGGGTGCTACTTGCTCATTTATATCTGATGAATTTGCTAAGAGGTTAGGATTGCCTAGTGAAGAGTTGAATTTCCCTTTAAACATAGAAATTACGAATAAGGAAGTGATTCATGTTAGATTCGTATACAAGAATTATAGGGTGAACATTAAGGGAAATGTTATGACAGTAGATTTGTTCCCGATTAAACTTGGAGAGTTTGATGTTATATTGGGAATAGATTGGCTATTCAATTATGGAGCGATAATTGATTGCCAAAAGTAAAGTATAAACCTTATGACTCCGTCAAAGGTAGTCTTCTACGGTAGAAAATCACCTAGACAAGCAAGATGTCTGACGGTTATGCAGGCCAAGAAGTTGTTGAGTCAAGACTGTATAGGATATTTAGCTTACATAGTTGATACTCAGAAGAAGGGGGTGAAACTGGAAGAGATACCAGTTGTTAAGGATTTTGCGGACGTATTTCCTGAAGATTTGTCAGGACTTCTGCCTGACAGAGAGATTGAGTTCTGTTGGGTAAAATCTAGTTACGCACAACATGCAAGTATACGTGGTCAATAAGTAATAAAGTGTAAGTAGAGTATCGTTCTCACGAGGAATTGTTTAATAAAAATCACCAAGTACTAACCCGTAACCAATTCAATCTTATTTAAACGAATGAAATTCAAATTATATAATTAAACCATTATTAAATTCCACTAGTTAAATTAAGATTACGGAGATTTATAATCACAACTTCACTTATTGCTTCATTTAAGTTAACACACTTCTCATCAATTATTCTCTATCCTAAATTGTTAATCGAGAACACTAAAGCAGATAAAACCACCTCTCGATGCATAATACTCATACTCACTTAAATTCACAGATGATAGAATTAAGCAAGACACCCTAATTAACTAATTCACTATATCTCTATGTGAATTACAATTAAAAAGGATTTAAAGCACAAGTTCTCTATAAGATTACATATGGCGTAAAGGCATATCTCTATCCTAAACACGAATCATGAATTCCATCTATGTAAAAATCACAAACACATACTACCATGATCAGATCTAAATCTATAATGCATCTCTCAAGTTCAAATAGATTATCACGATAATTGATGGCCAATCAATTAAACAATTAAGTTCAAATCACAATAGATAATCCTCACAATAGAACATAATAATTGATAGCGAAGCATATTAGAATAAACTACACAATAAGATCCATTGTAATCTTAAACAAAGAATTAGTTCATTATTATTGAATTAAAATTAAGAATCCACACTTGAATACACATTAAAAGATAAGAATAAGCTTAAGGAAAAGTAGTGAATCTGTTGTCGGCAAATTCGTCCTCCATCTCGCTCTTGATCTGGATCTCTAATGGCTTCTAAGTGCTTCAATCTCCAAATCCCATCAGAACAAGTGTTTTTTTATTTAATTCAAACTAAACTAATAATACTAAAAATAATATATTCTCCTCCTACCGCTATACTCTCTAATATATATATATATATATATATATATATATATATATATATATATATATATATATATATATATATATATATTCCTAAGCTGCTCCTTTTTTTATCTCCCCAGACTTCCAACCGAATCATGCCTCCTCTTTTCATTATTCATACCCGTGCCCCCACCTATCTCCATTTGCTAGCCCATCCAATTTCAATTGATAGCCCCATTCGGTCAAGTCACCATGCTTCAAGTCCATGCCTATTTTGAAATAGCAGGTCACGTGGTCTCCTATTATCCAATTAATTCAATATATATCTCACCAATAGCAGCCCACAAATATCATCCATGATGTTGGCCCATAATCCGAGTAGCACATGAGACTTGCAGCTACTCCACTTCATGCTTCCTTGTTCCGTCCTTTTAATATATGCACAACCTTAATTATTTTGTTGCAACACAATGTCAATTGAAAAAGGAAAGCAGCCAACTACTTGCGTGGCCCACTAATTTATAGCCAACAAATCATTCTCTCTCTCTCGTCCAAACCCATTTCGGAAAAGGAAGGCAGTCACTTTGCGCCTCCCCGCCCTAGTGGGGAACCTCTTCATTAAACTCCTGCCCCAGCAGGATAGTGCACTGTCCAGTCGGCGTCTCCTTTGCATGTCCTCTATTTTTCATGTGACTTGCTAATTTCGTGAATGGGCTAAACGTGGGTTGCTCCTTTTAACAAATTAGGAATGCATGAAAACCTTTTGCATAGACCCTTTGTTACTAAATAAATGGGCCATGATAATATGAATATTAAGCTACGCCCATAATAATAATATATAGGATCCATCCTTTTTCACCACTTTCGCACCCATTCCTTTACCTGCACACAAGAGTATAAACCCAGTAAAAATGATATGGAAATTCCTACAAAACAACGTAAAACAAGCATGGATAGACACAAACACTTAAAAACATCCAAAAGATTAAGCTCAAACGCACTCAATTCATGGGTATAAAACTCACTCATCAAGTTCGTTATCGATTTAGCGCCAAGAACTAGTCCAATATCGAAGGCCCCGTACAGGATGGCTCCTATAGAGATGAAGGAGCTGATGGTAAAATTGCAAGAACTGCTGGACAAGAAATACATTCAGTCGAGTGTGTCACCGTGGGAACCGTTGGTGTAATTTGTGACGAAGAAGGATGGGTCAATGCGTCTTTGCATTGATTATATGGAATTAAACAAAGCCACTTTTAAGAATAAATATCCGTTGTCAAGAATAGATGACTTGTTTGACCAGTTGAAGGGTGTTAGATACTTCTCAAAGATAGATTTGAGAAGTGGGTATCATCAATTAAAAGTAAGGAAGGAGGATGTACCTAAGACGACATTCAGAACTCGGTATGGACACTACGAGTTTCTGGTAATGTCTTTTGGTTTGACTAATGCCCCTGCAGCATTCATGGATTTGATAAATAGGATGTTTAAACCATTCTTAGATAAGTTTATGGTAGTATTCATCGATGATATCCTGGTGTACTCCAAATCTCAAAAAGAATACGTGGAACATTTACGTTTGACATTAGAGACGCTAAGAAAGGAAAAGTTGTACGCAAAATTCTCTAAATATGAATTTTGGCTAGATCGCGTGCAATTTCTTAGGCATGTGATTGACAAAGATGGGATTTCAGTGGATCCATCAAAGGTGGAAGCTATGATAAATTGGGAACAACCAAGGACACCATCAGAGGTGAGGAGTTTCTTGGGATTGGCAGGTTACTATAGACGGTTTATTCAAGACTTTTCCAAGATTGCCACTCCGTTGACAAATTTGACAAGGAAATCTGTAAAATTTATTTGGACGGAGAAGTGTGAAGAGAGCTTTCAGGACTTGAAAAAGAAGTTAAGTGTGGCACCTGTGTTGTCATTACCGGATAATACAGGAAACTTTGTGGTGTATAGCGATGCATCACATAAAGGACTAGGTTATGTGCTTATGCAAAACGGCAAAGTCATTATGTATGCATCAAGGTAACTGAAAGACTATGAAAAAGGATACCCGACTCATGATTTGGAGTTAGCTGCGGTGGTGTTTGCTCTGAAGATATGGAGACACTATCTCTATGGGGAGAAATGTGAGATATACACAGACCATAAAAGTCAGAAGTATATTGTCACACAGAAGGATCTGAACATGCGTCAGAGGCGATGGCTAGAATTGATAAAAGATTATGATTGCAAAATCTTTTATCATCCGGGTAAAGCAAATGTGGTTGTCGATGCCTTAAGTAAAAAGGGTCGGGAGAAGTTGATGTTGTTAACAGCCTAGGAAGAGCTTATTTCAACAATGGCAAGATTAGAGCTGGAAATTACACTTCCAAAAGAATTTGATGAGAGATTGTTCCAAATGGTAGTTGGTGCAACTTTAGTGGATAAAGTGAAGAACGCTCAACTACAAGATGAAGCATGCAAGAAAATCAAAGAAAGAGTGTCTGAGGGTAGTGAGATGAAGTTTAAGATCGATGACGAAGAACTACTGAGATTTGAAGGAAGAATTTGGGTTCCAGCAGTACCGGATATTAAAGACGAAATCTTGACTGAAGCTCATAACTCAAGATATTCTATTTATCCGGGAAGTACGAAGATGTATTAAGATTTATGACAGCATTTTTAATGGCCAAATATGAAAAGAGATGTTGCAGAATGTGTCGTGAAATGCTTGACATGTCAAAGAGTCAAGGTCGAGCATCAGAGACCAAGTGGATTACTTCAACCGTTGGAAATACCAGAGTGGAAATGGGAGCATATCATAATGGATTTTGTGGTAGGTCTTCCGACTACTCAGAAGGGTTACGATGCGATTTGGGTGATAGTAGAAAGACTAACGAAATCAGCACACTTTTTACCAATAAAGATTTGATTCAATCATGATCAGTTAGTAAAGTTATACGTCAAGGATATCGTTTCGAGACATGGGTTTCCATTGTCAATTGTGTCAAATAGAGATTCGCGATTCACGTCAAACTTCTAGAAGAGACTACAAGAATGCATGGGAACACAGCTGAGAATAAGTACGACGTACCATCCTCAAACGGATGGCTAAAGCGAACGAACAATCCAGACTTTAGAAGATATGCTAAGAGCGTGCATTATGGATTTCAAAGGAAATTGGGATGATCATTTACCTTTGGTAGAATTTGCCTACAACAACAGTTACCACGCAAGCATTGGCATGCCGCCTTACGAAGCATTGTACGGCAGAAAGTGCAGAACTCCATTGTGCTGGGATGAAGTTGGTGAATGTCAACTGTTAGGACCGGAACTAGTACAGCAGATTGCCAAGGTTGTCAAACTCATCAGGACAAGATTAGTAGCGGCTCAAGACAGACAGAAGAAATATGCTGATCAACAGAGACAAGATCGCAAATTTGATGTAGAAAATTTTATTTTCCTAAAAGTTTCTCCTTTGAAGGGGAAGATTCGTTTTGGTAAGAAGCCCGAGGTTTATTGGACCCTTTGAGGTGCTGCAAAAAGTTGGTGAAGTGGCTTATGAGGTAGCTCTACCTCTAAAATTAGAACATGTTCACAATGTCTTTCATGTATCGGTGCTACGACCGTATAAACCCGATTACAAGCATGTAATCGAGTATGAACCGTACAGTTCGATAAATACTTGTCTTATGAGGAGATTCCTATCCAGATAGTTGATAGAAAAGAACACGTGCTCAGGAATAAAGTGATACCTTATGTGAATGTGATATGGAGGAACCACAATGACGACGAAGCTACGTGAGAACTCGAAGATAAAATGTTGAAGAACTATTCTGAGTTATTTGTTTAATCTGTGTCTCCGATTCTGGGGACAGAATCCTTGTAAGGAGGGAAGAATGTGACGAATGATTTGCTTGAGTTGTGATTCTAATGACAGAATCCTTGTAAGGAGGGAAGGATGTAACAATCCAGAATTTTATTTGTAATTTTAAATATTTATTGAATCAAATAAATATTTTAATTTATGTGTTTGTTGTTAAATAAATAATTTATGAGTTGTGGGAGTTAACTTAATTAAGGTAATATGATAATTAAGTTGATGATTAGTAATTTGGTATTTTGAAGTTAATTAAAATAAAAGTGTGATGAAATAATTATTATGAGATAATATTCTAATTTAATTTAATAATTAAATTAAAAAGTTGATAAGGATTAAATGAATTGTTATAATGTTGTTTTAATTTAATTTAGTAAATAAAGTGATGTATTAATTTATTAAATAAAATTATAGTGGAAATTATATTTTTGTAGTATTGGATTATGTGGTAAATTGATTTAATAAGTTGTTGTTAGCGTTAATTTAATTAAATTTAAATATGAAAATTTAATTGAATAAAGTGTGACAATAAACTATATTATAAATGAGTTATGAAAATAAGTTAAAAGAGTTTTAATTAAGTTGTTGTCAAATAAGGCTTAATAAATGTCAAGTCTTTATTTTAAAAGTGTTTTGTCAAACAAGGCCTTAGGGCTTTTAAAATAATAATAATAATAATAATAATTATAGTAATAAATAAATAAAAATACAACATAACTGATATATATTTAAAGAGGGGAGTTATGTATTATCAGTTATATACGTTAATATTATATACGTATATCAGTTTTGTATTTTGTTTACGCTAAGTTAGAAAGAGAACCTAAGAAAGAACAGAAGAAAACAGAGAGAAAAGAAGAGAAAGAAGAGAGAAAAGAGAGAGCTTGAGAGAGAAATTGTGAAGAGAAGTTCTGCAAGAACAAGAAGGGTAGTTGTAATCATCTTCTAGTTAACCTAAACAAAAAAACAAAGGTATAATCCTATCTTCTAAGGTTTTGTTTTTAATTTGTGGAAAGTTCTCTGTGATTGATGTTTTATGAATAATTATGGAAATTATGAGTTTTTATGTGTTAGTAGATGATTATAAACTATTTTATATCATTCATTCATGTGTTAGAGTAATCAATTTCATGAAATTATGTTTAGTAGTGAAGAAATTGAATTACAGTGATATATATATATATATATATATATGTAATATGGCTTATTTTAGAATTAAAATTGATGTTCAATTCATGTAATAAACTAGTAATAGTTGGTTGATTGTGAAAAGACATGAAGAAACGAAAACATTATGGGTTAAATTAGTTGTTTTGATTGTAAAACGAATTCACAGTGATGAATTTCGCTATGAATGACAAAAGGTGAAGAAATAATAATAAAAAATAGTGGAATTAAAGGTTATGATACTGATGTTTATGTTGTTTATATAGTTAAAAACATGTTGAAAACCTTAAGTTATGTTTCTGTGAGGTTTATGTAATTTATATGTGTTAAATTGGTTGTTAGAAAGTAGCTTGTAGGCCAATTTGGCTTTGTTTTGTGTTCTTCGTGAACACTATCTGCCTGAAACTGTGCTTCGGCGCTGCAGCGCCGTCCCATAGTACAATTCTAGCACTGCAGCACCACTTAAACACCTGTTGGCATACACCGGCGTTGCAGCGTACGTTATACGAATAAACAGGACCGCTGCAATGCCAGTTAAAGGTTTCCATCTCGTGCGGAAACACCAGGACAGCGTCACAACACCGTTCCCAGTGCAAACCGGAGCGCTGCAGCGCCAGTTAGCCGTTTGGCCCAGAAAATTTATTTTATTTATACAATTTCGTAATTGTCGATAATTGGTAGTGTTATGACTATTAAAATGAGAAATATCTTATTATGTGTAGTTATATTACCAAATATAAAATTTTATTAAGTAATTAGTGAATTATGTAAGAACTAAAGAGTTATGTTATTGCATTAAAAAAATGGCTTAACTATATGATTAAACTAAGTAGTAGTTCATGAAATAGATACTTAATTATGTACTGAGAACATGTAGTAACTAATTATGTCATGATGACATGTGTATAGGATATTTGGAAACATGAGTTATAACTGTTTAGCTTACACGCAAGGCAAGTTTCCAAACTCTAATCTCTTTTTGAGTTTGTTCTATCTTACCTACATTATGCAAGTTACTTATTCTCTTATTAAGCTCTTGAATCCCATTTATGTTGTATGATGCAAACCTTATCGATGCATTGAGCACGTTCCTTACCTTATTTCAATTATGATTGCTCAAGTTGTATTCTATTGAACAAGTTCCATATTTATATATTGAATAAAGTTCCTAAATTGTTTCCTTATTGACAACGAATGCAACCTTAGCTTATTATCATTATTCAAGCAAGGTTTATTTCCCTTTTCAATGCTTTTCAGTTTATTCGTAAAGTATAATTTTGATGTGTGATGTGTAATCACTTATAACCCATGGTTATTTCATACTACGCTGTTATCAAATCCTTGAATTGTTATTACACATTTGATTCAACTAATCCTTAGTTGATGTTCGTAGAAATCTAAATTACCCTTGAAGCTTATCCAAATCAAACTTACTTTGGTGCAGACTTGTATTCTAAAAACTGAGATGAACAACCCTATTATAGGGGATTATTTTCGCGAAGCGTTTAGATGGTTGTGCACAATACATGGTACGAAAGGTTGATCACCCTAAGTACGAGAAGTCCATATAGTCTTATGACTGTTTAGGTTTAAGTTGAAAGAATACTTATAACCTTGAACATAGTTCATAGTCTTGTGACCCTCGGACATATTTCAAATTCTGATTTCAGTTCTTGATTATCAACGATAGAAAATATTATTCAATTCTATTGAGCCTATTCATTGGCAGATATTATGTAATTCTTATTCATTGTTATTTCAAGTGAGCATTTGATTTGCTCACTCTTGCATATATAATCATTGCAGTTAAAATTTAGAAGGTTGATGAGCCAACCATTAGCAAAGGAAAAGGGAAGATGAATAAGTGTTGAAGATTTGTAAATCTATTGACTTTTATTGTCAGACTTTGTTTAATTATTGTGATGTAATTATTTACTTTTCTGCATTTGATGAATGTTTAAGGTTAGATAACCTGGGATATTTATTGATTAAGTTATGTAACCCTTTAATGGGAAGATTTATTGTTTAAATTTTATAATGTTTGGGTAGTTAGGTTATGAATGAATGGAAAGTGAACACTAAATCTTGTGAAAATGAAGTACCCAGATTTGGGGGTGTCACAAATAATTCAATAAAACGATACTAGATGAAGTGCAAAACTCAAGGTAATTCTACTAATTTCAGGGATTATAGAAGCAATACTTATCAAAATAAGTGTAGATTTAGGAATATGAAATGAAATAATATTACTTATATACTATAGAGTATGGAAGAAAATAATATTTCTTACGAATATTGAATGAAAATAATATCTCTTACGAATTTTGAACGAAAATAATATTCCTTACGAATATTGAACGAAGATAATATCTCTTACGAATATTGAACGAAAATAATATTCCTTACGAATATTGAACGAAAATAATATTCCTTACGAATACGAAAAATAATATCTCTTACGAATATGAAATAAATAATACCCCTTACGAATATTGAACGAAAATAATATCCCTTACGAATATTGAACGAAGATAATATCCCTTACGAATATTGAACGAAAATAATAATCCTTACAAATACGAAAAATAATATCTCTTATGAATATTAAATAAATAATACCCCTTACCTTAGTAGGAAACTAATTCTAACTAGTATAGCGGAGATATTCTTGAGGAAATCTTTCACTATTCGCAACACTCAAAGTATGTAAGGTTTTGTGAAAATCAAAGTAGCAATCAAATTGTAAAAATAGCGGAAGCAAGGTAAAATCAGATTTTAAAATTTTTCACAAACTAATTACCCGGATCATCCTTTATGCATATTATTAATTAAAACGAAGAACAAGAAGTTATAGAATCATACCCATGTAGATACAAGCTTCCACATGTACGAGTTCAACTCTTACTTCTCCGAGATCTCCCTGAATCTCAAAGTAGATTCCTTTCTTTGATCAATGTTAGCCACTCAAGTGTATGGCCTCTACTGGTGATCCACCAAGGAAGAAAATTTTTTAAGAAGAATGGTTTATTGTCTCAAACCCTAGTTTTTTCGATCTCTATAGAAAAAGGAAAAAAGTACTCTCCAACAATTGAAATTGTGTATCTATAATATCTGATATAAGACTCCTCTTATAAAGATATCAGGTAACCCTATTTAATTAAAATAAGGTATTATTTATTTAATTAAACTCTTTTAATTAAATAGGGTCCCTAATCTTATTAGGGATAATTAATTAAACTCCTTTAACTAATTTTGCCTCCTAATCCTATTATGAATAAATGAGAGTACTTATATTAAATTAATTTCTAAACTCTTTTTAAAATTAAAATAATAATAATTATAATAATATTAATAAGACTCCTCTTATAAATTTATATTTAATATTTTCAAAATATTAAATAATAAATATTAAGCTATTTAATTTAGTCTATCACCATAGATTAAATTAAATATATTTAACATATTATTACGATTATGTCATTAACTTCTTAAATAATTATTCTTCCTTTTATGGTGTGACCCTTTAGGTTCTCCATATTAAATCGGTTGTGAATAAATCAATTAGAACAATTTTAATCTTATTTAAATAAATAAATTAAACTATTAATTTATTTAAATAAATAATATTTATTCTACAATAGGGATAAGTCTTCCTAGCGATCAACGACTTTTCAGATAATATAGATTTCAACATTAATCATAAAAGAACATTTGAGTAAATAGTTACCATACAATTCAATCATTCCATCATACAATGTCCCAATTAAATATAAGATATGGAATTACTATCAAGTCTTATTTTATTTAATTATATGTATTTCGATTCCTAAATGCACAACTCCTAATGAATGCAAATTAGAAATTACTTTCTAATTTCATTTCACCTTGGCCAAGGATTCCTGGGTTGTCATTTATCGAATCACATAGGACATTTCTCTTCTTTTACTAGAAGTGGTAGATTCTTTATTAATCATTCATTATCTCCATATATAACTTATTACATCCAAGCATACCCTTTGATATACTCTAAGAGTCTTAAGGAATAAGTCAAATTATAATTCATTATATATAAGATACTATGGTGATCTCAAGTCTAAGGATCATTTGTACTACTATCACTACATAGATCCTTTCATCAGCTCATTTGAAAAAAAAAAGAAGAAAAAAGAGAAAACTCTGTCCATTTCAGTCCTTAACCTCTTCTAGAGTGCTCCAAACTTTGTGATTCTTCTTTCTAAACACTTGTAAACTCGTGCTCTACAACATACCAAAATTTAAGCAGTGGAAACCTAGTTTTCAATCTCCAAAAGCAATCTGAAGTCTTCTTGACAGCCCACTGTAAGATTTTTCAGATTTTTAAGCTTCCTACTGCTTTGATATATATATATATATATATATATATATATATATATATATATATATATATATTGCTTTTATATATCTGCTTTAATTGCTTTTGTAATGTAGATATTTAATATTCTAGCCTTCGGACTAGATTTATCTAAATCTAGCTATCTCTAGCTTTTAACCGATTCAAAAGTGACTAAATTGGAACTGTAAAAGCTAGAATGACTTAGATTTATTTAAATATAGTTTTCTTTCTAGCTTTTGTACATATTAATCTATCATGTGAGCCTAGGAACCATGAGATCGAAAATTCAGCCTGTGAATCTAGATTCAGTTTCCACGATGGACACTTTTCAGTTGCAGCCAGCTTGTAAATTATCTATGGTGTCTGGACATCCTTGGATGTCTCTCATGCCCGTAAGGAGCCCCACACTACTATGTATCTTATTTTCTCGAAGATGCTTCACATCTAGAAAATAAAATCAATCCAGTCGAACACGAAATAAAATGGAAGTATCAATGGCCTCAATTACTATTGGGCATAAAGGTTTGAAAACCTGTTTTTCAAAACTTCACTATTATATCTTGTTAAAATTGAACTTTTATACAAATCAAACCCTTTGTATATAGGTGCAAACGAGGCATAACACTACTTTTAAATAATTGCACATAGGTCCAATAATCACACACACACATGCAGATAATTAAGGAAATTGAAAAGTTGCGGTAACCGTATTTTCACGGAAGTCAGGGGGTGCCTAACACCTTCTGATGAGTAGGTTTTATACCTATGAATCCGATATTATTAAACTTAATTATTGTTATCTTTAATTATTTTTTAGTATCTTTTTATGTGTTTTGTGTTTATTTCTTGTAGGTTGGAGCTGGAGGGACAAATTGGTCATTTGGGAGAAGAAAAGGATTAAAAAATCATTAAAATTAGAGCTGATTGGCATTTTTGCAATTATGCGGTCCTACTCAAGCGCCTAGGCGCTTGGAAATGACCTGGGTTGAGCGCCTAGGCGCTCATGTGCGGCTAAAGAAGGATTTTTCTCCTGCTAAGTGGGTTTTTGGAAGCCAAAAAGGAATCTAAAAGAGGGCTGAGACTAATACAAATAGGAGAAGACTTTAGAAAAGAGGTATCACTCAATTTTTCAAGAGATTTGCAAAGAGGACAACGAAGAAAAATACGAAGGAGAATTGCAAGGGCTAAAGATCAAAGAGAGAGTATTTGAGCAAATTTAGAGTTTCTTCTTCTCTTCTCTAGTTTTATCTTTTGTAATTATCTGGGATGTTTGGATTATTAATCTAGATGATATTTTTCTTTATTATTATTATGAACTAAATTTTCATTAAGATTGCAACGGAACTTGGTATGTAGTTTAAATTGAACCTTCCCATTGAATGAAAGTTGGTTTTTATTGAATTGTTTATTATATCTTTTGCTTATTGATTAATTGTTTGGCCAATAATTACTGTAATAATCTATATAAAATTGGAAGATGGAGTATAGATTGAGATCTGGATATGATAACATTTGTTCATACGATCTGATTAGGGTTAATATGATTAGCATGTAGGATAGGAATATACCTATGTGTCTTTTGTATCCATTAAAAGAATTTGTGCGTAAAACCCTAATTAACTTGATTCACATAGGAATATAATGAGTTGATTAACTGTGGTGTTCCTTGTAATTCTGTGTCTTACGGATCGAATTTAGGAAGATTTGTTCGCGTGTCTTTGGAAGAAGTGCGTGAGCACTATAAAACATTCTTGGATAATGATTCATATTAATTAATTGATTTAAATGGGAAGTAAATTGGTTTAAATGAAATACTAAGGGAAGTTGTAATCTTAACATGTTAAATCTGCAGTTATTCTTGTGAAATTCTGATTTTAATTATTAGTTTTGTTAAGTTTAATTTTCAAATCACAAACAATATTTCGTAGTTTAAAATATGATTAATTGCATTGAAATTAGTAATTGATAAATATTAGACTATTTCCTCGTGGGAACGATATCCTTGCTTGCTGAATATTACAATTGAACGCGTATGCTTGCGTATAAAAATGCTATTAAGAAATTAGGCAACAAGTTTTTGGCGCCGTTGCCGGGAAAATTAGTTTAATATTTTGTCATCATTGATTTTGATAGAGTTAATCTTAATTTAAACTTTTTCTTTTCTGTCCTATTCAGGTGTTCTTAACGAGTGTATGAAAACGCGATCGAAGAAGCCAGATTTATTGCCTTACGAGGACAACATCGAAATAAGGTTTCAGCGGTTGCGTAAGTGGGTTAAAGAAACCAAAGAGGCGCTTGATAAGAAATATATTATGGCTAAAGAAGAGCAAAAAGCACTACGAGATTATGTTACGCCGTGGGTTACTGAAATTCAGTAGAGTATTACGTGGCCTGCCATTACTGCTACAAGTTTTGAGATAAAACCGGGGACAATACAGATGATTCAAAATTCATGTCAGTTTGGAGGGTTGCCGAATGATGATCCGAACGATCACATAATCAACTTTATAGAAATCTGCGATATTTTCAAGTACAATAATGTGTCAGAGGATGCAATAAGGCTAAGACTGTTTCCATTTACTCTCAGAGATAAGGCTAAGAGTTGGCTCCATTCACTACCACCAGGCTCGATTACTACATGGAACGACCTAGCCCAAAAATTTCTTGCAAAGTCTTTACGGCCTGTAAAAATAGCAAAGTTGCGGAACGATATCTTCTCTTTTGTTCAGAATGATTCGGAATCACTATATGAAGCATGGGAGAGATTCAAAGACTCATTGCGAAAATGTCCACACCATGGGATTCCTAAATGGCTTCAGGTGCAAACTTTTTATAACGGTTTATTCAGCACAGTGAGATCGAGCATTGATGCTGTAGCGGGAAGAGCTATTATGGCCAAGAATTGTGATGAGGGGTATCAGTTGCTTGAAACCATGGCATCTAATAATTATCAGTGGCCAACAGCAAGAATGGCTCAGTCGAGGACAGTAGGGGTTTATGAAGTGGATGCAATGACAGCATTGCCAGCTCAAGTGACAGCTCAGATTTCTGCTCTTACAAAGAAGATAGATGCACTTGGGGTACAACCAGTTCAGAAAATGGAAACTGTAAGACCCCAACTTATTAATGAATAAAATCAAATTTTCTCTAAATATTATTGTGAATAATAAGGGGCTAATTTGATATAATACTTTGGTTATGGGTGAAATGTGCAAATTTTGCAAAATAAGCAAGTGGTTATAAAATATTTATTTTGTCGGGGAATATTCGTTTGGTCGTAGAATATTCTTGCTGTCGGGGAATATTCGTACGACGGCGCAGCCTTGTGTGGGCCCCATAACAGAAAGCGATTGGATGAAGAAAATGACAAGTATAAGTTATTTATAAATAACGGCGTAGTTGTTACCGTTAATACTGTTGGAATACCCGGTGATTAAAATACAGTAGCACACGGTATTGTACCAATTATTAATTCTTACGTAAGAAGGCACTACTCTATAATTGTTACAGTAGTTATTGTTCAATATTTTATTTTATTGATTCAATAATTGTTGCATTGATATTTTATATTATTGTTGTTTCAATAATTGTTGCTGCACAGTATTTTCTATTATCAGATCAATAATTCATATTATTTGAATAATATTATTATATAACATTATTGGCAATGTCTAGAAAGTTCTGTCTAAGGAGAGGTTTGGTCATCTAATTGCGCGCCAGTAAGGAGAAATCCTTATTGGAAAGCCCCCTCTTTCTTGGGAACGGCCTGGTTGTCATAAATGTGATTCTGTAATATTATTTGTGAATAATTAATTATTGATTCATATGATAAGGAAATATTTATTTTATGTGGATATAAATGAGGGATATATTTTTGTGGTTAAAAATGAAGGAGTTAATGTTGAGGTGTTTTATCAGTATTTTTATCGGAATGGAGGTATTAAAAATCAAATCAGGGTTTTTGAGAAATATTGCGGGTGTTATAATTTTTAATCCGACCGTTGGATCGTGGTAATTTTTGGATATGTTATACATATATAAGTTGAGTATATGTCCACAAATTTTGAACCGTTAAAAATGAACGTATGATTTATTATGAATTTTACGAGATGACTGGTTCAGAAATTGTTAAATTTTCGGAGTTTATCATTTTGATGGAAAATTCTAGAATTGGTGGGCCCCACTTGTGGTTGGTGAAGAAATGTGCTGAATTATATTTCAAATGTGGTGGGTGGGAATAGTAGCAGGTAAAGCCATCAGGTTGCAGGTCAAACCTACTAAAATTTTCCTATAAATAGAGGGCTAAGTTAGAATTGAAAATCACATCAGAAACAAGTTTTCTCTCTTTCTCTCTCTAGATTATTGAGTGTATTTTGTGAGTATTTAGATACTTTGAGAGTTTCTATTCATCAGAGCAAGTTTCTTTCAGCCTTATACCGGTATTCCGACCAGAAGTACTGATATCTTGAGGTAAGGGATATTATTTTCTTCTTAAATGATATTATTTTCTTCAATATCATTATGCTGAAATATTGATATGAGTTTTTATCAAATTTAGAACTTTTTGTGTCGGGGTTACTATTCATGTATACGGCACTATTCACGTATACGGCACTATTCACGAATACGGCACTATTCACCGAAAAATAAAATTTTTCCTTTTTGTCCGAGATGTCTATTATGGTTACTATCTTTGATTGTATCCATGTTTTGATCTTTATTTTTGAATTCTGCTTCACAATTGATTATTATGAAGTATTATTGATCTTGGATAAACTGTTATACGAATCCCTACTATTTGTCCTTCTGTCTCATTGGATTCGTTCTCTTTAAGATATTTTTCATCATCCTCAGTCCTAAATGATGATATTAATGAATATTTTTGGCCTGTAGTGCAAAGATGTATGATTACTTGATGAATATCTTTGGCCTGTAATGCAAAGATGAACAGGTGTTGAGATGAACATGACTGACAGGTGATACAAATGAATATCTTTGGCCTGTAGTGCAAAGATGAATATTTGGATAAAGATGATTATTAATTGATGTTACAGGGATAAAATATTGATGATGGACTTTTAAATCTTAGAAGATAGTAGAATTCTTTCTCTACTTGACTCTTCTAAAGGTTTGCTGTTTTCGCTGCAGTTGTTGATCTAAAACTTGTTGTCGATTATATTCTATCAGATTTTTCCCTGTTGAAGACTAACGATAATTTGTTTGTATATTATCTTAGTCATAATATTCTTTACTGGGCTAGTTGAGCTCACCCTTTTCCTTTTTGTTCCATTTTTCTTCTCAGGAGGTGAGAACATAGCAGGATCTAGTCGGGGTATGGAGTGATGGTTCTAGAAAGATGTTTTAGCAGTCCTCACTATTTCTGTAAAATAGTGTTTGAATAATTGTAATGAGGATTTATTTGAGTGTGGATATTGTCTAGAAGACAATATTTGTATTTAAACTCACAGTATGTGTTGTCGTATTTTGCACGACAATTGTATTATTGAAGTTGTAGTTTGCTTTCTGTACCATGTATTTGGCGACTCAGAATGGGTGTTGTATACCTATTTTGGGGGCGTCACAGAAACGATTTGTGAAATATGTGCGGGTAGCCACTCCAGTGATCAATGTGCAATAAATCCTGAGTCAGTCCAGTTTCTTTCTAGTTATAACAGGCAGCAGGGCAGTTATCCAAACAGTCACAATCCAGGAGTGAGAAACCACCCGAATTTTTCTTGGAGTAATAATCAGTCACATGCTCAAGCACAAGCTCCAAGGCAATCATATCCACCTGGATTTTAGCCACATCAACAATCTCAACAACACTCACAACCTCATCAACCTGATAAGTTATCACAAATGGAAGAATTGTTGGCAAGATTGGCAACTCAGTTTGAAGCCACAACGAAAAACCAATCAGCTGCAATAAAGAACCTTGAGAACCAAATTGGGCAGATAGCTAGTGCGTTGAATACTAGAACTCCAGGTTCTTTACCTAGTGATACGGAGAAAAATCCATGGAATGATGGAAATGAACAATGTAAGGCAGTTACACTCAAAAGTGGGAAGGAGTAGACTACAGATTTAGAAGTACAAAAGAAAATAATTTCTGCTGAGGATGGTGAAAAAGAGAGTGGAAATTCAGAAAGTAAATCTGGGGAAAAAGTTGTGAAAAAGAAACAAGAAGATAAGCAAACAGCAGTCGTACCACCTGTGTCATTTCCTCAAAGATTGCAAAAGCAGAAATTAGATAGACAGTTTTCAAAATTTTTAGAAGTGTTCAAAAAGCTGCAAATTAACATTCCATTCGCAGATGCTTTAGAACAAATGCCTAGCTATACGAAATTCATGAAAGATATTTTAGCAAGAAAGAGGAAGCTAGGGGAGTTTGAAACTATAGCGTTGACAGAAGAATGTAGCGCAATTCTGCAAAGAAAGTTACCACCGAAGTTGAAGGATCCGGGTAGCTTCACCGTACCGTGCACGATTGGACCCCAGTTCTTTAACAGATGTTTGTGTGATTTGGGTGCGAGTATTAACTTGATGCCACTTTTGATCTACACTCAGTTGGGACTACCAGCAAAGCCAACAAATATCTCTTTACAACTCGCAGATAGATCAATGACATACCCTAGGGGCATTGTGGAAGACTTATTAGTGAAGGTGGACAAATTCATATTTCCAGCCAACTTCATTGTGTTGGACTATGAAGAGGATAAAGACATTCCAATTATCCTTGGAAGACCATTTTTAGCCACTGGAAGGACATTAATTGATGTACAAAAGGTAGAGTTAACAATGAGAGTCCAAGATGAAGAAGTAACTTTTAATGTTTTCAAGGCTATGAAATTTTCAAAGGGAGAGGAAGAGTGCTTTAGAGTTGATCTGATTGAAGAAGCAACTAGAGAGGTATTTAGTGAATCTGTGAATGAAGACCCTCTTAAAATTGCATTGGTTAGTAAAAATTTATTTGATGATTCAACTGTGCTAGAATGGGTTCAAATGATAGATTCAGCTCCGAAGTTCACACGATGTTTGCAAAAATTTGAACCTTTGGATTATTGGGGAAAGGCAGTTGAAAAGGTGAAATCATCCTTAGAAGAACCGCCCACCTTGGAACTTAAGTCATTGCCTAACCATCTACGGTATGCCTACCTTAGTTCTTCTTCTACATTTCTAGTTATTATTTCTGCATCACTTGATGAGGTTCAAGAAGAAAAGTTACTAAGGGTACTTCGGCAATACAAGACTGCTCTTGGGTGGACTCTTGCGGATATCAAGGGGATAAGCCCATCAATTTGCATGCATAAGATTCTATTGGAAGATAAAGCGAAACCGACTATTGAACAACAACGAAGACTCAATCCCATCATGAAGGAGGTTATAAAAAAGGAAATCAATAAATGGTTGGATGCGAGAATTATCTACCCTATCTCAAAGAGCTCATGGGTAAGTCCGGTTCAATGTGTGCCAAAGAAAAGGGGAATGACAGTAGTTGCAAATGAGCATAATTAATTGATCCCGACTCGAATAGTTACGAGTTGGCAGGTATGTATAGATTACAGAAAGTTGAACAAGGTCATTGTTGGGTAAAATCTATATACGCACAACACGCAAGTATACGTAGTCAACAAGTAATATAGAAATGAATAGAGTATCGTTCCTACAGAGACAATTAAGTAAGAAACTTAACCTTACAATTACCAATTTCCTATTAATCCTAATTTTATTAAATTATTCAATTCAATGATTTAAAATTATAAAAACTAAATTAAGAAACAAATAACCTACCTCAAAACAACCACAAATATCAAAATCTTGAATTTCAAATAATTAATGGAGAATTAGACTTATGATTTCACCCTAAGCTTTACTCTGATTTCTACACCTTTATTCCAATTCAAATCACTATCCCAGATCATTAATCAAGAACACGAATGTAGTACTAGCCACCTTTCGATGCACTAATACCGTATTAACTTAAATCCACAAATTAGATAGAAACAAGTTAAACACCTTAATCAACTAACTCACTATATTTCTATGTGAATTATAATTAAAGAAGGTTTAAGATTAAGTTCTCTATCCGATTACATGCAATGTCAAGCATATCTCTACCTTAACATTCATCAAGAATCTGCTATTCATAAAATTCATGAACACACGCTCTATTAACTAAGTCTAGATTCGAATATCCTCTCTCGATTCCATACAAATCCACAAAGAAATGTTGATCAGGAAATTCACAAATTCAAGATCAAATTAATATAGATAAACTGGAAAATAGCTTATTGAACTGGAAATCAAAGTTATAAAATCATCGTTTCACTTAAGGATCCACCATAAGCCTAAAAAGTGAATTAGTTCATAATGAATGAGATAAAAACTGAATAATTTAAAGGAAACATCCTTTCAATTACAAATATAGAACTAAGACGAAGAATAATGCAAGACACCCTTCACGTAGCCTTAATCTGCAATCGTCACGAAAATCTCTTCAAAATACTCCTCCAAGCTTGCTATAAAAAACTGAAATTAATCTCTGTAATTTGCCTTGAGCGTGATGCCTAATTCGTTGTTTGTAATGCACTAGATATCTCCCTCGAGTTCTGACCGACATCCCTCAACAAACAGAGTCCATGAGCCATCCCAATGCTAACAAACCATGTTCCAGCAAAGTTATAAAAGAAACGGGACTATCAGAATTCGCTACCCCCTGCCCCGGCGAGGGTATACAAGGCAAATAGGCCCGCCCCGGCGGGCTAGTCCCCTATTAGTTGACTGTGCCATTTTCCATATTTGCTTCATTTATGCTCCAAATGTCTCCTTTTCTTATCTACTTGCCACAACAACCACCATGCACATAAAAGAACACGAAACGAGTAAAAAAGAACATGAAAATAAGAAAGTAACAACAATTAAGCTTGAAATGAACATCGATTCGTGGATATAAAATCCAATTATCAGCCACTCGTAAGGACCATTTTCCTCTACCATTCATAGATCAGATGTTGGACAGGCTTGTAGGGCATTAGTATTATTATCTCTTAGATGGATACTCAGGTTATAACCAGATTGACATTGCACCTGAGGATCAGGAGAAGACGACATTCACATGCCCATATGGTACCTTTGCTTTTCGCAGAATGTCTTTTGGATTATGTAATGCGCTAGCAACATTTCAACGGTGTATAATGGCTATTTTTTCCAATATGGTCGAACAAAATCTCGAGGTATTTATGGAAGATTTTTTAGTTTTTGGGGTTTGATTATTGTTTGGAAAATCTCACTCTTATGCTCAAACGGTGTATGGAAACGAATTTGGTTTTAAACTGGGAGAAATGTCATTTTATGGTGTAAGAGGGGATAATCTTGGGCCATCGAGTGTTATCAAAAGGAATTGAGGTTGATAGAGCTAAGATCGAAACCAACGAGAGCCTGCCACCATCTATTTCAGTAAAAGGTATTCGAAGTTTTTTGGGACACACTTGTTTCTATAGACGATTTATAAAAGACTTCTCCAAAATCACGAAACCACTTTGTAATCTTTTGGAGAAGGATGTCCCATTCAACTTTGATCAAGCATACCTGGAAACTTTTGATGTGTTGAAGAAGAAACTAGTTACCTCACCTGTAATCATAGTGCCAGATTGGAGTATCCCGTTCAAATTAATATGTGATGCTAGCGACTTTGCGATTGGCGCAGTTCTTGGCCAACGAAAGGATAAAATTTTTCACGTTATATATTATGCTAGTAAGACGTTAACGGATGCCCAACTGAATTATAACACTACCGAGAAGGAGCTATTAGCAGTTGTTTATGCATTTGATAAATTTTGCTCATATTTGATTGGGACAAAAGTGATCGTGTTTACAGATCATTCGACAATTAAGTACTTGATAGCAAAGAAGGATACGAAGCCGAGATTAATTAGATGGGTATTATTGCTACAAGAGTTTGACTTGGAGATCCGGGACTGAAAAGGAACAGAAAATCAGGTTGCTGATCATTTATCACGATTAGAGAATATAGAACTAAAAAAATAACACAATAGTGATCAATGAATTTTTCTCGGATGAACAATTGTTTGCACTAAGGATGGATACACCACGGTATGAAGATTATGTAAATTTCATTATAAGTAAGGTGTTTCCACCAGATTTGACAAGTCAGCAGAAGAAGAAATTTCTCCATGATATGAAACAATATTTATAGGATGAGCCGTTTTTATTTAAACAGTGTGGAGATCAAGTAATAAAAAGGTGCATTTCGAAAGTTGAAATGGAGAATATTCTATATCAATGCCATGCATCTGACTATGGTGGACATTTTGGGGGAGAAAGAATGGCAGCTAAGGTGCTTCAATGTGGATTCTTCTAGCCAACACTCTTTAAGGATGCCCGTGTGTTTTCATTGAAATGTGGAAGATGCGAAAGAGTTGGTAACATATCAAAGAGACAAGAGATGCCCCTAAATATGATCCTAGAAGTTGAATTGTTTGATGTTTGGGGCATCAACTTCATGGGACCATTTCCATCATCTTTAAGTAACTCCTATATACTTCTAGCAGTGGACTATGTTTCGAAATGGGTTGAAGCTATAGCATCGCCCACAAATGATGCTAAGGTTGTGGTTAAGTTCATCCGAAAGAATATTTTCTCTAGATTCGGCACTCCTTGTGTAATCATTAGTAATGAAGGCATGCACTTCTGTAATAAGCAGGTCTCAGCTATTCTCACTAAGTACGGAGTCACTCATAAGATAGCCACTGCTTACCATCCACAAACAAGTGGTCAAGCCGAGGTATCCAACCGAGAAGTAAAACAAATCCTCGAGAAGATAGTGAACCCTAGTCGAAAAGATTGGGCTAGCAAGTTGGATGATGCTTTATGGGCATACCGTACAGCTTACAAAACTCCAATAGGGATGTCTCCGTACATGTTAGTATATGGGAAGGCATGCCATCTTCTGGTTGAACTAGAATACAATGCTTATTGGGCAATCCGGAAGTTAAACTTTGATATGTCTGCTGCGGGAGAGAAGCGCCTCTTACAATTGAACCAAATGGATGAATTCAGACTCCAATCATATGAAAATGCAAAGTTACATAAAGAAAAGGTTAAGCGGTGGCATGACAAGAAAATTCTAGAAAGAAAGTTTGAAGCAGGGCAAATAGTGCTATTATACAATTCCAGGCTTAAACTGTTTCCAGGAAAGTTGAAATCCCGTTAGTTAGGGCCATTTGTCATTACAAAAGTTTATCCTCACGAAGCTGTGGAGGTGGAAGACCCAGATGCTAAACGTAATTTCAAAGTCAATGGTCAGAGATTAAAGCACTACTATGGGGGTTGTGTTGATCGTGAAAAGACATCGGTCAACCTTGCTGATATTTAATTGATTTCAAGATAGGAAACAAGATTTCATATTTGGCGGGTTCGACTAATGGGCACTACGGCTGCCCAGCTCGTTGGTGAGCTGGCGGGGGTTGCAAGGGGGCAGCGCCCCCTAGAAGCCAAGCACTTATGTGCTTAATAGATGAATGTCCATTTGTCAAATTCTCAGATTTCTAATCATTTCCTTCATTTTTAGTGTTATTGAATTGCTTAGTGGTGTAGGGTATCTTGTTTTTATTTTTCTTTCTTAGGATGTTAGTTTAGTTAATTATGTAGTTTATCTTATTTTATGGTTTTAGAAGTCTTAATTTTAGTTGTGGTATGCAGGTTGGAAGCATACAGAAGCACAAAATAAGCCAAGACATGCCTTAAGCTCCTAAGCGCTCCCACCTAGGCCAATCCAAGCGCCTAGGCACCTAACTACAGAAGCCAAAACATGCCTCAAGCGCCTAAGTGCTCCCACTTAGGCCAAACCAAGCGCCTAGACACCTAACTTTAGTAGCCAAAATGTGCCCCAAGCGCCTAAGCGCCCCTACCTAGGCCAAATCCAGCGCCTAGGCGCTCTAAGCGCTCAACGTATTCTGCTTTCAACTGCTTCGGCGGCCCAACCCATAAAATCCCAAGCGCCTAGGCGCTCCTATTGTAACTTAGAAAAAAAAAGCCCTAATCGGGCATAACTCTTCCAAACCCAAAATCAAACACTCTCTTGCTCTCCTACTCCAACACAAACTCACTCAAACTACATCCCTCCTCAAATCTAGCCCATGATAATCAAACTTCTTCTTGTATAAGCATAACCAAACACTCAATCTCCTACCTAAACTCAATCTACGAAATTAGACTCCATCTGGTCATCCTTCATCACTAATTCGGGCACCAACTGACATTTAAACCACATCTATCTAAAGTAAGTGTTCAAACCTCAAAAAAAAATTGCTCCTACAACTTTGATTTGAACATCATATATGGCTATAACCAAGTAAGTGCACAAGATTTTATTGCAAATTATTTGGATTTGCTTGGATAGTAGCTAAGTCAGTAAGTTGAAGTTAGTTCTTTCATTGTGTTGGCTCAAGTGGGTTTGGGTACTTTTAATTGTTGCTTCTATTACATTGGAAAGCTAGTGTGCTTAGTAATTGACAAATTTGGTGAAAATTAAGTTTGGGAGAGTGCTTAACAATAGTGTTCAAAATTTTTGCACACTAAGTGTTCAATAATTTGTCACAAAGAGTATTTGCCCATACTAAGCCACTGAACATCATTTGTTGGGCAAGAAATTAACACGCAAGACTTATGGCTACTAAAAGGCATAGAGGAGAAACTTTGGGCACTTCGACAAAGTTTTACAAAAAGAGATTTACAAGTGTTAGTGCGTCCGAAAGATATTACAATTTGCTTTCTAGTAAAACGCTAATTCCTGAGCGTGGATTATTGCCAGAGGGAGAAGATGGGGAGTTACTACAAATGATTGGAAGTAGAAGATGGGTGAACTTTACAGCCCAACTGGATTCATCGGTCATTAAAATTGTTAAGGAATTCTACGCTAATGGAAAAGATGCTATTGGTAACATGATTTGGGTTCGCAAAAAATCAGTGGAGGTCAGTTTCAGGACAATAAATGCTTACTACGGCTTGAACATAATACCTAATAATGGCTACATGCAATATTTAGAGCACGAGCTGGACTACAGTGAGGTCATTCAAGCTTTGTGTGTACCTGGAACAAAATAGAAATTAACATATCAATAAGAAGATGTTTTGTTCCCTGCATCCGCACTAAGTAGTTACGAGAAAGCATGGCATGCCTTTATTTGTGCTAAGTTGATGTCGTATAGGCATATGAGTGATGTTATAAATCAACGGGTAGCGTTGCTTTTCTGCATTACATAAGGAAAAACTATAGATGTGGGTCAGGTTATACACGATTCAATTGACAGAGCAATTCAAGGAGGGACCTCAGGTGGACTGCCTCATCCATCTTGGATTACTAGACTATGTCAACAAGCTGGAGTAAAATGGGATATCGAGGAAGATAGACAACCTCCTTTAGCCGCAATTGACCACTCGCTTATTAAGAAGTACAAGGTATGGGTTGGGGGTACACCACATCCAAGAGGGTTAGGTTTCATTATTGTGCCTCCAGAGCCTGCTGATGAGCCTAATCAATAATCAAATGACAATCCTACTGCAGCTGGGAGTTATGGGCCACCACCAAATATTTTTGAGGATATTCGTCAAGAATTAAGAAATCAAACTAGAAGGATTGATATGGTGGCTACTCAAGTTCAGCATGGTATTGACCGGGTGGAAAGAAATTAGGATAGCCTGGCTCAGCGGCAAACGGAGATGTATTAGAACTGTAGTGCAGCATTCCTAGAGATGTTCGACGGTATGAATCCGGCAGGCGCTCCCTACCAATTTCCCCCCTTGTCTGCGTACCCCCCGACTGATTTACCCCCTGAGGATGAGGTTGATGAAGAAGAATAAGAGGATACTGATGAGGAATAAGGCTTCGATCTATCAGGGAAGTCCTCAGTGCCTAATTTCTTATGCTTTTTTTTGTTATATACAATGAGGACATTGTATATGTAAGTTTGGGGGTGCATTCTTCCAGTTCCGGTTCCAGTTGCATTCATTTAGAATAACTTATTCATTTCCAGTTCTAGTTGCATTCATTTATTATTCATTTTGTACTTTTTCATGTAGTTTTCATTCTAATTTCTTAAAAAAAAGAAGAAAAAATTCAAGTATTTGCATGTTTCCAGCTGTTAGATAGTTTAAATCTGTTTTGGCCAATGATGAGATTGGAATTGAGTAGACAAGTATAGTATTGACTGTTAAAACTTTAATGTGATTTCTTCTCATGATTTAAATCTTTACCTGTTTGAAACTGATATAATAAGGATAGCACAGTAAAAACAACTATGTTAACTGATTGAGTCTAAATTGACACATAATAGAATTCTTAAGGATAATGCTAGTTTGAATGAAAGAAACTCATGAATAGGTAGTGATGGCTAAAGTTAGACAAGAACCTATGTTTGGGGGAAAATTTGGGATATATAAGCTATTGAAAAAAAAAATCGTGGCTAGTCTTGCTTCGGGGCGTTTGTTACTTGAGTAAGTACGCCCGAGGGGATTGTCTGTACACCTAGCGTCCTAAAGTCTGAATGGTTTGGGAGTCGTTGGTTGAAAGCTCGCTAAGGGGTAACACTGTTAGCCGAAGGGAATAAGACATTGCATAGCCATGAGTATAAAAAAAGAGTGAGAATGAAACAGAAAATAAGAGCAAAAAGCCCCCGTAAGTGAAAAAAAAAAGCATAAGTATCCCATCTTGACCTTTAAATGTGGTTGGTGTTTGATTTTAACTGGATCTAGCCATTTTTTGGATTTCTTAAGTTTACACTGTATGATGCCTTCAAAGAGACATATTATGTGTTAAATTTAATTTTATATCAGTTAGCATGGTTGTTGAGCACACGCGCACTATATCAGTAATAATAGGGTAAGAATTGATGATTGACTAGGAAATTATTGATTTGTCTTGGTATGATGTACTAGCATGTTTATTGTGATTTCTTTGAGGTTTGATGAATAGATTTTGTTCTGTTTGACTGCTGGAATTTTAGGCATGTAGATAGCTGCATTTGCATTTCATATTTAGTTATTGCAATGTGTTTTGTTGCTTGGGGACAAGCAATTGGTTAAGTTTGGAGATATTTGATGAGTAGGTTTTATACCTATCAATCCAATATTATTAAACTTAATTATTGTTATCTTTAATTATTTTTTAGTATCTTTTTATGTGTTTTATGCTTATTTCTTATAGGTTGGAGCTGGAGGGACAAATTGGTCATTTGGGAGAAGAAAAGGATTAAAAAATCATTAAAATTAGAGCTGAGTAGCATTTTTGTAATTACGCGGTCCTGATCAAGTGCCTAGGCGCTTGGAAATGGCCTGGGTTGAGCGCCTAGGCGCTCATGTGCGGCTAAAGAAGGATTTTTCTACTGCTAAGTGGGTTTTTGGAAGCCAAAAAGGAATCTAAAAGAGGGCTGAGACTAATACAAATAGGAGAAGACTTTAGAAAAGATGTATCACTCAATTTTTCAAGAAATTTGCAGAGAGGACAATGAAGAAAAACACGAAGGAGAATTACAAGGGCTGAAGATCAAAGAGAGAGTATTGGAGCAAATTCAGAGTTTCTTCTTCTCTTCTCTAGTTTTATCTTTTGTAATTATCTGGGATGTTTGGATTATTAATCTAGATGATGTTTTTCTTTATTATTATTATAAACTAAATTTTCATTAAGATTGCAACGGAACTTGGTATGTAGTTTAAATTGAACCTTCCCATTGAATGAAAGTTGGTTTTTATTGAATTGTTTATTATATCTTTTGCTTATTGATTAATTGTTTGGCCAACAATTACTGTAATAATCTATATAAAATTGGAAGATGGAGTATAGATTGAGATCTGGATATGATAACATTTGTTCATACGATCTGATTAGGGTTAATATGATTAGCATGTAGGATAGGAATATACCTATGTGTCTTTTGTATCCATTAAAAGAATTTGTGCGTAAAACCCTAATTAACTTGATTCACATAGGAATATAATGAGTTGATTAACTGTGGTGTTCCTTGTAATTCTGTGTCTTACGGATCGAATTTAGGAAGATTTGTTTGCGTGTCTTTGGAAGAAGTGCGTGAGCACTATAAAACATTCTTGGATAATGATTCATATTAATTAATTGATTTAAATGGGAAGTAAATTGGTTTAAATGAAATACTAAGGGAAGTTATAATTTTAACCTGTTAAATCTGCAGTTATTCTTGTGAAATTCTGATTTTAATTATTAGTTTTGTTAAGTTTAATTTTCAAATCACTAACAATATTTCGTAGTTTAAAATAGGATTAATTGCATTAAAATTAGTAATTGATAAATATTAGTATATTTCCTCGTGGGAATGATATCCTTGCTTACTGACTATTACAATTGAACGCGTATGCTTGCGTGTTAAAGTGCTATTAAGAAATTAGGCAACATCTTCCCCCCGCTTAATCAAGCCCCCGAACTCAATGAATCTCGGTTTCTAAGACCTATTAAACAGATTCCAACCATTGGGCCTTTGTGTAAACCTTTTTAAAATCGGTTGAGTTGGTACAATCATTTCAAATCTACCAACTGGTGACTCTGATTTTCAAATCGTCGATATTTATATGTCGGACCTTTTTCAAACTCGCCTTTTCAGAAAAAACTCAACCAATAGAGAACACAAAAGGGCAAGAACCGAAAGGGGTACAAGTTTCCCGACGTCGACAGTAAGTTATGTAAATGGGACTTTTTCTGTAAAATAGAAGAAATAAAATTTATAGTCATGTTGATTAAAATGAAATAAAATTAATATTAAATTTAAAATTAAAAATATCTCAATTAAATTTTTTATAAAAATATACCTCAAATTTACTTCAAAAAAATAAAAATGACTCATATATTTGGTAACGAAGGGAATACGAACACCAATTCTTAATTTTTCTACTAAACTATTAATAATAGCACTCCCTCGATGTTATAAAAACATATATTATTATTAATTTTTTTTAACAAATATTAAAATTTACATAAAATCATTTTCACTAATGAAGTCTTTACATCACTAAATCACTAAGATTCCTTCAAGGTCAACAGCCTTGGAACTCTAGTTCACTAAGAACTCTTCAAGTTCAACAGACTTGGAACTTTAGTTCACTAAGAACTCTTCAAGGCCTGAAGCCTTGGAACTCAGTTTAGTCCCTTGGACAAGGACCCTTCTGGCCCTGGCTTCTTCTTGTTGTTGTTGTTGTTGGTGCTGAGCTGCCAAGATGACTTTAAGCTTGTTCATCCTTGATACTTGGCAGCTTGTTATGATCCTTTTTAGATTCAGTATCGAGACTGGATCACCATTGGACATACTGCTAAGTTGTTCATGAAGCTCAATCTCTTTGAGTACTTAGCAGTTTACCATTACTCCCTTGGTGCGGCTAATCTTGTAATTGGTCCTTTTCTGATCTCAGCTTGCACTTCTTCACCACATGAGGTTTGCTAAGTCTTTGCATCTTTGGTAGACTTCGTCTAACACATAGCATCCCCTGAACCTTAGTTGGCTTGTGTACAAATTTGGTTCTGTATCTGTTCTTCTTTAGCTCTTGGTGGTTCATGGTGATTCGTAAACTGGCTCTTTTAATCTTCTCTCTGATCTACCAATCTCTTAAATGCTATTATCTTGGCCTTCTCGGCTATCAGCTTAGCTGACATTCTTAATGGCATTCTCATTGTTGTTGAGTGAAGCATTTTTCTATTAAAGCTCTTCTCTTATCTTGCTTCACTTCTACTTTCGTAGTCTCACTACCACTGAGACATATTTTGTTTTGCTCTGTAGAACTCGTAGAGTCAACAACCTTACTATTACCAACCTTTCTCCTTTTAAGCTTCTACTGTTAAATAACCTTTCATAAGCTTCCCATTGGATTATAGCCGTTAGAAGCTATTTGAATTGATTCGCAGATCTTGAGTTATTTGGTGCAGACTGTAGATGTGACATGACATCCCCCTTTTTCACTTTTCTGACACTGCAGTCTACTATTTCACCTACCCCATCAGAAATGTCACTTTAGTGTGCCAGGCTGGTAGTCACCTTTATTTCTTCTTTCTGATTTCTCGATCAGAACATCAGGAGTTGTCCTTCTTCATCGATGCTTTAAATACCCAACGTTTGAATGCCAGTCTTTGCATTGAGACGTTGCCAAGGCTTCAATACTCAGATGACTGAACTCTACGATTCTGATGCAGATGACTGAACTCTACGATTCCGAGAATGTTCTTTAAGTTTGCAATACAGAACTTTTCTTCCTTCATTCGTGCAGTGCTTTACCACTTCTATTTGCCTTGACTTGCATTAGGTACTGACAACTTGTCTGAATACTTTGGTCCTCCTTAACTTCAAGACTTATCAGATTGGTCATGCACATCTCTCTTTCTCCTTGTGATCTCCCGTTCACATATCATCAATGGTATGACCCATGCTTAATCTTCTTTGTCTATTCTGTATAGGTTGGCCAATATCTCTGTTATAGACCCCATCAGTTCCTGCTTCTAATCTGGCAAAGACTACGATCATAGTCACACCCAAGATTGTAATCTCTTGTGTGGCTGCTACTGCATTGCTGACTTCCTTTTGTTAGTCAAGTTATCTGAAGTCTTCTTACTGTTGCTTGTGGAAGACTTCCCTCGGATGGCTTCACGTCTCAATCAGGATGCTGATTGAATTGATACTCTGATCTTCTGTTTACTTGTAAGCCCTTTGGTGAATGTTCTCTGGCTTCCTTTAGGTAGATTACATTTTTATAGTTCTGTCCAGAGGCTTCATTCTTTGGATGCTTTGAGAGTGCTCATGTGTTGAGAATCATGTTAACACTACGATTCTTCCTTGGCATTGTGAGCATTGATAAGCTTTGTCGAAGACTTTGTCCTGCTGACTGCGATCTAGCTTTGGTTCTACAGACACTACGACTCCTCGAGTAGATTGTATACCAGACTACGATTTTTGCTTTAACACTTGTTGTCCATCTCTGATTTTGCTCGACTATGATTTATGCCTCTGATATGATCAGTAGACTCCATGACTTTAAGTGTGGTTTACGATTCTTGACTTAGCTTGGAAGGTACTTGAATTAACTCTACGATTCTAAGTGAGGCCCTCCAAGGCAGACTACGATCTATAGCCACTTTCTTGATACTCTATGATTCTGCCTTGGATTCTTCAATCCCTCGGCTGGCTCGACGGACTACGATTCTGCCTTGATATTCTCCGAGTTCTTTGTTTCTCCTAGCAGACTTCTAAGGCTTGTGCAGTACTCGACGATCAGGCAGGCCTATCTATTACATCATATAAGATCAACCTAACAAGCTTGATCTTTCTGTATTTAGTCCTTGTATATCATATTCTTTTTAAGGACTTTACACAAGCAGTTTTGTTCATATAGAATTAACCTAACATATTTGATCATTTTAGTCTAAGTCCATGTACATATATTATGTTGTCTATTCAAGGACTTTACAGCTTATTTCAATGCAGACATATTTGCATATTCATTCATTAAGATCATAATGAAATCTTATATAAATAGGAATATCATTCATATGCTTATTCCTAACAATCTCTCCCTATTTGATTATGACAAAAAAAATAAGTGTATATGTATGAGATGAATGGATCTTAAGATACAGTGAGCTACTGTATTGCTAGAGCATGTAATATGAATGATATATTAAAAAGCATTTGATTACAGCTGAATAGTAAACCCAAATTCTGGATCCAGAGTTAACTATTACATATAGAGATGTACCTTCTTCTTCATGTGTGTCTCTTGAATCCCCTCTGTTGTTGCTACTCATCTGCTTGATCTTCTTGCTCCTGCTCCCCTTGGGATGGTGACTTCATTTCTTCTTGATCTCCTGGCTTCTGCTCCCCCTGAGATGCATGCTCCATTTCTTCATCTTTATGATGCTCTGACTCAGATGCATGCTCTTCTTCTGCTTTGCTCTTCAGATTTTGTTTTGGCTCCCCCTCAGATGATGATACACTTGCAGCTATTTTGACCTGCTTCTTCTTCTTCATATCCTTCTTTGCTTTCCTGTTCCCCCTCTTTTCTTCAACCTTCATTCTTCTCTCCTTTCTTTTTCTTGAATACCTCTTTTTTCCCCTTTTTGTCATGAATCATTTGGGAAAGCTGTTGGACATTTGTCATAAGCTTCTCTATCAGATAGGATGAGTTGCTAACTTTAATCTTGAGTTCTTGTTGACTTAGCTCCAACTGTAGAGAGAGAGAGACTGCTTTAGGAAGTCAATCTTGTCAGAGAGGGACAGGATTTGATCTGTATTATCCTTCTGAGCTTGCAGAGCTTCTTCCTTCTGATCATTGATAAACTTCAAATAGATTTGATCTCTCTCTTTGATTTTGAGAGATATATCTGATATTGTGGCTTGAGTCTGTTTTGAAGCACATTATCTCTTTCTTCTGACAACATCTTTGCTTCTTCGATAATGAGAGATATCTTCTCAACCAACTCGTCAGAATTCTTCAATAACTCTTGCTCCTTAGGAGTATGGTCATTTGGTTGAGCAGACTTCTGCTGAACACCAGATTGGACTCCACGATTCTCATTCTTAGATAATTTTTCAAATGTAGTGAGAATCTGATAGATCGTTGAGTGCCAATCACTGTTGGAAGATGAAGGAATATCAGACAATTCTACTTGAGTAGAGTGAAGCTTCTCAATCTGAGCTTGATTATCTGCAATGGTAGAGTGAATGGACTCTACGATCATATACTTGGGTATAATCCTTCTGCTATCTGAACCTACTCTATAATTGTAGGGAATGTAGTGGTTGCCAGTATGTCGATAGACTTTGAAGTGAGACTTATTTTTGATCAGCGTTGTTGCAAACTTC
The DNA here is from genome assembly GCA_016801055.1 of Panax notoginseng. Taxonomy (NCBI): domain Eukaryota; kingdom Viridiplantae; phylum Streptophyta; class Magnoliopsida; order Apiales; family Araliaceae; genus Panax; species Panax notoginseng. The sequence goes on from CM029016.1 coordinate 69,477,498, forward strand.
TTTACTCTTGGAAAGTTTTGAGACACCAGCTCCAAGTTTAGAAAATATGAGTAACACCAGCTGAAGTAACTTCCATCTTTACCAGTATATGCCTTTAGCCGGGGCATCCATGGGTAGAACATTGTCAGGATTGTACAGTATTGTAGTGCAATATAAATCCGTGTCTTTCCAATTGTTAAACAAATCTTCTGTAGACATCGTTACTACTTTGAGTTATTCGTTTCCATGGTTTATCCTTTTTTTTGGTAGTATATTTGGTGGTTCATCAAAGACTTCCACCACTAATCTTCGGCGAACTCTTGTTGGAGAGGGAACATGATAGTCTGCTGATTCCTGATCTGCAGAACTGGAATCTGTCTCCATCTCTTCATCATGCAGGGTCATTTTAACTGATTCATCAATGGATGTTTCCAGCTAATTTTTATCACTTGACTCTTCTTTAGTGTCATTCTCAAAATTATTTGACTCAGCAGTCATTTCTTCTTCTTTTTCACTTTCTTTATCTTCTTCTGCCATAGACTCATTTGTATTTATGTTTGCAGTCCTTTCACTTTCACTGTTGGTGCTGTCAGAACTCATCTTCCTTTTGCCTTTCATATCTTCTTCCATAGACTCTGATTTATCATCTTCATCACTGCTGCTGAGATCAATTACTTTTGATACTGAGCCTCTTTCTTTCTTCTGATTAGATCTTTGGAGCAATCTGTTACTCTTTCTCCTTTTTGGGGTTGCTGCAGTTGATGCTCTTTCCTTTCCTGATTCATGTCTCTTTTTGTCAATGGAGAGACTGCTTGGTGGAACCTCTGTATTCTTCACAATCTTAGTTTTCTTCTTTATTAGCTTTGCTGGAGTTGCTGCTGCAGGTGCAGACTCATTAGATTGAGACAACTTGCTTTCCCTTTCTTTTGTCTTCCTCTTCTTTGCAGAGACCTTGCTGCTGCCGCCAGATGTCATTAGCCTTTTATTTTCCATGGGATTTTTCGTTCAATTTTCAAACAACTGTGGGGACATCACTTTATGAACATTCAGTGGTTCTCCCTATCATCCCTTATCTTACTCTTCAGTTTCTTTTTCAGTATAATGCTCAAGAGTCTTCCATGAAAAACCTTTGTGAGGGGTTTATCTGTAGACTTCTTCATCTCAGCTTTTTCCAGCCATTTGGACAACCAATCAATTAGAAGGGCTCTAAAGTTCATCTACTGTTTCATGATGATTGCAGCCATAACTCTCAGTTACAGATCACTAACACTTTCATATGCAGTGTTCTTGCACAAGATGCATTTTCCTGTAATCTCAGCCAGGAATTCAAACTCTTCAGGAAACTCCTTCTTCATATCTTTCAGATTTACATTCCTTTTGTAGCGCTTAACTTTTTACCTTCTTCGATGTCGACGTCCTCGAGGTTTATCAGACCTTGGTCAGGAAACCCTAGACATTGGTTAATGTATGAGGCTTTTATCTTCAAGCTTACTCCTTTGACATTTGTTGATAGAATCCCAGAGTCTACCGTTGCATTTGAATAGAATTGCTTCACTAAATCGGTATACACTGGAGTGTTAGCTTCCAAGCACTCTGAAAACCCATCATTCTTTACAAGTTCAAGTATGTCCTTGAACTTCTTTTCTGATCCTTCGAACTTCTTGAAGCCGAGTTGGATTCCAGTTATAGCACAGCACTCTTCCATTTGAGAGTTCAAAGTAATAGGTATTTAATTTTAGGAATCTTATGAGGGACAATTGAATGCGATTTGGGCAAAGCTCAAGGTTTGATGGATTTTGGCGTTGAAGATGATTTTAGGGTTTGAAAAAGGGAGGGAGAGAAAGTTGATAGCTTTAATACTTGTTTGGAGATTTTGAATTTGTCTTTATGACAGTTTCTTCTGACTTTGCATAAGCTGTGATGTGTCAAAAAGCCATTGGTTGCACGATACCCAGTAAGAAACTGTAACTCCCCATAAACTGATTAGTTTTTCAGTTTTAATTTTTCTTTTAAGAAAATAAGCATTACTGACGTAGGCTGACCGTTGACTTTTTAGTACGTAGAATAGCTTGATGAGATAGCTATAGACTCTACGATTTTCTTTGCCAACTCAACGATCGTCTTCTAAGAGATGCTTCAGTGAGTGATTTGTCACTAATCCTCATCTTGGAGTTGCATGGCTTAACCACTGATGCGCCCCAAGAGAGTTTGGGCACTGAAATTCTGAGGTGAATTTTCAAAACGCCTTTCCAAACTGTATTTGTAACTTCCCTCCACACGATTTGAATAGTGGGGCACGTGTCGAGTTCTGCCGAGCTCCATAATTTTAAATGGTGTGGAAAATATTGATCTGCCCTTAGCTCCCCCTGAGCTAGTGTTTCCTTTGGGAAGACTATGATCGTCAAGGCTGCTCTACGATTGTTGAGTTTACTGTTGATCATACTCTACGATCATTGTCTGACCTGGTTCTTGTGATGAGCTCTGACTTAGCATTCCTTTTGGGTTATTAAGGTAGCTTAGGAAGGGCCAACCTCTTAGACTGAACTAAGGGCCAGGTTTGTCCCTGAGGCGCTTATCAGAAGGACTGTGTAGAATGTCATCACGATAGGCTTTTTGTCAGAGTTTGTTCACCATCATTGGACATACTTGATGTTAGCATTTGTCAGTGGAAGAGGGTGAAATGCTTTCACCTATGTCACTTGTATGTTCAGGAGAGTGTACTGAGAAGTATTGCAATCGTAGAGTTAGTATACTTATACTCTACGATTAGACTGTTGATCGTGGGGAATCTCAGATTGAGATGGTGAGACTTGATGATCAGTCTTAGAGTTTTAGGGACTCTACGACTAGGAGTAAGAAATCATTTGATATATCAGCCACAGAGTTTTGGGACTCTGTTATTGGGAGAGGACCTGTTTGGATAATCCAGAGTTTCATTTTAGGAATCATTGAAGCTTCTCTAAATTCCTGAGGACCGATAGGTGGATAGTTCATCATGATCTTCATATCCTCATCATTATTGCCTTTGCATCAGGTTCAGCTATCTTCAGTTTTTGAGAGATTTGAAGGATTTAGCTTCAATGTGTTCCTCCTTAGTTTTGACATTGCTAGACTTTAGCATACTGTTGCTCCCATAGTTGATACCTACATCTTGGAAGTAGATGGACTGGCTTCTGCATATAGATCCTTATAAGGTCACCTTTGTACTTCTCCTTCTAGCTGGAATCTTCTGAACTGATCTGGTATTTTTATGATTAAATCAGTTTCACTGGATTCGTAGAGTACTTTCGAACTGGTTACTCCATGATTTGCTGATCAGTCACTACGAATGTAGGTTCTATCATTCAGACTTCCAGGATGTTCCCTTTGGAATGATATGCTTTGCATGGATACAACTAATAGAACTCTTTTGTTTTGTTATGAAATAGTCGTTGCAGCATCCACCTCTGATGGGTTGGCAAGTCTGGACTCTTCGATTAGTGGTGACTCTTCGATCGAGACGAGTGAAGACTTCTTTAATTTAAGGCTGCGTTTTTCCTTCTAATGCAACTGACCTTGCAGCTAGTTGAATCTTTGTGAATCAAAGCTATCTGTTTTAGTGTTCCTTGTGTGATCATATAGACCAAGTACCTGTAGGTTAGGTAAATTTCTATTTTTGGTACCCCTGATTGTTTGGGTCCTGATGGATTAGTTTTCTTAAAATCCCAATTCCTCATATGCTTGAATTTACATAACATTAGCGTCAACAATCATATTTATGCATATATCAGATTTAGATATGATATTTATAATGCATGATGATGAGTGTATGAATGATTAAGTATTTTGATAGGACATTCTTTTTCTTTGACTGTTTCACTCTTTGCTTGGTTGTGTTCACAGATCTTGAATGTTCTCAGAGTAGGAATCAACTCTATTGCTTATTTGCATCTGGTTGATTCATGGAGATGATTAATTTCTAAGAATCTTCAAGATACTCCTCTAGCGTTAATCATACTCTATATTTTATCAAGAACACAGAACATTGGTTTTGTATACATATGCATACATACCAATCCTTTAGCAAGAGTTAATCCACTTAAGCTTAGTTAGATTTAAATTAACTTACGACACACTCCATACTTCTTTCAAGATGTTATCTTCAACCTGAACTTTGGGTGGAGAGAGAGTTTGTTGACAATTAAGTTTCCAACCATAATGTACTCTCTCTCTCTCTTCCCCTTTTCAGAAAGAGTATGGTCTCTTGAAAGAATATTGTAGTAGTACATAAGGTGATGCAACATAATGTTCATGTATATGTTAATGAAAAACCGTACCTTTACACTGTCAGTTTCTTGACAGTCATTTGTCTTGCTAGAATAATGTTGAGCATTGATGGCAAATCTTTAAATTCATTGCTGACAACTTGTTGCTCCATTTGACCTTAGATCAATCAGGCATCATCTTGAAGTTGATAACATAAGAAAGTCTTGGCAACTCTAGTTCTTTGATAATCTTGAGTCTCAAGGATCAGATCCAACTGATTAGCCAAGTACATGTTGAACGAAATTTTCTTTCTTCTATTGGATAGACATTTCTCTGTATGTATAGGCCTTTCATCTTTCAGAACAGTGGATGACAGACTCTTTATTTTTTATGCCCTTCTTGACTTTTCATCACTAGTCTGCAGACTGATGATTTTCTTTGGACATGGATTGGTCCATTGCTAAATTAATTTGGAACAGGGACCAATTTGAGCAGCTTCAGGTGAATGTGCACATTTACGTGTATGCATAATTTCCAACGTGTGAGCTCATCAGTAATTACAAATGGCTTACTACTAAACTAAGTTTAGAACATGGTTTGTGCCTAGGATCAGACTCAAAGCGTTAGCTTTTAGAATATAATAAGAGAACCTGCTCTAATACCAATTGTTAGTTCCCAGAGGGCACACAATAGATATAGAAGGGGTGATTGAATAGATCCTTTTTGATTTCAAAAATCTTTTCCATTTTAGTTTACATTGCTGAGTAAATAGCAGATGACAAACTTAAGAATTATTTCAAACATAGCGGAATAAGTTAAGGCTCCCCTTCATAGATGTTATGTTAACCATTTTTCTAGAGTTAGTTTAGATATAAGTAGTTATGATATTAACAGCAGTTATAGATTCATAATGTAAATGACAGAATGTAAAAGACACAAGGGATTTTAAGTGGTTCAAAGACTCAAGCTCCTAATCCACTCTTCTGCTTCAACAAGCAGGGATTCCACTAAGGAAGTCTTTACATCACTGAATCACTAAGATTCCTTCAAGGCCAGCAGCCTTGGAACTATAGTTCTCTAAGAACTCTTCAAGTCCAGCAGACTTAGAACTTCAGTTCACTAAGAACTCTTCAAGGCCTGCAGCCTTGGAACTCAGTTTAGTCCTTTGGACAAGGACCTTTCTGGCCCTGGCTTCTTGTTGTTATTTTTAGTGCTGAGTTGCCAAGATGACTTTAAGCTTGTTCATCCTTGATACTTGGCAACTTGTTGTGATCCTCTTTGGATTCTGCATCGAGACTGGATCACCATTGGACAGACTGCTAAGTTGTTCATGAAGCTCGATCTCTTTGAGTACTTAGCAGTTTGCCACTACTTCCTTAGTCCAGCTGATCTTGTGGTTAGACTTTTTCTGATCTCAGCTTGCACTTCTTCACCACATGAGGTTTGCTAAGTATTTGCATCTTTAGTAGACTTCGTCTGGCACTTAGCATCCCCTGAACCCTGGTTGGCTTGTGTAAAGATTTGGTTCTGTATCTGTTCTTCTTTAGCTCTTGGTGGTTCATAGTGATTCGTAGACTGGATCTTTGAATCTTCTCTCTGATCTGTCAATCTCTTGAATGCTATTATCTTGGCCTTCTCGGCTATCAGCTTGGCTAACATTCTTAATGACATTCTCATTATTATTGAGTGAAGCCTTTTTCTATTAAAGCTCTTCTCTTATCTTGCTTCATTTCTACTTTCGTAGTCTCACTGCCATTGAGACATATTCTATTTTGCTCTGTAGAACTCGTAGAGTCAACAACCTTACTATTACCAACCTTTCTCCTTTTAAGCTTCTGATGTTAAATAACCTTTCATAAGCTTCCCGTTGGATTATAGCCGTTGGGAGCTATTTGAATTGATTCGCAGATCTTGAGTTATTTGGTGCAGATGTCAGATGTGACATGACATCCCTTTTTTCACTTTTCTGGCACTGCAATCTACTATTTCACCTGCCCCATCAGAAATGTCACTTTAGTGTGTCAGGGTGGTAGTCACCTTTATTTCTTATTTCTGATTCCTCGATCAGAACATCAAGAGTTGTCATTCTGCATCGATGCTTCAATACCCAACGTTTGAATGTCAGTCTTTGCATTAAGACGTTGCCAAGGCTTCAATACTCTGATAACTGAACTCTACGATTCTGATGTAGATGACTGAACTCTACGATTCCGAGAATGTTCTTTGAGTTTGCAAAACAGAACTTCTCTTCCTTCATTCGTGCAGTGCTTTACCACTTCTGTTTGCCTTGACTTGCATTAGGTACTGACAACTTGTCTGAATACTTTGGTCCTCCTTAACTTCAATACTTATCATATTGGTCATGCACATCTCTCTTTCTCCTCGTGATCTCCCGTTCACATATCATCAATGGTCTGACCCATGCTTAATCTTCTTTGTATATTCTGTATAGGTTGGCCAGTATCTCTGTTATAGACCCCATCAGTTCCTGCTTCTAATCTGGCAAAGACTACGATCATAGTCACACCCAAGATTGTCATCTCTTGTGTGTCTGCTACTGCATTGCTGACTTCCTTTTGTCAGTCAAGTTATCTGAAGTCTTCTTACTGTTGCTTGTGGAAGACTTGTCTCAATCAGGATGCTGATTGAATTGATACTCTGATCTTCTGTTTACTTGTAAGCCCTTTGGTGAATGTTCTCTGGCTTCCTTTAGGTAGATTACATTTTTATAGTTCTGTCCGGAGGCTTCATTCTTTGGATGCTTTGGGAGTGCTCATGTGTTGAGAATCATGTTAACACTACGATTCTTCCTTGGCATTGTGAGCATTGATAGGCTTTGTCGAAGACTTTGTCCTGCAGACTACGATCTAGCTTTGGTTCTGCAGACACTTCGACTCCTAGAGCAGATTGTATACCAGACTACGATTTCTGCTTTAACACTTGTTGTCCATGTCTGATTTTGCTCGACTACGATTTCTACCTCTGATATGATCAGTAGACTCCACGACTTCAAGTGTGGTTTATGATTCTTGACTTAGCTTGACAAGTGCTTGAATCAACTCTACAATTCTAAGTGAGGCCCTCCAAGGCATACTACGATCTATAGCCACTTTCTCAATGCTCTACGATTTTGCCTTGGATTCTTCAATCCCTCGGCTGGCTCGACGGACTACGATTCTGCCTTGATATTCTCCAAGTTCTTTGTTTATCCTGTCAGACTTCTAAGACTTGTGCAGTACACGACGATCGGGCATGCCTATCTATTACATCATATAAGATCAGCCTAACAAGCTTGATATTTCTATATTTTGTCCTTGTACATCATATTCTTTTAAGGACTTTACACAAGTTGTTTTGTTCATATAGAATCAACCTAACATATTTGATCATTTCAGTCTAAGTCTTTGTACATATATTCATGTTGTCTATTCAAGGACTTTGCAACTTATTTCAATGCATACATATTTGCATATTCATTCATTAAGATCATAATCAAATCTTATATAAATAGGAATATCATTCATATGCTTATTCCTAACAAAATATAAGTGGGTTCAATAGTTGTAACCAATCACAATCATACACATTATTTTGTATATCTTTTTTGTAACCATTCTTCAATGGTAAGGTTGTAAAATGAACCAAACAATTCGGACTTGATTCGTACTCGCTCGACTAAAAGTTCGATTTGAGCTCGACTCGAAATATAAATGATTCAAATGTGAGCAAATTTAAAGTTCGATAAATTACGCGAATCTCTTCAAATTGTAATTTTCTATTGATACTCAATTAATATTCGCTCGAAAAGTTCAAACTGCTCGGACTCAATTCAAGATCGTACTCAACTCGATAACTAAACGAGTCTCAATCAAATATTATTTATACTCAATAAATTTTATAAATCAAATCTAAACAATTCAATACTCGCTTAACTAAATTTATTTATACCTATATTTGGTATCAAACTTCCTATTTTGTGACAATTTTGGCCATGTAATCTAAAAACAGATGGACCCTTTCCATTGTTAAGTGATGAATCAATCTTCCCACCCATTGATGTGAAAGAAAACATTATATTGTATGCACGAATGTTGTCAATGAAATGACTGCTTCTGTGATCAGAACCATTAAGAAGAGCCTTCAGAATATGGGGTGGTTCTTTCAGGAGAGGCAGTTGAACTTTTCCTCCAGCACAACACATTGAGAATTCTGGATTATTGTTTTTTCGATGCTTGTATATTCTTTCGTGATACCACATCAACGAATTACATGATGAACATTCCCAGTTTGGGTCACCGATGTCCCAATAATCTGCTGTTAATAAATGTATTATACGAACAATTATTGTAAAAATAAAAAATGTGAAAGAATACTATTTACAATTTATAAATAAATCCTAAGTAGTATAAATAGTATTTAAACATACTAATACTTAATATTGTTAAAATATTATAAATTTAAATATGCATGGTGTTTTTTAGTATAATAAGGTAATATCATACCATTGTCAGGGGGATCAATAGATGCATTATCATGATCCGCAATATGTACCGATCCTGTTTGAGATGCTTTACTCTTCATAGAATGAGTATTATTATGTATGTTGGAATGCGGAGTGTATTGTTGATTAAACCTTGATGCTTGCATCAATTCGGTAGAAGATGATTCAGGATGATTGGCATCTACTTCATTGAAGGTTGTACTGAGATCTGTACGAACTGCATAAAATAACTAAATTTATGGTTAGGATGAATATTTATAGTTTAGCACATCTAGTAAGAAAAATAGTAGACATTTATTACCGTTTGAAATGTCAAACATCGACATTATTGGCTTGTTGTGTTTCCTGTTAAGCAAACCTCTTCCTGTGAGAGTTTTGGATGATTTGAGCAATAAATCAGGAAGGTTCATTCGATAGGTACATAGAATATAAAATTTGTTAAAGAAATTAAAATGGGAAAATCAAATACCAGTTTCCGAAAGATGAACACGGTTTTCTCTGCTAATCGGAGTGTTTTCCTTTCCTTGAATACGACTAACAGTAACTTCATCGAATTCTGAATTGAGATTTGTACAGACTACATAAAAAATACATATGATATTATGATAAGCAATTATAATATAAACGGTAATAAAAAAACACAAAGATTGAATGAAATAATTACCATTTGAAATGTCACTTAGTTTCATTCTGGATGTTTTGCTTGTTCTCACAGATGTAGTATTTGTGCTCATTTTGTTGGTGGATTCTAACACAATCAATTATCATAGGTTAGAGAGTATACGTTGCAGTTTTATACAATTAATTAATGAATAAATAAGTAGAAAGTATACGTTGCAGTTTTTTTTTGTTTTTCCAACATAATCATCCTTCTACGCATTCTTGACTGAGTTTTTTCTTCTGCCATGTATGACTGAGTTTTGTCTTCTGACATGTATGACTTATGGTTGATTTCCCCAATTTTCGAAATAGGATATTCAAAGGACTGAAATGAACAGATCGTACAAACACCATAATTAAGCAAAGGATATATGCGCAATTTTTCAATATGATCATCAAAGATAACACTCACCTGTCATCGCTCCCAACAATACCTCTGCATTCCACTGGTGCAGATAATTTTAAAACAAATGAATGAGACTTGAAGCCTCTAGTACCTATGGTTATAAAGACTCCTTGTTGAGGTTTCTACAACATAAAGAAACACATAATATAAGACCCCCACATCACATATAAGAATTGGAAATAATGCTGATACAATTTACTACACAAACTAACACACTTGCAATACTTGCAATGAAAGTGTTCTTTCTCCATTTTCTTGACATTGTCAACAGAACCATACAAAAGGGAGAGGAGTTCAAGTCAGCAATAAAGAGGAAAAATAATAGAAAACAACCTTCTCATACTGATGGGTACTGGATTCAACTTCAGATTGGACAAATGCTTCCTAAAGTGATACAAATCTGCCTAATGTAAACTCACAAATGAATAAGACTTGAAGCCTCTAGTACCTATGGTTATAAAGACTCCTTGTTGAGGTTTCTGCAACATAAAGAAACACATAATATAAGACCCCCACATCACATATTCCAAATAAGAATTGGAAATAATGCTGATACAATTTACTACACAAAATAACACACTTGCAATACTTGCAATTCCATGTTTGTTCTCACCTTGGAATGAAAATCTTCATTACAGTAGATTTTCTTGCAAATCCATGTTCTTTCTCCATTTTCTTAACATTGTCAACAGAACATTACAAAAGGGAGATACAAACCAAGTCAACAATAAAGAGGAAAAATAATAGAAAACAACCTTCTCATACTGATGGGTACTGGATTCAACTTCAGATTGGACAAATGCTTCATAAAGTGATAGAAGTCTGCCTAATGTAAACTCATATAAGTATGTCCAGTCTGTTGGTCAGAGAATAAGGTTGAGAAAGGTTGGTCAAAAGACGTGGCTACCTAATATACAATTTAAAAGGCAATCACAACCTCAAAGATGTGTGTCTGAACCCATGATCTGGGCCAAAGCCTACCTGAAGTAATATATAATTGCAACCTAATATATAATTTCAAAGGCAATCATCGCCACCTTAAATTATTTATTTAATCATTTTCTTAAGGATTTGCCTCAAAAAAATATTTATTTTTATATTTATTTTTAGTTGAAATCAGAGATTGATTTCTATCAGAGCTTCCTCCTAGGACATATATTTTTTATTTTGGGAAGGTTAAGCCTTAATTAGAAATCCTCCTAGTGCATAGTATTTTATATACTGTCAATTCCAAACAATGACCCATGACATGATTTAAAGAAAACACCAATCATTCTGATCAGTGTCGATTGCCATTTCATAAACTCGAATTTAATAGAGAAACATCCATTATGCGAAAAAAATATCAAGCATCTATTATTAAAATAAGCAAACCTTATGTGGAAAAATTATCAAGCATATATTATTAAAATAAGCAAACCATAGCAGAGTCAATCTCACTTGTTATACGAGCAATCAGACACAAATATTAAGCAAACCTTAATATTCACTTGTAATAGAGGAATGGATAAGACATAATAAGCAAACCTTACTGGGCTAGAACATATATTATTATGTGGAAAAGAAGTGAGATAGAGGAATGGATAGGATTTTACCGACTGAAATTTGTGATTTCCGGCTGCCGAAGAATGCAGCTCCATTAACAGGAAAGGATTGGGGAAAAGATTGGGGAAATTTGTATTTAGGTTTTTACGGTATGAGGAGTTGTTTTAGTTGTTTGGGTATGTGAAGGGCAATTTTGGGAAGGAGAATATGGTGAAGTAACTGAGATGGACAAGTGTCAAAATTGTAGAAAGACAGATGTCAAAATATTGTGTTATGTTCTGTGTTTTAGTATATATAATAGATTTTAATTTTTCTTTGTACTAATAGTTGTAACCACGCGAGATACGAACCAATATGAATATTATTATTGTAAATTTTATCTAAACAATATAATTGTATATTTTTGAAACATATATAATATATATTGTGAATTAATACATTCATGCACAAACCACAAAAATTATGAATGATATCAAGGGTCTACCATATACTAATATATCAAAGACATTATTAGACTCGAGTAAAGTTGGAAAACATTGTGCAGATTTATTGTTAAAATTCATAAATTATTTTTAATTGCACAACTTTTATCTAAGATTTGTAATCTCCAAAATAATTAAGTGGCCGTAATTAATTGACCAACGGAGTGATTCTATGTACCAACGGAATTAACTCACTTGTATATGTATGTTAAGAAATGTTAAATATATGTAGATTTTATGGTGATAAATATGTAAATAGTGTAGAGAAAAAGATTCAATTAGATAAATTTGGAATGATTATATTTTTTATATTCGATGTATAATATTAAAATTGTAAATGTATGTGCTGATAAAATGTATTAATTTTTAATTTTTTTATATTTAATATGAAAAAGAGAAAGAGGAAAAGAATTTGATATTAAAAAATAAAGTGAATAAAATAAAAAATGCAAGATCAACTCGATTGAGTCATTCGATCCCAATTCTATGTATAGGAATTTATTGATGTGTATCAAAACTTATGTCATGCCATATTCTTGTTTGGTTTTTGTAATAAAAGCTTACCTCACCAAACAGCACCTATATTTGGCCCGAAATCAGCGAATCATTCACCATCCATTATTCTCCTCCTTCCTATATAGCTGACCACTGAGTTAACTTTTCTAAACCCCACGGTGAGAGAAAGAGAGAAATGGGTAAATCACCAGAGAAAGAGCACCCACATAAGGCTTTTGGTTTTGCTGCTAGGGATTCTTCTGGGATACTTTCTCCCTTCAATTTCTCTCGCAGGTATATATCATTTATCACACACAGAAATGCAAAGAAGACACTTCACCATTTTAATTTCATAAAAAAAAAACTAAAGAGGAAAAGAAACACCCAATTCTGTAATCTGTCTTATGGGTCAGTCATATTATATGTATGCGTCTGCCTTTTCTTATCATATATATATATATATATATATATATATATATATATATATATACACAGTGCGTTTGTGGTACATACCCCTTATTTTATATTTTATCACCTTTAGCGATGGATCGGATGATGATTTGATCCGTCATTATAGAATATAGATAAACGGTTTATATGTTATTCGATGCGTCGCTATCTTCTGATATACGGACCGAACGGTCGCCGTCGCAAAAGGTGGTGAACAAGAATTCCGTATATATATATATATATATATATATATATATATATATATATATATATATATATACGGTCCGGATCTAGTGCATACCCCTTATTTTACTCACCCGTGCTCACCCCCTTTAGACGACGGTTTCGGTCATACAACCGTCGTCTATACTTTTAGCGACAGTATGATCATCGTCTATACTTTTAGCGACGGCATACTTTTAGCGACGGTTGTATGACCGAAACCGTCGCCTAAAGGGGGTGAGCACGATGAGTAAGATAATGAGTATGCACTTGATCCTTGCTATATATATATATATATATATATATATATATATATACGTGAGTGTATCTATAACAAATGGTGGCTACAGGCTTGACAGTCATGATTTAAAAATGCACCTCTCTAACGCAACAGAGTGTTGCTATAGTTAGTATCAGATCTATAAATAGATGATATAGATATGTTGGCTAGAAATAGACCATTGCCATCATTTGCTACGGATCAACGCCTGTATATGTGTGTTAATATGCATGTATAATATATTCCCATTATAGTGTTGTATGCCTTGTATAAGGTATTTGGGTGTGTTGATTAACAAGGTTCTGCAGAGTGTGGTGGACAATGAAATCTGTTTTGAAATAGTTTCATGATATTATGAAATTTTAAGATTTCCCTGTAATTTTTATTTGGATGATAGAATTAGTTTTTACAACATCAATATGGTTTATGTTTACATAGAAAAGTCAAATAGAATAATAATATTATTGATGTGACTGGTCATGTGGTCTAGTGTAATTATTTAAAAGTATTATACTGTATTGTATTAAAGTCAAAGCGAAAATCCAATTGCAAAGGTTGTTCTTTGACCCCATGTAGCTTTCAAGACTTAACTAGATTAATGGTTTTGTCATTTATAAGACAAATCAAGAAGTATATTTTTCATCTACTCTGGTCACCTTAATTAATCAAGATATGATAATCCACAATTTGGAGCTATTTAATTATAAATTTATTCTCCATGTCAAACGATTTGATAGTTGAACCTAGACTAATACACATGTTATTCAGTTCTACAGTCTTCTTTTTTTGTTGTTTTAATAGGGACGGTTGATTTGATTAATTTAGCCAATGCATTGCTTGTTTAGTATTTTCATGAAAATTGTCTTAATTTTATGATTTTCTTTAACAATTTAATTTTATTTCTGGCAGAGAAAATGGCGATGATGATGTGACAATCAAAATACAATACTGTGGGGTTTGCCACTCTGACCTGCACACTGCAAAAAATGAATGGGGATTTACAAATTACCCTATTGTTCCAGGGTATGACTTCTCTATAATCTCAGTTTCTATTTTTGAACATGTATTGTTTTCATAGAAGGTGGTTATGATTTGGTATGTAATTAGTCCCATGTTTTTCTGGTTTAGATATCTTTTATGATATGTCCTGCAACAAGTTTCACTGAATCAACCTGAAAACAACATCTTTTTATATGTATGCAACATTTTCTGTAGCAAATATCGAATGCATTTCGATTTTTGTATATGAATGCAACCTTTTCTGTAGCAAATATCAAATGCATTTCGGGGTCTATTTGGTGCAACTTTTTTTGGGGGGTAGCATTTCTGATCTTTCATTTGTCTTGAAACTGCTGTTTTGATTAACTTATCAAAAAAAATAAAGATGAAAAAGAAAATAAAAGAAAGGAAGATCGAATGCTGTAATGACAATGATGTTATATTTGCGGTCAATCTTTTTGAGCAAAAGAGTTTGCACTTGTTGGGTGTTTATTGTATTTTGGTTTGAATAATATCTGATTCTTATCCTGTTTACTCCTCAATTTTTTTCCCAGCGTAGCACCAATGAGGAATATTGGCCATTTAGATTTTTTTTCTAAATATTTTGTTGCTTGCATTTCCAGTTCTGCTTTCTATCCGTTTGTTACTTTTATCTTGATTGAAATTTTTTGCCAATTTGATCTCTAGCTAGTGATTCGCTTTTTGTTGAAAGCTGGTTTATTTTGAATCCAAAATTATACTAGTTAGATGATGATATTTTGTTTCGAGTTATTTGAAACTTTCAATGTAATAACCACACTATGTTTACCTATTAAAATGAAACCATGATATTTGAGCCCCAATATCTTGATGTGACTAATTGATTTACCAATTTAATATTTAACCACCCTGAATGGTATATCTGGTAGACTTTGTACTACGTTTATATACATGGCCTGGGTAGCATTGAAAGGTGGAAAACAAGCTCACAAGCCACTTAAAAGTTCAATATATTTTGATTTAATTGCTTCTCCACTTGCGTCAAATTAAGGTTGAGAGCAAGAGGATAGAATTCAAACTGATTTTTGTTGTTGTACAACCTGATTAAAATCATTTGACTCTTCATTTTGTATTATCTTACTTTTCTTATGTTTGGTGACTTTGCTATGATATAGTGAAAGAGTTTTTTCAACTACAATGTTTCAGGATAGGTTCTCTTGAATTAATTAGTTGACAAAGTAAACGAATAAAACATGTATTTAATTATTTTATTAATAACATGAAGTTAATTTGATGTAGGACAAGGAGATGGAGGAAAGAATAAAGGAGATTAAAAGAAGATAAAAGGCTAAAAGCCACAAAGCTCAAGGCTTAAATCAATAGTATCAATCATTCAATACTAATAATGACTAGGGATTACAACTGTTTATATAGAAATAGGAAAAAACCTAAAACTTGGAGGCTAAGTAAAATATTAAGTAACATAATTAAATAAGGAAATAAAATCATAGTAATTATCTTCTACCTTAAATAATTAAATGCTCTAGAATATTCTACTAATATAATTAAATATATCCTAATATTATCTACTAAATAAACTAATTACATTAAAATAATCCATAAATAATAATATATAATAATAACTCAATAATATTAATTTTTTTTACTTCCATCCATATCATAATTGGTCAAAAATAAGCTGACACAACATTTTCTTTTACTGATATTACTAAAATAAAATGTCAACCATCATTACATGCATTGTTTTCTGATAAATTATTTGCATAAATTGAACTAATTGGGTGTACGAGAATTGTTCTCTTATGGATATTCAACGGAGTAGTCCCCACACCCATCCACCAACACATAGGATTAGGTTTGTTTACAACATTCCAGTTAACTTTCTAAAACCAGAACGAGATTCTCCTTGGTGTTAAATTAAATTTCTGGTAATGAATATGTTCATTGATCATCTATTCCTGCTTATCCAGACCAGTCTTATATGTTTATAAAGTTTGAAACATAACCACTCGTGTCTATGTAAGTATTAGAGCTAATGTTCTACTATCAGAGCGGACAGAAGTTTGTACCTTTAAATGTTTATGTGATTACTTAGTATTGTTTGGTTGAAGGCTTTTCCATTTGGTTCCTTTAATTCCAAAAACAAAAGAAGAGGGACATGTATTTCTTGCAATTTAATTTTTACTACCTTATAACTTTGGGTCATATCATTTTATTTTATGATATTTTAAAAGAAAAAGCCCAATATGTTTCTATCCAGTTGTTAGGGCCTCTTCCTGAGTTATGACTAAATGACAATAATGTCCACTCATCAACTTGAGTTTTAGGACAGTGTAGAACATGTAGAGACAAGGCTGGTTAATTACATACTTGAGCATTTTCTTTTCTACATTATAAACTTTTAAAGCTTCTTTTTAACAGTTCCTCGATGCTTCACTCCTTTGAGCTACAGAAATCTCTTTTAAACTGCCTGTGGGGTGTAAGAGCATGCACTATGCTCTAATATGAGCACTGTACTTTTGAGTTATGGGATTGGCCAGCGATGTAAACGAATAGGGTTGCCCGTGGGCCCGGCCCGAGAGAGTCCGGCCCGACTTGACTCGACTAAGCCCGGTTCGAGCTCGTTAAGGAGCCGAACTCGAACAAAGCCCTTTAGCCCATTTAGTTAAATCAACTGAGCTTAAACAGTTTGGTTTCGACTGGCTCGAGCTTGGCTCGTTTAAGCCCGACTCGTTTAACAATTTTTTAATCAAAATTTTATTTTATATATATATATATATATATATATATAATATAAAAATAAACATAATTAAAATAAAGTTCCTAGTTATATTTGTGTATGATATTAATTCCTAGATGACTTAATTTGAATTAATATATTATTTAATTACCAAAAAAAGGTGAAAATAAAAAAACTTAAACGGCTCCGGCTTAAGCTCAAGCACGACTTGGCTCGACTCAACTCGCTTAAGTCCGGCTCTAACTCGAGTTCTGCTCGTTAATAAATAAGCTGATTTGGTACATAAAGTTTTAGATTCGTTTAAAGCCTGGTCCGACTTGTCTCCTTTAACTTTTAGACGAGCTCGAGCTTGACTAGCCAAAGCTCGGCTCGGTTATGTTCGCTTGCAGTTCTCGATTGGGTCATTGGGCTAGGGCATGAGAAACAAGGTTTGACAGTTTTGTGTTTTAACATTTTTATTCTTTCTTGAAGGCTACGTTTGTTTGCAATTATGTTGCATGCGATTAGACCATTTATACTTATTTAGTACCCATAAGCACTTTTTTTAATCCTTGAACTAGGCTTAAGATGACAATCTAATGCACTATTTTTTAAGGTCATTTATGAGGGACTATATAATTCCAAGGGGGAAGGTGTGATTAAAATAGTACTCCCTTTTGAGGTATCAAATGGCTTACTGAATAAATATAGACCGTGGATTGTCATTGACTAATTAATCCATTGATAACCAAGTACTTAATGATGTTAAAGTAGTATAAATAAATATAAATACTCCAAACATATACATTATTATTGCTAACAAACATAGACTTTGGGGTAATCATTAAGACTTCAAAGTGATCTTTTAAGGCGTCAATTTTGAGATGTAGAAACTCCTATTCCCTGCCCAGGAGCTGTAGGAGACTGCTATATTCCTTAATTTGAGGACTTTAGCTCGTACAACTCAACTCATCCAACTCTAAAAAGAATTATTAATCCAAGTTTCATATGCTAATCATGCTCTGCCTCTGCCCCCAATGAATGATATTATATTTTACTTGTACTCCTCTTGAGCGTAGGAGGGTCTTTCATAGTTGCAAATTTTATATATGTAACAATTCCCACCTAATGAATCTAGTAAGGCAAATCAATGTTTCACTTCTATACCCACTGGTAATTTATCTATTCAAATTGATATGAAAGGTTGTTATATTTTGGAGAAGTTCCTTGTGGATCTGATTTTTCCTTTTCCTTTTCCTTTTCCTTTTCTTTTCTCTTCTTTCATTTTTGTTTAGAGGAACCTTTACTAAATTTAAATAATACGAGTCTGACTAACAGTGTAGAAGCTTTCGAACTTGTTTTTATTAATTTATATTTTTTTATTTTATTTTTTATCTTAGAGTTCAAATACCAATATTCCAACTAGTTTCCTGCACATTCTAGCTGACATCATTTTATCTAGTTGTAATACTGAGCCTGGAGGTTTATATTTAAGGTAAAGCTATCAGCATATATGACATGTATTGTAAGACCTGGCAAACGGCCCGGCCGGGCCGGGCCGAAATGACCCGAGTTTTGGTGGGCTAAGAATGTGCGGTCCGTGGCCCGGGTTGGGCCGGCCCGGCCCGCGGGTTTCTTCCTTTTTCTTTTTTGCAAAATTTTGTTACACCAAAAATAGTAATATTAATAAATATTAAAAAATAATAAAATAATTTATAATAAACAATAATTCTAATTTAATAATAAAATAATTTATAAATTAAATACTCCTTCGTTATTAGAATTTGAGGAAAATAAAAGATTAATATAGGTGGTAGTCTCATCAGATCACCAGGCCACTGGATACATACATAGTGATACATTCCTTGGATGGGAATTGGGAATCATATTTTGGGGGGTTTGAGTTTGACTGACTGAATAAAGTTTACTCCATTCAGTAGATGCATGTGATAGCATTACTTTAGTTGACATAATAATTAAACCAGTTTTTAATATCTTTATTAAAACTAAAAAATGAGGTGGAAGCAGTGCACTCTCAATATCTCACAATTATCACTAGCTCAAAGTCGGCTCAAATTTCGAATTCAATTACATGCAAATAAGTTATTAAATCATTAATTTAATAATATATTTTTTTAATTCATTTTAGCTCATCACAAATTTATAATTTAATAATCACAAATTTTTTTAATTTTAGCTCATTAAAGATTGCATTAAAAATAAACAATTGTTGTAGTTCAGTTGGTTTGAACTCTTATTTATTTACTTACAAGTCTTGTGTTCAAGCTTCACAACCCACAAGTAGTAACATTTTATTTATTTATTTTAAAAAAAAAATCATGGGTGGCGGGCAGGTCGGGCGCCCGCGAGCCGGGCCAAAAAGGCCCGGGTTTTTATGGGCTTAAAAAAAGCAGCCCAAAGCCCGGGTTTTGGCGGGCGGGCCGGCCCGGCCCGGCCCGCGGGCTTTGGGCCCGTTTGCCAGGTCTATGTATTGTTAATCTTGCTTATTCAAAATAATCAGTGGTAAGTTTTAGCCTAATGACCTTGTGCTCATTCCCAAAGGCCTCTGTCAGTTCTCTCACCCTTTTGGGAGATCATTCAAAATCTCATTGTAATTGTATGAAACAAGGCCAGCAAGTCCCTTCTTAGGAAACTTTTGGTTGCTCTTGTGCAGGCATGAAATTGTCGGTGTTGTGACCAAAACTGGGAGTAATGTCCAGAAATTTAAAGTTGGAGATCGTGTTGGAGTTGGCGTCATAGTGAACTCCTGCAAGACGTGTGAGACTTGCCAACAAGATTTGGAGAATTACTGCCCCAAAATGATATTTACCTACAATTCTACGAATTATGATGGCACAAAAACATATGGTGGTTATTCCGATTTGGTTGTGGTGGACCATCGCTATGTGCTTCGTTTTCCCGATAACCTACCCTCTGATGCTGGAGCACCACTCCTATGTGCGGGAATCACCGTGTACAGCCCAATGAAATACTATGGAATGACTGACCCGGGCAAGCATTTAGGTGTGGCTGGACTAGGGGGGCTTGGTCATGTTGCCGTGAAGTTAGGGAAGGCTTTTGGCTTGATAGTTACTGTCATCAGTACATCTCTTAATAAGGAAGAAGAAGCCATAAACAAACTTGGTGCTGATGCTTTTCTTGTGAGCTCTGATCCTGCTAAAGTGAAGGTACTTGGTTATTTTATTTTTAAGCGATGCATGGTAAAATTTGTGTATAAACTGGTCAATGCTCTAAAAGGCGGGAGGCGGGCAACCGGGAGGGGCCTAGCGCCTAGGGGGCCTAGGTAGGGCCTATTCATCTAAACAAAACAATAATATAAAGCAAAACAATCTATAATAAAGATAATAAATACATTTGCTTAAAGGTCAAACATATCCATATTGCCAATGTCAAAGTTCAAACACAAACATTTAATTGTTCAAAGTTCAAACATATCTTTAACGTATTACTTTTATTCATAAACAAGATTGCTATTAAATAATAAAATTTAAAATTTCAAGAATTCAATTCAATATTAAAACTTAAGAAACTAAATATAAATTTAAGAATTATACTGAATTAAACTAAATATAACAAATGTATCATCATTTATATAATTTGAAGTTAGTACAAGTTTAAAAAATTGCAAATATAATAAAATTATCCATTTTGACTTGATCTTATTCACTTCTTGTTGTGATTTGATGTGTTACAACTTGCATTATGAATATGTTATATCATTAAAAAAATAAATATATCAAGATTTAGTTTGAGTAGTTATTAAAATAAAAAAAACTCTTCGCCTAGGCCCCGCCTAATTTCCTGGAGGAATTTTTTTGACGCCTTGGGCCTGGGCGAAGCGCCAGGGGGGCCTAGCGCCTAGGCGGGAATTTTTAGAATACTGAAATTGGTCGAATTTAGTTTAATATGCGTTTTAATCTTTTAAACCAAATTCTCTTAATTTGTAGATGGTTTTTGTTTCCTTCATCCGTCTGAATGACATCCTAATCCACCCTAAAATTTCATTGTTTCAATGAAAATTATCTTAACTCTATATTGTTTTATGGTCTTCACTGCAGGCTGCCTCGGGAACCATGGATTACATCATTGACACGATTGCTGCAGTTCATTCCTTGGCCCCATTGCTCGGCCTGCTGAAAATGAATGGAAAACTTGTTATGGTGGGCCTACCTGAAAAGCCTCTAGAGCTGCCCATCTTCCCCTTGGTTCTGGGTAAGATGCTTAATTATTGATTTCTTCAGTGCACACAAATATAAGTATAAATACATTCATGTGCTGGGGATAAATTAATGTTGCTTTTTCGTAGAATGTCCTTGTAGGATAGGCACTGCCAATCAAATTGATGCCCACTGCGTTGGACCAAATCTGTTTCATCATTTGCTTATATAAGAAAATAATTATACTTAATCAAAATATTGAGTTGAGCCGGGCAGACAATTTGCGTGTGATGCTTCTCCATGAAAGTTAGACTCATTCAGTTTTGTAGTGTTATGACATTATTCTCATGATGTTTCCTTTGTTTAAAGGTTAAATTACAGGAAGTTTGCTCACCTGTAGTTGAAGTTTCTTTATAAAGCTGATTTATAAAAAGCTTGAAAAAATGGATTGAAGCCAATGTTGATGAGAAAATGAACCATTCTCGCCAGAGTGATTTCTAATCGACAGAAGTTTTACCTTTCCATCCCTTCCATTTGGTTATTGGATTACCTTTCTATGTTTAATATCCTTGCAGGGCGAAAGCTTGTTGGGGGAAGTGATATCGGAGGGATAAAAGAGACGCAAGAGATGCTCGACTTCTGTGCAAAGCACAACATTACTTCAGAAATTGAGCTGATCCGCATGGACTACATAAACACAGCTATGGAAAGGCTTGCGAAATCTGATGTCAGGTACCGGTTTGTAATTGATGTAGCAAACTCCTTGACTCAGTAGGTTGGGCAGGGCACTTTGTAGCTGCTGTTTCCCTTCATTTATTCGAGGCCTCTATCCTAGAAATTAGTAAAAATTGAGATCTTTTGATCAAACTTAGTGTTAGACATTGACGAGTATGAAGATTGAACTTTTGGAATGTTGATTTTTTGATGTTTTCTTGCTTGTTGATTAATAAGGAAATACTTGTCTGCCTTCTTTCTCTAAAGTCAAGTTTCTCCCTTCTTGCTGTCGAAAAATTGTAGTCAGCTTGGTTTTTCATATTTGATGTTTGTGGCTGTTTATTTATGTGTTGTGTGTGTGTGTGTGTGTGTTTGTGTATATATATATATATATATATATATATATATATATATATATATATATATTATATTTGCATTCAAGGAAAATCATTTTCACGTTTACACACGTTTGGTTTGGTACGACACTCGGGAAGTGGTGCCTTCAAAAAGGAATATGATATAAACTTTTTGGTTGATAGACATGTCACATGTGGATAAGTAAACTATCTTTTTGAGCAGATATGTAAGTAGGTGAATTTCTTTATAATTTTATTTAATTCCATATATTAATATATTTTATAATTGTAATTTGATAGAAAATCGTTGCAATACATACTTGGTCTATTTCAAAAATACTCAAGTGGGGGTCATTACTTTTGCAAAAAGAGAGAGGATCTTTAGTATACTAACGAGTAACGTAGGATTCATCGTGGATAAAATTGGAACGGACTTGTACTCTCTTTTATATTTTTTTTCTTAAATTTATATATATTAAATAATATAAAATTGTCTCTGAACCCTAAATTTTAGTGTTGAAGTAAGAATTGAATTATAAAAGGACCAAATTAAGAAAAGGAAAAACAAATACTTATTTTATTAGCTACTAAGCATGTTGAACATTATTACTAGAGATACTTGAACTATTGTCAAGCACATCTCCAAAACAAAGACAAAACAGGGAGCTATTGCCAATCCTCTGCTATATATTGTATGGATTCCGGGCAATTCCAAATGTGCAGTTTATTTGGGCCGTTTATAGAAACTAAAGTTGCATTTTATATAGTAGGGAAGGTCATTTGAAATACCCTTCATATACAATGCAACTTATTTCTATAGATCATCCAAATAGACTGCCCATTTAGAATACATTTTGCATACTATGCATCGTTTATGTATACACCCACTCGGCCTTCTGCTGGTAACCATTGTATCCACCACCCATATTCTGGTACATTTCCACACCACTATCACCACCCCAATTGCTATACTCCTCATGATTTACTCTCTCCCGTGTTCCATAATCATTATATAGTCCCGTATTCGCCATTCGCCATTCGCCATTCGCCGTTCCACGATATCCGCTAAACCTCCCGCCAGCACAAAACTTGGAAACACTATCGCGATTATACTGCAACATGTACCCATTAGCATCATGTATGCTAAAGTACTGACCCGAATTCGTGCTGCGCCAGCCAGGCTGCGGCTGAGCATAGGCGGCATAACATGACTGTTGGAGTTGTGGTACGGCTGATGAGAAAGGCTTGGTGTCATGTAGTGATCATTTGTGGAGTAGTAATTATTTTCGTCGTTGTTTGTTGAGTATTACCTTCCATTTTGTTGGGTAGGGTAATGTTGGTTGTAGCCAACTTTTGGGTATGAATTCTCCTCGGATTCAGCTACGTGGAACCCGTTTTGATGTGCTTTGTAGTTCTGCAGGTGGTAGCCGAATCCGGGGTATGAATCTTCGTCCGATTCAATAACCATTTTTGGTGTTGAGAGTTTTTTTTTTAGGCTAGCTTCTAGAGAGGTATTTTGATCAATTTACAAGTTTTGGTGATTTTAAATGGATATTTATAGGGGGTTAATTTCGAAGGCATGTTTTGTAAGATAAGAATGCATCTATTATCTCTTATCATTGGAGAACTTTCGTTGGGTAAGATTCTCAGAACTTTATTCTCCAACTTATTTGTTACTATTAGAACTTGTGGGTGTTACTATTTGTTACTTTATTCTCATTATCACATCAAATTTTATAAGATGTTTTGTACCACAAATCAATGTTTTGAGATTGGAATCGTTAATTGAATAAGAAAAATTATCTTGTATATAGGTTGCAAAATTATTCGAATCGTTATTAATTAGTGGTATTATAAATACATAAAAAATATATTATTAATGATTATTTAAATAAAAAAATATTTTCTTTGATAAACTAAAATATAATAAAATTGTGTTACAAGTGTTTAATTTTAATATAAAACAAAAATCTTGGTACCAAAAAAAATAATAAAACAATAATAAAAACCGGCTCCCTAGCTAGTTTTATCAATAAGTGGTCAGCTAGTTCAATACAAATTTTAACCAAACTAACTTAGCCAAATCAAACAAGGCCGAACGTAGAACTGGTTCCTGGCTCAGTCCGTTCAATCACTGGTCCGGTCCTATTTTTAAAACATTATCGCAAATAAGACTTGTGGTGGTTATTATTAAAAGTATCGTCATATTTTTTTGGGTTCTTTACATAAGTATACAACAAATACAAGGTAATTATAAAAAAAGTGCATCAACCAAATAATTACAAAAAGAGCGTAATTAGGACCCATATTACAAAAATAGTACAATTCACATTAATAAGAAAATCTAAAATCAAGGACAAATAACTGTTATGATTAATAATTCAAATTCAAATATTTGGATCTAACAACAAAAACAAATTCAAATTCAAATTCAAAATAATAATTCAAATTCAAATCTTCATCTTCCTCACATACACTTTGAAATAATAGTCCGCCGCTACACCGCCGCTACACCTCACATACTTCGCCGCTACACCGCCGCGAATCTCCATTGTCAAAAACGCCAATGAGAATAAGAAGAAGATTCGCCCTACAAAAAATTTAAAAATAAATAGATGTAACTTTTAATGTTCTGAAATTTTTTTATAACTATTTTGTTACTCATAAATAATAAAATGGTTACATTTGTATGAATGGTTGGCTACCAACTGCATCACATTCAAACGAAATTGGTAACTTAATAAAATTGAATTGGTTACTTTAGTCTGAAGGTTTGGCTACCAACTGCACTATGAAAAAACTGCAGGTGTGGATGTGAATTGATTACCTTGGTATGAAGGTTTTGTTACCTTGGTATGAAGGTTTGCTTACCTTGATCTGAAGATTTGGTTACTAACTGCACTAAGAAAAAATTGAAAGTGTGGAGGTTGATTGGTTACTTTGATATGACAGTTTGGTTACCTTGATATGAAGGTTTGGTTACCATCATCCAGTATTTGAAGGAACACATTTAACACTTCTCTTTGTCACAAACACCAAGAGCAGTCCATTGTCTAGTTTCAATCTTTTGGTTGGAAGTGATTGGAAAAGTTCCTCCATTTTCTCAAAAAATCCCGCCCGGCCATATGTGTTGATCATGATGTTGTATGTGCTGATATCGGTCGCGTATGGCCCATCTTCCATGGCAGTTAAGACTTCTTCCATCTTTTTAAACTGGCCAACATGGCTATATAGGTTTAGCATATGGAATAGAAGATTAAATCCACAGACAGAAAGTGAAAGTAAATAAAAATTGAACACAATATCGGTACCCACTCGGCAACCTTCAAGCATGAACACAATATTGGCCATGGTGGGTGGGCAACCTTCAAGCATGAATACGTTGAATGAAGAAGAAGGGGGGAGACTAATTAATACAGTTATTCTAGATGAGGAGAGAGAAGAACCTAAATTAAGGAATTCTAATTGCATACTAATTCCCTAAATTAAGGAATCCTAATTGTACTAATATTGTAAATAAATATAAAATTATATTAACTGTGTAAATATTTTATGAGTATACTATTTTTGTAATTTTTTTCAAAAATGTAATAGAATATGTATATCATCCTAATTTTTTTTGGATGAATTTGTTATGGGTCAAGATAAAAATAATTCATGATACTAATTTGGTTATCCCACGTCGATTAAGTGCTTGTTCTCTACCAACTTGTAGATCAATTAGTGGTCTTGTAGATCAATTAGTGCTCTTAAAGTTTCATATGCATTTAAGAATATAATTATTTACAAACAACTTATTCTAAACACAATTAATGTAAGTCACAAATCCAACGTTGGAGTTTAAACACATAACATCAGTTTTTAGTGCAATGACCAAACGCTACACTGATATAATTAAATATACGACCCTAATCACACCTATTGTAATCAAATGATAGATAAAACAAATTAAGAAAAGAATAAAAAATATATATTAATAATTACCTTAAAACAAGTTAAAGTTGCATTAAAGCAACTTAAAGCCTTTTAAGACTCCACCCTTTATTTTGGTGGTTACCTTTCAATTACCTTATTTCAAACACTCCCATTTGGATGACCACTTCCTAGGAATATGTCTCATTAAAAATCTTACCAAAGAAGAATCCTATGGGAAAAAATATGACTAAGGAAAAGAGTACAATATTCTTGTCTAACTTTTAGTGCCATAGAATTGTCTCATTAAAACCTTGCAAAGAAAAACCCAGTGGGAAAAAAAACTTTAGCGAAGGAAAAAGAGTACAATCAGCACATATCTTTCAGAAAATTTACTCCCCCTCATGAGAACAACTGTTTATGGTAAACATATCCTTAAATCGATGCATGCCAATGTTGTGCACCATCTTCTTAAAAGTCGTAGTTGGTAATGGCTTAGTGAACATATCAACCAACTTATCACATGATCATATCTACTTGACATCAATATCACCATTCTTTTGGAGCTCATGTGTATAAAAGAATTTTGGTGCAATATGCTTGGTTCTATCACCTTTGATATAGCCTCCCCTAATTTGACTTATATTATACTATTGTTGGACTATTTATGATTGATGATAATCCACAATTCTCACGAATATGCTGAATTACCGATCTTAACCAAACACATTCATGACTCGCTTCGTGAATTGCGATAATCTCTACATGATTTGAGGAAGTAGCAAAAATTGTTTGCTTAACAGATCTCCATGAAAATAACAGTATTTCCAAAAGTAAATAAATATCATGTTTGTGATCGACCTTTGTGTGGATCAAAAAGGTAACCCGCATCAGCATATCCAACTAACTGTGATTTTGATCCATTTGGATAAAATAATTCAAAATCAGTAGTCCAACGAAGATATCGAAAAATATGCTTAATTTCATTCTAATGTCTCCGAGTTGGTACAGAACTATACCATGCTAGTAAGTTAATTGCAAATGTTATATCACGTCGTATGAATTTTACAAAATACATCAAAGCACCAATTGCACTAAGATATGGTACTTCAGGACCAAAAGTTTCTTTATCACTTTCTTGTAGTTGAAACGGATCTTTCTTAACATCAAGTGACCGACCCACCATTGGAGTGCTCAAAGGATGAGCTTTATCCATGTAAAATTGCTTTAAAACTTTTTCTGTGTATGTTGATTGATGAACAAGAATTTCATTTGGAAGATGTTCAGTTTGCAGGCTAAGACAAAATTTTGTCTTACCAAGATCTTTTATCTCAAATTCATTTTTTTTAACAATTTGCTATTTTTGTTAACTCTTCTGGAGTCCCTATAAGATTTAGATCATCAACATATACTGCAACAATAGCAAATCCGGATTATGATTTCTTGATAAAAACACATCGATAAATTAGATTATTCTCAAATCCTTCTTTTAAAAGATATTCACTGAGTTGATTATACCATATACGTCCAGATTACTTTAACCTATATAAGGATCTTTGTAGCTTGATAGAATATATACTTCGAGATGTAGAATTATATGCTTCAAGCATTTTATATACTTTATGGATTTTCCTGTAGATATCATTATCTAATGATCCATACAGATATGATGTAACTACCTCCATTAATCGCATATCCAAATTTTCTTTTGCTACCAAGCTAACTAAAAATCTGAATGTAATTGCGTCCATTACATGAGCATATGTTTCTTCATAATTAATACTGGATCTCTGCGAGAAATCTTATGCTACAAGTCGCGGTTTGTACCTTATAATTTTATTTTTCTTATTTCGTTTATGTACAAATACCCATTTGTATCCAATAGGCATTACACCTTTAGGTGTTCGAACTACATGTCCAAAAACTTCACGTTTACTTAGTGAATTTAATTCTGCTTATTGTCTCTTTCCACATTGGCCAATCATTTCTACGTTGACATTAATCAAAAGTTTGTGGTTCATATTCATGATCATTACTTATGGTAATATCGAGAGCAACTTTGTATGAAAATATGTTATCGACAACAATTTTATTTCTATCCAATACTTCTCATGTATGTACATAATGTATTGAAATCTTGTTATTTTTAAGTAACTGATCCTCTCCAGGGGATAATTCATCCTTTTTAGGAGATAACTCTTCAAGAATTTTATTTTTAGGAGATTTTTGTTCATAAGTTTTGGATAAATCAATTATCTTTGTGGTTTGTTTCATGGGTATAGTCTCTTTATAGGCTGCAATTTGTTTTTCTTGTACTTTCCTCTTTCGGAGAATTTTTTCTTTAACACCGATCGGTCTTGCGCGCTTCAAGTGTAACGATTGAGAAATTTGTAATTTAATTTAAATATTAATTGAATTAAATAAATTTTTTTTAGTAATTTATTTATTGAGGAAAATAAATAATTGATAAATTGTGCTGTATTAATTTAGTAATGAAATTGAATAATGGTAATTTTTATTTGAAAGATTTAATTTAATGAAAATAATTAAATTAAATAAATTGTTTTATATTAAAGAAAATAAGTAAATTAAATAAAGTAATTTTTAAGTCTAATTTATTAATTAAATTAGATATATAATAATTTATTAATCATAAGTATAATTATAATAAGATTATAATTATTATTGTAAGTTATTTAAATTAACCAAAGGGTGACAAGTGAAAACTATATAATGTAATACTATTAAAATAAGCTAGTATTGGGGAGATTGTGTGTAACCAAACGCAGCCTTATGACTTTTGGTTTATTTTAGCTGACACCTTTTTATTTTTCACCTGACGTACGTGGGAGGAGAGGGAGCCAGTTATATGTTACGCGCTCTTTTTCTAAGGCTAGTACTGAGCTTGGTGAGGAAAAGAGGAAATACAGAGATTTTGAGAGAAGAGAGAGAGAGAGAGAGTTTTCTGTGATTTTGCCAAGAGGAAGGAGAGTTTCATATCTCTTGTTAGCATACAACTAGGGTTTGAAGGTATATTTTACTTGTAATGTTTATATTTTGAGTTTCTATGATCATCTTTTGTAAATTGCTTATCACATGAGATTTATACATGTATGTATGTGGTTTATAATCTGTTAATCATCGTTTGTGAGTGCTATTTGATGATTAGATTACAAGAAATTGGCTATGTAAGAAAGAAGTTGTAATAACAGTGTTATATGTATAAAAATGGCTTAAGAAAGTATAAAATTTCATGTTCAATATGTGTTGTAATCTGCGATTTGATGTTAGTTTGTGTTAGTATGTTAAGAAACGAAAGCGGCGTAGTTTGAATCGTGTCAATTGGTTAAGCAACGAAGTCGCGGTCATCAAATTCGCTAAAAGTGTAAAAAAAATGAAGAAATTGGTAAAAACAAGGTTTTAATCCTCTAAGTTTGGTTATGTAGGTTGTTTTAGGTGTTAGAAGGATTGTGTGTATATGCTATGTGACTTTAGTTAAGTTTGTAGTGTGTGGGTTATCCATGTTATCGTGAAATTGGGATTTTTGGCCTAAAACAAAGACTGTGTTCGAGTTTCTGCAAAACTGTTTCTGGTGCCGAGCGCGGCACGCTGCGCGCGGGCGCGCCGGACTCTAAGCTAACCATGGCGCGGCCGTGCCAGTGGTCAGTCAGACCCATAGTTGAGCTGTTAACAGCATAGCTAGGAAATTGTTAACTTAACATATTGTAATGATTTGTAAAGGACCTAAAACATGTTACAAGACGTAGTAATGTGTTGTAATTACAACGTTGAAACTATAGATTATGAATTAGTAAGTTATGTAATGAACCAAATGTGATGTTTTCAAAAGTTAAAGATAAATGATAAGGCTTATGTTAGTTTATAGTGAGATTTCAGATTCGTTAAGGATGTTAACCAACATGATTAGACATTAAGATAAGGTTGTGACTTAAATGGTGGTTAAACCCCTAAAACTAATATTAATACAACTAATTGTTATTGCGATTTCAATGATATGTGTAGGGTAATTGGCGAACATTATTATACTTGTGTAACTTACATACAAGGCAAGTTTCCTAACTTCATTCTCTTTATAATGAATGCGAGTTCCATAATTCCGTTATTTTGTTATTATCAAGCAAGCTTTCTAGTTCTAAATTATCATTATGCAAATTCTATATTACAGTTGAGCAGGACTATTGATTCTATCTTGTGTATGATTGTACAAACTCTTATAACCTAATTCGTTACATCGAGCAAGTTTCACTTTCCTTAATATTATTCGAAGCATATATTGTTCTAATACATCGATTCAAAGGAGATTGTTCTAACTCTGTTGAATATAGTACTTTGCATGTATATCATGTTTACTCAATTATATATTGTTGTTATTCGATTTTTGACTTTGATAACCTTGTTCAATTGTATATTGTTGTATTAAACCTTCAAGTAGTAAGCAAACTCTTATTGATTGAACTAGTCTATTATGGAATAGTATTCTAAAATTCTAGAACCACTGATAAGTTAGTTCTGAGCTAAACTTTCTTTAGTGCGGGAATTCTAAATCCAAACTGAGATAAACAACCCTTACATAGGAGATTTTATACGTGTAACGTTTAGATGTTTGAGCACAATACATGGTACAAAGGGCTGATCCCCCTAAGTACGTTAAGAAGGATCTGTATAGTCTAAATGACTGTTAAGGTTGGGGTAGTAATACCTAATCACCGGGGACATAGTTCGTGGTCTTAAGACCCTCAGACATTAAAGTTTGAACTTATTTTCTATTTTTGATTCGTAGAATAAGTTCATTATTGTTCAGCATTTGTTGTTCATTCTCATGTTGTTGTCATTACTACTGTTTATATATCAGTGAACAATTGCTTGCTCACTCTTGCAATTAACACTGCAGCTAAAGTTGGAAGAGTTGATGAGCCATCTACTAGCAAAGGAAAGGGCAAGATGTCCAAGTATTGAAGATTTATGAGAATTTATTTAAATGAATTATGTTATAAGACTTGTTTTATTTTATGATGTATTCCGCAAACTTATGTAATAATTTAAGGTTAGATTACCTGAGATTATTTTTAAGATAATGTAACCCTTTAATGGGAAAGATTATTGTTTATGTTATTTGATGTCTTTATCCCTTATTATGAGTAGTTAGATGTAATTATTTTTGATAGTGAGCACCAAATTCTGTGGAAATAAAGTACCCAGATTTGGGGGTGTCACAGGTTGGTATCAGAGCCTTAAGTTATGAATCTTAGGTGGGGAAACCTTAGGAAGTAACCTTTAAGAAGACAGAAACATAGTGGTGTCAAACTCCTATCGAGTTTTGAAGGAATGGATTAAGGTATCCATTAAAGCTAAACAATACAAGACATTATGTGCTATGTGTTCATAACTTATGTGCTCGTGAGTATCGAAGAATGTTATATACTAAATAAACTTAAAAATATTTTATTGTCAGGATGTCTAACGATGGAGGATCCAGTCCAGCTAGGGAAGTGATACCTCAGGTACCTAGAGATGACGAACCACGGGATATTCACGTAGTACGGGAGCAGTTGATCCAGGAGGGTAGTTCTGAGGAGATAGAGGATGATGATGAGTGTAACGACCCCAAAATAGGTGCATTCCATCCAACCTATTCTGAGTCGCCAAATACATGGTACAGAAAATAACTGTAACTTTATTACAACAATGTCGTGCAAAATACAACAACACATATGCTGTGAGTTTGGATACAAATATATACCAAATGTGACTCATGTTCCAACCGTGGACATCACCTCACAATGACACCTTACATAAAGGTATAGTCAAAAATTATTTTAGAAATTAGAATCTTTGGGAAGTGCTCAAGGAAACCTTCGTACATGGGAGGCCATGCGTCTAGGTTATGATAGATATCATATGACCACAGAATTATTCTTGGTTGACCCAATAGACCCCAAAGAAAAACGAGAAGATTACTATCATATTCTTCCCAATGGTGAGTCTTCTCTTGACATATCATTATCTCTACTGTCTCTAATTGAGAATTATACTTCAAACAAACACCAAGATTATATAGGTAGTGCTCGTATATATACTCAGCAAGTGGATGAGCACATCCCTGTCTTATGATGACACGACGTTGTATGTCGTTAGACATCTTGTATGATAGTGGCAAACCACCCTTCTAACGTTGGGTACACCTTACCCTATTGGATTCACCAAATAAAACTACTAAATGAACTTTTCTATACTGCTTCGGGAGAACATCCACAGCTAGAGACCACCGTTCTATTTCCCCGTTACCCTCGCTCGACCCAGCTACACTCTTATTACCTGAAAGGAATTGTGAAGCAAAGGGTGAGCACAACTAGCTCAGTAAAGAATAGCATGACTAAAGATAATTAAATTATCAATAGCCTTCATCAATAATAAATCAGAGATTTAGAACATATGGTAAATGATAAAAATTTCAACCATAGTTGCAGCGGAACGAGCAATCCATTAGAAGAGTCAAATAGACTATAAAGTCTATTATCTTCTCCATGTTAAAAATCCATCAACAATGTTTTATCCCTGTAACATCAATCAACAATTCTGGTCCACAATCATATGAATAACACATAATCATAACTGTAGTTCTAAATTTCTTTTCTCATCCAGGACGAAGATAATTTTCATCACCTATCTTTACCTGAAACATCAAAGATCATGGTTACACCAAATCACATTTCCTGTTCATAATCATACTAATAACTTCATCTTTGCACTACGGCCAAAGATATTCATTTGTATCACCAGTTGGTCATGTTTATCTCAACATCTGTTCATCTTTGCACTACTGACCAAAGATATTCAACAACATGTCATCTTTGCACTACGGGCCAAAGATATTCATCAACAATTCATCTTTGCACTACAGGCCAAAGATTCATCAATATTTCATCTTTGCACTACAGGCCAAAGATATTAATATCTCAAAAAAATATATAATCATTTCAGAATTTATATAAACAATAATTATAACCATGTTGATCAATTCACCTTTGCACTTAAGCTAAAGATATTCACTTATAAATTCAATGGTCATGATCATACCAATCAACGATTCAACTTTGCACTACTGGCCAAAGAAAACCCATAGTCATGATCATACCAAAAATCTACCCATCTTTACACTCAAGTCAAAGAGAAATATCATCATTAGGGTTATAAAAATGTTATATATAATAATAAAAATAATATGATCAACATCTAGTTTTAATCTCAAGAGTAATATTCGTAAATCAACTATAATTTGGTTAGAAAAAGAAACCAATTTTTATCGTGAATAGTAACTCGTGAATAGTAACTCATGAATAGTAACTCGTGAATAGTAACTCATAAATAGTAAACCCGACACAAAAAGGTAGAAATTCCACAATAAAATCCATACCAGTATTTCGGTATAATGATATTGAAAGAATAATATTTCTTAAGCTTATAAACAATTTATTTAAATTGTTTACACTTTACTAAATAATACATTTAATCATTCTAAAATACCAAACTCATAAGATTTTATCACCAATAATCAAAACCCTCATCAAAAATCTGCATACACCTCATATAGGATTCTCAAAGTCATAGAATCCTATTTTCTAATTTTCTTACTTCACTAAACATATTTAATTCATTTACTCATAACTAGACTATTTTCATGAAAAATACCAAATCAGTTCCAAAAATATTTCTTTTCTGAGATTTAGCATAATATAGTCCATAGTGAACATATATTTTTCTCAGAATTTTTAAAAGTCATTTACTATTTTTCATATGGCCAAAATAGCCGAATATTTAGACATTTATCAAAAATTATACTTTTGTCCAAAAATTCTAAAATTTACAGAGTATACTTCTATCATATACATGTACTCCCAATAAAAATTTCATCAATTTTGGAGTTAACCACAAGGAATTATAAGCGGTTACTTTTAAAAGTCTTTTCTCATAAAATTCATAACTCTCAATCTATACATCCAAAAATCACCATTTTTGGACACAATCAAGAAAACTCATCAAAATATCATTTCAAATTTTTCCAGAATTTTTGAAGGTCAGAAAAATTACGAAACTGAAAAACATAACAACCCTTAAAATCCCTTACTATCCCTTACCTCAAAAGTGCAGTATTTCTGACTGGAATACAAAGCCGAAGGAAACTTGCACTGAATAGCAACTCCCAAAGTATCTAAATACTCACAAAATATGCTTCATAATATAGAGAGAGAAAGAGAGAAAGCTTATGTTTTTGGTGTGATTTTCAATTCTAACTTAGCCCTCTATTTATAGGAAAATTTTAGTAGGCTTGACCTGCAACCTGATGGCTTTACCTGCTACTATTCCCACCCACCACATATGAAATATAATTCAGCACATTTCTTCACCAACCACAAGTGGGGCCCACCAATTCTAGAATTTTCCATCAAAATGATAAACTCCGAAAATTCAACAATTTCTGAACCAGTCATCTCGTAAAATTCATAACAAATCATACGTTCATTTTTAACGGTTCAAAATTTGTGGACATATACTCAACTTATATATGTATAACATATCCAAATATTACCACGATCCAACGGTCGGATTAAAAATTATAACCCCCGCAAAATATCTAAAAACCCTGATTTTTTAATACCTCCATTCCAACAAAAATACGGATAAAAACCTCAACATTAACTCCTTCATTTTTAACCACAAAAATATATCACTCGTTTATATCCACTTAAAATAAATATTTTCTTATCATATGAATCAATAATTAATTATTCACAAATAATATTACAGAATCACATTTATGACAACCAGGCCGTTCCCAGGAAAGAGGGGGCTTTTCAATAAGAATTTTTCCTTAATGGCGCGCAATTAGGTGACCAAACCTCTCCTTAGACAGAACTTTCTAGACATTGCCAATAATGTTATCTAATAATATTATTCAAATAATATGAATTATTGATCTGATAATGGGAAATACTGTGCAGTGACAATTATTGAACAACAATAATATAAAATTTCAACGTAGCAATTATTGAATCAATAAAATAAAATATTGAACAGTAATTACTGTAACAATTATTGAGTAGTGCCTTCTTACGTAAGAATCAATAATTTCAAAAATACTATGCAATACCGTGTGCTACTGTGCAATAACGCGTATTACTGTATTTTAACCACCGGGTATTCCAACAGTGTTAACGGTAACAACTACGCCATTATTTATAAAAACTCAAATTTGTCGTTTTCTTCATCCGACAGTTATTCGTTATGGGGCCCACAAATAGCTGCGCCGTCGTATGAATGTTCCCCGACAGAAAGAATATTCCACGACCAAACGAATATTCCCCATCAACAATGATTATTTTATAACCACTTATTTATTTTGAATTTTTTTTTCATATATCACCCTTAACTTTAACATTTATCAATTTAACCATTTACTGAATAGTAATTATTGAATACTTTTATTTCATAAAATTCGGGGTCTTACAATCTCTCCTCCTTGTGAAATTTCGTCCCCGAAATTTACGTACCTGGTATTTCAAAGAGTTGAGAGTACCTTGCTTTCATTTCAGATTCCATCTTCCCTGTCATCATGATTTCTCCATTGCTCATCTCCTGTATTTCAGATATCATTCTAGAATACAGCTTCAAAACAAGGGTTAATTGAATAAATTAACATATCACATAATATCCCGATATTATGACTGACCAACAAATAAGCTTAGGTAGGACACACTAGCGAAGGATTTACTCATCTCTCCCCTCCTAGTTATATTCCCCGATCTCCGCCAGAGATCATATCCCTAAGCTCTGATACCAAATGTAACGACCCCAAAATAGGTGCATTCCATCCAACCTATTCTTAGTCGCCAAATACATGGTACAGAAAACAACTGTAACTTTATTACACCAATTGTCGTGTAAAATACAACAACACATATGCTGTGAGTTTGGATACAAATATATACCAAATGTGACTCATGTTCCAACCGTGGACATCACCTCACAATGACACCTTACATAAAGGTATAGTCAAAAATTATTTTAGAAATTAGAATCTTTGGGAAGTGCTCAAGGAAACCTTCGTACATGGGAGGCCATGCGTCTAGGTTATGATAGATATCATATGGCCACAGAATTATTTTTGGTTGACCCAATAGACCCCAAAGAAAAATGAGAAGATTACTATCATATTCTTCCCAATGGTGAGTCTTCTCTTGACATATCATTATCTCTACTGTCTCTAATTGAGAATTATACTTCAAACAAACACCAAGATTATATAGGTAGTGCTCGTATATATACTCAGCAAGTGGATGAGCACATCCCTGTCTTATGATGACACAAGGTTGTATGTCGTTAGACATCTTGTATGATAGTGGCAAACCACCCTTCTAACGTTGGGTACACCTTACCCTATTGGATTCACCAAATAAAACTACTAAATAAACTTTTCTATACTGCTTCGGGAGAACATCCACAGCTAGAGACCACCGTTCTATTTCCCGTTACCCTCGCTCGATCCAGCTGCACTCTTATTACCTGAAAGGAATTGTGAAGCAAAAGGGTGAGCACAACTAGCTCAGTAAAGAATAGCATGACTAAAGATAATTAAATTATCAATAGCCTTCATCAATAATAAATCAGAGATTTAGAACATATGGTAAATGATAAAAATTTCAACCATAGTTGCAGCGGAACGAGCAATCCATTAGAAGAGTCAAATAGACTATAAAGTCTATTATCTTCTCCATGTTAAAAATCCATCAACAATGTTTTATCCCTGTAACATCAATCAACAATTCTGGTCCACAATCATATGAATAACACATAATCATAACTGTAGTTCTAAATTTCTCTTCTCATCCAGGACGAAGATAATTTTCGTCACCTATCTTTACCTGAAACATCAAAGATCATGGTTACACCAAATCACATTTCTTGTTCATAATCATACTAATAACTTCATCTTTGCACTACGGCCAAAGATATTCATTTGTATCACCAGTTGGTCATGTTTATCTCAACATCTGTTCATCTTTGCACTACTGGCCAAAGATATTCAACAACATGTCATTTTTGCACTACGGGCCAAAGATATTCATCAACAATTCATCTTTGCACTACAGGCCAAAGATATTCATCAATATTTCATCTTTGCACTACATGCCAAAGATATTAATATCTCAAAGAAATATATAATCATTTCAGAATTTATATAAACAATAATTATAACCATGTTGATCAATTCACCTTTGCACTTAAGCTAAAGATATTCACTTATAAATTCAATGGTCATGATCATACCAATCAACGATTCAACTTTGCACTACTGGCCAAAGATAACCCATAGTCATGATCATACTAAAAATTTACCCATCTTTACACTCAAGTCAAAGAGAAATATCATCATTAGGGTTATAAAAATGTTATATATAATAATAAAAATAATATGATCAACATCTAG
This sequence comes from Panax notoginseng, assembly GCA_016801055.1. Classification (NCBI taxonomy): domain Eukaryota; kingdom Viridiplantae; phylum Streptophyta; class Magnoliopsida; order Apiales; family Araliaceae; genus Panax; species Panax notoginseng. The sequence goes on from CM029016.1 coordinate 69,515,147, forward strand.
TTTTAATCTGAAGAGTAATATTCGTAAATCAACTATAATTTGGTTAGAAAAAGAAACTAATTTTTATCGTGAATAGTAACTCGTGAATAGTAACTCATGAATAGTAACTTGTGAATAGTAACTCATAAATAGTAACTCATGAATAGTAACTCATAAATAGTAAACCCGACACAAAAAGGTAGAAATTCCACAATAAAATCCATACCAGTATTTCGGTATAATGATATTGAAAGAATAATATTTCTTAAGCTTATAAACAATTTATTTAAATTGTTTACACTTTACTAAATAATGCATTTAATCATTCTAAAATACCAAACTCATAAGATTTTATCACCAATAATCAAAACCCTCATCAAAAATCTGCATACACCTCATATAGGATTCTCAAAGTCATAGAATCCTATTTTCTAATTTTCTTACTTCACAAAACATATTTAATTCATTTACTCATAACTAGACTATTTTCATAAAAAATACCAAATCAGTTCCAAAAATATTTCTTTTCTGAAATTTAACATAATATAGTCCCATAGTGAACATATATTTTTCTCAGGATTTTTAAAAGTCATTTACTATATTTCATATGGCCAAAATAGGCAAATATTTAGACATTTATCAAAAATTATACTTTTGTCCAAAAATTCTAAAATTTACAGAGTATACTTCTATCATATACATGTACTCCTAATAAAAATTTCATCAATTTTGGAGTTAACCACAAGGAATTATAAGCGGTTACTTTTAAAATAGTCTTTTCTCATAAAATTCATAACTCTCAATCTATACATCCAAAAATCACCATTTTTGGACACAATCAAGAAAACTCATCAAAATATCATTTCAAATTTTTTTAGAATTTTTGAAGGTCAGAAAAATTACGAAACTGAAAAACATAACAACCCTTAAAATCCCTTACTATCCCTTACCTCAAAAGTGCAGTATTTCTAACTGGAATGCAAAGCCGAAGGAAACTTGCACTGAATAGCAACTCTCAAAGTATCTAAATACTCACAAAATATGCTTCATAATATAGAGAGAGAAAGAGAGAAAGCTTATGTTTTTGGTGTGATTTTCAATTCTAACTTAGCCCTCTATTTATAGGAAAATTTTAGTAGGCTTGACCTGCAACCTGATGGCTTTACCTGCTACTATTCCCACCCACCACATTTGAAATATAATTCAGTACATTTCTTCACCAACCACAAGTGGAGCCCACCAATTCTATAATTTTCCATAAAAATGATAAACTCTGAAAATTCAACAATTTCTGAACCAGTCATCTCGTAAAATTCATAACAAATCATACGTTTATTTTTAACGGTTCAAAATTTGTGGACATATACTCAACTTATATATGTATAACATATCCAAATATTACCACGATCCAACGGTCGGATTAAAAATTATAACCCCCGCAAAATATCTAAAAAACCCTGATTTTTTAATACCTCCATTCCGACAAAAATACGGATAAAAACCTCAACATTAACTCCTTCATTTTTAACCACAAAAATATATCACTCGTTTATATCCACTTAAAATAAATATTTTCTTATCATATGAATCAATAATTAATTATTCACAAATAATATTACAGAATCACATTTATGACAACCAGGCCGTTCCCAGGAAAGAGGGGGCTTTCCAATAAGAATTTTTCCTTACTGGCGCGCAATTAGGTGACCAAACCTCTCCTTAGACAGAACTTTCTAGACATTGCCAATAATGTTATCTAATAATATTATTCAAATAATATGAATTATTGATGATAATAGGAAATACTGTGTAGTGACAATTATTGAACAACAATAATATAAAATTTCAACGTAGCAATTATTGAATCAATAAAATAAAATATTGAACAATAATTACTGTAACAATTATTGAGTAGTGCCTTCTTACGTAAGAATCAATAATTTCAAAAATACTATGCAATACCGTGTGCTACTGTGCAATAACGCGTATTACTGTATTTTAACCACCGGGTATTCCAAAAGTGTTAACGGTAACAACTACGCCATTATTTATAAAAACTCAAATTTGTCATTTTCTTCATCCGACAGTTATTCGTTATGGGGCCCACAAATAGCTGCGCCGTCGTACGAATATTCCCCGACAGAAAGAATATTCCACGACCAAACGAATATTCCCCGACAACAATGATTATTTTATAACCACTTATTTATTTTGAAAAAAAATTTCATATATCACCCTTAACTTTAACATTTATCAATTTAACCGTTTACTGAATAGTAATTATTGAATACTTTTATTTCATAAAATTCGGGGTCTTACAATGAGGAAGAGGATCCTGTGGAGTTTCCACCAAACTCCATATCGGCTGAGATGTATGATGCACTGTACGACCGTTGTGAAACCCCAGATTTTATGAATAAAGATTTAATTTTTTCGAAATATTTTTTTAAATATTATGGTGTGAATTTGAGATAATGTTGTGGGTAGTATTTATAAATTTTGTAAAGTATACAAGTTGTTGTATTATATTCGATTGGTCGGGAAATATTATTTTTGTCGGGGAATATTCGTACGACGGCACAATTATTGGTGGACCCCACAACGAAATTATTGTCGGATTGAGAAAAAGATAAAAATATTTTATTAAAAATAACGGCGGAAGTTTTATCGTTGATACTGTTGAACTACTCGGTAGTAAAAGTACAGTAATACGTGTGGTTGCATAGTAGCACACAGTATTAATTATTAATGCTTATGTGAGAAGTCACTCAGTTTGATTCAATTATTGTCAATTAATAATATGAATTATTTAGCGATAATGAAGTTTTATTTTTATTCGTATTATTAATGTAATAAAACAGAAATATCTTTTTATATAAAACAAAATACTTTATTAAAGTTATTCTATAAATAGAATATATTATATTTTATTTAAAAGTTTTTTTTTTAAATATGGACCGTCAGATTAAAGTAAATCAATCTGGACCGTTCATGAGTTAGTTACTATGCATTCCATTTTTCTATAAATAGAAGCTCACTCCTTCATTATTTCTTACGAATTTACTGAAACTATAGAGAGAAACTATAGAGAGAAAGAAGAAAAGTATTCTGCTACTTAACTACTTCTTTATTTTAGTTCTTCTTTAAAACGGTAAGGGATATTATTTGTTGTAATCGTAAGGGATATTATTTGTTGTACTCGTAAGGGGTATTATTTCTTTTATATTCATGAAGAGAACTTCTGTTATTCCATTCTTTATTATTATGTTGGAATAACCTGTTTATGCGAAGTTCCGCATACATGGTGAAATTCTTCTATTATTCCATTATTTATTATTATGTTGGAATAACCTGTTTATGAGAAGTACCACATACATGGTGAAATTCTTCTATTATTTCATTCTTTATTATTCTGACGGAATATCCTGTCGGTGCGTATTGCGCCTGATCTGGTTCCATTATTTATTATTCCGTTCTTTATTATTCTGTCGGAATATCCTGTCTGTGCGTTTTACGCCGGACCTGATTCCATTCTTTATTATTCTGTTGGAATATCCTGTCTGTGCGTTTTACGCCGGACCTGATTCCGTTATTTATTATTCTGTTGGAATAACTTGCCTGTGCGGTCTATCGCATGCATGGTGATTTCTTTTGTTATTCTATTATTTATTATACTCAGTTGGTTAAAACTTTGAATTCTATACTCCATGAAATTAGTGGAATATCCTTGATATTTGTGCTTCATCCAGTATCTTTTCATGTAAATATTCTTCTGAGCATTCTTGAATTTTACTCTACAAAGCAGTATCATGTTGACAATTTGGACGTTATCAGTTCCTGGATAAATTAATTCTTGAACTTGTTTTATTGAATTCTTATATCATTGTCATCATCCTCATGTTTATATTTTGTTGAAAGTCATCTATGGCCTGTAGTGTATAGATGAACTTGGTATGATTATGACCAGGTATTAATCGGTGTAATCATGACCGTAATATTACAAATGATGTGGAAAAAGTCCTCATTGGCCCGTAGTGCATTGATGGACATTTTTTGGTATGATTATGGCTATGGATTTTCTTTGGCCGTAGTGCAGAGATGAATTGTTTTATGGCATGATTAGGACCGTTGATGAAAACATGATTATCTTTAGCCGTAGTGCATGGATAATTCGTGGTCGTGATACTAAAGAATATCCTTGGCCGTAGTGCAGGGGTGGTTCGATGATGTGGATTATTTATTAAGCTGAGTCCCAGCGATAAAAGTCATGAAAAACCTTTTAAATCATAAAAGATAGTAGATTTTATTCTCTACTTGACTCTTTTAATGGATTGCTTGATCCGCTGCAGTTAAACTTGATGTCTAGTGTATTTTATCAGTTTAACATTGTTGAAGACTAATGATAATTTATTCTGCATTATCTTAGTCATAATATTTCTTACTGGGCTAGTTGAGCTCACCCTTTCTTTCACTGTTCTCTTCAGGAAATGAGAACGTAGCTGGGACTAGTCAGAGAATAGAGTGATGGTCCTAGATGATAGCATTAGTAGTCCTCACTATTCTATGTAATAGTGTGATAATAATTATAATGAGGACTCTTTTTGAGTATGGATACTCTCTAGAAGACAATATTTGTATTCAAACTCATAGTTTATGTTTTGTCGTATTGTACACGACAGTTGTATTATTAAGTTGTATTTGAATTCTGTACCATGTATCTGGCCACTCAAGATGGGTGATGTATACCTAATTTTGGGGGCATCACAGTTGGTATCAGAGCTTAGGAATATGATCCTTGGCTGAGATGTGAGATAAGAACTAGGAGGGGAGAGACGGGGAATTCCTTCGCTAGTATGACCTACCTAAGTTTATTTGGTATTTAATTAGTCGGTCAGAGTATATTGATAATATGTGATATGACAATTAACCCTTATTTTGTGGCAGTATTTGAAAATGACATCTAAAAATGTTGAGATAAGCAATGGACCACAAGAGACCGTTGAGTCTCCACAGATCAATAATCAGGACAATGTGCAACAGGATGGCGATAATCCTCCTGTAAACAACAAAACTGATCAATTGACGAACGACGGTACGTTTAGGAGTTTTTTAGAATTCATGCAACATCAGGCGAAGGCGGTTCCTGTTCATAATGCAGGTAAAAGCAATGGCAACCCACGGTTGGTCACCGCTAAGCAATTCAAGGAGCTGGGACCACCGGAGTTTTTGGGAAAGCCAGAACCACTTAAGGCAGAGACGTGGTTAAAGCAGATCACCAAGATATTTGATATTTTGGGATGCTCCGAGGAACAAAAGGTTCCCTTCGCCACCTTTATGTTGCGTAAAGAGGCAGATTACTGGTGAGAATCTGTAAAACGTACCTAGCCTGACGCACTTAAGATGTCTTGGGAGAAGTTCCAAGAGCTATTCAACGACAAGTACTTTCCCGAGAGTATTCATCATATGAAGGAGGCAGAGTTTATCAAGCTGGAGCAAAATAATATGACTGTGTCGAAGTATGAGGCTAAATTTGCTGAGTTGTCCCGATTTGCGTCCCATTTGGTGGATAATGAAGAGCGAATGACGTGAATGTTTTTGCAAGGTTTGAAACCTGAGATACGTCAGCATCTTATTTCTCATAAACTGTGTTTGTATTCAGATGTTGTAAATAGGGCTCAGTTAGTAGAGCGCGATAATGAGTCAACACAATCAAAGGAAAACAGCTGGCAAAATGATAATACCAGTGAGAGCAGTCATCGAAGCGGTGACAACAAGCGTGGAGGGAATCAACAGGCCAAAAATGGTAACCACTTCGGTGGTAATCATGGCTAAAACAATAAGAATGGACATTTCAAGAAGAGAAGGTTCAACAATGACGTGAAGACGTCGGCACCAGCACCCGTTTCAAAGGAAAAAGAACGACCACCGGTCGTATGTTTCAAATGCGGACAGGAGGGACACATCCGTCCAAACTGTACGCAGCAATTCAAAGCGTGGTTTAATTGCAGAAGAGAAGGTCACCTAGCTCAATTTTGTCGTATTGTGAAGTCAAGTCCAGCTGAGATAGTGATGCCAAAGGATGTCTCAGAGAAGCCAAAGCCGGTAGTTTAAGAGAGAGCATTTTTTTTTCGTGACAAGGAACCTGAATAAAATTATCACGGGTATGTTAGTCATAAACTCTTGTAAAGTCTATACCGTATTAGATACCAGTTCTACTCACTCTTTTATTTCACCTAGTTGTGTTCAATATTTCAACTTAACTCCGGAGAAGTTAGACTTTAATTTATCTGTTGAAATTCCGTTGGGAGAAACCGTCGTTACCTCTACTATTTATAAATCTTATTTGATTCAAATCAACACTTTCACGTTACCTGTCGATCGTATCTCTTTGAAAATACTTGCCTTTGATGTAATTTTAGGAATCGATTGGTTAACTACTCATCATGTTTTTTTTGTAAGGTTGTTAGCTTTCATACTCCTAACCAACCTGTTATGCGAATTCAAAGTAACCAAACCACTAAAGTCAATCATTGTCATATCAAGCCATAAGTAAATAGCCTTGAGCCTTTATTTGGTGACTTCCTTGTGTGGAATGCACCGAAGCCAGACTTTCTGTAGGCGACGTCATGAATGACGATGGCAAGTTGATAGGTATCAATGTGACGTGCTATCTAAGTCTTGGATGAGGGTCACAGTTTTGAACGATATTTCTATTATTAATAAAGTTCCTGATGTATTCTTGAAGACTTCTTAGCCTACCCCAGAGCGTGAAATCGAATTTTGTATTGACCCCAGTACAAAACTCATTTCTTAAACTCTCAAATATTTCTTCAACTAAAACGAACGTATTATCCGCCAAAGACGTTGGCTCGAACTGTTAAAAAATTATGATCATACCCCTCCAATACCATCATGGAAAAGCGAACGTGGTAGTTGACGCATTGAGTAGAAGATCATATGCGGGTACGAGTGCGATATTGTCAACGCAAAGACCCATTTCTTATAACTTACAAATGATGAAGATAGAGTTAAAGACTCTAGGGACCCACGTGAAGATAACGAATATACGATTAGAATTGACTTTAATCGATAAAGTTAAAGTCGCTCAAGCTACATACTCAGAGCTGATGAATGTGAAGAAGAAGGTTCAAGAAGGTGTTATTCTAGAAGCAAGAATCGATGAAGAGAGGAAACCTCAACCCTCGATTTAATTGGCCCATTTGAAATCCTCGATCAAGTAGAAACTGTGGCTTATAGACTCGTTTTATTGCTAAGTATGTCGCATGGTCATAACGTCTTTAACGTATTGACGTTACGTAAATATGTGGACGACCCGAACCACATTATTGATTTAGAACCGGAAGAGATAGCGGATAATTTAACGTATGAAGATGTACCTGTTAAAATCCTGGAATGTATTCAACACTCAAAGGTTATACCTCAAGAGTTAGAATCTGACGAAGTGTCCTCATCTGTTTGGCATACCAGGTACGTACGTAAATTTTGAGGGCGAAATTTCATAAGGAGGGGAGATTGTGAAACCCCAGATTTTATGAATAAAGATTTAATTTTTTCGAAATATTTTTTTAAATATTATGGTGTGAATTTGAGATAATGTTGTGGGTAGTATTTATAAATTTTGCAAAGTATACAAGTTGTTGTATTATATTCGATTGGTCGGGGAATATTATTTTTGTCGGAAAATATTCGTACGACGACAAAATTATTGGTGGACCCCACAACGGAATTATTGTCGGATTGAGAAAACGACAAAAATATTTTATTAAAAATAATGGCGGAAGTTTTATCGTTGATACTGTTGAACTACTCGGTAGTAAAAGTACAGTAATACGTGTGGTTGCATAGTAACACACGGTATTGATTATTAATGCTTATGTGAGAAGTCACTCAGTTTGATTCAATTATTGTCAATTAATAATATGAATTATTTAGCGATAATGAAGTTTTGTTTTATTCGTATTATTAACGTAATAAAACAGAAGCATCTTTTTATATAAAACAGAATACTTTATTAAAGTTATTTTATAAATAGAATATATTATATTTTATTTAAAAGATTTTTCTTTAAATATGGACCGTCAGATTAAAGTAAATCAATCTGGACCATTCATGGGTTAGTTACTATGCAGTCTATTTTTCAATAAATAGAAGCTCATTCCTTCATTATTTCTTACGAATTTACTGAAACTATAGAGAGAAACTATAGAGAGAAAGAAGAAAAGTATTCTGCTACTTGACTACTTCTTTATTTCAGTTCTTCTTTAAAACGGTAAGGGATATTATTTGTTGTAATCGTAAGGAATATTATTTGTTGTACTCGTAAGAGGTATTATTTCTTTTGTATTCATGAAGAGAACTTCTATTATTCCATTCTTTATTATTATGTTAGAATAACCTGTTTATGCGAAGTTCCGCATACATGGTAAAATTCTTCTATTATTCCATTCTTTATTATTATGTTGGAATAACCTGTTTATGCGAAGTTCCGCATACATGGTAAAATTCTTCTATTATTCCATTCTTTATTATTATATTGGAATAACCTGTTTATGCGAAGTACCGCATACATGGTGAAATTCTTCTATTATTTCATTCTTTATTATTCTGACGGAATATCCTGTCGGTGCGTATTGCGCCTGACCTGGTTCCATTATTTATTATTCCGTTCTTTATTATTCTGTCGGAATATCCTGTCTGTGCGTTTTACGCCGGACCTGGTTCCATTCTTTATTATTCTGTTGGAATATCCTGTCTCTGCGTTTTACGCCGGACCTGGTTCCGTTATTTATTATTCTGTTGGAATAACTTGCCTGTGTGGTCTATCGCATGCATGGTGATTTCTTTTGTTATTCTATTATTTATTATACTCAGTTGGTTAAAACTTTGACTTCTATACTCCATGAAATTAGTGGAATATCCTTGATATTTGCGCTTCATCCAGTATCTTTTCATGTAAATATTCTTCTGAGCATTCTTGAATTTTACTCTACAAAGCAGTATCATGTTGACAATTTGGACGTTATCAGTTCCTGGATAAATTAATACTTGAACTTGTTTTATTGAATTCTTATATCATTGTCATCATCCTCATGTTTATATTTTGTTGAAAGTCATCTATGGCCTGTAGTGCATAGATGAACTTTGTATGATTATGACCAGGTATTAATCGGTGTAATCATGACCGTAATATTACAAATGATGTGGAAAAAGTCCTCATTGGCCCGTAGTGCATTGATGGACAGTTTTTGGTATGATTATGGCTATGGATTTTCTTTGGCCGTAGTGCAGAGATGAATTGTTTTATGGCATGATCAGGACCGTTGATGAAAACATGATTATCTTTAGCCGTAGTGCATGGATAATTCGTGGTCGTGATACTAAAGAATATCCTTGGCCGTAGTGCAGGGGTGGTTCGATGATATGGATTATTTATTAAGCTGAGTCCCAGCGATAAAAGTCATGAAAAACCTTTTAAATCATAAAAGATAGTAGATTTTATTCTCTACTTGACTCTTTTAATGGATTGCTTGATCCGCTGCAGTTAAACTTGATGTCTAGTGTATTTTATCAGTTTAACATTGTTGAAGACTAATGATAATTTATTCTGCATTATCTTAGTCATAATATTTCTTACTGGGTTAGTTGAGCTCACCCTTTCTTTCACTGTTCTCTTCAGGAAATGAGAATGTAGCTGGGACTAGTCGGGGAACAGAGTGATGGTCCTATATGATAGCATTAGTAGTCCTCACTATTCTATGTAATAGTGTGATAATAATTGTAATGAGGACTCCTTTTGAGTATGGATACTCTCTAGAAGACAATATTTGTATTCAAACTCACAGTTTATGTTCTGTCGTATTGTACACGATAGTTGTATTATTAAGTTGTATTTGAATTCTGTACCATGTATCTGGCGACTCAAGATGGGTGATGTATACCTAATTTTAGGGGCTTCACAACCGTAATATAGAATTATAGGACAAGGTTGAGGAGCTGAAGGAGTTGGTTGAGATGCATCACGCTACGATAGAGCAGAAGGATACAGAGATTCAGAAACTTTACTCAAGGCTTGGAAACACAGAGTGGGACCTAGTTCATACTAAGGGTCAGCATGAAGATCTGTTAACGGTGAACGGGAAGATGAAGACTGATACGAAAAAGTTAAAAGATGACTTGAAAGAGGAGTCAGCTAAACGTGTAAGGGCAAAGGATGCTTGGATAAAGGCGAGTCATCGTGCAGACCGTGCTAAAGCTAAGGTCCAAACAAAGAAAGCTAAAAATGAACGAAATGGATCATGCCTTTAATTTTGCGATTGATAGGGCCCAGGATCGAGTCTTTTATTACCCACCTCAGTTTGAAGATTCGCCGTGGTTCGTGATGGATCATAGGACGGCGTACCGTATTATGGAGGAGGAGCATAGAGAAACCTTACGACGTCTTAATATACCTAGATATAGAGAATGAGAATAATAATATGTGGTTAAGTATGTGAGTAAATAAACTTGAAATCTCTTATTTTGAGATGAATAAAGGGGTAGTATGAGTATATAATCCTGAAACTTGTCTAGTTCAGGAAAGTGGATGTTAATAGCAGATATGCTATCTTTTATATGTTTTAAAACATTATAAATGAATAAAATATCAAAGTTTATTTGAAATGTTATGTGTTATAGCTTTAATCTTAGAATGTTTAAAGTTAAACTTTAGGATATTCAAGGAATTGAATACTGATCTAATAAGTGTATATTTTAAACAGAAAATGCCTCTTAGAAGAAGACAACCACGCCAACAACCACCTCCTGAGGGGTCTACTAACAATAACAACAAGGCTAACGCTAACCCAATTTAGCAGTTGGCAACCTTGTTGACGGGAGCACTTGCGAATCAACCACAAGCTCAAGTCACGACCTTAATGGGATTCAAAGCGGTTGGACCGCCAGAGTTTCAAGGGTCTATGAATCCAGTGGAAGCCCAAACCTGGATTATGGAAATGGAGAAAGTGTTCGATGTTGCCAGAGTTAACGAAGATCAGAAGACTGCGTTCGCAACATTCATGCTGAAGTCTGAAGCTAGCTACTGGTGGCAGACAAATAAGGTTCGTGGGGGACAAGGAGTGATAGCATGGGATAGATTTAAGGAGATATTTTTTGAAATGTATTTTTCAGCGAGTTCTCGGAATCAGCTGGAGGTGCAATTTTTGGATCTAAAACAAGGAACCATGACGGTGCCAGAATATGCTACGAAGTTTAACGAGTTGGCAAGGTTTGCCACTTATCAAGTTAATACCGACGAGCATAAGGCAAGAAGATTCGAATAAGGATTGAAACCCTAGCTGTATAGCAAGGTTTAAATGTTCCAGTTAAATACATTTGCAGCTGTACTGGAAAAGGCAATTATCGCGGAAGGTGGATGCGATGCCTTGACCAAGTACAATCAAGAACAGAAGAAGAGGAAGAATGAGAATAAAAATAAGGCTGGTGGAAGTAATGTTGGAAGTAAACATCAGAAGAGAAAGTGGAGCGAGAATTCAACTGCGGGAGGACAGCAAGGAAGTCAGCAGAAGAAAAAGTTTGAAACTTGTGCGACTTGTGGAAAGAACCATACTGGGATATGTTTGAAGGGAAAGCGGGTGTGTTTCAACTGTGGTTAGGAGGGACACATTGCACCGAATTGTTTTAGTCCAAATAAAGGAGCATGTTTTACCTGCAGTTTAAAGGATCACATGGCTTGTGATTGCCCTAAAAAGCCAGCGGGAAGTGCAAGTGAAGGAAAGGGAAACAACAACGGTGGTGGTGCATTGACTATCACTGGACCATCACAGTCAAGCCGACCTACTGCGAGGACTTTCAATATGATCGTGCAGAATGCTGTGCAATCTAAGGATGTGGTGTCAGGTATCATTCCGATTAATGGTATTAATGCTTATGTACTATTTGATTCGGGTACTACTTGTTCATTTATATCCGATGAATTTGCTCAGAACTAAGATTTGCCTCAGGAAGAATTAGATTATCCTTTGAGCATAGAGATTGCGAATAGGGAAGTGATTCCTGTTAGATACATATATAAGAATTGTAGAGTGATTATTAAGGGTCACGAGATGATGGTAGATTTGATACCAATTAGACTTGGTGAGTTTGATGTCATACTGGGAATGGATTAGTTATTCAATTACGGAGCAGTAATTGATTGCCAAAGGAAATGTGTTAACTTTATGACTCCGTCAAAGGTTGTGTTCTTTGGTAGCAAATCACCTCGATAAGTAAGTTGTCTGACGGTGATGCAAGCCAAGAAGTTGTTGAGACAAGGATGTGTAGGATACTTAGCCTATATAGTTGATACACAGAAGAAGAATGGGAAGTTAGAAGAGATACCGATCATAAGAGATTGTGCAGACGCATTTCCAGACAATTTGCCGGGTCTTCCGCCAGATCGACAAATTGAGTTTGTGATTGATTTAGTACCAGGAACGACCTCGATATTTAAAGCCCCATACAGAATGGCTCTAGTAGAGATGAAAGAATTAATGGTGCAGTTGTAAGAATTGCTCGACAAGAAGTATATCCAACCGAATGTTTCGCCATGGGGAGCACCGGTGTTGTTTGTTAAGAAGAAAGATGGATCGATGTGGCTCTACATTGATTATAGGAAATTGAATAAGGTCACGATTAAACATAAGTATCCGTTACCGAGAATCGATGATTTGTTCGATCAACTGAAGGGAGCGAAGTATTTCTCAAAGATAGACTTGAGAAGTGGTTATCATCAATTGAAGGTGAGGCCGGAGGATGTACCCAAAATAGCGTTCAGAACTCGGTATGGTCATTACGAGTTTCTGGTTATGTCATTTGGTTTAACTAATGCACCTGCAACATTCATGGATTTGATGAATAGGGTGTTTAAATCATTCTTAGACAAATTTGTGGTGGTGTTTATTGATGATATATTGGTATATTATAAGACCAAGGAGGAACATGTTGAACACTTAAGAGTGACATTGGAGACATTGAGAAAAGAGAAATTGTACGCTAAATTTTCAAAATATGAATTTTGGTTGGAACGTGTATAGTTTCTCAGACACGTTATTGATAAGGACATAATTTCGGTGGATCCATCAAAGGTTGAAGCTGTAATAAACTGGAATTAGCCGAAGACACCGTCAGAGGTAAGGAGTTTCTTAGGATTGGCAGGTTACTACAGGCGTTTTATATAAGACTTTCCACGATCGCAAATTCATTGACGAATTTAACTAGAAAGGCGGTTAAGTTTGTTTGGACAGAGAAGTGTGAGGAAAGTTTTCGAGAATTGAAGAAGAGGTTGAGCTCAGCACCTGTGTTGTCATTGCCTGATGATACAGGGAACTTTGTGGTGTATAGTGATGCATCGCATAAAGGACTAGGCTGTGTGCTTATACAGAACGGCAGAGTTATTGCATATGCATCATGTCAATTAAAGGATTACGAGAAAAGGTATCTGACTCATGACTTAGAGTTGGCTGTGGTGGTGTTTGCTCTGAAGATTTGGAGACATTATCTTTATGGAGAGAGGTGTGAGATATATACTGACCATAAAAGTCTGAAGTATATCTTTACACAAAAAGATTTAAATATGAGACAAAGAAGATGGTTGGAGTTGATCAAAGACTATGACTGCGAGATTTTCTATCATCCCGGAAAGGCGAATGTTGTTGATGATGCTTTAAGTAGGAAGGGATGGGAGAAGTTAATGATGTTGACTGCTCAGGAGAAGTTAATATCGAAAATGGCAAAGATGGAGTTGGAAATTAAATATTCGACAAAATCAGACGAAAAGTTGTTCCAGATGGGAAACAATTTAACGTTGGTAGATAAGGTGAAGAATGCACAACTTCAGGATGAAGACTGAGAAAAGATAAAACAAAAAGTATCTGAAGGTGAGGAAAACAAATTCAAAATCGGCTCGGAAGGGTTACTACGATTCGAAGGGAGAATTTGGGTTATGCCAATACTGGAAATTAAAGATGAAATTTTGAGTGAAGCTCATAACTTGAGATATTCGATTCATCCTAGGAGTACGAAAATGTACCAGGATCTTAGACAACATTTTTGGTGGCCGAATATGAAAAAAGATGTGGCTGAGTGTGTGGCAAAGTGTTTAACATGTCAGAAAGTTAAAGCTGAACATCAAAGGCCAAGTGGATTATTACAACCATTGGAGATACCAGAAAGGAAATGGGAGCATATCACAATGTATTTTGTGGTTGGTCTTCCTACGACTCAACAAGGTTCTGACACCATCTGGGTGATTGTCGATCGATTGACGAAGTCGACACACTTTTTGCCAATCAAGATTAGATTTAACCTAGATTGGTTAACAAAATTGTACGTGAAAGAAATTATTTTAAGACACGGTGTACTTGTGTCCATTGTATCAGATAGAGATCCGCGTTTCACATCTAATTTCTAGAAATGATTACAAGAATGTTTGGGAACATAATTAAGAATGAGAACAACATACCATCCTCAAACCGACGGACAAAGTGAGAGAACCATCCAAACTCTAGAAGATATGCTTAGAGCATGTATTATGAATTTCAAAGGAAATTGGGATGACCATCTACCATTGTTGGAATTTGCCTATAATAATAGTTATCACGCGAGTATTGGCATGTCGCCTTAGGAAGCGTTATATGACAGGAAATACAGAACTCCGTTATGCTGGGACGAGGTAGGTGAACCTCAACTATTGGGTCCAGAGTTGGTACAACAAACTGTCGAGATCATCAAGGTGATTCGACCAAGATTGATAGCTGCACAAGATAGACAGAAGAAATATGTCGATCAACATCGACAAAATTGAGAAGTCGATGTTGGTAGTTATGTTTTCTTGAAAGTTTCTCCCTAGAATGGGAAAATTCAGTTTGGCAAGAAGGGAAAATTAAGCCCTAGGTTTATAGGACCTTTTGAAGTGCTTCGACGAGTTGGTGAAGTGGCGTACGAGGTAGCTTTACCTCCAGAATTAGAACATATTCATAACATTTTTCATGTCTCGGTATTAAGGCCATATAAGCATGACTATAAACATGTTATAGAATATGAGTCGTTACAGTTTGAGAAAGACTTAACATATACAGAAGTCCCTATTCAAATTATTGACCGGAAAGAGCAAGTATTAAGGAATAAAGTGATAACTTCTGTTAAGGTAATCTAGAGGAACCACAGTGTTGAAGAAGCTACGTAGGAACTTGAAGAAGCTACGTAGGAACTTGAAGATGTTATGATAAAAAATTATCCTCAGTTATTTGCTTAATCTTGTATTATGATTCTGGGGACAGAATTCTGTTAAGAAGGGAAGAATGTGACGAATGAATTTATCGAGTTGTGATTTTGGGGGCAGAATCCTTTTAAGGAGGGAATGATGTAACGATTGAGAAATTTGTAATTTAATTTAAATATTTATTGAATTAAATAAATATTTTTTAATAATTTATTTATTGAGAAAAATAAATAATTGATGAATTGTGGTGCATTAATTTAGTAATGAAATTGAATAATGGTAATTTTTATTTGAAAGATTTAATTTAATAAAAATAATTAAATTAAATGAATTATTTTATATTAAAGAAAATAAGTAAATTAAATAAAGTAATTTTTAAGTCTAATTTATTAATTAAATTAGATATATAATAATTTATTAATCATAAGTATAATTATAATAAGATTATAATTATTATTGTAAGTTATTTAAATTAACCAAAGGGTGACAAGTGAAAATTATATAATGTAATACTATTAAAATAATCTAGTATGGGTGAGATTGTGTGTAACCAAACGCAGCCTTATGACTTTTGGTTTATTTTAACTGACGCCTTTTTATTTTTCACCTGACGCACGTGGGTGGAGAGGGAGCCAGTTATATGTTACGCGTTCTTTTTCTAAGGCTAGTACTGAGCTTGGTGAGGAAGATAGGAAGTACAGAGGTTTTGAGAGAGAGAGAGAGAGAGAGAGTTTTCTGTGTTTTTGCCAAGAGGAAAGAGAGTTTCACCATCTCTTGCTAGCATACAACTAGGGTTTGAAGGTATATTTTACTTCTAATGTTTATATTTTGAGTTTCTATGATCATCTTTTGTAAATTTCTTATCACATGGGATTTATACATGTATGTATGTGGTTTATAATCTGTTAATCACCATTTATGAGTTATATTTGATGATTAGATTACAAGAAATTGGCTTTGTAAGAAAGAAGTTGTAATAACAGTGTTATATGTATGAAAATGGCTTAAGAAAGTATAAAATTTCATGTTCAATATGTGTTATAATATGCAATTTGATGTTAGTTTGTGTTAGTATGTTAAGAAACGAAAGCGACGTAGTTTGAATCGTGTCAATTGGTTAAGCAACGAAGTCGTGGTCATCAAATTCGCTAAAAGTGTTAAAAAATGAAGAAATTGGTAAAAACAAGGTTTTAATCCTCTAAGTTTGGTTATGTAGGTTGTTTTAGGTGTTAGAAGGATTGTGTGTATATGCTATGTGACTTTAGTTAAGTTTGTAGTGTGTGGGTTATCCATGTTATCGTGAAATTGGGATTTTTGGCCTAAAATAGAGATTATGTTCGAGTTTCTGCAAAACTATTTTTGGTACCGAGCGCGGGCGCGCCAGACTCTAAGCTAACCATAGCACAGCCGCGCCAGTGGTTAGTCAGACCCAGAGTTGAGTTGTTAACAACATAGCTAGGAAATTGTTAACTTAACATATTGTAATGATTTGTAAAGGACCTAAAACATGTTACAAGACGTAGTAATGTGTTGTAATCACAACGTTAAAACTATAGATTATGAATAGTAAGTTATGTAATGAACCAAATGTGACGTTTTCAAGTTAAAGATAAATGATAAGGTTTATGTTAGTTTATAGTGAGATTTCAGATTTGTTAAGGATGTTAACCAATATGATTGGACATTAAGATAAGGTTGTGGCTTAAATGGTGGGTTAAACCCCTAAAACTAATATGAATACAACTAATTGTTATTGCGATTTCAATGATATGTGTAGGGTAATTGGCGAACATTATTATACTTGTGTAGCTTACATACAAAGCAAGTTTCCTAACTTCATTCTCTTTATAATGAATGCGAGTTCCATAATTCCGTTTTTTTTGTTATTATCAAGCAAGCTTTCTAGTTCTAAATTATCATTATGTAAATCCTATATTATAGTTGAGTAAGACTATTGATTCTATCTTGTGTATGATTGTACAAACTCTTGTAACCTAATTCGTTACATCGAGCAAGTTTCACTTTCCTTATTATTATTCGAAGTATATATTGTTCTAATACATCGATTCAAAGGAGATTGTTCTAACTCTGTTGAATATAGTACTTTGCATGTATATCATGGTTACTCAATTATATATTGTTGTTATTCGATTTTTGACTTTGATAACCTTGTTCAATTCTATATTGTTGTATTAAACCTTCAAGTAGTAAGCAAACTCTTATTGATTGAACTAGTCTATTATGGAATAGTGTTCTAAAATTCTAGAACCAATGATAAGTTAGTTCTGAGCTAAACTTTCTTTAGTGCGGGAATTCTAAATCTAAACTGAGACGAACAACCCTTACATAGGGGATTTTGTACGTGTAACGTTTAGATGTTTGTGCACAATATATGGTACAAAGGGCTGATCCCCCTAAGTACGTTAAGAAGGGTCTGTATAGTCTACATGACTATTAAGGTTAGGGTAGTAATACCTAATCACCGGGGACATAGTTCGTGGTCTTAAGACCCTCAGACATTAAAGTTCGAACTTGTTATCTATTTTTGATTCGTAGAACAAGTTCATTATTGTTCAACATTCGTTGTTCATTCTCATGTTGTTGTCATTACTACTCTTTATATTAGTGAGCAATTGTTTGTTCACTCTTGCAATTAACACTGCAGCTAAAGTTGAAAGAGTTGATGAGCCATCTACTAGTAAAGGAAAGGGCAAGATGTCCAAGTGTTGAAGATTTATGAGAATTTATTTAAATGAATTATGTTATAAGACTTGTTTTATTTTATGATGTATTCCGCAAACTTATGTATTAATTTAAGGTTAGATTACCTGGGATTGTTTTTAAGATGATGTAACCCTTTAATGGGAGTAGTTAGATGTAATTATTTTTGATAGTGAGCGCCAAATTCTGTGGAAATAAAGTACCCGGATTTGGGGGTGTCACATCAGGTGTGGCTTTGATTCATTTACTGCTGTATTAATTGATTGTCCTATAGGGACTTCATTCCGTACTGGAGTATTAGTAGCTGGAATGTGAAATTTCACTATTTTCTTATTATCGGTGAATACATTTGGTAATTGATTCCCAATTCCTCGCAAATGAATAATCCTTTGAACTTCCAGTTCACATTGATTTGTACAAGGATCAAGATAGATAGCGTCAAAACATTCAAAGTAATCTCACATCGTGCTTCAGGCAACGATTTTTCTCCCCCTAATTGTGGGAAAATTGTTTCATTAAAATGATAATCCTCAAAACGTGCCTTAAAAACATCACCAGTTAGATGTTCAAGATATCTAATGATAGATGGGGAATCAAAACCTGTATAAATTTCAAGTCTGTAACGCCCCCAAATCCGTGTATCTTCCAACCCGATAGATGGTACTCCACGGTGCTACAGTTCACATAAACATTCAATTGAAATGCCTCAAAAGAACGAATATGTCTTATATATATTCAAAATAATATTAACATTCCCCAGGTTCTTTATAACCATTACATTTGTTCTTGTCATAATATAAAATAATATGATTACAAAACCTATACTATTACATAAGTAATCTACGGGTTCTCCTTAGCCTTCCCTTTATCCTTGCCGGATCCATCAGTCCGTTCGGTCTTAGCTGCATTCATATGGTTCAAGCAAGAGTGAGCCTAACTAGCTCAGCAAATACAACAATTTTAATAAACTATCATGCTTGAAACATAGGAATAGTATATCTTCAATAATTGAACAATAGTTACGAAGTACTATTGATAATTCAAAATAGCACTTCTTTTCATTCAAAATGTTTTACAACAACAATATTCAGTAAAACATCAATTCTGGTCCAAGACCATGAGCATTTCATAAGTACTTTGAAAAGGACATCCCGGCACTAAGTCCGTAAGTCCGGCATAGCTTACGAGCACTTCTAGGTGATCAGCCTATAGTACTCTATGTTGATCAACACTACATTCATTAAACGTGTATACGTTTAAGTTGTGGCAACCTTACGTGCCTGTCATTTGACGACAAAACATTTTAGCATACTCAGTCTTCGTTTGAAAAGAACACAAATATTAGTTTGGTAAAACGTTAACCATACTTTGATAGATTATAATAAATCCACATATCGTAAGTCTAGCCAAAAGAATTGGCGTTGACTTCATTAGATATTAACTCATGCGTAAGAGTACATGAATCACAAAGACTTGTCCAGATCAAACTGGAACAAGAGTTAGAGTACTTACCTTTACCGTCTGCTTACAGATATAACACGTACACTTTAGTTCATTAAGGTCTCTACAGTAGATGATAACATCACATAGCACATTAGGTCATGAATAATCATACTTAGTTCTTAAAGAATCTTACCCTTCTTCTCAATCTAATTATAACTTAGATTTGTTATTATTGCTTCTGACTTTTCGTTACATCGATCTTACCTTCACATTATGTTCATGTTTGATTACTTATCTTCAACCTTTGGGCAACATAATTAAGGTTTAACAATACCTTACAATGTTTCATTAAGTTCTTTAGTTCATTACTAATGAGTTACCCTTTATGTTATACTTGTAAACTTTCTTCTCTGTCGAAACCCTAGGGCTGGCGCTGTGGCGCCGTCTATTACTCTCTGTGCCGCGCTGCGGCGTCACATGATAATGCCTAGAAACTGGACTTGGCATTGCGGTGTGAGTCTATGTGCTAATCTCCGCGCTACGGTGTGAAACTACAGAAAGTTATGACACTGTGGCTGGCGCAGCAGCGCCATCAATTAGCCTTGGGTTGGCGCCGCGGCGCCAACTCTGTGCCTCAGATAACTTTAATAGATTTTTAACTTTGCAAATTTCCCAGATGCATAACTTCTTTGTTATAAGTTCGAATTGGCTCGTTCAAGAGCCTACGGTTGAAAAATCACATACTCTATGTGTTCATGCAAGAATTTTATCTATTCGACTTTGTTTGCTAAAAATTCACCTATTAGTCCATTTTTAACGAAAATAATAAACGTTTGTGAACGTTCAACGATCGTTTCTTCGTTCTAAGTAGGAATCCGGCCATTTTTGAGTCCTCAACTCTATAATGCCAGATACGACTTGTCTTCATCGAAAACCAACGTTTCCGAGTTCAATCACAAAATACGACTTCAATTCCGAGAATTTCACGAATTCGACGATTCTCATCCAATCGTGTGATTCCGGCAAAACTTCCTTACTAACGACTTGTTCATCATTCCAAATACATTCATTTCATTAACTAGACATCTCAACCTATATATTACAATAACTTATATTCAAATTAGGTTATGAATTATTTCTTATAAGTTCATAACTTAACTAGTTCTTCATTACAAAGTTTCATTTTCTTATGACTTATTAACGAATTAAGTCTTTTATCCCACATTCTTCTATTATAGGAATCATACCAACTTTCTAAAGTAATCATATGACAACTCATCAATGTTCTTCATAAGTTTATGACTTGTTTAGGTTCAAGTTACTTATTCATAACTTATTCGGTTTAAGTCCATTGCTTATCCACTTCTCATATGTTCTTAGCATATAAGTTCATTAGGTTACACTTCTCTTACCACCCTACTATGAAAGAGATGGAAGATAAATATATGAGAAGAGCCTTACCCTTGATGAACTAGTCCTTCTTCTTCTTGGAAAATCTAATAATGGAAGGTTGGGCTTAAAAAGTGCTTATTCTCTCTACAAAATAAGTTACTTATCTTGGATGAAATAACAACCAAATAATGAGCCATATCCTCCTCTATTTATAGGATTTCTAAAGTGAGGGTAAAAGGGTCATTAAGGCATCCCACGTCCTTAAGTCACCTCCTTACTATTCATTACTTGTTAACCACAACTCTTATCCATTAATTGGTCATTACTCAAAGTTCTTGCCTATCAAGTTCACCCATGGGTTGCACCATGGATCTTGCTTTACCCATTGGATCATCCTTTGGGCTTAGACTTAATTAATTAGATTATGTCTTGTAGCTCACATTAATTTAGTCTGGGCTTCTTATTAATCCACTTGGCTTAAACTTAATAAACCCTTGGGCTTAAACATTATTTTATCTTGGGCTTGCCCCTTAATGATTATTGGATTTATACTTCCTACACAATCCACAATTTCATTCCATTAGAATTAATACTTACCATTCTCAATTTAAGTCCGCATGAGAAATTTTATGTTTTCCATACTTAGATTATTATTACATAATCTATCTCACCTCGATATTATAACATTACATATTTCTTGGAAGTTCAAAAATAATTCACGAGCGATAAACGATGAATAGTGTTTTTCCGTAAACTTTCTTAGAAAACTTTTATTTTTGTCTTGGAAATTCAAACATTTTAATTCCTTCACGTAGTTCAAATACTACGATATTTCGACGTTTCTAGGTTATAGAACGACATTTATCTTACTAACACATAATAATAATAAATAATATTATTTTATTCATTATTAAAGTATTTACAAAAGGTTCGATTTTCGGGGGCGTTACATTCTCTCTCCCTTATAGGGATTCTGTCCCCAAAATCTCGCTAAAAAAAAAATTTACATAAACAAATAAGGGTAATTCTTTTTCATCTTTTCTTCCAACTCCCACGTTGCTTATTCGACATCGTGGTTCTTCCATAACACTTTTATAGACTGTATAACCTTGTTCCGTAGAACTTGCTCTTTTCGATAGATGATTTGAATCGGCATCTCTTTGTATGTTAAGTCCTTCTCGATCTGAATTGGCTCATACTCTATTACGTGTTTATAATCCGGTTTGTAAGGGCGTAACACAGATACGTGAAATACGTTATATATTTGTTCTAAGTCTGGAGGTAACGCTACCATATAAGCTACCTCACCTACCCATTTTAACACTTCAAAAGGTTCTATAAACCTTGGGATTAGTTTTCCCTTCTTTCCAAAGCGTATCTTTCCTTTCCAGGGAGATACCTTCAGAAATACGTACGAGCCTACCTCAAACTCTCTATTCTCTCGATGTAAATCTGTAAACTTCCTTTGTCTATCTTGAGCTGCTACCAATCGCATTCGTATTAGCTTCACAATATCCGCTGTTTGCTGCACCAATTCTGGTCCTAACATTCGGCATTCTCCCACTTCATCCCAATACAATGGTGTTTTGCATTTTCTCCCATACAAAGCTTCGTAAGGCGGCATACCTATGCTTGCATGATAACTGTTGTTATACGCAAACTCTACTAATGGTAGATGATCATCCCAACTAGCCTTGAAATCCATGACGCAAGATCTCAACATATCTTCTAACGTCTGAATTGTTCTCTCGCTCTGTCCATCGAATTGTGGATGATATGTCGTTCTCAACTTTAACTGCGTCCACAACTGTTCTTGAAGACTTCTCTAAAAGTTTGACGTGAATCATGGGTCACGATCTGACACAATCGAAACTGGTACTCCATGTCTGGAAATAATTTCCTTAACATAAAGTTTAGATAATTGATCTAAGTTATACTTAACCCGAATTGGCAAAAAGTGAGCCGACTTCGTCAACCGGCCCACTATTACCCAAATCGCATCATACCCCTTCGGAGTAGTCGAAAGTCCCATCACAAAGTCCATCGTGATATGCTCTCACTTCCATTCTGGAATTTCCAATGACTTTAGCAAGCCACTTGGTCGTTGATGTTCAGCCTTAACTTTCTGACAAGTCAAGCATCTACTCACATACTCAGCTATTTCTCTTCATGTTCAGCCACCAAAAACTCTGTCGAAGGTCTTGATACATCTTAGTGCTACCAGGATGAATCGAGTACCTTGAACTGTGAGCCTCTTGTAAAATTTGCTCCTTTAATTCTGTCTCATTTGGAACCCAAATTCTTTCCTCAAATCTTAATAATCCCTCATTATCAAGAATGTACTTAATATCTTTTTCATTGGTTAACCGCTTCTTCATCTGGTCACACTCATCAGTTTTGAGCTGTACCTCCTTGACTCTCTACGATGGTAGATTGGATCTTCATCGCAAATAGTCTCTGTCCCGCTTCACTTGGCAATTTTACTTCTATCTCCATCCTAGCCATCTCTGTTATTAACTCAGTTTGAGCCGTTAACATAGACAACTTCTTCCGACCCTTCCTACTTAAGGCGTCAGCCACTATATTAGCTTTTCTAAGGTGATACAAGATTTTACAGTCGTAATCCTTTATCAACTCCGGCCATCTCCTCTGTCTCATATTCAACTCCTTCTGTGTGAAGACATATTTTAGACTCTTGTGGTCCGTGTATATCTTACATTTTTCCCCGTAAAGATAATGTCGCTATATCTTTAAGGCAAAAACTACAGCGGCCAGTTCCAGATCATGAGTAGGGTAAACTTTCTCATAATCCTTCAACTGTCGTGATGCATACGCAATGACCTTGCCATGCTGCATGAGCACGCAACCAAGTTCTCTATGCGAAGCATCGCTATAAACTACAAAATTTCCTGTGTCATCGGGTAATGACAAAACAGGTGCTTCACTAAATTTCTTCTTCAGTTCTTGAAAACTGTCCTTGCATTTCTTCGTCCA
The DNA here is from genome assembly GCA_016801055.1 of Panax notoginseng. Taxonomy (NCBI): domain Eukaryota; kingdom Viridiplantae; phylum Streptophyta; class Magnoliopsida; order Apiales; family Araliaceae; genus Panax; species Panax notoginseng. The sequence goes on from CM029016.1 coordinate 69,538,953, forward strand.
CTCGTATTTCACCATCTTCCTTGTTAAGTTAGTCAACGGAGTAGCTATCTTTGAAAAATCCTGGATAAATCTCTGATAGTATCCTGCTAACCCTAAGAAACTCCGCACCTCTGTCGGTGTTTTCGGTTGTTCCCAATTCATCGCGGTTTCCACCTTTGCTGGATCCACTGAAATCCCCTCCTGGTCAATGACATGTCCTAAAAATTGTACCCTCTCTAACCAAAATTCACACTTTATGAATTTCACATATAACTTCTCCTTCCTTAGTGTTTCCAACACTATTCTCAGGTGTTCAGCATGATCTTCTAAATTCTTAGAATAGACTAGAATATCATCGATAAACACCACAACGAACTTGTCCAAATATTGTTTGAACACTCTGTTCATCATATCCATAAATGCAGCTGGTGCATTAGTCAACCCAAATGACATCACCAAAAACTCGTAATAACCATAACGAGTCCTGAATGCCGTCTATGGTACGTCTTCATTCCTAACCTTCAGCTGATGATACCCCGTCCTTAAATCTATTTTAGAAAAATACTTTGGCCCTTTCAACTGATCAAAAAGATCATCACTCATGGGCAATGAGTACTTATTCTTTATCGTCAACTTGTTCAACTCTCGGTAGTCGATACAAAGTCTTAATGATCCGTCCTTCTTCTTGACAAAAAGTACCGGTGCTCCCTACGGTGAAACACTCGGTTGAATGTACTTGCTGTCCAATAGTTCTTGCAACTACACCATTAACTCCTTCATCTCCACTGGCGCCATACGATACGGTGCCCTGGAAACTGGTGCCGATCTTGGCACAATGTCTATTACGAACTCGGTCCCCCTATCTGGCGGAAGACCCAACAACTCACTTGGAAATACATCCATGAATTCACTCACTATAGGTATTTGTTCCATGGTCGCTCCCACTCTCTGGGTATCAACAACATGGCATAGGTAACCTACACACCCCTTCCTCAATAATTTCCTAGTTTGTGTCATGGTAAGATAACACGAACGTCCCGATAATTTATTACCGTAAAATATTACATGAGGTTGTCTTAATGTTTTAATATTTACACATTTCTTTTGACAATCTATAATTGCCCCATGGTTAACCAACCAATCCATTCCGAGAATTACGTCGAATTCTCCTAACTTTATCGGTATCAAATCTACCGATAATTTACAACCCCGAATGTCTATGCAACAACTCCTATGAATATCTTCAACAGGAATTATCTCTTCGTTTGCTACCTTAATATTTAAAGGTATAGGCAACTTTTCAGGAAGTAATCCTAATCGTCTAGCAAAATCACATGCGATAAATGAACAAGTAGCACCCGAGTCAAACAGCACACATGCATTTAGGTAGTTGATCGGAATAATACCTGCGACTACGTCCCCTGAGGCCATTGCATCTTGGGCTGTCATGTTAAAGGTACGGGCCATCAGCCTACCCGGCTGTGCTGGACCCCCAATAGTTAATTTATCACTATTGGCGCCCTTATTCCCGTCCGTCCCCTTCTTTGGGCAGTTTTTACCATGTGGTTAGTTGACCCACACACAAAACATCCATGATTCTTCTTCAGACTTGGACAATTAGGCTCAATGTGCCCCTCCTGTCCACAATTGTAACACACAACCTTACCCTTGAGATAAACTCCTAAGTGAGTCTTCCCACAGGTCTTTTAGGCCTCCATCCTCCTCTTTGGGTCTCCTTGTTTCACTCCAGTATTCCCAGAGTTAAATACCTTCCACTTCTGTCCCTCGCCACTCCCGCTGGCTCCTTCGATCTTCACTCCCCCATCCACTTTCCCCTTATTCTTCTTATCTTTGTGGTACTGGCTCAATGCCTCGCTACCACCTTCGGCGATTATCGCCTTCTCTAAAATAGTCGCAAATGAAGTACTCTGGAACACAGAAATACGGTTATAAAGCCAGGGTTTCAAGCCCTACTCGAACCGTCGGGCCTTCCTAACCTCGGTGTCCACTTGGTGTGGAGCGAACCTCGCCAGTTCATTAAACTTGGCGGCGTATTGGGGAACCGTCATGTCCCCTTGTTTTAATTCCAAAAATCGCATCTCCATCCTTCCTTGCATGCTTGTGGGAAAGTAGTTCTCGAAGAATATCTCCTTGAACCTCACCCACGTTAGAACTTCTATCCCGGCCCTAGCCTGATTGGCCTCCCACCAAAAGTTGGCCTCTCCCTTCATCATGTAGGTTGCAAAGGCAACCTTATGGGCCTCGTCGACATTTGCTATGACAAATGCCTTCTCGATTTCCTTCACCCACGTTTGGGCTTTGTTAGGGTCCGTAGTTCCTTTAAACTCCTGTGGACCCACGCTCTTGAAATCCTTAAATGTAGTAGCTCGTACTACACCAGGATTTACGGGGATGTTAGCCCCAGTTCTATTAAACGCTGCTGTTAAAAGATTTACAAACTCCTGCAAGGGGTTAACCGGACCTCCCTTTGGTTGATTTATGTTAGTGCCTTGATTACGTGGTACCCTTCTTGGCGGCATTTTGCTGTTACAATAAACAACACATTTCGTTATTATTCGTTTCCTGTTAGTTAGTTATTATTCAAGTTCAAACAATAACTTAAACATTCATTACTCAACATGTTCCGAAAAAGACTTATATTAATTCATTGTAGTAGAACACTACATAAGTTACATTACACAGCCTAAGCTAATTACAATACTTTCCTGCAATTACTTTCCAAAAATTGGGATTTACAAAAGACTACCCTTTGTTATAAAAAAGAGGGTTTTACGTCACTACTAGATACAAAATATTTACATATTTAAACTATTCTAGCCACTACTAGATCACATCTGCCATAAGGCATTCTCAAAATATGCTTTGGCAAGACCGATAATAATATCACGGCTGATAGTATGCCGCGTCTGCCCTGCCTCTACGGGATAACGAGCTACCTGCAGCTAGAAGTCCGCATGAGAACTCCTATGGATATAGGACATTCTCACTATCTTTTGCTTTTTGGACTTTAGCTTACTCCTGAGCTCAAAGACCTCCTGTTTCAGCTCATGGACCTTGTCCTCGGCCAAAACCCTTTCATCATGTTCCTGCTCCCACATGGACTCCACGTCCGTCTTATCTTCTATAACAGCCTGGAGCTCTGCTTTCAGCTCCTTAACCTCCTGATAGTAGTGGATGTTTCTATCCAACACTAACATAAAGAGTGACATTATTGACTCCCCCAGAGCCATCTCTGTTGCTATAGCTACTGGGTTGAAGGATACTTCCTCTACCTCTTCCTTCAACATGCCGTCAAACACAGACATATAGTCTAAGCTCTCTGAGTCTCCAGACTCAACCACCACTACTTCAGGCTCTGATGCTATGGGGTTCGGTATAATCTCTACCTGATTAACAGACCATTCGCTGACTACTTGTACATCTATAAATTCTCCTGACATCTACAACAACACAATAAGTTTAATTAGTAAACGTCAGTAGAATAATAAAAACACATAACATATATAATGCATTTTTATAAGTTAATTTTCATCTTTTATTTCTTTGACTTTTCTTAAGGTTATGACTTAAGATTTAAATCCCCCCTTAAGTTTTATAACCTAAGGCTTTGATACCAACCTATGACGCCCCCAAATCCGAGTATCTTCCAACCCGATAGATAGTGCTCCACGGTGCTACAGTTCACACAAACATTCAACTGAAATGCCTCAAAAGAACGAATATGTCTTATATATATTCAAAATAATATTAACATTCCACAGGTTCTTTATAACCATTACATTTGTTCTTGTCATAATATAAAATATTATGATTACAAAATCTATACTATTACATAAGTAATCTACGGGTTCACCTTAGCCTTCCCTTTATCCTTGACGGATCCATCAGTCCGTTCGGTCTTAGCTGCATTCGTATGGTTCAAGCAAGAGTGAGCCTAACTAGCTCAGCAAATACAACAATTCTATTAAACTAACATGCTTGAAACATAGGAATATTATATCTTTAATAACTGAACAATAGTTACGAAATACTATTGATAATTCAAAATAGCACTTCTTTTCATTCAAAATGTTTTACAACAACAATATTCAATAAAACATCAATTCTGGTCCAAGACCATGAGCATTTCATAAGTACTTTGAAAAGGACATCCCGATACTAAGTCCGTAAGTTTGATATAGCTTACGAGCACTTCTAGGTGATCAGCCTATAGTACTCTATGTTGATCAACACTACATTCATTAAACGTGTATACGTTTAAGTTGTGGCAACCTCACGTGCCTGTCGTTTGACGACAAAATATTTTAGCATACTCAGTCTTTGTTTGAAAACAACACCAATATTAGTTTGGTAAAACGTTAACCATACTTTGATAGATTATAATAAATCCACATATCGTAAGTCTAGCCAAAAGAATTGGCGTTGACTTCATTAGATATTAACTCATGCGTAAGAATACATGAATCACAAAGACTTGTCCAGATCAAACTGGAACAAGGGTTAGAGTACTTGCCTTTAGCGTCTGCTTATAGATATAACACGTGCACTTTAGGTCTTTAAGGTCTCTACAGTAGATGATAAAATCACATAGCACATTAGGTCATGAATAATCATACATAGTTCTTAAAGAATCTTACCCTTCTTCTCAATCTAATTATAACTTAGATTTGTTATTATTGGTTCCGGCTTTTCGTTACATCGATCTTACCTTCACATTATGTTCATGTTTGATTACTTATCTTCAACCTTTAGGCAACATAATTAAGGTTTAACAATACCTTACAATGCTTCATTAAGTTCCTTAGTTCATTACTAATGAGTTACCCTTCATGTTATACTTGTAAACTTTCTTCTCTGTCGAAACCTTAGGGCTGGTGCTGTGGCGCCGACTATTACTCTCTGTGTCGCGCTGCGGCGTCACATGATAATGCCTAGAAATCGGACTTGGCGCTGAGTCTATGTGCTAATCTCCGAGCCACGTCGTGAAACTATAGAAAGTTATGACACTGTGCCTGGCGCTGCAGCGCCATCAATTAGCCTTGGGTTGGCGCTGCGGTGCCAACTTTGTGCCTCAGATAACTTTAACAGATTTTCAACTTTGCAAATTTCCCGGACGCATAAATTCTTTGTTATAAGTCCGAATTGGCTCGTTCAAGAGCCTACGATTCATAAATCGCATACTCTATGTGTTCATGTAAGAATTTTATCTATTCGACTTTGTTTGCTAAAAATTCACCTATTAGTCCATTTTTAACGAAAACGATAAACGTTCGTGAACGTTCAACGCTCGTTTCTTCATTCTAAGTCAGAATTCGGCCATTTTCGAGTTCTCAACTCTATAATGCCAAATACAACTTGTCTCCATCGAAAACCAACGTTTCTGAGTTTAATCACAAAATATGACTTCAATTTCGAGAATTTCACGAATTCGACGATTCTCGTCCAATCGTGTGATTCCAGCAAAACTTCCTTACTAACGATTTGTTCATCATTCCAAATACATTCATTTCATTAACTAGACATCTCAACCTATATATTACAATAACTTATATTCAAATTAGGTTATGACTTATTTCTTATATGTTCATAACTTAACTAGTTCTTCATTACAAAGTTTCATTGTCTTATGACTTATTAACGAATTAAGTCTTTTATCCCACATTCTTCTATTATAGGAATCATACCAACTTTCTAAAGTAATCATATGACAACTCATCAATGTTCTTCATAAGTTTATGACTTGTTTAGGTTCAAGTTACTTATTCATAACTTATTCGGTTTAAGTCCATTGCTTATCCACTTCTCATATGTTCTTAGCATATAAGTTCATTAGGTTATACTTCTCTTATCACCCTACTATGAAATAGATGGAAGATAAATATATGAGAAGAGCCTTACCCTTGATGAACTAGTCCTTCTTCTTCTTGGAAAATCTAATAATGGAAGGTTGGGCTTACAAGTGCTTATTCTCTCTACAAAATAAGTTACTTATCTTGGATGAAATAACAACCAAATAATGAGCCATATCCTCTTCTATTTATAGGATTTCTAAAGTGAGGGTAAAAGGGTCATTAAGGCATCCCACCTCCTTAAGTCACCTCCTTACTATTCATTACTTGTTAACCACAACTCTTATCCCTTAATTGGTCATTACTCAAAGTTCTTGCCCATCAAGTTCACCCATGGGTTGCACCATGGATCTTGCTTTACCCATTGGATCATCCTTTGGGCTTAGACTTAATTAATTAGATTATGTCTTGTAGCTCACATTAATTTAATTTGGGCTTCCTATTAATCCATTTTGCTTAACCTTAATAAACCCTTGGGCTTAAACATTATTTCATCTTGGGCTTGACCCTTAATGATTATTGGATTTGTATTTCCTGCACAATCCACAATTTTATTCCATTAGAATTAATACTTACCATTCTCAATTTAAGTCCGCATGCGAAATTTTACATTTTCCATACTTATATTATTATTACATAATCTATCTCACCTTGATATTTTAACATTATATATTTGTCGAAAGTTCAAAAATAATTCCCGAGCAATAAACGATGAATAATGTTTTTCCGTAAACTTTCTCGGAAAACTTTTATTTTCGTCTTAGAAATTCAAACACTTTAATTCCTTCACGTAGTTCAAATACTACGATATTCCGACGTTTCTAGGTTATAGAACTACATTTATCTTACTAACACATAATGATAATAAATAATATTATTTTATTCATTATTAAAGTATTTACAAAAGGTTCGATTTTTTGGGGCGTTGCAAAGTCTACATTGAGGACCCATCTTTGTGCGTTGTGGGGGTGCAATAGGTACATATACAGTACAACCAAATGTGTGCACGTAAAAAATATTTGGTTGTTGGCCAAGCACAAGTTGCAATGGTGAGAATTAATGATAAGTAGTTGACCTAATGCTAACTAATGATGCAACATGTAAAATAACATGACCCCAAGCATAAACTGGTAATTTTGATTTCATAAGCAAAGGTCGAGCAATAATTTGAAGTCTTTTGATAAGATATTCAGCAAAACCATTTTGAGTATGTGTATGGACAACATGATGTTCAACATCAATTCCAATTTACATGCAATAATCATCAAAAGCTTGAGATGTGAATTCACTAGCATTATCTAAACGAATTTTCCTAATTGGATAATCAGGAAATTGTGCTATCAACCTAATTATTTAAGCAAGAAGTCTAGCAAATGCAACATTTGTAGTAGAAAGTATGTAAAGCCTCCAAATTCGGGTACTTAAAACCAACTCGGTGCTTCACGATATCATTTCTATGAGCGAAATAATACTAATAATAATAACAATAATATAAATATTAAACTTAATTTACATATCAGAGTCTATTCCCAAGCATGCAACCTTTAAACATTCATTACAATACATGATAGATAATATATATCATTCTCATCTTAATAAAACCAAACTATTACATAATATATAGCATAACACTCATTCAGCAACTTTTCCTTTTCCTTTGTTCTTGACAGAGCCTTTTGGTTGTTCACACTTAGCTGAAAACATTTAAATTAAGCAAGGATGAGCATTTGAGTGCCCAGCAAGTAATAACAATTATAAATATTAGCTGAAAGGATTAAATATTTTTTTTGTACTACCCTTCTACAACAAATCAATAGTTGTGAAGTAAATTGATCCGATAATAATAATTTAACAACTCTATATCAAAATTTTGAAACTACATACTGACTATAAATAGGGTTAAGGTGACATACTATGAACATTATTTTCAATTTTTGAATAGGTTTAGCAGAACTTCATCCGCAAACCATCATAACTTAAGGGCACGGTGGGTGATCAGCCCGTTATGCCTTGTATTGATCAATACTACATGCAAGAATGATATTATCGTTCACTCTGTCCACCTTGGGTGCATAAAAGTTTTTCCATGTTCGGGATGTTCATACATAGTCGGGAATCCGAGCCAAAACAATTTGATTGGATACAAAAAGGTTTTATCATATTCAACGATATTTCTAAATCTGTGTCTAGCTGATCAAATAGCTTAGACGACTTTTAATTAATGTATACATACTGGCAATATATATATATATATATATATATATATATATATATATATATATATATATATATCAACATGTGATTAAATATAATGATTATCCAAGTGGAAACACTTGTATAACCATATTTAGAAATTAACGAACAGAATAAATATTTGAATAATAATATAATACAATATTGATAATCAATGATCGGATATAATAAATATAACAATAGGGTTAATAATCTGGTACAATAATAATATAATTCTGAAACTTTCTTACTCATGTCCATTGCATAAAGAAAATGCAAAGGTAGGATACTTGCCTGGTCTGCTGCTTACAATACGCAACTTAGTTTTTATCTTTTATATAACAACCTATTAGTAATAAGATCATTTTACTAATTAAAATAACATATCGTAACATAGAAAACTGCTTATTGCAGTCAGCACATAACCTAATCACATTGCCACACATGTTTAACAGTCATCGAATCACAAACAAACACGTATTTAATCAAATTATCTAAGTCCAGATCAATTTCTAAAACATGTCGGTGTACCGACTACTTAATCAGGTAATTATCGAGTCTAAGACTTTATTCTGAAGTTCAATATCTGTAAGTATCAGCCATATTATTTTTGAATGACATATAATAATTTTTAAACATTTATTATAATTTATCATGAATTTTCAAACACCGGAATCATTATTAAATGATTTAAATATTAAACAATTCTATTATCATTAATATTTAATTAATATTAAACTATTAATGAAACCGTTGCCAAAATATTAAAGTTATAATAACTCAAAATATTTTTAAAACATTAATATTACCCTTAAATGATTTTTAAAATATTTAAAATCATTTTTAAATAATCACCATTAATATTAAAATATTAATGTATTATTGACCAAAATATTAAAAGTCATTAAGTATAACTTAAAATATTTTTAATTCATTTATATCCTTTTTAAATAATTTTTAAATTAATAAAACTATTTTTAAACAATTTAATTAATATAATTATTAAATAAATTTAATATCATTAATGCTAAATTAATATCATTAGTATTAAATTATTAATAAAATTATCCTTTAAATATTAAAAGTTAAATTTTATAATTTAAAATATCTTTAAACATTTTATTTTCATTTAAAATAATTTTTATAATATTAAAATCATTTTTAAACTAAATTATTTAATATAATTATTAAATAATTCTAATATCATTAATATTGAATTAATTAATAAAATTTACCTTTAAATATTGAAAGTTATATTTTATAACTTAAAATATTTTTAAATACCTTATTATTATTTAAAATAATTTTTAATATAATAAAATCATTTATTTATTTATTTATTTATTTATTTAATTCATTTATTATTTAACTAAATTATCATTATTATTAATTTATTAATGAATTTCATCACAAAATATTAAAAGTCATTAAAAATAACTTAAAATATTTTCTTATACCATAATATAATTTTAAATGATTTGTTAAGTATTAAAATTCTTTTTAAATAATTTATTTAATATAATAATTAAATAAATTAAATACCTTTAGTATTTCAAAAATATTAATTATTTATGAAATATATTAAAAATTATTAAAAACAAATTTTCAGACTTTAAAATAATTTTTAAGAATTTAATTTATATTTTTAATAATTAAAAACTAATTTTCTATAATTATTTAATAAAAATATAATTTTCAGAAATTAAGTGTCGCTAAAGACTGCCTACAGCGACAGAACCGTCGCTATAGGTGTTCTTCATCAAACCCAGAACATTCATGTCAGTGAACGAGTGACCAAGTTTGACCATGAATCAATTACTGTGTATTGAGTTTCTGGGATACCTATTGATATGATATTGTAGTGTTAGTGTAGCACTACAAGTATTAATCAAGTTTGGGTCAGATTACAACATACAAGCAAGATATGAAAGCTCAAACTATCTGTCAGAACTATTATTTGTTTTCTGGGTTACCCAGAAAACAAGATCAGTTCGATTGATCACTTTTGGGCTTCCAGAACTTGCTTTCTGTGTTATGTTATAGTGATCTAATGGTTTTAATGTGTATCCAACATGACAAGGAAGAGATCTTATACATTAAATCACCAAAACAACAACAGATCAAACAGATATAAGCTGATCAAAACATGTCAGACGACATGTTCAAGCGTTTTCTGGGTTACCCAGAAAACAGCTTTCATGTTCGTCCGGCTTGGTTTGACCGTTCACTACGATCCACCTATTTGATTATTAGGAGATTTTAAGGCATAAACATGTAGTATAACCTACATACTACAACTTAGATGCATCAAAAATATCAAAACAACTAACAACCGAAAGATCTGGGCCCATGAACTTGCTGTTAGAGCTTTCTGGGCAAGTTCATGGCTGCCCAAATTTCAACCAGTCAATGCCGGTTAACGTGGTTTGACCACGAATAACTTGCAATCTGGACCTGATCTAAGCCTGACTCTTGATCCAGATCAAAGAGCACATAACAGACTACATATCTAAAATATATAACAATCAAAAACATAAACCGAGAAAGATCTACAGCCTCTGACATTCATTGTCAGAACACAAAACAAAATTTTTCCAGATTTTGTAAAACTTCAATTTTGAGTATCTAGATGTTATGGATCCACTATGCACTAACCCATATCACTTAGTTACACATCATACAACATATTTTAACACTAAAACATAACTTTTAACACAAGATTAAAGATCAGAATATATAGCTTGGGTTTTTATACCTTCTATGATCAATTCTGATTCTAGGCCACTGATTATGCATGTTGACACGAAGAGACCAAGCCTTAAACAAACGGATTCGGTGTTATAACGAATCCGTAGTGTTAAATTATATGTTTTTGTTCAAAATCTTCAAGAACATCAAGAACAGTACAATTTGCATAATTTAATTATGTGATTATGTGTTGTAAATGGTTAAAATCATTTTATAAATGTTGGGTTATGTTTATGCATGAATTATAACATGTGTATATGATTAATTTTGTGTCGTAGTAATTTAATTGGAAATTTTTTGGCTGTGTTCTGCAATTTTCGCGAATTGCAGAACAGTTTCTGGCTCGCCGCGCCGCGGCGCCAGTCCAGCGACTTAAGTCCCGCGCCGCAGCGCCAAGTGTCCGGCCGCAGCGCCATCGCGCCGCAGCGCCAAGATCAAGTGTAACAGTGGCGCCGCAGCGCCACTCTCCAGAAAGTACATAAATGGATTTTTTTTAAAAAAGTTTAAGTCTAGCAATGTGTTAGTAACTTAATGTAATAAACATAAAACTATGTTAGAAGTATAATGTGATGTTAAAATAGATGTTTAACATGTAAATAACATAAATACATGTGGATTGAATTATTGACTTCATATTAAATTATTATTCATGAAGTGATATTATGTGACAATAAATGTGATAACTTGACTAATATAGTTAATAATCAAAGTAGACAAAGAGAATGAGTTTTGATGATTAGCTAAGTTATAATTTACTGGTATTGTGAATGTGAATGGTATGTAGGATTAAAATCAGAGAACGAGTGTAGTTAAAGTGTAATCTACGAACGAGGCAAGTTTCCTAACCCTACTTGTTATCGTTATATAAGTTGATTAACTCACCTTTCTACATTGAGCAATTTCTCATTATTATTGATCAAGTCTGTTTTGTATATTAAAGTTTATAAATCTTTTAAGCATGATGCTGTTATACAATACTTATTCTATTGTATACCTTTTGAGATTTTATTCAATTAAGTTATCAATTATTGTTAAACCTTGTTAGACTAGCGAACCCTTTTTCATTCGACTAGTCCATAGTTGATGAGCGTTTTAAATTTCAGAACCCTTGATGAATTATCCAAACCAAACTTCCTTTGGTGCGGACTCGAATGTCAAACTGAGATGAACAACCCTGTATAGGGGATTATTTACGCTTTAGCGTTAAGATATTGTGCACAGTATGGTACTAAGGGCTGATCCCCCTAAGTACGAGAAGAAAGGTCCATAGTCTTATGACTGTTAAAGGTTTCAAGTATAACCTTTGACAACCTAGGACATAGTTCAAGGTCTTATGACCCTCATAAATTCTTTTGATTCTTGTTATTCATTTTTGATTCAAAAGTTGAGCTTTTATATTCGAAGTTATTATTTTTCCTCGCATGTTATTATATTGTTGTTTTCATTATTATACTTGTGGGCAATCGTTCTCACTCTTGCATAATAATAACATTGCAGTTAAGAACGAAAGAACCGATGAACCTTCCACTAGTAAAGGCAAGGGCAAAGTTAGCAAGTGACGAAGACTTGTTGTTTTATATGATGATGTATTTGTTTAAGACTTGAGTTAATGTTATCGTTTAAGACTTATTTGTTTATGATTCCGCACAGATGTTTAAGGTTAGTTTAACCTGGGATTGTATTATTATTATTTAGATGTTGTAACCCTTAAGGGGAAGATTTTATTTCTATCTATTGCATGGTTTGCATTTATTATGGGTAGATAGATAGATGATATTTGTATCGTGAACACCAAATCCTGTGGAAATGGAAGTACCAGATTTGGGGGTGTCACATGTTGGTATCAGAGCTGTAGGTTATGAACCTTAGGTGGGGGAAAAACCTTAGGTAATAGCCTTATAGAAAGAACATAGTGAAGGAAAATTCTTATCGAGTTCTAAGAGATGAATTTCTTAATTCATTGAAGATAATAAAAGACTCTATGTGCTTATGTGTTAATCTATGTGTTCGCTAGCACGGATTAGTAACTAAAACTTAAAATTTTGTTGTCAGGATGTAAGTTGTTGGAGGAGCTAGTCGAGCTGGGGGGGAGGAACCCCGAGTGTCTACTGAGGAGGAGCTCCGAGACATTCATGTTGTCAGGGAGCAGTTGATTCAGAGAGAGCCGTCTCCATTGATCACTGTTGTTGGTCAGGAGCATGAGCCTGAGACTGATCCTGAGGAGGATCCTGAGGAAGAGTTTGATAAGGAAGAGGAAGAAGAGGAGTTACCATGGTACACTGTTGATGCTGAGATGTATGACACGTTATACGACCGTAACGTCAAATTACAAGACGAGGTCAGGAATTGACTGAGCGAGCGACAGTTCAGCAGTCTACTCTAGAGGAGAAGTAGAGGGATATTTTGACTCTTCACTCACGATTGGGAAATGTAGAATGGGATTTGGTCCATGAGAAGGGTCAAACCGAGGATAAGACCGAGGAGATAGAGAAACTGAAGAAGGAACCGAAGGAAACCTCCGCAAGACTGAAAATAGTAGAGGAATGATGGGTAAGAGAATCACGTCGAGCTGATCGTGCAGAAGATGATAGTCGTGCAAAGAAGGCGAAGATTGGGGAGACATACTCTATACTTAACAAGGCAATGAATAAGACTCAAGATCGAGTTTTGAGGTATCCCATCCAATTCGAAGGGCTTCCATTGTATATGATGGATCGCAGGACGATGTATCGCATCTTAGAAGAGGAGCGTAGAAAGGCTATTCAATACCTTGATCGGCAGTGATATGATTTGCTTAATTCTGTGAAGAACTTAATTAGTTTTTTACCGATGTATTTATGAACAAAGGAATAGTTTAAATGTTTTAAATCCTGTGGATTTTTTATTCCAGGATAGTTGATGTAAATAGCAGTTATGCTATCGTTTAATGTTAAAACTTTTGATTTGAATGAAAATATATCAAGTTGTTTGAGATGATGTATTAAATGAGTATGTTAATTGTTAAGAAATGCCTTAACTATTTAGAGAAATAAATAAAGTTCTAATAAGCGTTTATTTAACAGAAAAATGCCACCAAGGAGAAGACAACAACGTCAACCGGCTCAGGAAGAGTCAACCAATATTAACAATAATGCCAATGCTAATCCCGTTCAGCAGTTGGTGAACTTACTAACTGGAGCCATGAATAATCAACCTCAAGCTCCACCAAACACAATGTTTAAAGACTTCAAGGCGGTGGGACCGCCAGAGTTCCAAGGTTCCATGAACCCAATCGAAGCTCAAATGTAGGTTATGGAGATGGAGAAGGTTTTCGACGTTGCTAGGGTTAGAGAAGACCAGAAGACCGCTTTTGCAACGTTTATGCAGAAGTCTGAGGCTAGCTACTGGTGGCAAGCAAACAAAGTGCGAGGAGGTGAAGGTGTAATTACGTGGGAGAGATTTAAATAGATGTTTTTCAAAATGTACTTCCCAACTAGTTCGCAGAATCAGATGGAGGTTCAATTTCTAGAACTGAAGCAGGGAAACATGAGCGTACCTGACTACGCGGCTAAATTCAACGAGTTGGCAAGGTTCGCCCCGTACCAAGTACACACTGACGAGAGAAAAGCTAGAAGATTCGAACAAGGGCTAAAGCCTTGGGTATACAACAAGGTATCAATGTTTCAGCTAAACACGTTTGCCGGAGTATTAGAAAAGGCCATCCTCGCTGAAGGTGAAAGCGATGCGGTGACCAAATATAATCAAGAGCAGAAGAAGAAGAAGAGTGAAAATGAAGGTAACAACAAGACTAGTGGGAGTAGCACTGGGGGTAATCATAATCAGAAGAGGAAGTGGACGGATAACTCGTCAGCTGGAAGTCAACAAGGAGGGCAGAAGAAAAAGATTGAAGCATGCCCGACCTGCGGGAAAGCTCATCTAGGAGTTTGTATGAAGGGAAAGAGAGTATGCTACAATTGTGGTCAGGAAAGCCACATATCACCTAATTGTCCTAACCCAAAGAAGGGTGCTTGTTTCACTTGTGGTTCGAAGGATCATCTAGCAAGAGACTGCCCTCAGAAGGGATCAGGAGGAGCAGTACCAGGAGGTAACCGTGGAAATAACAGTGGAAATGCCTTAACCATCACCGGACCAACCGCAACAAACCGACCGACTGCCAGAACTTTTAATATGACAGTGCAGGACGCAATCCAATCTCGTGACGTGGTGTCAGGTATCATTCCGATCAATGAAATTAATGCTTATGTTTTATTTGATTCGGGTGCTACTTGTTCCTTTATATCCGAAGACTTTGCTAATAGTTTAGATTTGCTTATGGATGAGTTGGAATATCTCATGAATATAGAAATTACGAATAGAGAGATAATTCCTGTTAAGTACGTGTTTAAGAACTGTAAGGTGAATATTAAGGGTAATATCATAAACGTAGATCTTATCCCTATTCGATTTGGGGAATTTGATGTTATTTTGGGTATGGATTGGTTATCCAATTATGAGGCGGTAATTGACTGCTAGAAGAAGCGTATTAACCTTATAACTCCGTCAAAGGTTGTGTTTTATGGTAGCAAGTCGCCTAGACAAGCGAGTTGTATGACGATGATGCAGGCCAGGAGGTTGTTAAGACAAGACTGCGTAGGATATCTAGCTTACATAGTCGACAGTCGAAAAGAGAATTCGAAGGTAGAAGAGTTACTGATTGTGAGGGAATTCGTCGACGTATTTCCAAACGACTTGCCAGGACTTCCACCAGATAGAGAGGTAGATTTTGTGATCGATTTGGCGCCCGGAACCGCTCCAATATCTAAGGCACCATACAGAATGGCACCAGTAGAGATGAAAGAATTAATGGTACAATTACAAGAATTGCTAGACAAAAAGTACATTCAACTGAGCGTATCGTCGTGGGGAGCGCCGGTGTTGTTTGTGAAAAAGAAGGACGAATCGATGCGGCTCTGCATTGACTACAGAGAACTGAACAAGGTCACGATTAAGAATAGATATCCATTACCAAGAATCGACGATCTGTTTGATCAATTAAAGGGAGCAAGATACTTTTCCAAGATAGACTTGAGGAGTGGTTATCACCAACTGAAGGTGAGGCCAGAGGATGTACCGAAGACAGCATTCAGAATGCGATACGATCACTACGAATTTTTAGTAATGTCATTTGGTCTAACGAATTCTCCTGCAGCATTTGTGGGACTAATGAATGGTGTGTTCAAGCCGTTTTTGGACAAATTCATGGTGGTACTTATAGACGACATTCTGGTATATTCCAAAACCAAAGAAGAACACGAAGAACATTTAAGATTAACGTTGGAAGTATTGAGAAGGGAGAAGTTGTATGCTAAATTTTCAAAATGCGAATTCTGGATCGAGCGAGTACAATTTCTTGGTCACGTGATCGATAAAAAAAGAATTTTGGTAGATCCATCTAAAGTCAAAGCCATGATTAACTGGGATCAGCCGAGAACGCCGTTAGAAGTAAGAAGTTTTCTTGGATTGGCGGGATATTATAGAAGATTCATTTAAGATTTTTCCAAGATCGCAACTCCGTTAACGAATTTAACTCGAAAAGCTATGAAATTTGTTTAGACGGAGAAGTGTGAGGAGAGCTTTCAATAATTAAAGAAGAGGTTGAGTACGACACCTGCGTTATCTCTTCCGGATGATACATGCAATTTTGTTATTTTTAGTGATGCGTCGCATAAAGGACTTGGTTGTGTGCTGATGCAAAATGGTAAAGTCATTGCGTATACATCACGACAATTGAAGGATTACGAGAAGGGGTATCTGACCCATGATTTAGAGTTAGCTGCAGTTGTATTTGCTTTGAAAATTTGGAGGCACTATCTCTACGGGGAGAAGTGTGAAATATATACGGACCACAAGAGTCTGAAATATATTTTCACACAAAAGGACTTAAATATGCATCAGAGAAGATGGTTGGAATTAATCAAGGATTACAACTGTGAGATTTTATACCATCAGGGTAAGGTGAATGTGGTTGTCGATGCCTTAAGTAGAAAGGATCGTGAGAAATTGATGATGTTAACTGCTCAGGAAGAGCTAATTGTGGAAATGGAGAAACTGGAATAGGAAGTGAAGTATCCAATAAAGATTGATGAGAAGCTATTTCAGATGCAATCTGGTACAACTCTACTAGATAAAGTGAAGGAGGCTCAGCTTCAGGATGATGAATGCAAAAAGGTAACAAAGAAGACATCTGAAGGAACTGAGCTGAGATTTAAGATGGATAAGGAAGGAATACTGAGATTTGAGAGTAGAAATTGGGTACCGCTAGTACAAGAGATTAAGGAAGATATTTTAAGCGAGGCTCATAGTTCACGATATTCGATTCACCCTGGTAGTACCAAGATGTACCAAGATTTTAGGCAACATTTCTGGTGGCCGAATTTGAAGCGTGATGTTGCAGAATGTGTTGCCAAGTGTCTGACCTGTCAGAAAGTGAAAGCGGAACATCAGAGACCGAGTGGATTGTTACAACCGTTAGAGATCCCAGAGTGGAAATGGGAACATATTACAATGGACTTCGTGGTTGGCCTTCCGACGACTCAGAAAGGCTACGACGCAGTATGGGTTATCGTTGATCGACTGACGAAATCTACACACTTCCTTCCGATCAAAATAAGATTTAACTTAGATCAGTTGGCCAGGCTATACATAAAAGAGATTCTTTCGAGGCACGGAGTTCTGGTATCAATTGTTTCAGATAGGGATCCGCGCTTCACATCAAATTTCTAGAAACGTCTTCAGGAATGCATGGGTACGCAATTGCGAATGAGTACAGCTTACCACCCTCAAACAGACGGACAGAGTGAGAGAAAAATTCAGACATTAGAAGATATGCTAAGAGCCTGTGTGATGGACTTTAAAGGAAATTGGGATGATCACCTACCATTAGTAGAGTTCTGCTACAACAACAGTTACCACGCTAGTATAGGCATGCCGCCTTACGAAGCGTTATATGGCAGAAAGTGCAGAACTCCGCTTTACTGGGATGAAGTTGGTGAAAGACAATTGCTAGGGCCAGAATTGGTACAGCAGACGACATAAATAGTCAAAGTAATTCGAGTACGACTGGTAGCGGCTCAAGATCGACAGAAGAAATACACTAATCCACATCGTAAAACTATCGAGTTTGAATCAGGTAGTTATGTTTTCTTGAAGGTCTCTCCCTGGAAAGGGAAGATCAGGTTCGGAAAGAAAGGGAAATTGAGCCCAAGATTCATTGGACCCTTTGAAGTACTGAGAAGAATCCGAGAAGTTATGTACGAGGTAGCCTTACCTCCAGCACTTGAGAATGTCCACAACGTCTTCCATGTTTCTGTATTACGACCATACAAAGCCAATTACAAGTATGTAATTGAATACGAACCCCTGCATTTTGAGAAAGACTTATCTTACGAAGAAATTCCTGTCCAAATTGTCGACCGAAAAGAACAAGTTCTCAGAAATAAAGTTATACCTTTTGTTAAGGTAATTTGGAGAAACCACAATGCTGAAGAAGCTACGTGGGAACTCGAAGAGAATATGATGAAGAATTACCCTCATTTATTTACTTAAATTATGTGTAAGCGATTCTGGGGACAGAATCATTGTAAGGGAGGGGGGGAGAATGTAACGGGTCGAAATTTTTGAGTCGTGATTCTGGGGACAAAATCCTTTTAAGGGGGAAAGATGTGACGAATGAGATTTTTGTAATTTAATTTTAATATTTATTGAATTAAATAAATATTTTTCGATGATTTAATTATTGGATTAAATAATTATTTGATGCAATTGTGGTAGATTAATTTAATTATATGTGTTACATTTATTAAATTAATGTAGAGAATAATTATTATTCAAATATTTAATTATGTGAGCTTATCGAATTAAATGAAATATTTAATTAAGCATGATGTTATTTAATTAATTTAATTATTAATTAGAGAGTTAATAATTTGACATTATTTATAAATGAGAAAATTAATAATGTGACTATGTGAAATTATGAAAAATTATTATATTTTATTTAAAATAAATTAAATAAAACATTGGATTTATTTTTATGAAGGAGTGTGACATTTATTAAACTATATTGTAAAGGTTTTATTAAATTAAATGATTTTGTAATCTATTAAGCAAGCCAAACATGACATTAGGGGGAGTTATGGGCAGTTAACCCATGATGGGTAACTGACCATTATGTGTATCGATCTATTTAAATACGACGTCTGATTTCCTTCATTTGTTACTAAGTCTGATAAAATATCACAGAGAGAAAATCAGAGAAAGTTGTCAGTGAGAATTTGTGAGTCTGTGAAAGAGAATTGAGGGTGAGGAATCTAAGCCTACTAATTATATTCTACAGGGTAATCACCTCCTTCCCAAATTCTACTTTACGTATTTTAGTTTTCATGAATATGGCTTTTAAAGTTTTTGGCTTAAACCTCTGTAATTGGGATAGGAGTAATGATTATGGGTTGTGTATGTATTATGACATATCACATCGTATTTAATTTTATATATTATGTAAACCATATCATCAAATTCATGAAAACATGTCGTATTATTGATGACTTGTTATTTCAAAATATACAGAGTTTGGGTTTTGGCCATATGGCCTTATATGTAACTTTAAGGTGTCAAACATAAATATTTTCGTAAAATTTACACTCTTATTTGATTATGCATGTTGATACGAAGAGACCAAGCCTTAAACGAACGGATTCGGTGTTATAACGATTCCGTAGTGTTAAATTATATGTTTTTGTTCAAAATCTTCAAGAACATCAAGAACAGTACAATTTGCATAATTTAATTCTGTGATTATGTGTTGTAAATGGTTAAAATCATTTTATAAATGTTGGGTTATGTTTATGCATGAATTATAACATGTGTATATGATTAATTTCGTGTAGTAGTAATTTAATTGGAAATTTTTGGGCTGTGTTCTGCAATTTTCGCGAATTGTAGAACAATTTTTGGCTTGCCACGCCGCGGCGCCAGTCCAGCGACTTAAGTCCCGCGCCGCAGCGCCACCGCGCCGCAACGCCAAGTGTCCGGCCGCAGCGCCATCGCGCCGCAGTGCGAAGATCAAGTGTAACAGTGGCACCGCAGCGCCACTCTCCAGAAAGTACAGAAATGAATTTTTTTTAAAAAAGTTTAAGTCTAGCAATGTGTTAGTAACTTAATGTAATGAACATAAAACTATGTTAGAAGTATAATGTGATTTTAAAATAGATGTTTAACATGTAAATAACATAAATACATGTGGATTGAATTATTGACTTCATAATTAAATTATTATTCATGAAGTGATATTATGTGACAGTAAATGTGATAACTTGACTAATATAGTTAATAATCAAAGTAGACAAAGAGAATGAGTTTTGATGATTAGCTAAGTTATAATTAACTGGTATTGTGAATGTGAATGGTATGTAGGATTAAAATCAAAGAACGAGTGTAGTTAAAGTGTAATCTACGCACGAGGCAAGTTTCCTAACCCTACTTGTTATCGTTATATAAGTTGATTAATTCACCTTTCTACATTGAGCAATTTCTCATTATTATTGATCAAGTCTATTTTGTATATTAAAGTTTATAAATCTTTCAAGCATGATGCTGTTATACAATACTTATTCTATTGTATACCTTTTGAGATTTTATTCAATTAAGTTATCAATTATTGTTAAACCTTGTTAGACTAGCGAACCCTTTTTCATTCGACTAGTCCATAGTTGATGAGCATTTTAAATTTCAGAACCATTGATGAATTATCCAAACCAAACTTCCTTTGGTGCGGACTCGAATGTCAAACTGAGATGAACAACCCTGTATAGGGGATTATTTACGCTTTAGTGTTAAGATATTGTGCACAGTATGGTACTAAGGGCTGATCCCCCTAAGTACGAGAAGAAAGGTCCATAGTCTTATGACTGTTAAAGGTTTCAAGTATAACCCTTGACAACCTAGGACATAGTTCAAGGTCTTATGACCCTCAGAAATTCTTTTGATTCTTGTTATTCATTTTTGATTCAAAAGTTGAGCTTTTATATTCGAAGTTATTATTTTTCCTCGCATGTTATTATATTGTTGTTTTCATTATTATACTTGTGGGCAATCGTGCTCACTCTTGCGTAATAATAACATTGCAGTTAAGAACGAAAGAACCGATGAACCTTCCACTAGTAAAGGCAAGGGCAAAGTTAGCAAGTGACGAAGACTTGTTGTTTTATATGATGATGCATTTGTTTAAGACTTGAGTTAATGTTATCGTTTAAGACTTATTTGTTTATGATTCTGCACAGATGTATAAGGTTAGTTTAACCTGGGATTGTATTATTATTATTCAGATGTTGTAACCCTTAAGGGAAAGATTTTATTTCTATCTATTGCATAGTTTGCATTTATTACGGGTAGATAGATAGATGATATTCGTATCGTGAACACTAAATCCTGTGGAAATGGAAGTACCGGATTTGGGGGTGTCATAATAGGTGGCTGATTGCTGGTATTTTAGTCACATGGGGTTAGTAAGAGTTGTTGAGCAACTCAAATTTTGGCTAGATTCATAAGCAATCTTATTAAAGAATACAAAAGGGCATTATGGTCATTATGCTTATAATTTTAATGGCCAAATTGTAATCTTGACAAACCCTTAGGGTTTGACCCTTAGGGTTTAACCCTAAGGTTTAGCATATAGAATTTATAGGATTTCCAATTAGGGTTTGTACAAAAATAAAATTTTAGTTTCTATAATTTGTAATTTGGATTTCCTTAATTAAATTAGGTTTCTAATTACATTATACAGGAACATTAGGGTTTAAAATTTACTAATTATAATTAACCTTGCTAATTTTTGCTATTAGGGTTTATAATTTTGATAATTAGGATTACCAAATCATAATTAGGGTTTTTTAACAATAAATTAGGGTTTTCTAAATATTAAATAAGGTCTACCTAATTAATCTTACAATTTTATAACGCACAACATAAATCATATAATACCGCTATTTAACAGTCTCGAACTCATAATTGAGTTTCAAAATAAGGTTTAACCAAGTAATGCTAATGTTTTGACATTATACCCATAATTGACCAACCATTATCAATACGTACATACAGTACATATTTATAGCACTAAAAAATTAAAATATAAATAATATTATATTATTATTCTCATTCCTTAATCAAAATCTAAAATTAGGGTTTGGATTCCATATATGATTTATCTTGCATAAATAACATTATTAATTAAGTAAAAAATAATTAACTTAACTAATCGAAAATAAATTCATATAATAAATAAAATAATTATTATAATAATTCTATAATCATTTCATCTACTATTTAAATAATACATAGTTATATTTTTATAGAAAATAATTAATAAAAATATTTCTACTATAAAATTAATTATTATAAGAATATAATTTATAATGATCAATAATTCTAACATAAAATTATTTGTAAATAAATAAATTTTTATTTATCACATAATTACATACGATTTGTCTTATACATATTTCCCATATTTATTTTAATAAAAAAAAAAACTATACGCAAAATTTCTGATTTATTTTTATAGAAAATCTTGGGTTATTACATTCACTCTCCCTTATAAAGATTCCGTCCCCGGAATCACCGTTTTAAAACTTTTACGTACAAGGGTACATAGCATACACAATCATTGCAAGTAGATCTCGACCAACTTTGATCGAACTGATATTTAACTATTCACTTAAAGCTTGTCTATCTAATTAAATGGAAAATTTTGATTTGTAAAAGAACTCAAATTCCTCCTTAAAAATTCCTTTATAAAATAATTTACTATATATAAGAAAATCATGTATAAGAAAATAAAAGTTATACGAATAATACCTAGAGTTTCAACACCAGCTCCTATGGTATCCTGGATCGTCATGTTGTAGACCCTTGTAGTAGATTTTGTTCGCTTGCTTGATGACGTAGGTCCCGTGATTGCCAGAGTCCCGCTACCCTTGCTAGTAGTCAGACTTCCTGCCTCCATCCTCCTTTTCGGACAATCCTTCACCTTGTGTTCAGTTGACCCGCACAGAAAACAACCACTGTTCATTTTTGGATTGGGTCAGTTGGGAGAGATATGGCCCTCCTGCCCGCACTTATAACAAACGAACTTACCTTTCAGACATTCACCTGTATGGTTCTTTCCACAATTCTTACACGGCACCACCTGCTTCTTCACACCTTCTTGTTTAACCTGGACATTTCCAAAATAGCTCTCCTTCCTTTTGCTATTACCACTTCTACTTCCACTATTAATTTCTACCTTCCCAGCTCCTTCGACCTTACCCTTGTTCTTTCTCTCCTTGTTGTAGAGGTTCATGGCCTCACTCCCTTCCTCGGCAATGATAACATTTTTCATGAGTACTGCAAATGTAGGAATCTGCAACACCGCTACCTTGTTATAGAGCCAGGGTTTTAATCCTAGCTCAAACCTTCTCGCTTTCCTAGCCTCCGTATCAACTTGATGCAGAGCGAACCTAGCCAACTCATTAAATTTTGCAGCGTACTCTGACACCGTCATATTGTCCTGCTTTAACTCCAGAAATTTCACCTCCATCCTAGCCTGCATACTAGCTGAAAAATAATTTTTAAAAAACAAAGTCTTAAACCTATCCCAAGTAACTACACCTTCTCCTGCCCTTGCCTGATTTACTTCCCAACAAAAGTTTGCCTCCCCCTTCATCATGTAAGTGGCAAAAGCTGTCTTTTACCCCTTAACTGCCCTAGCTATCACAAACGCCTTTTCAATCTCTTTAACCCAAGTTTGGGCTTCAACAAGGTCAGTTGTACCTCTAAATTCTGGAGGTCCTACAGCCTTAAAGTCTTTGAAGTTCACCAGATGATTATTCGGCTGGTTCCCTATGGCTGGCATTCCTTGTTGCATAGCTTGTGCTACCATGTTTGCAAAGTGCTGCATCGGGTCTGCTTGTTATTGTCCCTCAGCGTTGTTGACATATTTTCTGCCCTTTGGTTTCGAGTTTGACGTCTTGGCGGCATTATCTGGTTAAGTAAAATCATAAATTATATTTTATTAACTTACATTCTAAACCTTATCGCATACGTTTAATATATTAAACTTGTTTCATTACTAAAATTTTGGTTCATATTCATTTAGCGAATACTTTACATAGCATAACACATATTGCTTTAAACATCAGCTATCCCTTTGTGAGTACAAAAGTCGAGATTTACAACCTTGATTAATACAAAAGTTGGGAACATTACATTACACAAACATACTTATCATATATATTACATTAAACATACCTACACAACAGAACCTATACTACCTATTTATTACGCCTTTTTCTTGGACAACCTTTCGCCTGATGACCTTCTATCCCACAGATAAAACATGCACCTAGTTTATAGTTGGGACAATACAGAGTGGTATGTCCCTCATAGCCGTAAAGGTAATATATCTTTTTCCATTTCTTCTTATCGAATTTTCCTAAGTCGTGATCTTCTATCTTTCTTTTCCCCTTATTGCTCGGAGCTGCACATGATATGTTACTTGTGGCACCCATTTGATCAATTTGGATTTTAAGCTTATCTTGTTCTTCCATTATTTCTAGTAAGGCTTTTCACAACTGACTATTTAGTAGCTTTTCTATTTCTCACAGCTTTTCCAGAGAAGAAACCTTGTTCCTCAGATCCTGCACCTCCGTTGATGCTTGTTCAGCTTCAACTTTAGTGTCTGAATCACTATCTGTCAGTTCTACCATTTTCGGATCTGGTACTACATTTTCTACAATAACCACCTCGTCTGAGTTATTTTCATTGTGAGCCTCTATTTCAGCTATTAGCTTCGATATTAGCTCGGGTGTATGGATTTGGTCCTTCTTCATGCTATAAGCATATAACAAGCCTTTTCCACCAGACATCTACACACATAAATTATCCTGATTAGCATATAGTATATACACACAGCAAATAATAGCTTTATATCATTTATCTTTTATTTTGTTTGACGATGAATTTATTCAATTTAACTCTTTTTAAACTCTATATGAGTTATTTGTATTTTCAACGTTTCCCTCTATTTTAAGGTTATAGCCTAAGGTCTTACCCACCTAAGGTTTCTAACCCTAAAGCTTTGATACCAACCTATAAAATCCCTAAATTCGGGTACTTGAAACCCGAACTCGGTGCTTCACGATACCATTTCTATAAGCGGAATAATATTAATAATAATAACAATAATACAAATATTAAACTTAATTTACATATCAGAGTCTATTCCCAAGTACGCAACCTTTAAACATTCATTACAATACATGATAGATAATATATATCATTCTCATCTTAATAAAACCAAACTATTACATAATATATAGCATAACACTCATTCAGTAACTTTCCCTTTTCCTTTGTTCTTGGCAGAGCCTTTTGGTTGTTCACACTTAGCTGAAAATATTTGAATTAAGCAAGGATGAGCATTTGAGTGCCCAACAAGTAATAATAATTATAAATATCAGCTGAAAGGATTAAATATTTTTTTGTACTACCCTTCTACAACAAATCAATAGTTGTGAAGTAAACTGAACCGATAATAATAACATAACAACTCTATATCAAATTTTTGAAACTACGTACTGACTATAAATAGGGTTAAGGTGACATACTATGAACATTATTTTCAATTTTCGAATAGGTTTAGCAAAACTTCATCTACAAACCGTCATAACTTACGGGCACGGGGGGTGATCAGCCCGTTATGCCCTGTATTGATCAATACTACATGTAAGAATGATATTATCGTTCACTCTATCCGCTTTGGGCGCATAAAAGTTTTCCTATGTTCGGGATGATCATACTTTGTCGAGAATTCGAACCAAAACAATTTGATTGGATACAAAAAGGTTTTATCATATTCAACGATATTTCTAAATCTGTGTCTAGCTGATCAAATAGCTTAGACGACTTTTACTTAATATATACATACTGGCTAATCAATAGGTGTGTGTGTGTGTGTGTGTGTGTATATATATATATATATATATATATATATATATATATATATATATATATATATATATATATTTATATCAACACGTGATTAAATACAATAATTATCCAAGTGGGGACACTTGTATAAACATAATTAGAAATTAACGAACAGAATAAATATCTGAATAATAATATAATACCATGTTGATAATCAATGATTGGATATAATTTATATAACAATAGGGTTAATAATCTGGTACAATAATAATATAATTCTGAAACTTTCTGACTCATGTCCATTGCATAAAGAAAATGCAAAGGTAGGATACTTGCCTGGTCTGCTGCTTACAATACGCAACTTAGTTTTTATCTTTTGTATAACAACCTATTAGTAATAAGATCATTTACTGATTAGAATAACATATCATAACATATAATACTGCTTACTGTAGTTAACACATAACCTAATCACATTGCCACACATGTTTAACAGTCATCGGATCACAAATAAACACATATTTAATCAAATTATCTAAGTTCAAATCAATTTCTGAAACATGTCGGTGTACCGACGACTTAATCAGATAATTATCGAGTCTAAGACTCTATTATGAAGTTCAATATCTGTAAGTATTAGTCATATTATTTTTAAATGACTTATAATAATTTTTAAACATTTATTATAATTTATCATGAATTTTCAAACACCGGAATCATTATTAAATAATTTAAATATTAAAAAATTCTATTATCATTAATATTTAATTAATATTTAATTCTATTATAATAACTCAAAATATTTTTAAAACATTAATATTACCCTTAAATAATTTTAAAAATATTTATTTAATAGAATTATTAAATAAATTTAATATCATTAATGGTAAATTAATATCATTAATATTAAATTATTAATGAAATTATGCTTTAAATATTAAAAGGTATATTTTATAACTTAAAATATCTTTAAACATTTTATTTTCATTTAAAATGATTTTTATAATATTAAAATTATTTTTAAACTAAATTATTTAATACAATTATTAAATAATTCTAATATCATTAATATTGAATTAATTAATGAAATTTACATTTAAATATTGAAAGTTATATTTTATAACTTAAAATATTTTTAAATACCTTATTATTATTTAAAATAATTTTTAATATAATAAAATCATTTTTTTTATTTTTTTATTTAATTCATTTATTAAATAACTAAATTATCATCAATATTAATTTATTAATGAATTTCATCACAAAATATTAAAAATCATTAAAAATAACTTAAAATATTATTTTATATCATAATATAATTTTAAATAATTTTTTAAGTATTAAAATTATTTTTAAATAATTTATTTAATATAATAATTAAATAAATTAAATACCTTTAATATTTTAAAAATATTAATTATTTATGAAATATATTAAAAATTATTAAAAATAAATTTTTAGACTTTAAAATAATTTTTAGTATGTTAATTTGTATTTTTAATAATTAAAAACTAATTTTCTATAATTATTTAATAAAAATATAATTTTTTGAAATTAAGTATCGTTAAAGACTGCCTATAGCGACAGAACCGTCGCTATAGGTGTTCTTCATGTTCTTCATTAAACCCAGAACATTCATGTCAGTGAACGAGTGACCAAGTTTGACCATGAATCAATTACTGTGTATTGAGTTTCTGGGATACCTATTGATGTGATATTGTAGTGTTAGTGTAGCACTACAAGTATTAATCAAGTTCTGGGTCAGATTACAACATAAAAGCAAGATATGAAAGCTCAAACTATCTGTCATAGCTGTTATTTGTTTTCTGGGTTACCTAGAAAACAAGATCAGTTCGATTGATCACTTTTAGGCTTCCACAACTTGCTTTCTGTGTTATGTTATAGTGATCTAATGGTTTTAATGTGTAGCCAGCATGACAAGGAAGAGATCTAATACATTAAATCACCAAAACAACAACAGATCAAACAGATATAAGCTGGTCAAACCATGTCAGACGACATGTTCAAGCGTTTTCTGGGTTACCCAGAAAATAGCTTTCATGTTCGTCCGGCTTGGTTTGACCGTTCACTACGATCAACCTATTTGATTATTAAGAGATTTTAAGGCATAAACATGTAGTATAACCTACATACTACAACTTAGATGCATCAAAAATAACAAAACAACTAACAACTGAAAGATCTGGGCCCATGAACTTGCTGTCAGAGCTTTCTAGGCAAGTTCATGGCTGCCCAGATTTCAACCAGTCAGTGCGGGTTAACGTGGTTTGACCACGAATAACTTGCAATCTGGACCAGATCTAAGACTGATTCTTGACCCAGATCAAAAAGCACATAACAGACTACATATCTAAAATATATAACAACCAAAAACATAAACCGAGAAAGATCTACAGCCTCTGACATTCATTGTCAGAACACAAAACAAAATTTTTCCAGATTTTATAAAACTTCAATTTTGAGTATCTAGATGTTATGGATTCACTATGTACCAACCCAGATCACTTAGTTACACATCATACAACATATTTTAACACTAAAACATAACTTTTAACACAAGATTAAAGATCAGAATATAGCTAGGGTTTTTATACTTTCTATGATCAATTCTGATTCTAGGCCACTGATTTTGTTGTATGTATAAGTGGGGCTGGTTTTATGACTGATAAAGCAAAGAAATTTCGTTGGTTTTGAGTTGAGAGAGTCAAGGATAAGAGTTGTGCAAAAATTAAGTTAGCTAATGATTTTTCTTTCTCTCCAATCTATATATACTAAGTTAGATGCATGAATTGGCTGGCATAGGTGCTGATTGCTGGTATTTTAGTCACATGGGGTTAGTAAGAGTTGTTGAGCAACTCAAATTTTGGCTAGATTCACAAGCAAGCTTATTAAAGAATACAAAAGGGCATTATGATTATTATGCTTATAATTTTAATGGCCAAATTGTAATCTTGACAAACCCTTAGGGTTTAACCCTAAGGTTTAGTATATAGAATTTGTAGGATTTCCAATTAGGGTTTGTACAAAAATAAAATTTTAGTTTCTAAAATTTGTAATTAGGGTTTCCTTAATTAGATTAGGTTTCTAATTACATTATACAGGAACATTAGAGTTTAAAATTTACTAATTATAATTAACCTTACTAATTTTTGCTATTAGGGTTTACAATTTTGATAATTATGGTTACTAAATCATAATTAGGATTTTTTTAACAATAAATTAGCGTTTAACAGCTTGAAATTAGGGTTTTCTAAATATTAAATAGGGTCTACCTAATTAATCATACAATTTTATAACGCACAACATAAATCATATAATACAGTTATTTAACAGTCTCGAACTCATAATTGAGTTTCAAAATAAGGTTTAACCAAGTAATGGTAAAGTTTTGACATTATACCCATAATTGACCAACCATTATCAATACGTACATACAGTACATATTTATAGCACTGAAAAATCAAAATATAAATAATATTATATTATTATTCTCATTCCTTGATCAAAATTCAAAATTAGGGTTTGGATTCCATATATGATTTATCTTGCATAAATAACATTATTAATTAAGTAAAAAAATAATTAACTTAACTAATCTGAAATAAATTTATATAATAAAATAAAATAATAATTATAATAATTCTATAATCATTTCATCTATTATTTAAATAATATATAGTTATATTTTCCTGAAAATAATTAATAAAAATATTTCTACTATAAAATTAATTATTATAAGAATATAATTTATAATGATCAATAATTCTAACATAAAATTATTTGTAAATAAATAAATTTTTATTTATCACATAATTACATACGATTTGTCTTATACATATTTCCCATATTTATTTTAATAATAAAAAAAATTATACGCAAAATTTTTGATTTATTTTTTTAGAAAATCTTGGCTTATTACAAAGTAAACATACATGTGACCATCTAGTTGATGCATCAATTAAAATCATAAAAATACTTGAATGGACCACAAGGTGGGTGCATTGGTCCACATATATCACCCTGAATTCTTTCTAAGAAAGATGGGCACTCAACAACAATCTTTGAATGTGATGGTTTGATAATTAATTTACCTTGAGAACATGCACTACATAAATAATCAGTAGTTAAAAGAATCTTCTAGTTCTTTAAGGGATGTTCGTAGGAGTTATCAATAATTCGACGCATCATTATAGATCCTAGATGACCAAGACAATCATGCCAAAGCATGAAACCTTTGGGTCCGAACACTTATGGTGTATTGAAACATTTGTTTTAATTATTCTCATTGCAGTATAATATAACTAGAAGAGAAAATAGATATTTTTTCTAGTATGAGCTTCTGGCCCAATATTATTGAAGTAATATAAAGAAATTCTTCACTACCTTCGTTATTGGTTTCAATATGATAACCATTGTAACGTATATCCTTAAAGCCGAGTAAATTTCTGCTTGATTTAGAAGAATACAAAGCAACATCAATACAAAGTTTTGTGCCCTTTGGCAACATTATAATCGCTCTTCCAAAACCTTCAATTAAGTTCGATGTACCTGATATGGTATTGACATTGGCTTTGCATAATTTTAAAATTTGAAAATATTTTTTTCTTTAAGGATCGTATGAGTTGTTGCATTATCCGCTAGACAAAAATCTTCCCTAGTCATCTTGGAATTGATTTTACCAGTTGAACCCATGAATCTTCATATATAAAAAACATAAATTAAACTTTATTACTTTAAACATATCAAGATAGAAATAATTCCATAATATAATAAAAGAAACATAGTTAATCGGTTTGGACATTTCCATCACCAATCAAATTGTCAAATTTTCCATTAACGTTCTAATAGAAATCAGGGGTATCAAGATAAGTCATATCCACTCCATTTGGAAGATTAAGATAATTCATGGGATCTTTAACATCATTATGATCAACAAAGTTTGTTTCAATTCTTTTTCCCTTTTATTTTATGGAGGCTTGATACAACTCTACCAAATATTTAGAAGTACGTCAGGTACGTGACCAATGACCTTCCATTCCACACCTATAACACTTATTTTCATGAACATTTGATGGTTTATTTTGTAAACCCTTGTCATTTTGATTCTTTTTACGGTAATGTTGTTATTCCCTTTTGAAGAATGATGAGTACGATCATCTCTATATTGATTGTTCCTTCCACGCCCACGATAACGCCCACGCCCACGACCACGACCACGACCACGACCACGACCACGACCACGGCCACGACCACGACCACGACCACGACCACGACCACGACCACGACCACGACCACAAACATAATTTCCTTTATATTTATCAAATGAGGTTCCATTCGCTTCAGGGAATGGAGTAGAACCGGTCGGGCGAGATTGGTGGGTTTTCAGCAAAAGATCATTATTTTGTTCAGCCATTAGAAGACAAGATATTAGTTTAGAATATTTTGTGAACTTATGCTCTCGATATTACTGCTGCAGGAGTATATTCGAGGCATGAAATGTAGTAAATATTTTCTCTAACATATCTTCATCAGTGATTTTCTTCCCACATAATTTTAATAGTGAGATTATTTTAAAAAGTGTAGAATTGTACTCACTCACACTTTTAAAATCTTACATACTCATGTTCAACCAATTATAGTGAGCTTTTGAGAGGATTACAGATTTTTGATTCTCATATCTTTCTTTTAAATCATTCCATAAGACAAGAGGATCTTTTTACAGTAAGGTACTTAGATTTTAATTCTTTATGGAGATGATGTCGAATAAAAATAATTGACTTTGCATGATCCTGCATGGATGCATGATTGCCAACCTTAATTGTATCTCCAAGATTCTTTGCCTCTAGGTGAATCTCAACACCAAGAGTCCATGATAAATAATTCTTTCCCGTGATGTCAAGGGCATCAAATTCAAGTTTTGTAGGGTTCAAAATCTATATAAATATATAATTACGTAAGAAATTAAATTACTATATATATATATATATATATATTTTATATATGCTCAAATTTAATTGTAATGAAACAATACTTATAGTGAGTTGAGAGAATTTTCTTTTCAAAATTGGGTAGAGATTTGTGCTGATAACGTGTTGTGAAATGATAGATAAAACAAATTAAGAAGAGAACAAAAAATATATATTAATAATCTCTTGTATTCAAGTGGTCATCCAATATTCTATTGATATCAAATAAAACTCTCGGATGGGGTGTGTCTCACACCTTTTTTCACCTCACCTCATCTCTCTCTCTCTCTCTCTCTCTATATATATATATATATATATATATATATATATATATATATATATACACCACAAGCTAACATTCTGCATTAAAACAAGTTAAAGTTGCAATAAAGTAACTTAAAGCCTTTTAAGACTCCATTTATTTTGGTGGTTACCTTTCAATTACTTTATTTCTAACACCTATAAACTTATTCTATATTCTTGAGGGTTGTCTCTACATTAAGTATCCATTTTTTTAATTAAGTTGAATACTTCAAAATCAGATTTAAGTTCACCCTTTTATATCATATCTGCCTCAATGGTGCACATATTACGAATATTATATATATCCTTGTGGTTCACACTTGCATATATTACGAATATTTTGACATGCTGGGAAGTAAATTAGGACTCGAGTTGGCCAAAAACATCACTACACACAGTTGCTATCTTTTCAAAAGATGCACCTTGTATATTAAAATTCACAAAATTCAATGACCTTTTTGGATTCTTTACTTATGATACTTCTACCAAAGACTGTTTTTCTTTGATATTGTGAGATGCATCTATCTTTTCTTTTTCTGTGTATAAGGAATAAGTATTAAATAAATTATATTACAACGTTGTTATTTCATAAAATAAAATAATTACATTAGGGTACTTATATGAATTGAGAAAAAATATCATGTATGTTGTGACGTCCCCAAAATAGGTCCACACAACTCATTCTGAGTCGCTAAATACATGGTACAGAATTCAAATACAAACTTTATTTATATAACTATTAATTATTGTGCAAAATACGACAAAACATAAGCTGTGAGTTTCAATACAAATATTGTCTTGTAGACAATATCCAAACTTAAATAAAGTCCTCATTACAATTATTGTCACACTATTTTACAAAATAGTGAGGATTACTATAATAACTATCTTGGACCATTACTACACACTCCCTGACTAGTTCCAGCTACATTTTCTTCTCCTGAGAAGAACAATGGAATCAAAAAGAAAAAGGGTGAGCTCAACTAGCCTAGTAAAGAATATTATGACTAAGATAATGTATAACAAATTATCCTTAGTCCTCAACAGGGAAAAATATGATAGAATATAATAGACAACAAGTTTTAGATCAACAACTGCAGTGGAAATAACAATCCAATAGAAGAGTCAAGTAGAGCATGATGTCTACTATCTTCTATGATTTAAAAGTCTATCATCAATATTTTATCCCTGTAACACCAATCAATAATTATTTCCAATCAACGAATTATCTATGCACTACGGGCCAAAGATAATTATTTGCATCACCAGCGGTCATGATCATGCCAAACACCTGTCCATCTATGCACTATGGGCCAAAGAGGACTTTCACCACAAACCTTTATCTGTAACATTAAAGGTCAAGATTATACCAATACACAATTCCTGGTTATAATCATACCAATCAACAATCTATCTTTGCACTACGGGCCAAAGATGACTTTCAACACAATATAAGCATGAAGATGATGACAATTATATAAAGAATCAATCAAGTGAGATCAATGATAAATATTAGAGATTTATAATTAAAGTTATCCCGAGTTCAAGAATGTCTAAATTTTCAACATGATAACTAATTGTAGAGTAAAATTCAAGAATGATATTCATATATCAAAAATAATTTGGATAGGAAAGAAAATTAAATTCAGTTGTGAATAGTACTCATGAATAGTACCTCATGAATAGTACCCATGAATAGTACCGTATGAATATTATCCATGAATAGTACCCCGTCATGAAAATATTAAAATTTAATAAGAAAGGTCAGACCAATATGCTAATGAAATAATATTAGATGAAGCACAAACTATTAAGGATATTCTACTAATTTCAGGGATTTTCACCATTTAATAATAAAATTATAGAAATAAGCAATAAATTTGTACCATAAATAGAAAAAAATATGAAAGAAAACGATAGCCCTTGACAAGTACAAAAGAAATGATATCCCATACGAGTATGAAAGAATATACGAAATTACAAATATATTTTCACCTGTCATGCGGTAATCCACGTAGATAGATCATTTCCACAATTTAATAAAGAATGAATACGAAAGGTTATTCACCAAGCATGCGGTAATCCGCGTAGATATGTTATTCCCACAGATTAATAAGGAATGGAATGACAACCCTTATGAGTATGAAAAAAATAACATCCTTTACCTTAGTAGGAAAGTAATTCTAACTGGAATAACGGAGATTATGTTGAGAAAATCTTGCACTGTTATCAACACTCAAAATATCCTTATACTCATAAGAAATACACACAATATTATAGAGAAAAAATTTTCAGATTCTGGTGTGAGTTTCATTGTTTAACTAAGCAACCTATTTATAAAAAAATGCTAGCACAGCAGGATTGACAAATTTTACATGCGGATGATTTTTGCAGCATACTTGTTTTGAAAATAAGGTTTTCAAAACCAAGCTTCTCACTTCCACCATTTCTTCACATGTTTTACTATTTAAACAATTATAATTTATAAAATTATACTATTATATTTATAATAATATATCTAAATGAATATTTTATCGGAGAAGATAATTATGGTTCTATAGAAAAATATGTCAATCTTTCAACAAAGATCTCAAACTATCATTCCTCCATTTATATCAATTTAAACAAATATTTACTTATCAATAATTTTTATTTTATTCATCAATTATTTACAACTCTTCAATCTTTCAATAATTATTCCTAATTAATATTATAGATTCACAATATTGACAACCAGATCGTTCTCAGGAAAGATGGGGCTTTCTGATAAGGATTTCTCCTTACTGGCGCACAATTATATAACCTAACCCCTTTCTTTGACAGAACTTTCTAGACATTGCCAATAATGCTAACTAATAATATTATTCAAAATAATATAAAATATTTTGTAGATGTTACTGTAACAATTATTGAATCAATGATATGAGATAGTATGCAGCAACTACTGTGGCAATTATTGAACACTTAGTGACTTCTTACGTAAGAATCAATAATCAAAGATACTGTGCAATACCGTGTGCTACTGTGCAACCACGCGTATTACTGTACTTTTATCACCGGGTATTTTAACAGTTAACGGTAAAAGTTTTGCCGTTATTTTTTTTATAAAAAGGTTATTTCTGTCACTTTCTATATTCGACAATTATTTCGTTATGTGGTCCACCAATGATTGCGCCGTCGTACGAATATTCCCCGATAAAAATAATATTTCCTGACAAAACGAATATTTTATGACAATTTACTTTACAAAATTTACACATATAACCCATAACTATAGCATTATATTAAATAAATACCTTATTATTTAAAATAATATTTAGAGAAAATTAAATCTTTATTCATAAAAAGTTGGGGTCTTATAACTTCCTCTCCTTATGAAATTTCGTCCTCTAAATTGATGTACATACCTGGTATGTCGAAGAGGCGAGGATACCTTGTTTTAATTTCAAATTCTAACCCCCAGGTCATTTCCTCAATATCGTGATTTCTCCATAAAACTTTGACTTGAGGTATAACCTTTGAGCGTAGAATATGTTCCTTCTTATCCAAGATTTTAACATGTACATCTTCATATGTTAAATCTTCTGCTATCTCGTCTAGTTCTAATTCAATAATGTGGTTCGGGTCTTTCACATATTTTTGTAGCATGGATATGTGAAAAACGTTATGAACACGAGACATACTTGGTGGTAAGACGAGTCTATAAGCCACAATTCCTACTCAATCGAGAATTTCAAATGGACCAATGAATCGAGGGTTGAGATTTTCTCTCTTTCCAAATCTCGTAACTCCTTTCCATGGAGCAACACGTAACAATACATGATCTCCAACATTAAATTCCACGTCCCTTCGATGAAGATCAACATAACTCTTTTGTCAATCTTGTGAGGTTTGTATTCGTTGCCGGATCATTTGAATATTTTTCGTAGTCATGCATACAAATTTTGGTCCCAACAATGTTGCTTCACCCATCTCATCCTAGCATACTGGAGAACGATACTTTCGTCCATACAACGCCTCGAATGGAGCCATGCCTATACTTGCTTGATAACTGTCGTTGTAGGAAAATTTTACCAATGATAAGTACTTGTCCCAACTTCCTTTGAAGTATAGGATGCAGAGTCTAAATAGATCTTCAAGAGTTTGAATAGTCTTCTCTGATTGCCCGTCCGTCTGGGGATGATATGCAGAAATGAATCGTAAATCAGTGCCCCTCGCTTTCTGTAAGTTGATCCAAATCATGTAGTAAATCTTGGGTCTCGCTCTGAAACTATGAATACTGGTATACCATGCAATCTCACAATCTCATTTATGTACGTACGAGTAAGACGTTCAAGTGAATAATTTTCTCGTATAGGCAAGAAATGAGTAGACTTGGTTAATCTATCGATAATGACCCAAATTGCATCTATGCCTTGAGAAACCTTGGAAAAACCAGTAACGAAATCAATGTTGATGTGTTTTCACTTCCATTCTAGAATTTTAAGTGGTTGGAAAGGACCTTTTTGCACTTGATATTCCGCCTTGCCGCGTTGACAAGTTAGATACCTTGAGATAAACTCCGCGATCTTTCTCTTCATATTTCTCCATCAAAATGTATGTCGAAGATTACGATACATTTTGGTACTCTCAGGATGGATTGCTAATGGTGTGTTGTGTGTCTCTATCATGATTTTATACTTCAAATTAGAGTCGTTAAGAACATAAAGTCTGGAGTTGACTCGAAGTATTCCTTCGTCGATTCTTGCTTTTGAAATAATACCTTCTTGTACTTTCTTCTTTATACTTATCAACCTCGGGTCTGTAGCTTGAGCATCTTTAACTTTATCGATTAAAGTCGGTTCTACTCGTATATTTTTCATCTTTACGTGGGTCCCTGGAGTTTTTAACTCTATCTCCATCCTTTGTAAGACATACAAAATGGGTCTTTGTGTTAACAATATCGCACTCGTACCTGCATCTACTCAACGCATCAGCTATCACGTTCGCTTTTTCAGGATGGTATTGAATGGTATGGTCATAATCTTTCAACAGCTCGAGCTAACTTTGCTGCAGCATGTTGAAATCCTTTTGGGTGAAGAAATATTTGAGGCTTTTATGATCTGTATAGATCTCCACACAGGTAGTGTCTCTAGATCTTTAGCGCGAAAATGACTGCTGGTAACTCTAGATCATGAGTAGGATAATTCCTATAAGACCCCAACTTTTATAAGTAAAGCTTAATTTTTCTCAAAATATCATTTTGAATATTATAGTGTGGATTTGATATAATGTTATAGTTGTGGGTAAATTTATAAATTTTGCAAAGTAAGCAAGTTGTTATAAAATATTCAATTGGTCGGGGAATATTCGTTTTAACAGAAAATATTCGTACGACGGCACAATCATTGGTGGACCCCATAACGGAATTACTGTCAGAGTTAGAAAACGACAAAAATATCTTTTTGTAAAAATAACGACGAAAGTTTTACCGTTAAATGTTAAAATACCCGATGACAAAAGTACAGTAATACGCATCGTTGCATAGTAGCACACGGTATTTGATGCTTACGTGAGAAGTCACTCATTTTTATTTAATTATTGTCACAGTAATTGCTGCATAGTATCTCACGTTATTGATTCAATTATTGTCACAGTATTTTATATTACTAAATTAATAATTGAGACGACAAAGTTATTCATATTATTATTTGTATTATTGACAATGTCTAAAAAGTTCTGTCGAAGAAAGGGGTTTGGTCACCTAATTGTGTGCTAATAGGGATAAATTCTTATCGGAAAATCTCCTATTTCCTGGGAATGATCTGGTTGTTAATATTACAAGTTATATTATTGATGAATAAATGTTGTTAAAAATATTGAGGGAATTTTTATGAAGTATTTGTTGTAAGTTTGACGTATTATTTGAACCCCCACTTACTCATTTTTCAAAACTGTCAGTAGGAAGTTATCTCAGTTTTGTTTATATATATATATATATATATATATATATATATATATATATATATATATATATATATTATAATAAGTTTTGTTTTTTTTGAAAAATAGAATATATTATGTTTTATTGTGCATAGTGTCTGTATAGTATTTGTATAGTAAAATTAAAAAAACAATTCTTAGCCGGTTGAGCGGCCGTGAACGATTCCCTGTGCAGTCCGTGATTTTCTAATTCAAATAGTATCCTTTTATTTTCCTATAAATAGGATGCTTAGTTTAGAAATGAAAATCACACCAGAATCAGAGAATTCTTCTTCTATAATATTGAGCGTATTTCTTTAGAGTTTAAGGAAGCTTTGAGCGTAGAAAATAGTATAAGTTTTCTTTAAGAATATCCTCGCCCTACCAGTCAAAAGTACTCTCTTTTTAAGGTAAGGGGTATTATTTATTTCATATTCGCTTACGATATTATTTTTCGTATTCGTAAGGAATTTTATTTTCGTTCAATATTCGTAAGAAATATTATCTTCGTTCAATATTCGTAAGGAATATTATTTTCGTTCAACAGTTGTAAGGGATATTATTTTTGTTCAATATTCGCATGAAATAATATTTTCTTCCATACTCTGTAGTATGTAAGTAACATTATTTCATTTCAGATTCCGAATTCTACACTCTTTTTGTTAAGTATTTATTCTATACTCCTTGAAATTAGTAGAATATCCTTGAAATTTGCACTTCATCTAGTATCTTTTCATGAAAATATTATTATGAACATTCTTGATAATTTTTAACTTTTTCATGCTGGGGTACTATTTACGGGGTACTATTCACGGGGTACTATTCACCCGGGGTACTATTTATGACAAAAATTGATTTCTTTTCGGTCTAAATTATTTTTGATTCAATATTATTCTTGAATTTTACTCCACAAAGCAGTATCATATTTACAATTTGGACATTATTGAATTCTGGATAAATTAAATTATAAATCTTTAAAATTTATCCTTACTCTCATTTAATTGAATTCTTATATCATTGTTATTATCCTCATGCTTATATTGTGATGAAAGTCATCTTTGGCCCGTAGTGCATAGATGGACTATTGATTGGTATGATTATGACTAGGGATTATTCGGTATAATCATGACCTGTAATGTTACAAGTGACGTGGTAAAAGTCCTGTAACGACCCCAAAATTCATATAATTTAATTCTCGACTTCGGTCGTTAATAATACATTCAACCTCTAATTTTACATCATTGAACGATAATACAACCATTAAAATTTGCAGAATAATTAAAATTTTCTATTACAAACTATCCCCGTTCCCAAAACCTTCAACCTTTACATCTAAATATCTCAGAATCATTTTAATACTACAATAGTTTACATTCGCAAAACAATATTACAATTCAATATTAATACATTATTCAAAACCTTAAACATGGTTCAAATAATAACATAACCAAAGTATATAAATCTTCAAGTATCACATCTGATTCATGTCTTTCAAGTAACGCATAACTTTACCTTGAATCTTGAACCTGCAAAAGTGGTTATTTGCAAGGTTGAGCTCGACAGCCCAGCAAATTTATCAGTCTATCATGTTTCACATAGCACACAATTCATGCATTCTACATTTCTAATTTATCGAGTTACATTATACAACATGCATGTGCTATCACATATCACATATAAATTGAGTTCCATAACCCAATTAACTTGGTCATATTTTGACTTTAACAATTCATAAAGTATGATATGTAACTCACCACATAATTACATTTAATCCACAAACATAATAGAACTGAAAAACTTGCCTTGGATGTTGTTTAATGTTTATAACTTATCTGCGCTGTGATGATCCTACACAAGTTGAGGATACATACATGTACATATTAGTTTCACAAACAAAATTAACGTACTCAATGTAAACTAATTTTATTTAACTATAATATTTTGTTCTTGTCTTAAAACCATTCTATGTTTCTTTAGAAACTTTTGTCCGTTATAACCTTTTTATGCCCAAAAGGTTCTCTCATGGATTTAGTATGTAAATAATTTACGTATCAAAACATAAACCATTTATATCCCCTTCGTTTTATATTGCTAGGTTCAATATAATTTCACAAGGCAGCAGCCCCTCACCTTTGACACCCATTTCACGGTTTAATAGCTTGCAATTTACTTATCTAATCGTAAGGCATTTTTTTAGTATGTTTTTCATGGCATACAAGACTATTTTTAAGAAATACTAACATCTCATTTCGGGTTTGTTAAGTAGTCTAAAAAGCGTGCCAAAAATTGACGTTCATAGCAGTCTTCAATTTTTTTTCCCAGCTTTACCCTCTCTCGCTAAAACAGTCATAACTAATTCGTTTCAAAATATTTTTGAGCGATTCTTGAGTCCACGCGAAGCTAACTTCCGAGGCTATAACTTTTATTCTTTGACCATTTCCAAATTCAAAACACAGAATTCTGGAAAATTCGTTCAAGGTGACTGCCCCGAGTTGGTTAGACAGTTTTGACGCGACTACTTTGAATGGTCATAACTCTTTGCTCCGAAGTCGGAATTAGTCCGTTCTGGAGTCTATGGAAAGATAATTCAGTTTACTATAACATACCAAAAGCCCTGAATTTTGTGGAAACATTAACTAATCGAAACAGTGTCCCGAATAGCACATCCCGCTGCTGACTTTCAGTTTGATAAATTCGACACATTTCTTTCCAATCACCGTAACTCCCTCATCCGAGGTCAGAATGAGGTCATTCCAAAGCCTATGGCTTCCTAACTCAGTGCACTACAACTACCCAGAAACTCAGAATTTTAACACTATAGTCACTGTTCATTCAATTTTCATTTCTAGACATGGTTTACTAAAATCTTCACCACGGATTCATTTTAACTCCGTTTTGGTTCATTCAAGTTAGGAAATCTTCAGAACTTAGAGGGATATAATATAAAATCATCAAATTAAGCTTTTAGACATAAATCAAAAGCACAAAGGGTCCTCAAGCTCAGTCCCAAAAACTGCACAACAAGGTTCTTTGTAAATCTTTTATTTTGTGAGTTTTGGTTACACTTGGATTATGTTAAGGTTTCATATCTCTAATTACAATCATTATAACTCATTTACATAATCAATTACAAGCCAAAATAAACATAGTAAACTAACTAGTTTTCTAACAAAACTAACTAAACTTCCAAAATACAAACTTTAACTAACAAACTAAATACAATATTTAAAATAATAACATTACCAAAAATTAAATAAGAAACATACCCGAAAATACGAATTCCACAAACTGAATACGTACTCGACCAAAATTTAACTAAGAGAAGATCTTTATAAAAAGTCCTTCCACAACAAAGCCTTTCTCAAAATTGGAGGCCTTATTGTTGGTGAATGAAACAAAGGATCAAGCCCTTCTATTTATAGGTTTAGCAAAGGGTAAAGTTCTCAATTTAGTTGATGTGAGACTTGATTTATACTAATTCTAATTTGTTTATACTAATTTTTCCTATTTTCAACATATTGAGTGTATTCATTCATCAAGAATTCATTTCTTAACCAATTCGATCCGTTCAAGTTGCGTTGTTTTCGTTTTATAGAGGAGAACAACAATCATCCATCAATTTAAAGTTTTCATCATGAATTCATCATCAACTTTAGTCCCAAAGTACACCAAAACACACATTACAATCAAAACCCAAATTCCTCTTCTTTAGTATAAATACATGAATTTGATTTCTGAAAATTTATTTCTAGATGACCACTATCAAATTATAAATATCTAATAACATATATAACATCGTAACCCACAAATTCATTAACCAAAACTCCAATTTTAAAAGAAACTTAAGAACACATAAACTAGAAATATAAACTAGATTATGTACCTTTAATTCCTTAAGAAATAAAATTAACCTTATTAGTAAAATTATAATTTCTATTCAACCATTATAATCATAACATTATTTAACAAATTCTCACTCCTCTAATTTAATTATTTAATTAAATTAGAATATCACAATTATACTCGCGTAATAAAATACGTATAAATCTCATCTATTTTATCACACTTAAATAAACTATCTCATACCAATTTTCATCAAATATTTATTTAATATCATAAATATTCATCTAATTCCATAAAGTTTCCAACTAAAATATTTAATGTACTTGATAAATATTTTACTCGCATTATACTAATATTTACATTTTTATGCAATATATTACCTTCTCACTTTATTAAATCAATTATACTTGTATTAATTCACTATTTTAATTAAGTGAATTATTCACACTATTTATGAAACTTAACTCATAATAATTTTCATTGCCCACAAGGCATAATAATTAAAATTATATTATCTCATAACATAATTTCAACTTAATTAAATTAACTAATATTATTTAATTTCTTTAATAGTTTAATTACCTATTAAATCTCACATTCTCCAACATATGAATATATAATTCTCTTCACACCAAATCATATAATTCAAAATATATACACCTCATAATAAGAATTTTAATTATTAAGTTCTTATTTTAATAACTTATAAAAATTCGGGTTGTCACAAGTGTGACGCCCCCAAAATTAGATATACATCACCCATCTTGGGTCGTCAGATACATAGTACAGAATACAAATACAACTTAATAATACAACTGTCGTGTACAATACAACAAAACATAAACTGTGAGTTTGAATACAAATATTATCTTCTAGAGAGTATTCATAGTCAAAAGGAGTCCTCATTACATTTATTAACACACCATTACATAGAATAGTGAGGACTACTAACTAATACTATCATTCGGACCATCACTCCGTACCCCGACTTGTCCCAGCTACGTTCTCATTTCCTGAAGAGAACAGTGAAAGAAAGGGTGAGCTCAACTAGCCCAGTAAGAAATATTATGACTAAGATAATGCAGAATAAATTATCATTAGCCTTCAACAATGTTAAACTGATAAAATATAATAGACATCAAGTTTAACTGTAGCGAAACAAGCAATCTATTAAGAGAGTCAAGTAGAAAATAAACTCTACTATCTTTTATGATTTAAAAGGTTTTTCAACACTGCGATCGCTGAGACTCAGCTTAATAAAATAATCCACATCATCGAATCACCCCTGCACTACGGCCAAGGATATTCGTGTATTCATTAATGGTCATGATCATGCCAACAACTGTCCATCAATGCACTACGGGCCAATGAGGACTTTTACCACATCATTTGCAACATTACGGTCATGATTATACCGAATAATCCCTGGTCATAATCATACCAAGTCCATCTATGCACTACATGCCACAGATGACTTTCAACATTTCATAAACATGAGGATGATGACCATGATATAAGAATTCAATAAAACAAGTTCAAGAATTAATTTATCCAGGAATTAACAACGTCCAAATTGTCAACATGATACTGCATTGTGGAGTAAAATTCAAGAATGCTTAGAAAAATATTTTCTTGAAAAGATACTGGATGAAACACAACTATCAAGGATATTCCACAAATTTCATGGAGTATAGAAGTCAAAACTTAATCAACTGAGTACAATAAAGAATGGAATAAGAAAAGAAATCACCATGCATGCGATAGACCGCACAGACAGGTTATTCCAATAGAATAATAAATAATGGAACCAGGTCTGGCGTAAACGCACAGACAGGATATTCCGACAGAATAATAAATAATGGAACCAGGTCCGGTGTAAAACACACAGACAGGATATTCCAACAGAATAATAATAAAACGGAACCAGGTCCGGTGTAAAACACACAGACAGGATGTTCCAACAGAATAATAAACGGAACTAGGTCCGGTGTAAAACACACAGACAGGATGTTCCAACAGAATAATAGAAGAATGTCACCAAGTATAGGGTAGACCGCGTATACTGGTTATTCCAACAGAATAATAACAAATGGAATAACAGAAGTTCTCTTCATGAATATAAAAGAAATAATATTCCCTACCTTAAAAGAACTGGATATTGGAAAAGTGATGTAGCAGAATACTTTTATTCTCTCTCTCTTATTCTCTCTATACTTTCTCTCTCTATAGCTTGAATGAATTCGTGAAAAATAATGAAGCCCTAGGCCTCTATTTATAGAAAACTGAGGGTGGCTCTTGGTCTTAACGAAGGGTCAAATGACTCTTGGTCTTAACGAAGGGTCAAATGACTCTTGGTAATATTGAAGGGACAACTACTATTGACGAAAGTAATTACTATTGACCAAGGTAAATACTATTGACGAAGGTAATTACTATTGACCAAGGTAAATACTATTGACGACGGTAATTACTATTGACGAAGAGACTCTTAGATGATGACATATGGCCCCCCATAAAATAACCAAACTTACCACAACGTCTCAATTATTGATTTAATAATATAACATATTATACAGACGATACTATGACAATAATTTAAGAGATATGATGCAGCAATTACTATAGCAATAATTGAGTATAGCTGAGTGACTTCTCACGTAAGCATCAATAATCAATACCGTGTGCTACTATGCAACCACGCGTATTACTGTACTTTTACTACCGAGTAGTTCAACAGTTTTAACGGTAACACTTCAGCCGTTATTTTTAATAAAATATTTTTGTCGTTTTCTCAATCCGACAATAATTCCGTTGTGGGGTCCACCAATGATTGTGCCGTCGTACGAATATTCCTCGACAAAAAGAATATTCTCCGACCAAACGAATATTTTATAACAACTTGCTTACTTTGCAAAATTTATAAATATTACCCACAACTATAACATTATATCAAATTAACTCCATAATATTCAAAAATGATATTTATAGAAAATTCATCTTTATTTATAAAAATTGGGGTCTTA
Source organism: Panax notoginseng (assembly GCA_016801055.1). Lineage (NCBI taxonomy): Eukaryota > Viridiplantae > Streptophyta > Magnoliopsida > Apiales > Araliaceae > Panax > Panax notoginseng. Next base: position 69,583,899 of record CM029016.1, read on the forward strand.
CAACCTCCCCTTCTTATGAAATTTCGCCCTCGAAATTAGGGTACGTACCTGGTATGTCGAAGAGGTAAGGATACCTTGATTTCATTTCTGATTCTAACTCCCAAGTCATTTCCTCAACATCGTGGTTTCTCCACAAAACTTTGACTTGAGGTATAACCTTGGAGCGTAGAATATGTTCCTTCTTATCCAAGATTTGAACAGGAACTTCTTCATACGTCAAATCCTCCGCTATTTCGTCCGGTTCTAACTCAATAATGTGGTTCGGGTCTTCCACATATTTGCGTAACATGGATATGTGGAAAACGTTATGAACACGAGACATACTTGGCGGTAAAGCGAGTCTATAAGCCACAGTTCCTACTCGATCGAGGATTAAAAATGGACCGATGAATCGAGGATTTAGCTTTCCTCTCTTTCCAAATCTCGTAACTCCTTTCCATGGAGCAACACGTAAGAACACATGATCTCCTACATCAAATTCCACGTCCTTTCGATGAAGATCAGCATAACTCTTTTGTCGATCTTGTGAGGTTTTTATACGTTGTCGGATCGTTTGAATCTTTTCTGTAGTCATACGTACCAACTCCGGTCCCAACAACGTTGCTTCGCCCACCTCATCCCAGCATACTGGAGAACGACATTTTCTTCCATACAATGCTTCGAATGGAGCCATGCCAATACTTGCTTGATAACTGTTGTTGTAGGAAAACTCCACCAATGGTAAGAACTTGTCCCAACTTCCCTTGAAGTCAAAGACACAGAGTCTTAATAGATCTTCAAGAGTTTGAATAGTCCTCTCTGATTGTCCGTCCGTCTGAGGATGATATGCTGAACTAAATCGTAACTCCGTGCCCATAGCTTTTTGTAAACTAACCCAAAATCGTGAAGTGAATCTTGGGTCTCGATCAGAAATTATGGATACTGGCATACCATGCAGTCTTACAATCTCGTTTATGTACATACGAGCAAGACGTTCAAGTGTATAAGTTTCTCGTATCGGTAAGAAATGAGCAGACTTGGTCAATCTATCAACAATGACCCAAATCGCATCAATACCTTGAGAAACCCTAGGAAGACCGGTAACGAAATCCATGGTAATGTGCTCCCACTTCCATTCTGGAATTTCAAGTGGTTGCAATGGACCTTTTGGTACTTGATGCTCCGCTTTGACTCGTTGACAAGTTAGACACCTTGAGATAAACAACGCTATCTCTCTCTTCATATTGCTCCACCAAAATGTATGACGAAGATCATGATACATTTTGGTACTTCCAGGATGGATTGCAAACGGTGTGTTGTGCGCCTCCATCATGATTTCATACTTTAAATCAGGGTTGTTAGGAACACAAAGTCTGGAGTTGACTCGAAGTATTCCTTCTTCATCGATTCTTGCTTCCGGCATAGCACCTTCTTGCACTTTCTTCCTCATACGCATCAGCTCCAGGTCTGTAGCTTGAGCAGCTTTAACTTTATCGATTAAAGTCGGTTCTACTCGTATATTCGCCATCATCACATGGGTCCCTGGAGTCTTCAACTCTATCTCCATCCTTTGCAAGTCACACAAAATGGGCCTTTGCGTTGTTAATATTGCACTTGTACCCGCATATGATCTTCTACTCAATGCGTCAGCTACCACGTTCGCTTTTCCAGGATGGTATTGAATGGTATGATCATAATCTTTCAACAGTTCAAGCCAACGTCGTTGTCGCATGTTGAGTTCCTTTTGAGTGAAGAAATATTTGAGGCTTTTATGATCCGTAAAGATCTCCACCTTCTCCCCATACAAGTAATGCCTCCAAATTTTAAGTGCAAAGACAACAGCTGCCAACTCTAGATCATGAGTAGGATAATTCCTCTCATATTCCTTGAGTTGTCTTGATGCATAGGCTATGACTTTTCCATGTTGCATGAGAACGCATCCCAACCCTTTGCTCGAAGCATCACTGTAGATGACAAATCCCTCCGAGCCAGATGGTATTGTTAGAACAGGTGCTGAAATGAGTCTCCTCTTGAGTTCTTGAAAACTCTGCTCACATTCTTCGCTCCAACCAAACTTTGTATCTTTCCGAGTCAGCTGAGTTAATGGAGTAGCGATTCGAGAAAATCCTTCCACGAATCTCCGATAATAACCAGCTAAACCAAGAAAGCTACGTACCTCGGTCACTGATTTAGGTTGCTCCCAGCTTTGAATAGCTTCAATCTTTGCCGGGTCAACCGATATTCCACGACTTGATACTACGTGCCCAAGGAATGCTACCTCTTCCAGCCAGAACTCGCATTTCTTCAACTTGGCATAAAGCTTGTATTCACGAAGCTTTTGGAGTACCAGCCTCAAGTGTTGCTCATGATCTTCACGGCTTTTGGAATAAATAAGGATGTCATCAATAAAGACGACCACAAAGTGATCCAAATATTCCTTGAATACCCGGTTCATCATATCCATGAAGGCAGCAGGAGCATTAGTCAATCCAAAGGACATGACTAGGAATTCATAATGCCCGTACCGAGTTCTAAAAGCCGTCTTTGGAATATCCTCAGTTCTAACCTTCAGCTGATGATATCCAGAACGAAGATCGATCTTTGAAAAGAATTGTGCTCCTTGCAACTGGTCAAACAGGTCATCAATACGTGGCAATGGGTACCTGTTTTTGATGGTGACATGATTCAACTCCCGATAATCAATACAAAGTCGCATACTTCCATCTTTCTTCTTCACGAATAGAACAGGAGCACCCCAAGGAGAAGTACTAGGACGAATAAAGCCAATGTCTAACAATTCCTGCAGTTGGATCTTTAACTCCTGAAGTTCAATAGGAGCCATTCGATATGGGGCTTTGGAAATGGGTTTTGTACCGGGTTCAAGATCGATACAAAATTCAATTTCACGCTCTGGGGGTAGGCCAGGAAGTTCTTCAGGGAATACGTCAGGGAATTTATTAACAATAGAAATATCATTCAAAACTGACGTATTTTTGTTTAGATCTGTGACATGAGCTAAGAAAGCTTGACATCCGTTTTTCAATAAACGAATAGTTTTATGGCTTGAGATGACAGCGATTGATTTTAATGGTTTGGTTGCTTGAATTCGCATAATAGGTCGATTAGGAATATGAAAACTAACAACCTTACGAAAACAATCAATTTTTGCATAATGAGTAGTTAACCAATCAATCCCTAGAATCACGTCAAATGCAAGTATTTTTAATGAAATCAGATCGATAGGTAATGTGTGGGTACCAACTTGAACCAAACAAGACTTATAAACAGTGGAGGTAATGAAGGTTTCTCCCAACGGAGTTTCCACAGATAAGTCAAAGTCTAATTTCTCCGGAATCAAATTTAATCGATGAGCGCAAGTAGGAGAAATAAAAGAATGGGTTGAACCGGTATCAAATAAAGTATAAACTTCTTTAGAGTTTATAATAAGCTTACCCGTGATGACCTCATTCGGGTTCCTTGCTCTCTGGGAGTTCACAACAAACGCTCTCCCTTGCACAACCGGTTTTGACTTTTCTGGGACGGCTTTTGGTGCCTCCATCCTAGCTGAATTTGTCTTCGGTAAACGACAAAATCGGGCTAAATGACCTTCTCTTCCACAATTATAACATGCTTTGGACGGCATCGCGCAGTTTGGACTGATGTGCCCCTCCCCTCCGCATTTGAAACATATGATAGGTGGTCGTTCTCCTTCCTTAACGACAGGTGCTGGTGCTGACGTCTTTCCATCATTGTTGAATCTCCTCTTCTTGAAATGTCCATTCTTATTGTTTTGGCCCTGATTACCACCGAAGTGGTTACCATTTCTGGCCTGTTGATTCCCTCCACGCTTGTTGTCACCGCTTCGATGACTGCTCTCACTGGTATTATCATTTTGCCGGCTGCTCTCTTTTGGTTGCGTTGTCTCGTTATCGCGCTCCACCAACTGAGCCCTATTTACAACATCTGAATACAAACACAGTTTATGAGAAACAAGATGTTGACGTATCTCCGGCTTCAAACCTCTTAAAAACATCCGCGTCATTCTTTCTTCATTATCCACCAGGTGGGACGCAAACCGGGATAACTCCGCAAATTTTGCCTCGTACTGCGACACGGTCATATTATTCTGCTCCAATTTGATGAACTCCACCTCCTTCATGTGACGAATACTCTCGGGAAAGTATTTGTCGTTAAACAGCTCTTGGAACTTCTCCCAGGACATCTTCAGTGCGGCAGGTTGAGTACGCTTTATCGATTCCCACCAGTAATCTGCCTCTCCTCGCAACATAAAGGCGGCAAAGGGAACCTTTTGCTCCTCGGAGCAACCCAAGACATCAAATATCTTGGTGATCTGCTTTATCCATGTTTCAGCTACAAGTGGTTTGGGTTCTCCCTTAAACTCCGGTGGTCCCAGCTCCTTAAACTGTTTAGCGGTGACCGCCAGAGAGTTTCCAGTATTTCCACCTACGTTGTGGACAGGAGCCGCTTTCACCTGTTGTTGCATGAATTGCATAAAGCCTCTGAACATTTGATCATTCATCATTTGGTCAGTGTTGTTGTTTGCATGAGGATTGACACCTTCCTGATGCACATTATCCTGATTATTGATATGTGGTGAATCAACAGTCGTCTGTGCTCCATTGCTATTCTCAACATTCTCAGATGCCATTTTCAGATACTGCCACAAAATAAAAATTAATTGATATGTCATATATTATCCTTATATTATGACCGACCAATTAAATACCATGCAAATAAACTTAGGTATGTCATACTAGCGAAGGAATTCCCCGTCTCTCCCCTCCTAGTTCTATTCTCACATCTTAGCCAGGGATCATATCCCTAAGCTCTGATACCAACTGTGACGCCCCCAAAATTAGGTATACATCACCCATCTTGGGTCGTCAGATACATAGTACAGAATACAAATACAACTTAATAATACAACTGTCGTGTACAATACGACAAAACATAAACTGTGAGTTTGAATACAAATATTATCTTCTAGAGAGTATTCATACTCAAAAGGAGTCCTCATTACATTTATTAACACACCATTACATAGAATAGTGAGGACTACTAACTAATACTATCATTCGGACCATCACTCCGTACCCCGACTTGTCCCAGCTACGTTCTCATTTCCTGAAGAGAACAGTGAAAGAAAGGGTGAGCTCAACTAGCCCAGTAAGAAATATTATGACTAAGATAATGCAGAATAAATTATCATTAGCCTTCAACAATGTTAAACTGATAAAATATAATAGACATCAAGTTTAACTGTAGCGGAACAAGCAATCCATTAAAAGAGTCAAGTAGAAAATAAACTCTACTATCTTTTATGATTTAAAAGGTTTTTCAACACTGTGATCGCTGAGACTCAGCTTAATAAAATAATCCACATCATCGAATCACCCCTGCACTACGGCCAAGGATATTCGTGTATTCATTAATGGTCATGATCATGCCAACAACTGTCCATCAATGCACTACGGGCCAATGAGGACTTTTACCACATCATTTGTAACATTACGGTCATGATTATACCGAATAATCCCTGGTCATAATCATACCAAGTCCATCTATGCACTACATGCCACAGATGACTTTCAACATTTTATAAACATGAGGATGATGACAATGATATAAGAATTCAATAAAACAAGTTCAAGAATTAATTTATCCAGGAATTAACAACGTCCAAATTGTCAACATGATACTGCATTGTGGAGTAAAATTCAAGAATGCTTAGAAGAATATTTTCTTGAAAAGATACTGGATGAAACGCAACTATCAAGGATATTCCACAAATTTCATGGAGTATAGAAGTCAAAACTTAACCAACTGAGTACAATAAAGAATGGAATAACAAAAGAAATCACCATGCATGCGATAGACCGCACAGACAGGTTATTCCAATAGAATAATAAATAATGGAACCAGGTCCGGCGTAAACGCACAGACAGGATATTCCGACAGAATAATAAATAATGGAACCAGGTCCGGTGTAAAACACACAGACAGGATATTCCAACAGAATAATAATAAAACGGAACCAGGTCCGGTGTAAAACACACAGACAGGATGTTCCAACAGAATAATAAACGGAACCAGGTCCGGTGTAAAACACACAGACAGGATGTTCCAACAGAATAATAGAAGAATGTCACCAAGTATAGGGTAGACCGCGTATACTGGTTATTCCAACAGAATAATAACAAATGGAATAACAGAAGTTCTCTTCATGAATATAAAAGAAATAATATTCCCTACCTTAAAAGAACTGGATATTGGAAAAGTGATGTAGCAGAATACTTTTATTCTCTCTCTCTTATTCTCTCTATACTTTCTCTCTCTATAGCTTGAATGAATTCGTGAAAAATAATGAAGCCCTAGGCCTCTATTTATAGAAAACTGAGGGTGGCTCTTGGTCTTAACGAAGGGTCAAATGACTCTTGGTCTTAACGAAGGGTCAAATGACTCTTGGTAATATTGAAGGGACAACTACTATTGACGAAAGTAATTACTATTGACCAAGGTAAATACTATTGACGAAGGTAATTACTATTGACCAAGGTAAATACTATTGACGAAGAGACTCTTAGATGATGACATATGGCCCCCCATAAAATAACCAAACTTACCACAACGTCTCAATTATTGATTTAATAATATAACATATTATACAGACGATACTATGACAATAATTTAAGAGATATGATGCAGCAATTACTGTAGCAATAATTGAGTATAGCTGAGTGACTTCTCACGTAAGCATCAATAATCAATACCGTGTGCTACTATGCAACCACGCGTATTACTGTACTTTTACTACCGAGTAGTTCAACAGTTTTAACGGTAACACTTCAGCCGTTATTTTTAATAAAATATTTATGTCGTTTTCTCAATCCGACAATAATTCTGTTGTGGGGTCCACCAATGATTGTGCCGTCGTACGAATATTCCTCGATAAAAAGAATATTCTCCGACCAAACGAATCTTTTATAACAACTTGCTTACTTTGCAAAATTTATAAATATTACCCACAACTATAACATTATATCAAATTAACTCCATAATATTCAAAAATGATATTTATAGAAAATTCATCTTTATTTATAAAAAATTGGGGTCTTACAACAAGTCCTCATTGACCCGTAATGCATTGATGGACATTTTTTAGCATGATCATTACCATTGGTGATAACACGAATATCCTTGGCCCGTAGTGCATGTATAATTCGTGGATGTGATACTAATGAATATCCTTGGCCCGTAGTGCATAGATAATTCAGTGATATGGATTATTTATTAAGCTGAGTCTCAGCGATAAAATTGATGATAAACTTTTTAAATCATAGAAGATAGTAGATATCATGCTCTACTTGACTCTTCTAATGGATTGCTTGTTCTGCTGCAGTTAAACTTGTTGTTTATTGTATTCTATCAGTTTAACACTGTTGAAGGCTAACGATAATTTATTCTACATTATCTTAGTCATAATATTTCTTACTAGGCTAGTTGAGCTCACCCTTTTGCTTTCATTGTTCTCTTCAGGAAATGAGAACGTAGCTGGGACGAGTCGGAGAATGGAATGATGGTCCAGGATAGGTGGCTATAGTAGTCCTCACTATTCTATGAAATAGTGTGATAATAAATATAATGAGGACTCCATTTGAGTTTGGATATTGTCTATGAGACAATATTCATGTAAAAACTCTCAGCTACGCTTTTGTCGTATTGTATAAATGAAGTTTGTATTTACATTCTGTACCATGTATTTGGCGAATCAGAATGGGTGATGTATACCTATTTTGTGGGCATCACAGTTGGTATCAAAGCTTAGTGATATGATCCCTGGTTGAGATGTAAGACTAGAACTAGGAGAGGAGAGGTGGGTAAATCCTTCGCTAGTATGACCTACCTAAACTTATTTATTATTTAATTGGTCGGTCAGAATATAGGAATAATATGTGACATGCCAATTAACCCTTGTTTTGTGGCAGTGTTTGAAAATAACATATGAGAATGTTGAGATAAGCAATAGAGCACATGAGACCGTTGAGTCACAGATGATCAATAACCAAGATAATGTGCATCAGGAAGGTAATAATCCTGAGGTAAACAACAACACTGACCAAATGATGAACGACGGGATGTTTAGAGGCTTTCTGCAATTCATGCAACATCAGGCGAGAGAGACTCCTGTGAAAAATGTAGGTGGAAACACTGGCAATTCACGGATGGTTACCGCTAAGCAGTTCAAGGAGCTGGGACCACCGAAGTTTTTGGGAAAGCCAGAACCACTTAAGGCAGAGACATGGATAAAGCAGATCACCAAGATATTTGATGTCTTGGGATGCTCCGAGGAGCAAAAGGTTCCCTTTGCCACCTTCATGTTGAAAGGAGAGGCAGATTACTGGTGGGAATCTGTAAAACGTACTCTACCTGCTGCACTAAAGATGTATTGGGAGAAGTTCCAAGAATTGTTCAACGATAAGTACTTTCCTGAAAGTATTCGTTACATGAAGGAGGTGGAGTTCATCAAACTGGAGCAAAATAATATGACCGTATCGCAGTACGAAGCGAAGTTTGCCGAGTTATCTCGGTTTGCATCCCATTTGGTAGATAATGAGGAGCATATGACACAGATATTTCTAAGAGGTTTAAAACCCGAAATACGTCAATACCTTATTTCTCACAAACTGTGTTTGTATTCAGATGTTGTAAATAGGGATCAGTTATTGGAGCATGATAATGAGTCAACCCAACCAAGAGAGAGCAGTCGGCAAATCGATAATACCAGTGGTAGCAGTCATCGAAGCAGTGACAACAAACTTGGAGGGAATCAACATGCTAAAAATGGTAACCATTTCGGTGGTAATCATAGTTAAGACAATAGAGGTGGAAATTTGAAGAAAAGAAGGTTCAACAATGATGGAAAGACATCAGTACCAGCACCCGTTTTTAAGGAAGGAGAACGACCACCGATCGTATGCTACAAATACGGAGTGGAGGGGCACATCAGTCCAAACTGCATGATGCAGTCCAAAATATGTTATAATTGCGGAAGAGAAGGTCACTTAGCCCGATTTTATTGTGCAGTGAAGTCAAGTCTAGCTGGGATAGAGACACCAAAAGCCATCCCAGACAAGTTAAAGTCGATAGTTTAAGGGAGAGCATTTGTTGTGACCTCCCAAAAAGCGAGAAACCCGAACGAAGTTATCACGGGTAAACTAATCATAAACTCTTGTGAAGTCTATACCTTATTTGATACCGGTTCTACCCATTCTTTTATTTCTCCTACTTGCGCTCAACGTTTAAATTTAACTCCGGAGAAATTAGACTTTGACTTATCTGTTGAAACTCCATTGGGAGAAACCTTCATTACATCCATTATTTATAAGTCTTATTTGATTCAAATCGGTACCTCCACGTTACTTGTCGATCTTATCTCTTTGAAAATACTTGCATTTGATGTAATTTTAGGGATTGATTGGTTAACTACTCATCATGCTAAAATTGATTATTTTTGTAAAGTTGTTAGCATTCATATTCCTAACCAACCTATTATGGGAATTCAAGCAACTAAACCACTAAAGTCAATCACTATCATATCAAGCCATAAAGCTATTCGTTTATTAAAAAACATATGTCAAGTTTTTTTAGCCTATGTCACGAATTTAAACAAAAATACGTCAGATTTGAATGATATTTCTATTATTAATAAATTTCCTGACATATTCCTTGAAGAACTTCCTGGCCTAACCACAGAGCGTGAAATCAAATTTTGTATTGACCTTAAACCCGATACAAAACCTATTTCTAAATCCCCATATCGAATGACTCTTACTGAACTTTAGGAGTTAAAAACCCAAATATAGGAGTTGTTAGACATTGGTTTCATTCGTCCTAGTACGTCTCCTTAGGGTGCTCCTGTGTTATTCGTAAAGAAGAAAGATGGGAGTATGCGACTTTGTATTGATTATCGGGAGTTAAATCATGTCACCATTAAAAATAGGTATCCGTTGCCCCGCATTGATGACCTGTTTGACTAGTTGCAAGGTACCAAATTCTTTATAAAAATCGATCTTCGTTTAGGATATCATCAGTTAAAGATTAAAACTGATGACATTACGAATTTCTAGTCATATTTTTGAGATTGACTAATGTTCCTGCTGCCTTCATGGATATGATGAACCGAGTATTCAAGGAATATTTGGATCATTTTGTGGTTGTCTTTATTGATAATATCCTCATATACTCCGAAAGCCGTGAAGATCATGAGCAACATTTGAGGTTGATACTCTAAAAGCTTCGTAAAAATAAGTTGTATGCCAAGTTGAAGAAATGCGAGTTCTGGCTTGAGGAAATAGCATTCTTTGGGCACGTGATATCAAATCACGGAATATTGAAGCAATACAAAGCTGGGAGCAATCTAAGTTAGTGACCGAAGTACGTAGCTTTTTAGGCTTAGCTGGTTATTATCGGAGATTTGTGGAAGGATTTTCTCGAATCACTACTCCATTAACTCAGCTAACTCAAAAATATACAAAATTCGATTAGAGTGAGAAATGTGAGAAGTGTTTTCAAGAACTCAAGATGAGACTCATTTTAGCACCTGTTCTGACAATACCATCTGGTTCGGAGGGATTTTGTCATCTACAACGATGCTTCAGGCAGAGGGTTTGGATGTGTTCTCATGCAATATAGGAAAGTCATAGCCTATGCCTCACGACAACTCAAATAATATGAGAGGAATTATACTACTCATGATCTAGAGTTGGCAGTAGTCATTTTTGCGCTTAAAATCTGGAGGCATTACCTGTATTGAGAGAAAGTGGAGATCTATACGGATCATAAAAGCTTCAAATATTTATTCACCCAAAATGAGCTCAACATGCGACAACGATGTTAGCTTGAGCTGTTGAAAGATTACGACCATACCATATAATACCATCCTGGAAAAGCGAACGTAGTAGCTGACGCAATGAGTAAAAGATCATATGCGGGTACGAGTGTGATATTGTCAACGCAAAGGCCCAATTTGTATGACTTACAAAGGATGGAGATAGAGTTAAAAACTTTGGGGACCCACGTGATGATGTCAAATATACAAATAGAACCAACTTTAATCGATAAAGTTAAAGCTGCTCAAGCTAAAGACCTGGAGCTGATGCGTATGAAGAAGAAAGTGCAAGAAGGTGCTATTCTGGAAGCAAGAATGGATGAAGAAGGAATACTTCGAGTCAACTCTAGACTTTGTGTTCCTAACGACCATAATTTGAAGTATAAAATCATGATGGAGGCGCACAACACACCATTTGCAATCCATCTTGGGAGTACCAAAATATATCGTGATCTTCGACATATATTTTGGTGGAGCAATATGAAAAGAGAGATCGCGAAGTTTATCTCAAGGTGTTTAACTTGTTAACGTGTCATGGCGGAGCATCAAGTGCCAAAAGGTCTGTTGCAACCAGTTAAAATTTTAAAATGGAAGTGGGAGCACATTACCATAGATTTCGTTATTGGTCTTCCCAAGGTTTCTCAAGGCATAGATGTAAATTGGGTCATTGTCGATAGATTGACCAAATCTGCTCATTTCTTACCTATACGAGAAATTTATTCACTTGAACGTCTTGCTCGTATATACATAAATAAGATTGTAAGACTGTATGGTATGCCGGTATCCATAGTTTCTAATCGAGATCCAAGATTCACTTCACGATTTTGGTTTAGTTTACAAAAAGCTATGGGCACGAATTTACGATTCTGTTCGGCATATCATCCTCAGATAGACGGACAGTCAGAGAGGACTATTCTAACTTTTGAGGATCTATTAAAACTCTGTGTCCTTGGCTTCAAAGGAAGTTGGGACAAGTTCTTGCCATTAGTGGAATTCTCCTACAACAACAGTTATCAAGCAAGTATAGGCATGGCTCCATTTGAGGCATTATATGGACGCAAGTGTTGTTCTCAAGTATGCTGGGATGAGGTGGGTGAAGCAGCGTTGCTGGGACCGGAATTAGTACGCATGACAACAGAAAAGATTCAAATGATCCGGCAACGTATAAAAATCTCACAAGATCAACAAAAGAGTTATGATGATCTTCATCAGAGAGACGTGAAATTCAATGTTGGAGAACATGTGTTGTTACGTGTTGCTCCATGGAAAGGAGTTACGAGATTTGGAAAGAGAGGAAAGCTCAATCCTCGATTTATTGGCCCATTCGAAATCCTTGATCGAGTAGGAACTGTGGCCTATAGACTCGCCTTACCGCCAAGTATGTCTCGTATTCATAACGTATTTCACATATCTATGTTACGTAAATATGTGGAAGACCTAAACCACATTATTGAATTAGAACCAGACGAGATAGCGAAAGATTTAAAGTATGAAGAGGTACCTGTTAAAATCTTGGATAAGAAGGAACATATTCTATGCTCCAAGGTTATACCTCAAGTCAAAGTTTTGTGGAGAAACCACGATGTTGTGGAAATGACCTGGGAGTTAGAATCCGAAATGAAATCAATGTTCACCTCTTCGACATACCAGGTACGTACGCCAATTTCGAGGATAAAATTTCATAAGAAGAGGAGGTTGTAAGACCCCAACTTTTATGAATAAAGATTAATTTTTTTTCTAAATATCATATTGAATATTATGGTGTGGATTTGATATAATGTTATAATTAAGGGTAATATTTATAAATTTTGTAAAGTAAGCAAGTTGTTATAAAATATTCGATTGATCGAGAAATATTCGTTTTAACAGGAAATATTCGTACGACGACACAATCATTGGTGGACCCCATAACAGAATTACTGTCAGAGTTAGAAAACGACAAAAATATCTTTTTATTAAAATAATGACGAAAGTTTTACCGTTAACTGTTGAAATACCCGGTGATAAAAGTATAGTAATACACCTGGTTGAATAGTAGCACACGGTATTTGATGCTTACGTGAGAAATCACTCAGTTTTATTCAATTATTGTCACAGTAATTGCTGCATAGTATCTCACGTTAGTGATTCAATTATTGTCACAATATTTTATATTATTAAATCAATAATTGAGATGACAAAGTTATTCATATTATTATTTGCATTATTGACAATGTCTAGAAAGTTCTGTCGAGAAAAGGGGTTTGGTCACCTAATTGCGAGCCAATAGGGAGAAATCCTTATCAGAAAGCCCCCTCTTTCCTGGGAATGATCTAGTTGTTAATATTGCAAGTTATATTATTGATGAATAAATGTTGTTAAAAATATTGAGGGGATTTTTATGAAGTATTTGTTGTAAGTTTAGCGTATTATTTGAACCCCCACTTACTCATTTTTCAAAACTGTCGGTAGAAAGTTATCTCAGTTTTGTTATATATATATATATATATATATATATATATATATATATATATATATATATATATATATTATAATAAGTTTTATTTTTTTTGAAAAATAGAATATATTATATTTTATTCGGCATAGTATTTGCATAGTGTCTGTATAGTGTTTGCATAGTAAAATCAAAATTTTTTTTCTTCGCCGGTTGAGCGCCCGTGAAAGATTTCCTGTGCAGTCCGTGATTTTCTAATTCAAATAGTATCCTTCCATTCTCTTATAAATAGGATGCTTAGTTTAGAAATGAAAATCACACCAGAATCAGAGAATTTTTCTTCTATAATATTGTGCGTATTTCTTTAGAGTTAAAGGAAGTTTTGAGTGTAGGAAACAATATAAGTTTTCTTCAAGAATATCCCCCGTGACAACCCGAGAATTTAGACAATTTTATAAAATCTTAAAAGATTGCATTTTTGAAGAATTTTTAAGGATTTAAAAATCTTTGGGGGGACTTATTCAGGATTAAGTGTATAAGTGTATATGTTCTGTGTATGTGATCATATATGTGTACAGTTTGTGGTTCAGGGTCAAGGGTTAATCAGATAAATTATATTAGTGACAAACCCTAACCATATATTAAGAGCATCGACGTTCAGTTTGAAAACCCTAGAGATTGGTAAGAAACCCTAATATCGGCTCTAGAAACCCTAATTTCAATTTCGGGAATCTGAAACCCTAATTCGGAAGTTGAAAACCCTAAATTGGGAACTCAAAGGCTTAAGTGTAATTAATTACAAACTTAATTAGGGGAAAACCTAACAAAATAATTAGAAAATCCTAATTACTAAATTCGAAACCCTAATGCATAATTAGGGAAAACGTAATTGTTAATTTAACAATTTTTATGTTAATTAGGAAACATTAATCCTAGTTAGCAAATCTTAAGATGATTAGTAAACTTTAAGATAATTAGTAAACCCTAATTATAAATTAGAAAGCTTAATTTTTCCATTATAAAACCTAATTAGAAATCCTAGAATTTATTTTTTTAAACCTTAGGGTTAAACCGTAAGGGTCGAACCCTAAGGGTTGGATCAAATGTCATTTATGCCAATAAAATGGATAGTAAAATGACTAAAGTGCCCTTTTCATATTTTTTTTAATAGTTAGCTTGTAGATCTTACCAAGATATATAGTTGGTGACCCAATTAGATTGCCTATGTGCTATAAATAACAGCAAATCAGCCACTCATGCCAGCGATTACATTGCATCCAACTTATATATAAATCAAGAGAGAGAAAAGTTCATCATTTAGCCCATTTGATCACCAATATACAACCAAGACCTCTCTCTCTAATCAAGCCCTTAGAACACCAAGATCAGATCAGGAACCCTAGAATCAAAAATTTGTACAAAGTGAGGTATAAACCCTAATCCATGCTTGATCATTTTGATTTCAGTAAATTTGGTGTTTGGATGTTTAAATATGTTGTATGTTGTGTTAATAAGTGATCTGGGTTGTTATATGGTGGACCCATAACAACTAGATACACGAAATAGAAGATTTTAAAAATCTGGAAAAGTTTGAAAATGTTGTCTGACAGTCGAAAGTCAGGTCTCGTAGATCGGTGCTTGTTTATTGTTTTGGTGTTTTAATGGTTTGAAGTTGTAGGTTGTAATGTTGTTAGTAATCTGCAAGTGGGTTCATGATCATTGCTTGTGTGTATCAAAAGTTATTTACGGTCAAAGTTCGTTGACCGAACACGAAATCAGTTTTCTGGGAAACCCAGAAAACTGAAGAACATGTTCTGGCAGTGACTTTGACCGGCTTTGATCTCATTACTGTTAAGCTATTAGGATGTATGTTTGTATCTAGATTATAGTATGACATAAGGACTTCAAGTCTAGAGTACTCTCGAACCTTAGAAAGCAACAGATCGGTTGTAGTAAACTGTCAAAAGTCGTTGACAGTTAAGTTTTGTTTTCTAGGTAACCCAGAATTTCGTGACAGTGGTCTGACAAGTTATTTAGGGACTTAGATCTTGCAGTTTGATGATTTGTAGATCTTATAAGTACTCAAACCATGTACCTTGTTAGTTGCTCTACAAGGCCCGACATCTAAATCACCTATAACATAAACAGATCGAGAGATATAAGGCCACCAAAAGCGTTGGCCAGCCATGACTTCATGATTCTAGGCAGCCCAGAACATGAAGAACACGTCTGACAACTAGTTCTAGGATTTAGATCTTGCTTGTGTGATGCATTTGGACCCTGATGAATGTTGGATCGTGTAGTATTACATCAATACTACAAGATCTGACCATTAGCTAGTCTAGAAACATTATGAACAAGGATTTATTGTTAGTCAAACGTAGCACCTTTAACACTGGCATGAAGGTTTTGGGTAGCTCAAGAACACCTATAGCGACGGTTCTATCGCTATAGGGCCCTTTAGTGACAGTTTCCTTAAAAATTAATTATTTTATTTAATAAATAGAGAAAAATAGTTTTTAATTATTAAAAATTCATATTAAATTTTTAAAAATTATTTTAAAGCCTAAAAATGGGTTTTTAATATTTTTGAATATATTTCATTAATATTTAATATTTTTGGAATATTAATGGTATTTAATTTATTTAATTATTATATTAAATAAATTACTTAAAAATAATTTTAATACTTAAAAAATTATTTAAAATTGTATTATGGTATAAGAAAATATTTTAAATTATTTTTAATGACTTTTAATATTTTGTGATGAATTTAATTAATAAATTAATATTGACAGTGATTGATTGATTTAATAATTATATTAAATAAATTATGAAAAAATAGAATTAATAATTTAAAAATCATATAAAAATGATTTAAATGTTATAAAAATATGTTAAGTTATAAAATATAATTTTTGATATTTTGTCATGAAAAATTTTAATATTAATGACAATTATTTAATAATGGTTTTAATTACTTTAATATCGTTTAAAGGTAATAATAAAGTATTAAAAATACTTTAAGATATTATGAATATATTATAATATTATGACATGTATTTCATTAATATTTGATATTAAATAAATATTAATGGTAATGAAATATTGTGGTATTTAAATCATATAAATACGATATTAATGATTGAAAAATCATTTTAAATGATAATAATTATTTGAAAATTTTTATAAGTTTTTGAAAATTATTTTGACTGATAATAAATTGTCTAAGATAATTGTGAACCAGTTTAAGTAGAGTCTTAAGGAAAATAGGCTCGATATTGTCCGACTAGGCCGTCGGAATGTCAAAATTATACCGGACTCAACTCAAACTGCAATAGTTTGATTTGATACTATGTCTTATGTGTTTTATAGACTGATAGGATTATGTGCTAATATGTTTAGGTTATTTTGTAACTGTATTTAACAGTAATATATTGTGATTAAATTATTCTAATTTGTATATCGATATTATTTATATATTAGGTCTTCAGATAAAGCTAAATAGATTGCGTAACGGTAATCAACGGTACATGCAAGTTTTCTCTGACTCAACCCTCAGTTATGATTATTCAAATATACTTGTGGTTAATCATTGTTGATTATACCATGTCTATAAATTGTTAAATTGCACTCTATTCACATTGTATGTGTTCATCAAGTATGAAAGGCTGATCACCTTTATTACCATTTGGTCCAGATATAGTTGTTCATGTTAAATGTTCGTTCAGCTTTGAAAATTTGTTCATACTAGTTCACAATTATATTGTAGAATTTTAGCCAGCTTATTGTTCAATTCTTTCCATCATGATATATCCTTAACTCATTGAATTTAAACTTGCTGGGCAAACTTGTTGCTCACCCTTCTTATATCATGATAAACATTGCAGATTAAAACGACTACGTTGGATACTAGAAAAGTCAAGAATAGATCCAATATTGGTTGATAGAACAAATAAAGTTTGTAACAGTAGTATTGTATTATAATGACATTGTATGTCAATTAAGTTTTGAATTGTGTTATAAGTTAAGGCTACTCGACCTTGGGGATTTATGTTTATATCTTCCGCAATAGTTATAGAATTGAGGTACCAAATCATGGTGATTGGGACACGGATCTGGGGACGACATAATTGGTATCAAAATTGTAGGTTATTAACCTTAGGTAGGGTTACCTAAGGCTATTAACCGTAGTGATTAGGATAAGGACTAACTCAAATAGAGTTAGTGAGTCAGTAAGATTCAAAGATGAATCTAGGTGAGTTATTAAGATACAGAGTTTCCTAACTCTAATAATAAACTTAAACAGTAGTGATGAATAGATAGAGTCTAAAAGACTAAAAATTTGAGAAGATCGTAAAACAAAACGATTATAGCATAGAAATGAATCGTAATATATATGATGAGATCACACCGTGATCTGATAGGGTCATAGTAGGGATGAGAATTGAAAGTTTTAATGGCAAGATTGCTGTGTGTTAGATTGTACTATGAATTGGTACGATGGGTTAATGCAATACGGATTGAATAAAATTCGTATGGAGAAAGTATGGGGCTAGGATATTAAGTGGGATTTCAATTAAGGACTCATATGATAGCTGAGTTTTACAAGCCTTTGTATGGGAAGAGGTTTTGCGCTTGGTTTAACGACCACTTAGTCTATCACCTTGATAATCATTAAAAC
Organism: Panax notoginseng; assembly: GCA_016801055.1. Taxonomy (NCBI): domain Eukaryota; kingdom Viridiplantae; phylum Streptophyta; class Magnoliopsida; order Apiales; family Araliaceae; genus Panax; species Panax notoginseng. The sequence goes on from CM029016.1 coordinate 69,601,905, forward strand.
GTTTGTGTCACGCTATTTGCTATATACCTGTTGAGAAGGTGATTTTTTTCTCATGTGTATAACGCATAGGTAGAGAATATAAGGTTAGGTGCAAGTTCTTAAAACTCATACTTATGGTAAGTTCGTGACTCATAATTATATAAAATATTTTTGAACCCCTCAGCGAATGGACGCCAAAGGTCTGTCTAGGACAAGTTCTTAAACTCATATGATTGTGAAAAGTTCCTGAACTCATAACGTGTGGTAATTTTGACGAACTGGGTAGAACTTAGTGTGAATGGAGAATTAATGATAATAGGAATAGATAGACGGCTTAGGCAATGGATCATTAGTGGAGACATAGGTTTTCTAAATCTTCTAGTTATGCTGGACTTCGAAATTTTTGGACATCAAGCTAAATACGCACTATGTGCCTTTTAAAAATAAATTTTTATTTTCAACTCTTGGTGATCATTGTGTATGTGTGGACTTCGGGACATTGACACATCGTTACCTGCTAAGATGATAAAATTGATTTGCAATGGTTTTTGAACGGTTTAAAGAATAGTCTATGCTACTCGTTTTGGCTAGACAAAAATGATTTGAAATATCAAAATGTGTTTATTAATCATTAATGCATCATGTAACCTGGTGCAGAGATGAAAAAAGTTGATGGAGTTGTAAATACAAGAATACTTAGTGTCGAATTCGATCTAAAAATCGTTGTCCCACTATTGTATGATGTGTTATGACAAAGTCACTTGATGACGGCATCCTCAAACGGGTTGTTAATACAGTACGATATCATGACGTCATTTTCAAATATTTTCAAATTTTTAAATTTGCTAACGGGGTTTGGCTATACATTAATAATTCAATTGAAATTGATTATTGGTATGAGTCTAAGCTATTTGTTTCAGCTAGACCAACATTTATAAAATCTTAAGCGTTCTTTAAAAATTTTCTCGAACCGAAATGTTTTGGTGCGAAAATTTCTACTCTTGTGAGTAATGTTGTGGGTAGCATGTGATGCTGTGTAGGAAAGGTGTAAGGTGTAAGGTAAATTTCAGGAACAAAATTCTTAGAAGAAGGGGTGAATGTGACAACCCGAGAATTTAGACAATTTTATAAAATCTTAAAAGATTGAATTGAAGTTAAATAATAGATCTAGAAAGAAAATAAGTGTATGGATTTGGCTTTTTTGAAGGATTTTTAAGGATTTAAAAATCTTTGTGGAGAATTATTCAGGATTAAGTGTATAAGTGTATATGTTCTATGTATGTGATCATATATGTGTACAGTTTGTGGTTCAGGGTCAAGGGTTGATCAGATAAATTATATCAGTGACAAACCCTAACTATATATTAAGAACATCGTCGCTTAGCTTGAAAACCCTAGCGATTGGTAAGAAACCCTAATACCGGCTCTAAAAACCCTAATTTTAGTTTCGAGAATTCGAAACCCTAATTCGAAAGTTGAAAACCCTAAATTGGGAACTCAAAGGCTTAAGTGTAATTAATTACAAACTTAATTAGGAGTAAACCTAATAGATTAATTAGAAAACCCTAATTACTAAATTCGAAACCCTAATACACAATTAGGGAAAGCCTAATTATTAATTTAACAATTTTTATGTTAATTAGGAAACATTAATCCTAATTAGCAAACTTTAAGATGATTAGTAAACTTTAAGATAATTAGAAAACCCTAATTATAAATTAGAAAGCTTAATTTTTCCATTTTAAAACCTAATTGGAAATCCTAGAATTTTTTTAAACCTTTGGGTTAAACCGTAAGGGTCAAACCCTAACGGTTAGATCAAATGTCATTTACGCAATTAAAATGGATAGTAAAATGACTAAAGTGGCCTTTTCATATTTTTTTTATAATTAGCTTGTAGATCTTACCAAGAAATGTAGTTGGTGACCCAATTAGATTGCCCATATGCTCTAAATATCAGCAAATCAGCCACTCATGCCAGCCATTACATTATATCCAACTTATATATAAATCAAGAGAGAGAAAAGTTCATCATTTAGCCCATTTGATCACCAATATACAACCAAGACCTCTCTCTCTCTCTCTAAACCTACGAAATATAATAGTGGATCAGTCCCCAATCAAGCCCTTAGAACACCAAGATCAGATCAGAACCCTAGAATCAAAAATTTGTACAAAGTGAGGTATAAACCCTAATCCATGCTTGATCATTTTGATTTCAGTAAATTTGGTGTTTGGATGTTTAAATATGTTGTATGTTGTGTTAATAAGTGATCTGGGTTGTTATATGGTGGACCCATAACAACTAGATACACGAAATAGAAGATTTTAAAAATCTGGAAAAGTTTGAAAATGTTGTCTGACAGTCGAAAGTCAGGTCTCGTAGATCGGTGCTTGTTTATTGTTTTGGTGTTTTGGTGTTTTAAAGGTTTAAAGTTGTAGGCTGTAATGTTGTTAGTAATCTACAAGTGGGTTCATGATCATTGCTTATGTGTATCAAAAGTTATTTACGGTCAAAGTTCGTTGACCGAACACGAAATCAGTTTTCTGGGAAGCCCAGAAAACTGAAGAACATGTTCTGGCAGTGACTTTGACCGGCTTTGATCTCGTTACTGTTAAGCTATTAGGATGTATGTTTGTATGTAGATTATAGTATGACTTGAGGACTTCAAGTCCAGAGTACTCTCGAACCTTAGAAAACAACAGCTCAGTTGTAGTAAACGGTCAAAAGTCATTGACCGTTAAGTTTTGTTTTCTAGGTAACATAGAATTTCGTGACAGTGGTCTGACAGTTCTTTAGGCACTTAGATCTTGCAGTTTGATGATTTGTAGATCTTACAAGTACTCAAACCATGTACCTTGTTAGTTGCCCTACAAGACCCGACGTCTAATTCACCTATAACATGAACAAATCGAGAGATATAAGGCCAGTAAAAGCGTTGACCGGCCATGCCTTCATGTTTCTGGGCACCCCAGAACATGAAGAACATGTCTGACAGCTAGTTCTAGGCATTAGATCTTGCTTATGTGATGCATTTGGACCTTGATGAATGTTGGATCGTGTAGTATTACATCAATACTACAAGATCTGTGTGACGCCCCCAAAACAGGTCCAATCCATCCAACCCATTCTGAGTCGCCAAATACATGGTACAGAAAATAGCTACAACTTTATTATTACAATTGTCGTGCAAAATACGACAACACATATACTATGAGTTTAAATACAAATATTGTCATCTAGACAGTATTCATACTCAATTAAGTCCTCATTATACTTATTGATACACTATTTTACAAAATAGTGAGGACTACTAAAACAACTGTCTTGAACCATCATTCCACACCCCGACTAGTACTCGCTACATTCTCGCCTCCTGAGAAGAAAAATGGAACAACAAGGAAAAGGGTGAGCTCAACTAGCCCAGTAAAGAATATTATGACTAAGATAATATACAAAAAATTATCCTTAGTCTTCAACAGGGAAAAATCTAATAGAATACAATAGACAACAAGTTTTAAATCAACAACTGCAGCGGAAACATCAATTCATTAGAAGAGTTAAGTAGAGAATGCAAACTACTATCTTCTATATATGAATTTAAAAGTTCATCGTCGATATTTTATCCCTGTAACATCAATCAATATATATCTGGAATCAAATATTCATCTTTGCACTACAGGCCAAAGATATTCATCAGTTGGTCATGTTCACCTCAACACCTGTTCATCTTTGCACTACGGGCCAAAGATATTCATCATAAAATCATCAATCTTTGTACTACAGGCCAAAGATATTCAGTAACATCATCATTTAGGACTGAGGATGATGAAAAATATGTTAGAGAAAACGAATCCAGTGAAACAAAAGAGTAAATATTAAGGATTCGTATTTCAGCTATTCCATGTCCAAAAATACCTCATAAACAATCATAGTGAAGTAAAATTCAAGAATGATCAAAACATGGATACAATCAAAGCTAGTATCCAGAATAGATATTTTGGACGAAAAGAAGAGATTTTCATTTTTCGGTGAATAGTAACTCGTGAATAGTAACTCATGAATAGTAACTTGTGAATAGTAACTCATGAATAGTAACCCCGACATGAAAAGTTCCAAATTTGATAAAAATTCATATCAATACTTCGGCATAATGATATTGAAGAAAATAATATCATTTAAGAAGTAATAACATCCCTTACCTCGGAAATACGGTACTTCTGACTGGAATACTAGATATAGTGCTGAAGAAAACTTGCACCGTATAGCAACACTCAAGATACCAAAATACTCACAAGAATACACTCGATAATATAGAGAGAGAAATAGAGAGAAAACTTCAGTTTCTAGTGTGATTTTCAATTCTAACCTAAGCACCCTATTTATAGGAAAATGCTTAGAACACCAAAGCAGAAAATTTAATATAATAATAATATATTTATCAAATTTTCCTTAGCCCACCTCTAGACATCTGATCTCAGCCCATTTATATCACATGTTAGCCCACTTAAATGCCAAAAAAACGTTTTTCTTCAAAATAATAAATAAAACTTCCAAAAATCAATTATTTCAGAACTTCAGAACTTCAATAATTCATAATAAATAGCCCTTTTATCAGAAAATTCGAATCTCGCGAGTTTTTATAGGAAATTCAATTCTCTACAACTTTACAGAAGAAAGTTTTTCCAAATTCCAAACAGAAATTGACCGAAATTCACAAACGGACGATTTTACAGTCAATAATAAATTTTCGGTCAAGAATTATGTCCACCAACACACAAAATATGTGTTAATCATTTAATGCCACAAAAATACTCTTTCTCCTCATATACTCATATATCCCACATTTATTGTAAAAATACCACCATCAATATATTATTAAAATAATATATTTAAATGAATTATTTTATCAGAAAAAGATAAAATATTAATTTTCAACAATTGTCACATTAAAATTTTTTTCCATCTATATCCACATAAAATCACTATTTTCCTCATCATATAAATCAATAATTAATTATACACAAATAATATTACAGAATCACAGTACTGGCAACCAGGCCGTTCCCAGGAAAGAGGGGGTTTTCCAATAAGGATCTCTCATTACTGGCGCGCAATTAGATGACCAAACCTCTCCTTAGACAGAACTTTCTAGACATTACCAATAATGTTATCTAATAATATTATTCAGATAATATAAATTATTGTTCCGATAATAGAAAATACTGTGTAGTGACAATTATTAAAACAACAGTAATATAAAATATCAACGCAACAATTATTGAATCAATAAAATACAATATTAAACAGTAATTACTGTAACAATTATTGAGTAGTGCCTTCTTACGTAAGAATCAATAATTGGTGCAATATCGTGTGCTACTGTGCAACAAAGCGTATTACTGTGCTTTAACCACCGGGTATTCCAACAGTATTAACGGTAACAACTACGCCGTTATTTATAAACAACTTATTTTTGTTGTTTTCTTCATCCAATCGCTTTCCGTTATGGGGCCCACACAAGGCTGCGCCGTCGTACGAATATTCCCCGACAACAAGAATATTCCACGACCAAATAAATATTCCCCGACAACAATGAATATTTTAGGACCACTTGCTTATTTGAAATATTTGTGCCTTTTACCCATAACTAACCACATTAATCAAATCAACCCTTACTATTTCAAAATAATAAATAGAGGAATTTAAATTTCATTTATTAATAATTTGGGGTCTTACAACCTCCCCTCCTTATGAAATTTCGTCCTCGAAATTGACATACGTACCTGGAGTTTCGAAAAGATGAGGATACCTCGCTTTCATTTCCGTTTCCAACTCTCAGGTCATTTCCTCAATAGCATGATTTCTCCACAAAACTTTAACTTGTGGTATGACATTCGTGCGTAGGACATGCTCCTTCCTATCCAAGATCTTGACAGGTACCTCCTCATACGTTAAGTCTTCGGTTATCTCGTCTGGTTCTAACTCAATAACGTGGTTTGGGTCCTTCACATATTTACAAAGCATAGATATGTGAAAAACGTTATGAACACGAGACATGCTTGGAGGTAACGCGAGTCTATAGGCCACATTTCTTATTCGATCAAGAATCTGAAATGGACCAATAAATCGTGGATTGAGCTTTCCTCTCTTCCCGAATCTTGTAACTCCCTTCCATGGAGTAACTCGTAACAATACATGATCCCCAATATCAAATTCCACGTCCTTTCGATGAAGATCCGCATAACTCTTTTGTCGATCCTGTGCTGTTTGTATACGTTGTCGAATCGTTTGGATCTTCTCTGTAGTCATTCGTACCAACTCTGGTCCCAACAACGTTGCTTCTCCCACCTCATCCCAACATACTGGAGAGCGACACTTTCGTCCATACAATGCTTCAAAGGGAGCCACACCTATACTTGCCTGATAACTGTTATTGTAGGAGAATTCCACCAATGGTAGGTACTTATCCCAACTCCCTTTGAAATCTAGGACACAAAGTCTTAATAGATCTTTAAGGGTTTGAATAGTTCTCTCTGATTGTCCGTCCGTTTGAGGATGGTATGCCGAACTGAATCGTAAATTCGTGCCCATAGCTTTCTGCAAGCTAAACCAAAATCGTGAAGTGAATCTTGGGTCACGATCCGAAACTATGGATACTGGTATACCATGCAACCTTACAATCTCATTCACGTACATACTAGCAAGACGTTCAAGGGAATAAGTCTCTCGTATCGGCAAGAAATGAGCAGACTTGGTTAATCTATCCCAAATAACATTTATGCCTTGAGAAACCGTAGGAAGACCCGTAACGAAATCCATGGTAATGTGTTACCACTTCCATTTCGGAATCTCAAGTGGTTGTAATGGACCCTTTGGTACTTGATGCTCCACCTTTACACGTTAACAAATTAAACACCACGAAATAAATTTTGCAATCTCTCTCTTCATATTGTTCCACCAAAATGTATGTCGAAGATCACGATACATTTTGGTACTTCCAGGATGGATTGCAAATAGTGTATTGTGTGCCTCCATCATTATCTTGTACTTCAAATCAGTATCGTTAGAAACACAAAGTCTGGAGTGGACTCGAAGTATTCCTTCTTCATCGATTCTTGCTTCCGGAATAGCACCTTCTTGTACTTTCTTCTTCATGCGCATCAGCTCCCGGTCTGTGGCTTAAGCAACTTTAACTTTATCGATTAAAGTTTATTCTACGCGTATACTTGACATCATCGCACTCGTTCCTGCATATGATCTTCTACTCAATGCGTCAGCTACCGCGTTCGCTTTTTCAGGATGGTATTGGATGGTATGATCGAAATCTTTCAACATCTCGAGCCAACGTCGGTGTCGCATGTTGAATTCTTGGAAGCTCTTCTCGCATTCCTCGGTCCATTCGAAGTTTGTATCTTTTTGAGTTAGCTGAGTTAATGGAGTAGCGATTCGAGAAAATCCTTTTACGAATCTCCGATAATAACCATCTAAGCCTAGAAAGTTACGTATTTCGATTACTGACTTAGGTTGCTCTCAACTGTGACTCATATCCCAATCTTGGATATCACATCACAATGGCACCTATCAGTTTACTACCGTACAAATATGACTTCCCCTACGGAGAGTTTGGCTTCGATGCATTTCACAAAGGAAGTCACCAGATAGAGGCTCGGTTATCAACTTCTATAGTTGGGTTTTTAACTCCTGAAGTTCAATAGGAGCCATTCGATATGAGATTTTAGAAATGAGTTTTGTACCAGATTCAAAGATGATACAAAATTCAATATCACGCGTAGGCCAAGAAATTTTTCAGGAAATACGTCAGGGATTTACTAACAATAGAAATATCATTCAAATCTGACGTATTTTTGTTCAAGTCCATAACATAGCTAAGAAAGCTTGACATCCATTTTTCAATAAACGAATGACTTTACGGCTTGATATGAAAGAGTTTGACTTCAATGGTTTGGTTACTTGAATTTGAATAACAGGTTGCTTAGGAATATGAAAACTAACAACCTTACGAAAGCAATCAATTTTGGCATGATGAGTAGTTAACCAATCAATTCCTAAAATCACATCAAAAGCAAGTATCTTTAAAGAGATAAGGTCAACAGGTAATGTGATGGTGCCAACTTGGATCAAATAAGATTTATAAATAGTGGATGTAACGAAGTTTCAACAGTTAAGTTAAAGTCTAATTTCTCAGAAGTCAAATTCAAACGTCGAGCACAAGTAGGAGAGATAAATGAATGGGTAGAACCGGTATCTAATAAAGTATAGACTTCGCAAGAATTTATAATTAACTAACACGTGATACCTTCGTTCGGGTTCCTCGCGTTTTGAGCAGTCACGACAAACGCTCTTCCATGAACTGCTGACTTTGACTTGTCTATATCCGCCTCTGGTGTCACAGTCCCAACTGGACTTAACTTTACAATAGAGTACATTCCACCATTCATTAGTTCGTCGCATTCCTGATCCATGATTTGGATCATTACTCTCCGATCCATATCGAATTGGGGTTGACCGCTCTTCATAGGGTAATTTCGAACTCGATGTTGGATTCTCCCAATTGCTGTCCAAAAAGAGAAATCCATTTCATCTATTTTGGCCTTATTGGATCGGACGTCTTTTTCTACAATATCAACGCGTCGTGCGGCTTTTACCCATGCATCCTCCATTCTCATTCGTTCGGTTGCTTTTTCTTTCATCAGAACTTTGATCATAGCATTCTCAGATTCCAGCTCTAATATCTTATACTCTGCCAAAGAGTGGTTCTGTTCAAGCATCGCACAACGGGTAACACAATTTTGAATTGTTACATCTCTTTGTTCCACGACCGCCTGCCGTTCTTCAGCCTGCTCTTCTAACTCATGAATACGATTTTGTAATTCTAAATTTCGATCATAAAATTCTTCTAATAAATTCTCCTCAGGTTCCTCTTCTTCCTCACTCTCAGCTGCTACCTCTGCGACTATCTCGGGTGCAACTATTAATTCTTCACTCACCACATGGATATCTCTAATTCCTTCTTCGCCTGACATCACATTATCCTGGTTGGTGATTAGAAGTGTTTCGATCTCATTCACTCTATTTTTAACATTCTCAGTCGATATTCTCAAATACTGCCATAAAACAAGGGTTAATTTAACAAATTAACATATAACATAATATCCCTATATTATGACTGACCAACAATTAAGCTTAGGTAGGACACACTAGCGAAGGATTTACTCGTCTCTCCCCTCCTAGTTCTATTCCCCGATCTCCGCCAGAGATCATATCCCTAAGCTCTGATACCAACTATGACTCATGTCCCAACCGTGGACAGCACCTCATAGTGGTACCTATCAGTTTGCCACCGCAGAACGGCGTCCTGTACGGAGAGTCTGGCTTCGGTGCATCCCCCATCTACAGGAAGTCACCAGCAAGAGGCTCAGGGCTCTTTACTTATAGCTCTGATACCAACTGTGACGCCCCCAAAATAGGTCCAATCCATCCAACCCATTCTGAGTCGCCAAATACATGGTACAGAAAATAACTACAACTTTATTATTACAATTGTCGTGCAAAATACGACAACACATATACTATGAGTTTAAATACAAATATTATCATCTAGACAGTATTCATACTCAATTAAGTCCTCATTATACTTATTGATACACTATTTTACAAAATAGTGAGGACTACTAAAACAACTGTCTTGAACCATCATTCCACACCCCGACTAGTACTCGCTACATTCTCGCCTCCTGAGAAGAAAAATGGAACAACAAGGAAAAGGGTGAGCTCAACTAGCCCAGTAAAGAATATTATGACTAAGATAATATACAACAAATTATCCTTAGTCTTCAACAGGGAAAAATCTAATAGAATACAATAGACAACAAGTTTTAAATCAACCACTGCAGCGGAAACATCAATTCATTAGAAGAGTTAAGTAGAGAATGCAAACTAATATCTTCTATATATGAATTTAAAAGTTCATCGTCGATATTTTATCCCTGTAACATCAATCAATATATATCTGGAATCAAATATTCATCTTTGCACTACAGGCCAAAGATATTCATCAGTTGGTCATGTTCACCTCAACACCTGTTCATCTTTGCACTACGGGCCAAAGATATTCATCATAAAATCATCAATCTTTGTACTACAGGCCAAAGATATTCAGTAACATCATCATTTAGGACTGAGGATGATGAAAAATATGTTAGAGAAAACGAATCCAGTGAAACAAAAGAGTAAATATTAAGGATTCGTATTTCAGCTATTCCATGTCCAAAAATACCTCATAAACAATCATAGTGAAGTAAAATTCAAGAATGATCAAAACATGGATACAATCAAAGCTAGTATCCAGAATAGATATTTTGGACGAAAAGAAGAGATTTTCATTTTTCGGTGAATAGTAACTCGTGAATAGTAACTCATGAATAGTAACTCGTGAATAGTAACTCATGAATAGTAACCCCGACATGAAAAGTTCCAAATTTGATAAAAATTCAGATCAATACTTCGGCATAATGATATTGAAGAAAATAATATCATTTAAGAAGTAATAACATCCCTTACCTCGGAAATACGGTACTTCTGACTGGAATACTAGATATAGTGCTGAAGGAAACTTGCACCGTATAGGAACACTCAAGATATCAAAATACTCACAAGAATACACTCGATAATATAGAGAGAGAAATAGAGAGAAAACTTCAGTTTCTAGTGTGATTTTCAATTCTAACCTAAGCACCCTATTTATAGGAAAATGCTTAGAACACCAAAGTAGAAAATTTAATATAATAATAATATATTTATCAAATTTTCCTTAGCCCACCTCTAGACATCTGATCTCAGCCCATTTATATCACATGTTAGCCCACTTAAATGCCAAAAAAACGTTTTTCTTCAAAATAATAAATAAAACTTCCAAAAATCAATTATTTCGGAACTTCAGAACTTCAATAATTCATAATAAATAGCCCTTTTATCAGAAAATTCGAATCTCGCGAGTTTTTATAGGAAATTCAATTCTCTACAACTTTACAGAAGAAAGTTTTTCCAAATTCCAAACAGAAATTGACCGAAATTCACAAACGGGCGATTTTACAGTCAATAATAAATTTTCGGTCAAGAATTATGTCCACCAACACACAAAACATGTGTTAATCATTTAATGCCACAAAAATACTCTTCCTCCTCATATACTCATATATTCCATATTTATTGTAAAAATACCACCATCAATATATTATTAAAATAATATATTTAAATGAATTATTTTATCAGAAAAAGATAAAATATTAATTTTCAACAATTGTCACATTAAAAATTTTCTCCATCTATATCCACATAAAATCACTATTTTCCTCATCATATAAATCAATAATTAATTATACACAAATAATATTACAGAACCACAGTACTGGCAACCAGGCCGTTCCCAGGAAAGAGGGGGCTTTCCAATAAGGATCTCTCCTTACTGGCGCGCAATTAGATGACCAAACCTCTCCTTAGACAGAACTTTCTAGACATTACCAATAATGTTATCTAATAATATTATTCAGATAATATAAATTATTGTTCCGATAATAGAAAATACTGTGTAGTGACAATTATTAAAACAACAGTAATATAAAATATCAACGCAACAATTATTGAATCAATAAAATACAATATTAAACAGTAATTACTGTAACAATTATTGAGTAGTGCCTTCTTACGTAAGAATCAATAATTGGTGCAATATCGTGTGCTACTGTGCAACAACGCGTATTACTGTGCTTTAACCACCGGGTATTCCAACAGTATTAACGGTAACAACTACGCCGTTATTTATAAACAACTTGTTTTTGTTGTTTTCTTCATCCAATCGCTTTCCGTTATGGGGCCCACACAAGGCTGCGCCGTCGTACGAATATTCCCCGACAACAAGAATATTCCACGACCAAATAAATATTCCCCGACAACAATGAATATTTTAGGACCACTTGCTTATTTGAAATATTTGCGCCTTTTACCCATAACTAACCACATTAATCAAATCAACCCTTACTATTTCAAAATAATAAATAGAGGAATTTAAATTTCATTTATTAATAATTTGGGGTCTTACAATCTGACCATTAACTAGTCTAGAAACATCATGAACAAGGATTTATTGTTGGTCAAACCTAGCACCTTTAACACTGCATGAAGGTTCTAGGTAGCTCAAAAACACTCAAGAACACATATAGCGATAGTTCTGTCGCTATAGGGCCCTTTAGTCACAGTTTCCTTAAAAAGTAATTATTTTATTTAATAAATAGAGAAAAATAGTTTTTAATTATTAAAAATTCACATTAAATTTTTAAAAATTATTTTAAAGCCTAAAAATGGGTTTTTAATAATTTTGAATATATTTTATTAATATTTAATATTTTTTAAATATTAATGGCATTTAATTTATTAATTATTATATTAAATAAATTACTTAAAAATGATTTTAATACTTAAAAAATTATTTAAAATTATATTATGGTATAAGAAAATATTTTAAGTTATTTTTAATGACTTTTAATACTTTGTGATGAATTTAATTAATAAATTAATATTGACAGTGATTAATTTATTTAATAATTATATTAAATAAATTATGAAAAAATAGAATTAATGTTTTAAAAATCATATAAAAATGATTTAAAGGTTATAAAAAATATGTTAAGTTATAAAATATAATTTTTGATATTTTATCATGAAAAACATTAATATTTTAATATTAATGACAGTTATTTAATAATGATTTTAATCACTTTAAAATCATTCAAATATACTTGTGGTTAACATTGTTGATTATACTATGCTATGAATTGTTGAATTGCACTCTGTGCAGATTGTATGTGTTCATCAGGTATGAAAAGCTGATCACCTTCATTACCGTTTGGTCCAGATATAGTTGTTCATGTTAAATATTCGTTCAGCTTTGAAAATTTATTCATGCTAGTTCACAATTATATTGTAGAAATTTAGCCAGCTTATTGTTCAATTCTTTCCATCATAATATATCCTTAACTCATTGAACTTAAACTTGCTGGGCAAACTTGTTGCTCACCCTTGCTATATCATGATAAACATTACAGAGTAAAACGACTACGTTGGATACAAGAAAAGTTAAGATCAGATCCAACATTGGTTGATAGAACAGATAAAGTTTGTAACAGAAGTATTGTATGTTAATTAAGTTATGAATTGTGTTATAAGTTAAGGTTACTAGACCTTGGAGATTTATGTGTAAAGTTTATTGTATAAATAATTTATGTTTATATCTTCCGTAATAGTTATAGAATTGAGGTACCAGATTCGTGGTGATTGGGACCCGGATCTGGGGACGTCATATCCCCGCCCTACCAGTCAAAAGTACACTCTTTTTAAGGTAAGGGGTATTATTTATTTCATATTCGCTTACGATATTATTTTTCGTATTCGTAAGGAATTTTATTTTCGTTCAATATTCGTAAGGAATATTATCTTCGTTCAATATTCGTAAGGATTATTATTTACGTTCAACAGTTGTAAGGGATATTTTTTTTGTTCAATATTCGTATGAAATAATATTTTCTTCCATACTTTGTAGTATATAAGTAATATTATTTCGTTTCAGATTCTGAATTCTACACTCATTTTGTTAAGTATTGCTTCTATACTCCTTGAAATTAGTAGAATATCCTTGAAATTTGCGCTTCATCTAGTATCTTTTCACGAAAATATTATTTTGAACATTCTTGATAATTTTTAACCTTTTCATGTCGGGGAACTATTCCTGAAGTACTATTCACGGGGTACTATTTACTCGGGTACTATTCACCTGGGTACTATTCACCTGGAGTACTATTTATGACAAAAAATAATTTCTTTTTGGTCCAACTTATTTTTGATACAATATTATTCTTGAATTTTACTCCACAAAGCAGTATCATGTTGACAATTTGGACATTATTGAATTCTGGATAAATTAAATTATAAATCTTTAAAATTTATCCTTGCTCTCATTTAATTGAATTCTTATATCATTGTCATCATCCTCATGCTTATATTGTGATGAAAGTCATCTTTGGCCCGTAGTGTAGAGATAGACAGTTGTTGGCATGATCATGACCATTGGTGATAATATGAATATTCTTGGCCCGGAGTGAATGGATAATTCGTGGATGTGATACTAATGAATATTCTTGGCCCGTAGTGCATTGATAATTCAATGATGTGGATTATTTATTGAGCTTAGTTTCAGCGATAAAATTGATTATAAACTTTTTAAATCATAGAAGATAGTAGATATCATGCTCTACTTGACTCTTCTAATGGATTGCTTGTTCTGTTGCATTTAAACTTGTTGTTTAGTGTATTTTATCAGTTTAACAATGTTGAAGGCTAACGATAATTTATTCTGTATTATCTTAGTCATAATATTTCTTATTGGGCTAGTTGAGCTCACCCTTTTGCTTTCATTGTTCTCTTAAGGAAATGAGAACGTAGCCGGGATGAGTCGGGGAATGGAGTGATGGTCTAGGATAGGTGGCTATAGTAGTCCTCACTATTCTATGAAATAGTGTAATAATAAATGTAATGAGGACTCTATTTGAGTTTGGATATTGTCTATGAGACAATATTCATGTAAAAACTCTCAGTTACGCTTTTGTCGTATTGTATAAATGAAGTTTGTATTTAAATTCTGTACCATGGATTTGGCAAATCAGAATGGGTGATGTATACCTATTTTGGGGGCATCACAATTCCTCACATATTCTTTGAGTTGTCGTGAAGTATAGGCTATGACTTTCCCATGTTGCATCAGAATACATACTAAACCTCTGCCTGAAGCATCGCTGTAGATGACAAATCCCTCTGAACCTGATGGTATTATCAGAACAGGTACTGAAATGAGTCTCCTTTTGAACTCTTGGAAGCTCTTCTCACATTCCTTGCTCCATTCGAATTTTTTTATCTTTTTGAGTTAGCTAAGTTAATGGAGTGGAGATTTGAGAAAATCCTTCAGCGAATCTCTTATAATAACCAGCTAAGCCTAGAAAGCTATGTATTTCGGTTACTGCCTTATGTTGCTCCTAACTTTGTATTGCTTTAATCTTTACCGGGTCAACTGATATTCCTTGTTTCTCTATCACGTGCCCAAGGAATGCTACTTCCTCAAGCTAGAACTTGTATTTCTTCAACTTGGCATATAGCTTGTTTTCACGAAGCTTTTGGAGTATCAGCTCAAGTGTTGTTCACGATCTTCACGGCTTTTGGAATAGATAAGGATGTCATCAATAAAGATAGCCATAAAATGAACCAAATATTCCTTAAATACTCGGTTCATTATATCCATGAAGGCAACAGGAGTATTAGTCAATCCAAAAGACATGACTAAGAATTCGTAATGCCCGTATCGAGTTCTAAAAGTAGTCTTTGGAATGTCATCAGTTTTAATCTTTAACTGATGATATCTGGAACGAAGATCGATATTTGAGAAGAATTTAGCACCTTGTAACTGGTTAAACAGGTCATCAATGCGAGGTAACAAGTACCTATTTTTTATGGTGATATGGTTCAACTCCCGATAGTCAATGCAAAGTCACATACTCCCATATTTCTTCTTTATGAATTAACCAGGAGCAGCCCAAGGAGATGTACTAGGAAGAATAAAACCAATGTCTAACAGTTCTTGTAGTTGGGGTTTTAACTCCTGAAGTTCAATAGGAGCCATTCGATATGAGATTTTGGAAATGGGTTTTGTACCAGGTTTAAGGTTAATACAAAATTTGATTTCACGCTCTGGAGGTAGGCCAAGAAGTTCTTCGGGAAATACATCAGGAAACTTATTAACAATAGAGATATCATTCAAATATGACATATTTTTGTTTAAATCCATGACATAAGCTAAGAAAGCTTGACATCTATTTTTCAATAAACGAATAGCTTTATGGCTTTATATAATAGTGATTGACTTTAGTGGTTTGGTTGTTTGAATTCGCATAATAGGTTAGTTAGAAATATGAAAACTAACGACCTTACGAAAATAATCAATTTTAGCATGATAAGTAGCAAACCAATTAATCCCTAAAATCACATCAAATGCAAGTATTTTCAAAGAGATGAGATCAACAGGTAATGTGAGGGTGCCGATTTGAATCAAACAAGATTTATAAACAGTGGATGTAATGAAGGTTTCTCCCAAAAGAGTTTCGACAGACAAGTCTAAGTCTAATTTCTTAGGAGTAAAGTTTAAACGTTGAGCACAAGCAGGTGAAATAAAAGAATGGGTAGAACTGGTATCTAATAAGGTATAGACTTCATAAGAGTTTATGATTAGATTACCCGTGATAACTTCGTTTGGGTTCCTCAATTTTTGGAAAGTCACGACAAACGCTCTCCCTTGAACCACCAACTTTGACTTGTCCGGGACAGCCTTTGGTGCCACCATCCCTGCTTAACTTGACTTTGCTACAGGATAAAATCGAGCTATGTGACCATACTTTCCACAACTGAAACACATTTTGGAAGGCTGTGTACAGTTTGGATTGATGTGTCCCTCCTCTCCGCATCTGTAACATCTAACTGGTGGTCGTTCTCCTTCCCTAGAAACGAGTGCTGGTGTTGCTGCCGATGTCTTTCCGTTGTCATTGTTGAATCATCTCTTTTTAAAGTTGTTTCCACTTGGTTCACCTCTCCTATTATCGTGTCCATGATTACCACCGAAGTGGTCATAATTTCTGGCATGATAATTGTAACATTCCATAATTTTAGATTGTAATATTAAATATTTATTGAATTATATAAGTATTTAATGGATATGTTTATTGTTGAATAAATAATTGTTCAATTTGATTTGATTTGGTCTAGTTAATTATTTGTTAAGTAAATAATTAAGGAGTTAAGAAAATTAATTGTTATGAGATTATATATTAATTTAATTTAATAATTAAGTTAGAAAGCCTATAATGATTAAATGAATTATAATATTTTAATTAGAATTTGTAATTAAAATAAGGTGTTAGTTGGTTAAATAAAATTATAATTATAAAGGAAATTATAATTATTTGGTAGTGGTTTATGTGTTAAAGTAATTTAATAGATTAGTATTTGAATTGATTAAATTGATTATTTAATTAAATAGAAGTGTGACAAAGAACCTTACTATATATGAGTTATTAAAATAAATTAAAGGAGTTTAATTTAGTTTTGGCCAAACAAGCCTTAATGCATATTAAGTCTTTAATATAATAGTATTTTTATCAAACAAGGTATAAGGATTAATCCATTTATTTTAATTAGGTTTACCAAACAAGGTATATAAGTTAATGAGTTATTTTTATTATGTTAGCCAACAAGCCTTATGGCTTTTGAATTTCAAAATCTACATAACTGATATAAGTTATATCTATATTTATATTATATAATTAATATATATTATTACTACTATACGTTATATTTTTTTACTAAGTAAACTAGAGTTGGGAGAAGAAAAGAAAAACTCAGAAGAAGAAAAAGAAAGAGAAGAAGAAGAATTAGAGAGAATTCTTGAGAGGTTTTGAGAAAAGATTGGGAAAAAGAAATTCTTGATCAAAAGGGAAGGGAATCATCTTCTTTAACAAAGGTAGGATCTTAATCCTTTTATTTTTAAAGTTTAGTTTTTCCTCTTCTATAATTCTCTGTAAAAATCTTCATGAAGAATAAATTGTATGTGATATATGGTTTTATATGATAAATTATTGGTTATAAGATGGTTTCATGAGTTTATATATGATTATAGAGAAACTAGTTCATGTATGTATGTAATTTGTAAAGAAAACTATATTATAGAGTGTTTATATGAAAATTTATGAATATGGCTTAGTTTAAAATAAAATTAAGGTTTGATTAGTTGTTAATATATATATATATATATATATATTGACTATTGATTTTGAAAGTAGATGATTAAGCATAAACATGATAGTTTGAATTGATGGTTTTGGTTGAAAAACAAAGTTATAGTGATGAGTTTCATTAAAAATGTCAAAAATAGAGTTTTTGTCAAAAACATTGAAATTGGGTGTTATAAAGTTGATGTTCATGTTATTATATGTGTAAAAACATGTTAAGAGTATTGAAATTATGTTTATATGAAGTTTATATGTGTATTACATGTTAATTAGTTTGTTAGATTCGAGCTTGTAGGCCAATTTGGCTCTTTGTTCATGCTGTTGCCGAGGCTGGGCGCCGAAGTCTGGAGTTTGGCGCCGCAGCGTGGCCCAGCAGTGTAAGTTTTGCGTCACAGCATCGACGCCACGCCACAGCGCCAATCGTTGGCCTGTGTCTCGCGCCGCAGCGCCAGCTCAGCGCCGCAGTGCCAACCCACAATGTAAACTGTGGCGCCGCAGCGCGAGTTAGCAGAATGGTCTGATAGTTTTATTTATTTACACAATTTTTGAAAATAAATGTTATGTATTAATAATAGGACTGTTAAATGATGATTTCAGTAGTACTAAACTAGGAATGAGCATGTTATCAAGGGATAACTAGTATTAACGTAATTCGATTATGTGAATTAATAATTAAACCTACATGATGTATATACTTGTTTATATATATAAAGTGTTGGTAGTGACTAATTATGTTATGATGACATATACATAGGGTATTGTGATTCAAGTTAATTTCGGTATAGCTTATATGCAAGGCAAGTTTTCTAACTCCAACACTTCGTTGTGCAAGTTTAATTTCGTTGAGTATGTTATTGCTTTTAATTCAATTACAATTACGCAAGTTGCTAACTCTTCACTTTCGTGGAGCTAGATTGTTTATTATTGAGAAAGTCCTTGTATCTAGTTGTTCATGAGGATACAAATATTCTAAATCTTATACTTTAATATTGAGCAAGTTTTTTTAATATGTAACTTGTTATTTAGGATGCGAATCGCTATATTTTAATATTCTAGTGTTGAACAACTTTGTCGTTCAAATTACTATTCACTTTGCATGCTTAGTATCCAATTCTCAATAACCTTGACTTTATATGTTTCAAACAAATTATGTTATGATTATTCAGTGTTTATGCTATTAGATTATTCCTAAAGCATGATATTAAGTTACAAATATCGATTTAGTTATGATTATTCCATATCGTACAGTTAGTTCTTTTGTATTCAGCTAATCCTTAGTTGATGATCGTTGAATTCCAAATTACCTTGTAATGTATCCAAACCAAACCTACTTTGGTGCGGACTTGTATTCTAAATACTGAGATGAACAACTCTTTTATTAGAGGTTTACGCTTAGCGTTGAAATGGTTGTGCACAATACATTGTACGAAGGGCTGATCCCCCTAAGTACGTAGAGTCCTTATAGTCTTATGACTGTTAAAGTTAAAGTTAAAAGATTACTTATAACTGTGGACATGGCTCGTGGTCATTAGACCCTCAGTTGTATATTTCAGAATGTTAATAGAACATATTGTTCAGTTCTATTGAGCCTATTAGTTGGCAAATGTTGTAAGATTTTCTTCATTGTTATTTCAAGTGAGCTTTGTTTCCTCACTCTTGCTTATATAACTATTACATCGAAAGATGAGAAGGTAGATGTACCTAGCACCAGTAAAGGAAAGGAAAAGATGAAAAAGTACTGAAGACTTGTAATATGTTGACAGTTATTTACCAGACTTTAATTTGATTGATGTAATGAAGTACTTATTTAATTTCCGCATTTGAATGATTGTAATTAAAGGTTAGATAACTTGGGAGATTTTGTTTATGTAATCCCTTAAGGGAAGGTTTATTATTCAATCTTTATTATGATTGGGTAGTTAAATATGAATGATTTGATTAAGTGAACACTGAATCTTGAGGTAATGAAGTACCGAGATTTGGGGGTCTCACAATAATTTCCTCCACATTGGTTATCACTACTCTAATGACTGTTACCACTGGTACAACTATTATCGTGCTGTCGATTATTATCTTTTGGTTGAACTGACTCATTATCTCGCTCTAATAATTGAGCCATATTCACAACATTTGAATACAAACAAAATTTATGAGAAATAAGGTATTGACGAATTTCAGGTTTCAAACCTCTCAAAAACATTCGTGTCATTCGCTTCTCATTATCCACTAAATAGGATGCAAATCAGGATAACTCCCCAACCTAGCCTCGTATTGTGATATAGTCATATTGTCCTGTTCCAGTTTGATGAATTTCACCTCCTTCATATGACGAATACTTTATAGAAAATACTTGTCGTTAAATAATTCCTGGAACTTCTCCCAAGACATCTTAAGTGCGGAAAGATGAGTACGTTTTACAGATTCTCATCAGTAATTTGCCTCTCCACGCAACACATAAAGATGGCAAAGGGAGCCATTTGCTCCTCTGTGCATCCTAAGACATCAAATATTTTGGTGATCTGCTTAATCTAAGCTTCTGCCTTGAGTGGCTCTGGCTTTCCCAAAAACTCTAGAGGTCCCAACTCCTTGAATTGCTTAGCAGTGACCAGTCGTGAGCTATCATTGTTTCCACCTGCTTTTTGAACATGAGTCTCTCTCGTTTGGTGTTGCATGAAATGTAGAAAGCTCCTAAATATTCCATCGTTCATCATTTGGTCGGTGTTGTTGTTTACAGGAGGATTATTGCCTTCCTGATGCGCATTATCCTGGTTATTGATTGGCGGTGTCTCAATGGTCGCATGTGCTCCATTGCTTAACTCAAAATTTTTAGATTCTATTCTCAAATACTGCCACAAAACAAGGGTTAATTAAAAAAAATTGACATGTCACATATTATCCCTATATTCTGACCGACCAATTAAATAACAAATAAGCTTAGGTAGGACACACTAGCGAAGGATTTACTCGTCTATCCCCTCCCAGTTCTAATCCCATATCTCCACCAGAGATCATATCTCTAAGCTCTGATATCAACTGTGACGCCCCCAAAATAGGTCCAGACAACCCATTCTGAGTCACCAAATACATGATACAGAATTTAAATACAAACTTTATTTATACAACTATTAATTGTCATGTAAAATACGACAAAATATAAGCTGTGAGTTTCAATACAAATATTATCTTTTAGACAATATCCAAACTCAAATAAAGTCCTCATTACAATTATTGTCATACTATTTTACAAAATAGTGAGGATTACTATAATAACCATCTTGGACCATTACTCCACTCTCCGACTAGTCCCAGCTACATTCTCGCCTCCTAAGAAGAACAATGGAACCAAAAGGAAAAAGGTGAGCTCTACTAGCCCAGTAAATAATATTATAACTAAGATAATGCAGAACAAATTATCCTTAGTCCTCAACAGGGAAAAATCTGATAGAATACAATAGACAACAAGTTTTAGATCAACAACTACAGTGAAAATAGAAATCTATTAGAAGAGTCAAGTAGAGAATGATGCTTACTATCTTCTATGATTTAAAAGTCTATCATGAATATTTTATCCTTGTAACACCAATCAATAATTATTTCCAATCAATGAATTATCTATGAACTACGGGCCAAAGATAATCATTTGTATTACCAGTGGTCATGATCATACTAAACACTTGTCCATCTTTGCACTACGGGCCAAAGAAGACTTTCACGAAAAACTTTTATCTGTAACATTAAAGGTCGTGAGTATACCAATACACAATTCCTAATCATAATCATACCAATCAACAGTCTATCTTTGCACTACAGGCCAAAGATAATCGTTTGCAACACCAGTGGTTATGACCATGCCAAACACCTGTCCATCTATGCACTACGGGCTAAAGATGACTTTCACCACAAACCTTTATCTGTAACATTAAAGGTTATGATTATACCAATACACAATTCCTGGTCATAATCATACCAATTAACTGTTCATCTTTGCACTACGGGTCAAAAATGACTTTCAACATAATATAAGCATGAGGATGATGACAATGATATAAAGAATCAATCAAGTGAGATCAATGATAAATATTAGAGATTTATAATTCAATTTATCCCTAGTTCAAGAATGTCCAAATTGTCAACATGATAACTAATTGTAGAGTAAAATTCAAGAATGATATTTATGTAACAAAAATATTTTGGATAGAAAAGAAAATTAAATTCTATTGTGAATAGTACTCATAAATAATACCGTATGAATAGTACGGTATGAATATTATCCCGACATGAAAAGATTAAAATTTAATAAGAAAGTTCATAACAATATGCCAATGAAATGATATTAGATCAAGCACAAACTATTAAGGATATTCTACTAATTTCAGGAATTTTCACTATTTAATAATAAGGTTATGGAAACAAACAATAAATTTATACCATAAATGGAGAAAAATATGAAAGAAAACGATATCCCTTGACGAGTACAAAAGAAATGATATCTCATACTAGTATGAAAGAAAATACGAAACTACAAATATATTTTCACCCGTCATGTGGTAATCTGCGTAAGCAGATCATTTCTACAATTTAATAAAGAATGAATACGAAAGGTTATTCACCAGACATGCGGTAATCTGCATAGACATGTTATTCACATAGATTAATACGGAATGGAATGACAACCCTTATGAGTATGAAAAAAATAACATCCTTTACCTTAGTAGGAATGTAGTTCTGACTGGAATAACAAAGATTATGTTAAGGAAATCTTGCACTGTTATCAACACTCAAAATATCCTTATACTCACAAGAAATACGCTCAATATTATAGAGAAAGAATTTTTTGATTCTGGTGTGAGTTTCATTGTTTAACTAAGCAACCTATTTATAGGAAAATGCTAGCACACCAGGATTGACAAACTTCACATGCAGATGATTTTTGCAGCATACTTGTTTTGAAAATAAGGTTTTCAAAACCAAGCTTCTCCGTTGCACCATTTCTTCACATGTTTTACTATTTAAACAATTATAATTTATAAAAGTATACTATTATAATATATTATAATAATATATCTGAATGAATATTTTATCGGAGAAGATAATTATGGTTCTATAGAAAAATATGTCAAACTTTCAACAAATATCTATACTAACATTCATCCATTTATATCAATTTAAATAAATATTTACCTAACAGCTCTTTAATCCTTTAATAATTATTCCTAATTAATATTATAGATTCACAATACTGTCAACCAGATCGTTCCTAGGAAAGATCGGGCTTTCCGATAAGAATTTTTCTTTACTGGCGCATAGTTATATAACCTAACCCCTTTCCTCAACAGAACTTTCTAGACATTGTAAATAATGCTAACTAATAATATTATTCAAAATAATATAAAATATTGTGTAGATGTTACTGTAACAATTATTGAATCTATGATACGAGATACTATACGGCAACTACTGTGACAATTATTAAATTCTGAGTGACTTTTTACGTAAGAATCAATAATCAGAGATAATGTGCAATACCGCGTGCTACTTTGTAACCACATGTATTAGTTTATCACTGAGTATTTCAATAGTTAACGGTAAAAGTTTGATCGTTATTTTTTTTATAAAAATATTATTTCTGTCGCTTTCTATATCCGACAGTTATTCCGTTATATGGTCCACCAATGATTGCGCCGTTATACGAATATTCCTCGACAAAAAGAATATTCTCCGATGAAACAAATATTTTATGACAACTTGCTTACTTTGTAAAATTTACACATATCATCCATAACTAACATTATATCAAATCAACACCTTATTACTCAAAATAATATTTAGAGAAAATTAAATCTTTATTCATAAAAAGTTGGGGTCGTACATTTCTTGCCTCTATATCCACCTGATTTGGACCAAATCTGCTAACTCGTTAAATTTGGCGGCATATTCAGACATTGTCATGTTCTCTTGCTTCAACTCTAGAAACTTCACTTCCATCCTGGCTTACATACTCGCAAAAAATAGTTCTCAAAGAACAGTTCCTTAAACCTTGTTCAAGTTACCACTGTTTTTCTAGCTCTAGCCTGGTCTGATTCCCACCAGTAGTTAGCCTCACCTTTCATCAAATAGGTAGCAAAAGATGTCTTTTGCTCCTCTGTTACCCTAGCAATAACAAAAGCTTTTTCCATCTCCTTTACCCACGTCTGAGCTTCAATAGTGTCAGTTGTCCCTCTAAATTCGGAAAAAAACACTTTTACCCCACTGTGATTGTAGTGCTTTAAGCAATTAGCCACTGTGCTTTTAAAATATTCAATTAGCCTACTGTGGTTTTTAAAAATGTACAATCAAGTCATTTTGTCCAATTTCTTGGATGGACGTCAAATAATTACACACGTGGCATTGAAAAAAAATAATAAAAAAATTATTATTTTCTGATGTGGCAACAAAAAAAAATAAAAAAAATAAAATCATTGATTATGAGGCAAAAAATAATTAAAATAATAATAAAATTAAAATAAATATTTTAATTCATTTTTTAATATTTTTTTCATTTCCTATTTTCTTTCTCCTTCAAAATGAATAAATAAGCCTAAAATAAAACAATAAATAAAAATACAATTTTGCCATGTACATGATTATATTTGATGGTATAAGACCAATTTTTTTTTTTTTGAAATTTGTAGACAAAAAAGAAATAATACAAATTACAAACATAACTCATTAAAACATTATTTATCCTCATTTTTTTCCTAATTAATTCAAACTCAAACCCTAATGTTCATCTTCTTCCTCACCAAAATTGAAACCTGGTATTCGTCGACCCAACACCACCAGTCGCCTCCCCAAAACCATAGAATCCGGCCATAACAACCCAGAAAGAGCTCTCAATGAAGGAAACCCTTTGCCACATTCTTTATGGAGATTTAATTTCTTCAAATCACAATGTTTTGAATCCGAAATCCTCCAAGATTTATTGGGGTTATCTCTAAGGCCATAACTAGCTTCCCCCCAACATAATTAGGATCCAATTCAGATGTCAACGAAACCTTCATTTCCTTCTTGAAATCCTCTCTTTCAGAGCCCAAATTGCCATTCAGATGACCAATTTTTTTGTGCTTTTTATTTTTCATTCATTGATTTGAAAGACTCACAAACAACAGATGCGGGTGGTGCAAAACCCGGCCCGCCCTATTATTTATTCCGAAGAAGGAATGGGGATAGTCATATTGTACCGCTTACGTCACTTGTTGCCCTCAAAAGAATATAGCTAGCTCTGACTCCGAGCCCCTGATTACCAAAATCTACCAAGCTCTATAAACCTCGTCTGTCAGAATCCGGCAGCCAAGAAAAGAAGAGAGAGTAAAACAAAAGAAATGGAGAAAGTAGTGCCTTATTCAGTAATGGAGGCGGTGAAGAGAACCTCAAACAACATTGAAGAGTTCAAAGCTCACTTCCCAGACTTCTTAACTCATTGCACCCCTGAATCTTTCGCCGAATTGGAACCTCACTTCCCAGACTTCTTAACTCACTCACTTCCCAGACTTCAGTAAGGTTGAGATACAATGGGGAAGGAGGAGAAGATCTGATCTGATTAGGTAATGAAAAAGAAAGAAAATAAAACATACATATTATGAATATTATAATATTAATTTTTATTAATATTATACATATTATAAATATTTAGGTAAAGAAAAAGAAAGAAAATAAAACATAAAAATATTTTTATTTTAAAATTTTTTATAAGTATTTTAAAACATAAAAGTATTTTTATTTTTATTTTTAAAATAAAACATACATATTATGAATATTATGAATATTAATTTCTATTAATATTATACATATTATAAATATTTAGGTAAAGAAAAAGAAAGAAAATAAAACATAAAAATATTTTTATTTTTAATATTTTATAAGTATTTTAAAACATAAAAGTATTTTTATTTTTATTTTTAAAATAAAACATACATATTATAAATATTATAATATTAATTTTTATTAATATTATACATATTATAAATATTTAGGTAAAGAAAAAGAAAGAAAATAAAACATAAAAATATTTTTAAAACCATAGTGGGCCAATTGCGTTTTTTTAAAGTGCAGTGACTCAATAGTATTTGGAATTTGGCTGACTGGCTTGCCACGTAGGAAATAACTAATTTTTATTTTATTTTTCAAAATTCACATAGGAAAATTGGTTCAATTTTTTAACGTCTGTTAGTCAAATTGGACGGAATGGCTTGATTGAACATTTGTAAAAAGTACAGTGGGCTAATTGAATATTTTAAAAGTATAGTGGCTAATTACTTAAAATACTACAACCACTGTGGGTAAAAGTATTTTTTACCAATATTCTTTACATATTAAACTTCCATAACTGAATAATAGTTACGAACTAGCTCGAAAAATATGAATAAATTATGATTCCTATTATTTTAAAACATCAATACATTCACTTTGACATAATCTCAATTCTTATACTCTTTTTTTTTTACATTCTGTCTAGCTAAAATCATTAGCACAAACTTAACATTAACAGTTTATGAATACACAGAACTCCTTCACATTTGAACATTTCTAACACGGAACAGTTCATCTTCTGAAAGCACATAAGTGCATCACATACATCTTGTACAAATATAACACATTTTCAAATAGAAAAAACTCGCTCATTTACAACATCAGAGCAAGCTTAAAGAAACTAGTATTCATTTCAAACATGAATGTAGTTAGGAAACTTGCCTTACACTCAACTTACAGCTTACAATTTACATTGTACTGCTCTTCGAAATCCTTATATATCACATAAGGATAACAAATACCAATTAGTCATATACTTGATTTACACATTAGTTTAATTTAACTTTACTTCTTATGGTCCGCGTCTTATAGCTTAAGTTTAAGCAACAAATATTTTCTAACAACTTTCAATGTTACGACATATGGAGATGTCTTAAGTCTTATCATCATATTTTATGATAGATTTACATTACCTTTTCCTTCCTCATAGCTTAACTTGTCTGAATCATTAAAACTATAATGATGGTTAAGTTAACTATCGTTCATTACGACTTTTCGACAATTCAATGTCATATCTCATGATTATTTTTGTGACACCCCCAAATCTGGGTACTTCAATCTCACAGATTCGGTGTTAACTAATCTAAAAACACATAACTATCTGCCCATAAATAAGGAATGTAAAAGAAATTACAACCTTAAATAAAAATCCTCCCTTACTAATATTATTAATCGTTTAATAATATTCAAATCATTAATCTAATATTATTATTCATTTACTAATATTTTATTTCTTTATAAATTTATAAACAATTTTAAATTAATTGTTTATATCTTATTATTTAATTCATGATATAGAGGAAATGACCGGGAAGATACAATCTAAAAAGAAAGTAAGGTATTATCATCTTTTCCATATATATCATTTTATAATCTCTTTCATTAATTAACGTAAGGTTAAAGGTAACATAATACCTTAGCATTAACATATTTTTAAGTATAATTCTATTCTATGTTTTGAATTTTCTTAACCCTTATTTTCATAATTCTCTTTCAAATAGTAAACCATATAGGTTCTTCTTAAAAAATTTAAATCATTTCCTCGATTTCCACTCTAGATTTTAAACTTTAACCTTAAATTTAATCATTCAAGATCTTCTAAATGTTTGGGTTGTTACATTCACCTCTTCTTCTAAGAATTTTGTCCCTGAAATTATAGCATACTAATCTCTGCTCATTCTATTAATCAAACCTTGGTTTTCAACTTAGCCTTTTCAATTTCCTCATCTGAGGATTTCTCTTATATCCTCACATTTCACAGTGACTATTTTCACAATTGTTCAATAACTTTGAAGCAGTATAAATAATGTAAAAAGTTTTATTTAAGAAAACTCTTCATATCTGTTTGAGGAATCATAAAAACAATAAACTTTGAGGTTTAGGGGTATTTCTACCTGCTACCTCTTTCAATTATGAACACTTTGGTAGCAATTTCCAAATCAAGTTTACAAGAATTGAGTAGAATTTCTATGATTTGCCAAGTTTGGAATCAAGAACTTAAAATAAGAATTTACCTTCTAGGAAGCTTAGATGGCTATTGCTTACAATCTCAGACTCCTTCCTTCTCAACAAGAAACTCACACTCTCACTTATAATATCTCAGACAAATTCACAGCAACAAGAATGACGAAGATAGCTACTATTTATAGAGAAATACGTGACCAATTAATTGCTTTACACTAAAGGTTAAATCCATGAGATAAAAGAAGAAGACAATGGTTATTGAGGAGTTGCTCAACCCCCATTTCCTCAGCCATTTTTATAGCCATCATCACCTAGTTCATAGTCACTGTTCACAGCTCGGCAATGCATGTAAAGAAGACATAGGTTACTGTTTGGTAACTGAAATGGAACAAGGCTTTTAAATCCTCAGCATTTGGTTTCAAATGTAGTCAATTTAAATCCCTTTTTGTTCCCTCATGTGTTTTTAATGTACAAATGTTACTTCATAATGAAAAGTTATAGGGATTATATATGTACCCATATCATGTAATCCATGTACATTGGGTTCACATAGTTTAATATTTAATACATATAAAATAATGCAGTTAGGTATTATTGACCGGGTATTCTCCATAGATATTATTAGTGCACATACCTCAATATTATAACACTATCCAATATCAAATGTCTATTTTTATAACATTCAATTTCTTTTCGAATCTCTGATATGCACAGTTAATTAATTCTTTCTGTATTAAACTGTCACACATGACTTTATTGTGCTACTTGGTACTTTATTTCATTAAATATACTCTTATCATATGATATTAATAATGTCACACATTACAATAATGTCCCATTTAACAACCATTATAATAACTAACTTCTCCCAATCTGGCCACTAGCGCAGCTACACGGTCCTTGGAAGTGCCAAACTTGTTTAGCTTCATACCAGTTTTGACCTCTACCATCATACCAGTTTCACATAACCTGAATTAAATCCCAAATTGATAATACTACTAGTTAAAGATCCTATTCATTTCATGCATGGAATTACACAATTACACATAATTAATCTTTCTCTTATTAAACAGTTTCTCTTTTAATTCACTTAATGATTCTCTCAATCCTACATTATGCCACACTAGGCAATTCCGATAAACTTTACGTTAAGATCTTTACCAGTCTCATCACAACACCTTGCTGTCATACTCAACTTATTTGAATATAGTTTCACATGCTACAATAATATTTAATTATATTTAAATAAATATTTGACTTTCATTAATTATTTATTATTAATATTCCAAAATTCTTGGGTATTACAGGTGGGGCATATCGTCTCGAAGTACGTGCACCTCGATCATTGTGTAAGCTGTTTGAAACTTTGATAACTTACAATCCGGGATTCCTATGAAGATATGCTATACCATTCCGGAAAGCTCTTTTCGAGAGCTACGTAATGTCATAGTGTAAGACCCCAAATTATTAATAAATAAAATATAATTCCTCTATTCATTATTTTGAAATAGTAAGGGTTGATTTGATTAATATGGTTAGTTATGGGTAAAATGCGCAAATATTTCAAATAAGCAAGTGGTCATAAAATATTCATTGTTATCGGGAAATATTCGTTTGGTCGTGGAATATTCTTCTTGTCGGGGAATATTCGTACGACGGCGCAGTCTTTTGTGGGCCCCATAATGGAAAGCGATTGGATGAAGAAAACGACAAATATAAGTTATTTATAAATAATGGCGTAGTTGTTACCGTTAATACTATTGGAATACCCGGTGGTTAAAACACAGTAATACGCGTTGTTGCACAGTAGCACACAGAATTGCACTAATGATTGATTCTTACGTAAGAAGGCACTGCTCAATAATGGTTACAGTAATTACTGTTCAGTATTTTATTTTATTGATTCAATAATTACTGCGTTGATATTTTATATTACTGTTATTTTAATAATTGTCACTACACAATATTTTCTATTATCGGAGCAATAATTCATATTATCTGAATAATATTATTAGATAACATTATTGGCAATGTCTAGAAAGTTCTGTCTAAGGAGAGGTTTGTTCATCTAATTGCGCGCCAGTAAGGAGAGATCCTTATTGAAAAGCCCCCTCTTTCTTGAGAACGGCCTGGTTTCTAGTACTGTGATTCTGTAATATTATTCATGAATAATTAATTATTGATTTATAAGATGAGAAAAATATTGATTTTATGTGGATATAGATGGAAATTTTTTTTAATGTGACAATTGTTGAAAATTAATATTTTATCTTTTTCTGATAAAATAATTCAATTAAATATATTATTTTAATAATGTATTAATGGCGATATTTTATAATGAATGTGGGATATATGAATAAATGAGGAGGAAGAGTATTTTTGTTGGATTAAATGTTTAACACATGTTTTGTGTGTTGGTGGACACAATTCTTGACTGAAATTTGATTATAGCCTGTAAAATTGTCCATTTGTGGATTTCGGTCAATTTCTATTTGGAATTTAAAAAAACTTTCTTCTGTAAAGTTGTAGATAATGGAATTTTCTATAAAAAAAATGCGAGTTTTGAATTTTTTTGATAAAAGGACTATTTATTGTGAATTATTGAAGTTTCGGTATATCGGGTCTGAATTGATTTTTGGAGTTTTAAGTACTTTTTGTTAGAAAAACATTTTTGTTGCTTTTGGCACATGTGTGGCTGATTTCTTTGGTCAAAATGGCGGGCTAAGGAAAATAATATAAATATATTATTATTATATTTAATTTTCTGCTTTGGTGTTCTAAGCATTTTCCTATAAATAGGGTGCTTAGGTTAGAATTGAATTTCACACCAGAAACTACAGATTTCTCTCTCTTTCTCTCTCTATATTAGGGATCGTATTCTTGTGAGTATTTTAATACTTTGAGTATTGCTATACGATGCAAGTTCAAGTCATAGCCTATATCCGGTGTTTCAACTAGAAGTACTGTCTTTACGAGGTAAGGGATGTTATTTTATTCGAAAATGATATTATTTCTTCAATATCATTATATTGGTTGGAAATTTTTATCAAATTTAGAACTTTTCATGCCGGGGTTACTATTCACGAGTTACTATTCACCAAAAAATGAAATTTTCTTCTTTTTGTCTAAAATATCTATTCTGGATACTAGCTTTGATTGTATCCATGTTTTGATCATTCTTGAATTTTACTCCACCATGATTATTTATGAGGTATTTTCGGACATGGAATAGCTGAAATACGAATCCTTAATATTTGTTCTTTTGTTTCACTGGATTCGTTTTTTTTAAAATATTTTTCATCATCCTCAGTCTTAAATGATGATATAACTGAATATCTTTGGCCTGTAGTACAAAGATGAATGATTTCTGATGAATATCTTTGGCCCGTAGTGCAAAGATGAACAGATGTTGAGATGAACATGACCAACTGATGAATATCTTTGGCTTGTAGTGCAAAGATGACTATTTGATTCAAGAAATTTATTGATTGATGTTACAGGGATAAAATATTGATGATAGACTTTTAAATTCATAGATAATCGTAGATTTCATTCTCTACGTAACTCTTCTATGAATTATTATTTTCCGCTGCGAATATTGATTTAAAACTTGTTGTCTATTGTATTCTATTAGATTTTTCCCTGTTGAAGACGAAGGATAATTTGTTGTATATTATCTTAGTCATAATATTCTTTACTGGGCTAGTTGAGCTCACCCTTTTCCTTGTTGTTCCATTTTCTTCTCAGGAGGCGAGAATGTAGCGAGTACTAGTCGGGATGTGGAATGATGGTTCAAGACAGTTATTTTAGTAGTCCTCACTATTTTGTAAAACAGTGTATCAATAAGTATAATGAGGACTTAATTGAGTATGAATACTGTCTAGATGACAATATTTGTATTTAAACTCACAGTATATGTGTTGTCGTATTTTGCACGACAGTTGTAATCATAAAGTTGTAGTTATTTTCTGTACCATGTATTTGGCGACTCATAATGGGTTGGATGGATTGGACCTATTTTGGGGGCGTCATAGTTGGTATCAGAGCTTAGGGATATGATCTCTGGCGGAGATCGGGGAATAGAACTAGGAGGGGAGAGACGGGTAAATTCTTCTCTAGTGTGTCCTACCTAAGCTTATTTGTTGGTCGGTTATAATATACGGGTATTATGTGATATGTTAATTGCTTAAATTAACCCTTGTTTTATGGCAGTATTTGAGAATGTCGACTGAGAATGTTAACAGTGGAGTAAATGAGACCGTGGAGACACCTATGCTCACCAACGAGGAGAACGTGCAACAGGCTGGCAATGTTCCTCCTGTGAACAACACCAATGAGCAGATGATGAACGATGGGATGTTTAAAAGCTTTTTGCAGTTCATGCAAAACTAGACGAGGGAGACTCGTGCTCAAAATACAGGAGGAAATGATAGCAATTCATGGTTTGTCACAGCCAAGCAGTTCAAAGAATTGGGACCACCAGAATTTAAGGGAAAGCCGAATTCGATCATGGCGAAAACGTGGGTCAAGCAAATTACCAAGATATTCGATATCTTGGGATGCACGGAGGAACAGAAGGTTCCGTTCGCCACCTTTATGTTTCGTGGCGAGGCAGACTACTGGTGGGAGTCTGTGAAACGGACCCAGCCTGCCGCACTCAGCATGTCTTGGGATACGTTTCAGAAACTTTTCAACGAAAAATACTTTCCTAAAAGTATTCGCCATATGAAGGAGGTAGAGTTTATTAGACTGGAGCAGAATAACATGACGGTGTCCCAATACGAGGTGAAGTTTGCAGAGTTATCCAGGTTTGCAACTCATTTGGTAGAGAATGAGGAACGAATGACGAGGATGTTTCTAAGAGGTTTAAAACCAGAGATTCGACAATATCTTATCTCTCATAAATTTTCTCTCTATTCAGATGTTGTCAACAGGGCTCAATTATTAGAGCGAGATAACGAGTACGGTCAATCGAGGGACCACAATCAGGATCATACCGGTGACAGCAGTCATCAGAACAATGATAACCAGCGGAGAAAGAAGAATACGGACAAGAACGACAACCACTCTGGTGGTAATCGTAGCCATGAAAATAGAAAAAGCGAGTCGGGAGGAGATTTTAAAAAGAGGAGATTCAACAATGATAATACGAAGACGTCAGCACCAGCAGCAACTGGTTCCAAGGGAGGAGAACGACCACCGGTTATATGCTATAAGTGCGAAAAAAAAGGACAAATCAGCCCAAACTGCCCACAACAGTTTAAGGTATGTTATAACTGTGGAAAGGAAGGACATATCGCTCGAGATTAAACTGTAGCGAAACTAAGTCCAACGGGGGTGGTGACTCAAAAAGTTGTCCTAGAAAAGTCAAAGTCAACGGTTCCTGGAAGAGTGTTTTTCGTGACTGGTCAGAATGCGAGGAACCCGAACGAAGTTAGCACGGGTTAGTTAATTATAAATTTTTGCGAAGTCTATACCTTATTAGATACCAGTTCTACCCATTCATTTATCTCTCCTACTTATACTCAACGTTTAAACTTGACTCCGGAGAAAATTAGACTTTGACTTATCTGTTGAAACTCAGTTAGGAGAAACTTTCGTTACATCCACTATTTATAAATCTTGTTTGATCCAAGTTGGCACCATCACATTACATGTTGACCTTATCTCTTTAAAGATACTTGCTTTTGATGTGATTTTAGGGATCGATTGGTTAACTACTCATCATGCCAAATTGATTACTTTTGTAAGGTTGTTAGTTTTCATATTCCTAAGCAACCTGTTATTTAAATTCAAGCAACCAAACCATTGAAGTCAAACTCTTTCATATCAAGCCGTAAAGTCATTCGTTTATTGAAAAATGAATGTCAAGCTTTCTTAGATATGTTATGGACTTGAACAAAAATATGTCGAATTTGAATGATATTTCTATTGTTAGTAAATCCCTGACGTATTTCCTGAAGAATTTCTTGGCCTACGTGTGATATTGAATTTTGTATCATCTTTGAATCTGGTACAAAACTCACTTCTAAAATCTCATATCGAATGTCTCCTATTGAACTTCAGGAGTTAAAAACCTAACTGTAGAAGTTTGTACCCGAGCCTCTATTTGGTGACTTCCTTTGTGGAATGCACTGAAGCCAGACTCTCCGTAGGGGATACCATATTCGTGTGGTAGTAAACTGATAGGTGTCATTGTGACGTGCTATCCAAGATTGGGATATGAGTCACAGTTGAGAGAAACCTAAGTCAGTAATCGAAATACGTAGCTTTCTAGTTATTATCGGAGATTCGTAATAGGATTTTCTCGAATCGCTACTCCATTAACTCAGCTGACTCGAAAAGATACAAACTTCTAATGGACTGAGGAATACGAGAGAGCTTCCAAAAATTCAACATGCGACACCGATGTTGGCTCGAGCTGTTGAAAGATTTCGATCACACCATCCAATACCATCCTAGAAAAGTAAACGTGGTAGCTGACGCATTGATCGTATACGAGTACGAGTGCGATATTGTTGAACACAAAGACCTATTTTGTATAATTTATAAATGATAGAGATAGAGTTAATGACTCTAGGGACCCACGTGATGATATACGAGTAAAATCGACTTTAATCGATAACGTTAAAGCCGCTCAAGCTACAGACCTGGAGCTGATGAATATAAAGAAGAAGGTGCAAGAATGCGTTATTCTAGAAGTAAGAGTCGATGAAGAGAAGAAAGCTCAAGCCTTCGATTTATTTGAAATCCTCGATCGAGTAGGAACTGTGGCCTATAGACTCACCTTAACGCTAAGTATGTAGCGTGTTCATAACGTTATTCACGTATCGATGTTACGCAAATATGTGGAAGACCCGAACCACGTTATTGAGTTAGAACCGAACGAGATAGCCGAAGACTTAACGTACGAAGAGGTACCTGTTAAGATCTTGGATAGAAAGGAGAATGTCCTACGCACGAAGGTCATGCCACAAGTTAAAGTTTTGTGGAGAAATCATGCTATTGAGGAAATGACTTGGGAGTTGGAAACGGAAATGAAAGCGATGTATCCTCATTTTTTCGAAACACCAGGTACGTACGTCAATTTCAAGGACGAAATTTCATAAGGAGGGAGGTTGTAAGACCCCAAATTATTAATAAATAAAATTTAATTCCTCTATTCATTATTTTGAAATAGTAAGGGTTGATTTGACTAATGTGGTTAGTTATGGGTAAAACACGCAAATATTTCAAATAAGCAAGTGGTCATAAAATATTTATTATTATCGGGGAATATTCGTTTGGTCGTAGAATATTCTTCCTGTCGGGGAATATTCGTACGACGGCGCAGTCTTTTGTGGGTCCCATAACGGAAAACGATTGGATGAAGAAAACGACAAATATAAGTTGTTTATAAATAACGGCGTAGTTGTTACCGTTATTACTGTTGGAATACCCGGTGGTTAAAACACAGTAATACGCGTTGTTGCACAGTAGCAAACGGAATTGCACCAATTATTGATTCTTACATAAGAAGGCACTGCTCAATAATGGTTACAGTAGTTACTGTTCAGTATTTTATTTTATTGATTCAATAATTGCTGCGTTGATATTTTATATTACTGTTGTTTTAATAATTGTCACTACACAGTATTTTCTATTATCGGAACAATAATTCATATTATCTGAATAATATTATTAGATAACATTATTGGCAATGTCTAGAAAGTTCTGTCTAAGGAGAGGTTTGGTCATCTAATTGCGCGCCAATAAGGAGAGATCCTTATTGGAAAGCCCCCTCTTTCTTGGGAACGGCCTAGTTGCTAGTACTATGATTCTATAATATTATTTATGAATAATTAATTATTGATTTATATGATGAGAAAAATATTTATTTTATGTGGATATAGATGGAAAAAATTTTTAATGTGACAATTGTTGAAAATTAATATTTTATCTTTTTCTGATAAAATAATTCAATTAAATATATTATTTTAATAATATATTAATGGTGATATTTTATAATGAATGTGGGATATATGAATAAATGAGGAGGAAGAGTATTTTTGTTGGATTAAATGTTTAACACATGTTTTGTGTGTTGGTGGACACAATTCTTGACTGAAATTTGATTATAGCCTGTAAAATCGTCCGTTTGTGGATTTCGGTCAATTTATATTTGGAATTTGAAAAAACTTTCGTCTGCAAAGTTGTAGATAATAGAATTTCCTATAGAAAATCATGAGTTTTGAATTTTTCTGATAAAATGACTATTTATTGTGAATTATTGAAGCTTCGGTATATCGGGTCTGAATTGATTTTTGGAGTTTTAAGTACTTTTTGTTAGAAAAACGTTTTTGTTGCTTTTGGCACATGTGTGGCTGATTTCTTTAGTCAAAATGGTGGGCTAAGGAAAATTATATAAATATATTATTATTATATTCAATTTTCTGCTTTGGTGTTCTAGGCATTTTCCTATAAATAGGGTGCTTAGGTTAGAATTAAAAATCACACTAGAAACTACAGATTTCTCTCTCTTTCTCTCTCTATATTAGTGAGCGTATTCTTGTGAGTATTTTAATACTTTGAGTATTGCTATATGGTGCAAGTTCAAGTGATAGCCTATATCCGGTGTTTCAACTAGAAGTACTGTCTTTACGAGGTAAGGGATGTTATTTTATTCGAAAATGATATTATTTATTCAATATCATTATATTGGTTGGAAATTTTTATCAAATTTAGAACTTTTCATGTCGGGGTTACTATTCATGAGTTACTATTCACGAGTTACTATTCATGAGTTACTATTTACCGAAAAATGAAATTTTCTTCTTTTTGTCCAAAATATCTATTCTGGATACTAGCTTTGATTGTATCTATATTTTGATCATTCTTGAATTTTACTCCACCATGATTATTTATGAGGTATTTTTGGACATGGAATAGCTAAAATACGAATCCTTAATATTTGTTATTTTGTTTCACTTGATTCGTTTTTTTTAAATATTTTTCATCATCCTCAGTCTTAAATGATGATATAACTGAATATATTTGGCCTGTAGTGCAAAGATGAATGATTTCTGATTAATATCTTTGGCCCGTAATGCAAAGATGAACAGGTGTTGAGATGAACATGACCAACTGATGAATATCTTTAGCCTGTAGTGCAAAGATGACTATTTGATTCAAGAAATTTATTGATTGATGTTACAGGGATAAAATGTTGATGATGGACTTTTAAATTCATAGATAATCGTAGATTTCATTCTCTACGTAACTCTTCTATGAATTATTATTTTTCGCTGCGAATATTGATTTAAAACTTGTTGTCTATTGTATTCTATTAGATTTTTCCCTGTTGAAGACTAAGGATAATTTTTTGTATATTATCTTAGTCATAATATTCTTTACTGGGCTAGTTGAGCTCACCCTTTTCCTTGTTGTTCCATTTTCTTCTCAGGAGGCGAGAATGTAGCGAGTATTAGTCGGGGTGTGGAATGATGGTTCAAGACAGTTATTTTAGTAGTCCTCACTATTTTGTAAAACAGTGTATCAATAAGTATAATGAGGACTTAATTGAGTATGAATACTGTCTAGATGACAATATTTATATTTAAACTCACAGTATATGTGTTGTCGTATTTTGCACGACAATTGTAATCATAAAGTCGTAGTTATTTTCTGTACCATGTATTTGGCGACTCCGAATGGGTTGGATGGATTGGACCTATTTTGGGGGCGTCACACATAGGGCTTGCCCTTTTTTAAATCCGAGATGATTGGTCCATGACAAGAATAACATATTCAGGTATTCACAAGCAGTCCGTTGAGCTATCTTTGGGTAGTTACACTCAGGATTATTGTGATGGCTCTTGATGACCATGTCTATAGCTGGATGTATGTAGTTTATGTTGTGTTGTCAACACTCCACTTTTTGCCTGCCCGAGGTTATCTCTAGGGTTGAAATGGCTTTTTGCTGTCCCTCGAGGCTATCTCTGGGTTTGAACGCTGTTGATTCTGTCTTTCCTCAGGGTTGTCTCCGAGGTTGATTTAATGTCCCACGGTGCTGTCTTTGGGGTTTGATTTTATATTCCACGAGGCTGTCTCCGTGGTGCACAAAAGATATTTTTTCCCTCTTGCATGGTTAGTACCAGGGAATTTTTTTTCAAGTATCCACAAATTTGTCGTGAAAAGTTATGTTAGCTGATAAAAGTTTTTCTAGAAAAAAGTGCAGAAATCATATAAAATAAAAATGGCGAAAAATATTATCATGTACTTTTCGATCGTTTAGCTATGTTTTGGAGAAACGTTAAGGAAACTACTATTCATCGAAATATATTTTTCATTTCTTTGAATTGTCAAAGAACACATAAAAGAAAGAATGAAGAGGAAAGACAGAATGCCTAATAAAATTTTGAAACCGATAAACACAGTTTTGCCACTATGTAATAATGAAAGAGATTTAATTAATATGAATACTAGTATAATATGAATTATTACACGAGTATAGTACGAGAAGAATACGTATATAATATAAATTATTATACGGTAAGAATACGAGAAGGCAAAGTCAATAAAAGTCAAGATGGGTTATTAAGCCATTGGGCTTTGACTTTGGTAAGCCCAATAAGGTAATGTTAGAAGGCCCAATGATAATTAAATCAAGGCCTAAAAGAATGTTAAATTCAAGCCCAAAGTTTGGCCCAATTTGAATTAAAGCTAAGCCCAAACCAATAACCAAACTCGTGGGTCGAACCATGGGTCATGGGTGGGTAAAAGGGGATGATGGGTCACCCAAATGGGTCACCAAGCTTCCTTGAGAAGCTTGGTTGATATTTGTTAAAGAGGGGGTGTGAATAGTGAAAATATGGAGTGTTTTGTAAGTTTTACAAATCTAAAGGTTTGGACTATACAAGACCAAAAGTTAAGTGACCAATTTATAAAAAAATCAAAGTTGATTTCCTTACCAAAATGCCCTAAGGTGGGAAAGGACTATTTTACCCAAAGTCTTGCAAATTCTATATATGCAAGCATTCCATTCATTTGCCTTATCAAATCAAAACCAAAAGAGGAGCAAAGGCAAATAAATGGATAGAAAAGAGAGTGGCATTTTAGGATGGAGAAGAAGAAGAAGAAGAATGAAGAGAAAAGCTAGCAAATTTTAAGCTTTGATAAGAGGAACACGAATAATTAAGAATAACAATGAAGAAATGTAAATAAACCTAGTTTTAATCCATTTTTCTTTAAGTTTCATATGTTAAAATACATAGCTTAATGATTATGGAAGTAAAAGATGCTAAGGAAATATTTTGTTATGGTTTAACCATAAGAAAATGAAGTAATAAGAACTTGAGAGTTATTTCATCTCCTTTTCTTTTAAAAGCTTTCATATGAAGTATGAATTGTTTGATGTTAATGGATGATTCAGATGCATAACAAGAGAATCGCAATCAAAATATTGTTGTAAAATGAAGAACACGAAGAACGTTGTTGGTGGACAAATTTAAAATCATCTAATTAGAGCTTGTTGTTGATGGACAAGTTTCAAACTATAATATATATATTTGTTGATATATTTTTAGTTAGGAGATGTAGAATTGAAAGAAATATTCCTTTGGAACGGATTGAAAATAGCCTGTAACGAAGTTATGGTGAAATTTCGTAAAGGAAGTTAACTGTTGAAATCGTAGTTTATTATGATTTCCGGATGAATATAGTAAGTAAGTGAATGATCCCAAACAATTGAGGATTCATAAGAATGTTAGAGAACATTAAAAATGTGAGTCGTAGACTCAAGAACGAACTCAATCCGGGTTTGGATGAGTAAGTTACGGACGAACGAACGAAGAACGTTAAAAACGTAAAAGTAAACGAACAAAGATATTTGAGCCAATTGAATAACTTGTTAACGGATTTAGAAAAATATTCTGTCCGGGGGAAGTTGTAGTTCGTAATGAAAGTAAGAAAATGGCTTTCGAATCGAGTTATAACAAAGAAGTTACGAGATTGCAAAGTAGGTGATTCGTCCGTAGAAGAAAAATGCAGAAAAACTACAAAATTTTTCAAAGGAGCAGGGGCAACGCTAGTTCAGGAGCCAGGTTCTGTTAATTGACGCCGCAGCGCCGGCGCAAAGCAAAGCCAAGAAATGAGCTTTTAATGCTCAGTACTTGGAGGATGTGCACGGAATGAGAATGAGTGTAAAGTTCATGTAATGTAACACTTAAAGAAGTGATTTAAACATTAAGTAAATGTTGAATGGAAGTTTAGAATGAGAAACGTAAGCGTTAAAACACGTAAACCGATGAAGGCAATTACTATACACGTAAATTAAATGTGCTTAACCTACACACCGTGTATGGTTATAACTTGAAGTAATGAAGAATAAGAAATAACGTGTAAACATTGAGAAGCCGAATAAACTGAACCAGACATTGTAAGATATGAAATTACGTAATGTAAAATGCTTGAAAGCTATGAACACATAGTATTAGCATTGAATTTTTGCTCTTAGTATATAAAAGATTGTATGACCTAGAAGTTAATGAATAATTATTAGGTATGACATTGAATTGTCGAAAGTCATAATGAACGATAGTTAACTTAACGATCATTATAGTTTTAATGATTCGAACAAGTTAAGCTATGAAGAAGGAAAATGTAATGTAAATCTATCATAAAAGATGATGATAAGACTTAAGACATCTCCATATGTCGTAACGTTGAAAGACGTTAGAAAAGATTGGTTGCATAAACTTAAGCTATACGACGCGAACCATAAGAAGTAAAGTAAAATTAAACTAATGCGTAAGTCAAGTGTGATGCTCCCAAATTAGGGTATCTTCCAACACGACAATTGGTGCTACACGGTGCTTCAGTCCACACATTCATTCAATTGAAATACATCAAAAGAGTGAAAATGTCTTCTATATATTCCAAAAGAATATTACTATTCCCAGGTTCTTTATAACCATTACATGTTTGCTTGTCATAATATCAAATAATTACAACATTACAACTATACAATTACAAAGGAAACCTACTGATTCGCCTTAGCCTTCCCTTTATCTTTACTAGATGCTTCGGTCCGTTCGATCTTAGCTGCATTCATATGGTTCAAACAAGAATGAGCATAACTAGCTCAACAAGTATGACAATTTCATTTAACAATATGCTTGAAACATACAAATCGTATATCTTCAATAACTGAACAATAGTTATGAAGTACTATCGATAATTTAAAATAACACTTCTTTTCCTTCAAAACATTTCATCATGAATAACATTCATAAAGTTTGGTTCAAGACCATGAGCATTCCATAATTTCTTTGAAAAGGACAACCCGACACCAAGTCCGTAAGTCTGACATATCTTACGAGCACATCTAGGTGATCAACCTATAGTACTCTATGTTGTACAACACTACTTTCTTTAAATGTATATACGTTTAAGGTTTGGCAACCACACGTGCCTGTCGTTTGATGACAAAACATTTGTTATGCATACTCAGTCTTCCTTTGAAAACCATGCCAAAATAGTTTGACAAAACATTGACAATAGTTCGACAGATTATACGAAATTCATAAAACATCTTAAGTCTAGTCAAAGGAATTGGCTTCGACTTTATTAC
The DNA here is from genome assembly GCA_016801055.1 of Panax notoginseng. Classification (NCBI taxonomy): domain Eukaryota; kingdom Viridiplantae; phylum Streptophyta; class Magnoliopsida; order Apiales; family Araliaceae; genus Panax; species Panax notoginseng. The sequence goes on from CM029016.1 coordinate 69,643,429, forward strand.
ACATCAATTCATGTTTAAGGTACATGAATTACAAAGTTTGTCCAAAGAATTCAGACAAAGGTCAGAATACTTGCCTTAGGCATCTTCTACAGTCAATATAAATTCTCTTTGATTCTTTAAGGTCTCTACAATACATAATCATGTATGATTCCTAACGTATCACATTACCTTGTTCTTACATTCACGTTTAAGTAAGTTATCTTTAACCTTTAGTTGTTAACTGAAGGTTTTCATTATCCTAATTGATGTTACTTTAGGTTTATTAATGTATTAGTTCATTACTAATCAACTAATTTCCTTTCTATCTTTATAAACCTTCATTTCTATGCTTGGTCAAGTGCTGGCGCTGCGGCGCCAGCTTCTCTTCTCTATGTCGCGCTGCGGCGCCACTCTTTAGTGGCTAAGGTCCGTACTTGGCGCTGTAGTGTGAGTCTTAGTGTTAACTGCTGCACTGCGGCGCGATACTTCAGTAGCTCATAGACATGCTTGGCGCTGTAGGGCCACCTATTGTGCCTTGACTGGCACTGCAGTGCCAGTCCTCAGCACCAGACAAATTTTGACAGACAATTTCTTATGCGAGATTCTCGAGCTCATAACTTCTTCGTTATAAGTCCGAATTGGCTCGTTCAAAAGCCGTTAGCTCACAAATTAAATGCTCTAAGTGTTCATGCAAGAATTTTACATTTTTGAATCCGTTACCAAAGAATTCACCTTTTAGTTCATTTTTAATGAAAATGATAAATGGTCGTGAACGTTCATAGCTCGTTTCTTCGTTCTAAGTCAAAATTTGGTGATTTTCGAGTCCGAAACTCTCTAGAATGCCAATTAAGACTAATCTCCATCGAAAACCAATGTTTTTGAGTTCAATGACAAAATTTGACTTCCATTCCGAGAATTTCACGATTTCGACGATTATCATCTAATCTCGTAAATTCGGCCATAACTTCGCTACTTAAGATTTTTACATCGTTTCAATGGATTCATTACATCATAATAGCATCCTAACCAAACATATTTCATTATGCATACACATGATAAGTTCTTACATGTTCTTCATGAGTTCATAACTTATATAAGTCTGAAATACTTATTCATGACTTATTAAGGCTTAAGTCCTTTGATTTGTCATTCTCATCACTTCTTAGCATACAAGTTCTACCACTACTCACTTCTCTAACAATTGAAGAGAGGGAGAATCATGGTTTAAGATCATTACCTTTGATAATTAACTTTGTTCTTCCTTCTTATTCTAACAAAGACTAGCTTTTCTAACTTTTTTCTCTAACAAATAAGCACTTAAGTTGTTGGTGAAAATCTAACAAGTAAATAATGAAATGAAGCTCTCATATTTATAAGAAAAGCTAAGTGAGGGCTTAATGGACATTTAGGCCATCCACCTCCTTAATCACCTCCTTACTATTCATCTCTTGGTCACCAAGTAAAACCACTTTACTTGGTCACCAAGATGGTGCCATGTGAACATGGGGCCCACATGGGTTGCCCCATGGGTCACTCTTACCAATTGGATTGATCCACGAATCTGGTTCTTAATTTGGGCTTTCGGTTTAATTAACTTAACTTATTATTTGGGCTTGCATTTAATAAACATTTGGGCCTTAATAATACTTACCATTGGACTCTAACCATTCCTACACTTGGGCTTGTATAACTCCTACTGTAAGACCCCATCTTATTAATGAATAAAATCAAATTTTCTCTAAATATTATTGTGAATAATAAGGGGTTAATTTGATATAATACTTTGGTTATGGGTGAAATGTGCAAATTTTGCAAAATAAGCAAGTGGTTATAAAATATTCATTTTGTCAGGGAGTATTCGTTTGGTCATGGAATATTCTTGCTGTCGGGGAATATTTGTACGACGGCGCAGCCTTGTGTGGGCCCTATAACGGAAAGTGATTGGATGAAGAAAACGACAAGTATAAGTTATTTATAAATAACAGCGTAGTTGTTACCGTTAATACTGTTGGAATACCCGGTGGTTAAAATACAGTAGCACACGGTATTGCACTAATTATTAATTCTTACGTAAGAAGGCACTACTCAATAATTGTTATAGTAGTTATTGTTCAATATTTTATTTTATTGATTCAATAATTGTTGCGTTGATATTTTATATTATTATTGTTTCAATAATTGTTGCTGCATAGTATTTTCTATTATCAGATCAATAATTCATATTATTTGAATAATATTATTAGATAACATTATTGGCAATGTCTAGAAAGTTCTGTCTAAAGAGAGGTTTGGTTATCTAATTGCGCGCTAGTAAGGAGAAATCTTTATTGGAAAGCCCCCTCTTTCCTGGGAACGACCTGGTTGTCATAAATGTGATTCTGTAATATTATTTATGAATAATTAATTATTGATTCATATGATAAGGAAATATTTATTTTACGTGGATATAAATGAGGGATATATTTTTGTGGTTAAAAATGAAGGAGTTAATGTTGAGGTTTTTATCAGTATTTTTGTCGGAATTGAGGTATTAAAAATCAGGATTTTTGAGATATTTTGCGGGGGTTATAATTTTTAATCCGACCGTTGGATCGTGGTAATTTTTGGATATGTTATACATATATAAGTTGAGTATATGTCCACAAATTTGGAACCGTTAAAAATGAACGTATGATTTATTATGAATTTTACGAGATGACTGGTTCAGAAATTGTTGAATTTTCGGAGTTTATTATTTTGATGGAAAATTCTAGAATTGATGGGCCCCACTCTTGGTTGGTGAAGAAATGTGCTGAGATTTTTATTCAAATGTGGTGGGTGGGAATAGTAGCAGGTAAAGCCATCAGATTGCAGGTTAAGTCTGCTTCAGCGTGCTAACATTTTCCTATAAATAGAGGGCTAAGTTAGAATTGAAAATCACACCAGAAACAAGTTTTCTCTCTTTCTCTCTCTAGATTATTGAGTGTATTTTGTGAGTATTTAGATACTTTGAGAGTTTCTACTCATCAGAGTAAGTTTCTTTCAGCTTTATACCGGTATTCCGACCAGAAGTACTGATATTTTGAGGTAAGGGATATTATTTTCTTCTTAAATGATATTATTCTCTTCAATATCATTATGCTGAAATATTGATATGAATTTTTTTTATCAAATTTGGAACTTTTTGTGTCGGGGTTACTATTCACGTATACGGCACTATTCACGTATACGGCACTATTCACGAATACGTCACTATTCACCGAAAAATAAATTTTTCTTCTTTTGTCCAAGATGTCTATTATGGTTACTATCTTTGATTGTATCCATGTTTTGATCTTTATTTTTAAATTCTGCTTCACAATTGATTATTATGAAGTATTATTGATCTTGGATAAACTATTATACGAATCCCTACTATTTGTCCTTCTGTCTCACTGGATTCGTTCTCTTTAAGATATTTTTCATCATCCTCAGTCTTAAATAATGATATTACTGAATATCTTTGGCCTGTAGTGCAAAGATGTATGATTACTTGATGAATATCTTTGGCCTGTAGTGCAAAGATGAACAGGTGTTGAGATGAACATGACTGACAGGTGATACAAATGAATATCTTTGGCCTGTAGTGCAAAGATGAATATTTGGATAAAGATGATTATTAATTGATGTTACAGGGATAAAATATTGATGATGAACTTTTAAATCTTAGAAGATAGTAGAATTCTTTCTCTACTTGACTCTTCTAATGGCTTGTTGTTTCCGCTGCAGTTGTTGATCTAAAACTTGTTGTCGATTGTATTCTATCAGATTTTTCCCTGTTGAAGACTAACGATAATTTGTTGTATATTATCTTAGTCATAATATTCTTTACTGGGCTAGTTGAGCTCACCCTTTTCCTTTTTGTTCCATTTTTCTTCTCAGGAAGTGAGAACATAGCAGGATCTAGTCGGGGTATGGAGTGATGGTTCTAGAAAGATGTTTTAGCAATCCTCACTATTTCTGTAAAATAGTGTTTGAATAATTGTATTGAGGACTTATTTGAGTTTGGATATTGTCTAGAAGACAATATTTGTATTTAAACTCACAGTATGTGTTGTCGTATTTTGTACGACAATTGTATCATTGAAGTTATAGTTTGCTTTCTGTACCATGTATTTGGCGACTCAGAATGGGTGTTGTATACCTATTTTGGGGGCGTCACAGTTGGTATCAGAGCTTAGGAATATGATCCCTGGGTGAGATGTGAGACAAGAACTAGGAGGGGAGAGACGGGGAATTCCTTCACTAGTATGACCTGACTAAGTTTATTTGGTGTTTATTTGGTCGGTCAGAGTATAGGGATAATATGTGACATGCCAATTAACCCTTGTTTTGTGGCAGTATTTGAGAATGGCAGCAGAAAACGTTAACAATGGAGTGAATGAAACTGTGGAGACACCTTTAATCACCACCCAGGAGAACGTGCAACAGGAAGGCAATATTCCTCCTGTAAACAACGTTACCGAGCAAACGATGAATGATGGAATGTTTAGGAGCTTTTTGCAGTTCATGCAAAATCAGACGAGGGAGACTCGCGTGCAGAATACGGGTGGAAATGATAACAACGCGCGATTTGTCACAGCTAAGCAGTTCAAAGAATTGGGACCACCAGAATTTAAGGGAAAGCCGGATCCGATCATGGCAGAAACGTGGGTCAAGCAAATTACCAAGATATTCGATGTCTTGGGATGCACGGAGGAACAGAAGGTTCCATTCGCCACCTTTATGTTCCGCGGTGAGGCAGACTACTGGTGGAAGTCTGTGAAGCGTACCCAGCCTGACGCACTCAACATGTCTTGGGAAACGTTTCAAAAACTATTCAATGACAAGTACTTTCCTGAAAGTATTCGTCATATGAAGGAGGTGAAGTTTATCAGACTGGAACAAAACAACATGACGGTATCCCAGTACGAGGCGAAGTTTGCAGAGTTATCCAGGTTTGCACCTCATTTGGTCGAAAATGAGGAACGAATGACGAGGATGTTTCTGAGAGGTCTAAATCCCGAGATTCGACAATATCTTATCTCTCATAAATTTTCTTTATATTCAGATGTTGTAAACAGGGCTCAATTATTAGAGCGAGATAATGAGTATGTTCAACCGAGGGAACACTGTGACGAACGAGTATTTTGTAAATTATTTTAAATACTTATTGAAGTAAATAAATATTTTTCGATGATTTAATTATTAGATTTAATAATTAATCGATGCAATTGTGGTAGATTAATTTAATTATATGTGTTACATTTATTAAATTAATGTGGAGAATAATTATTATTCAAGTATGTAATTATGTGAGCTTGTCGAATTAAATAAGTTATTTAATTAAGCATGATGTTATTTAATTAATCTAATTATTAATTAGAGATTTAATAAATTGTTATTATTTATTAATGAGAAAAATTAATTATGTGACTATATGAATTTATGAGAAAATATTATATTTTATTTATAATAAATTAAATAAAATATTAGAGTTATTTTATAAGGAGTGTGACATTTATTAAACTATATAATAAAAGGTTTATTAAAATAATGAGCTTTGAATTTATTTGCTAAGCCAAATATGGCACTAAGAGAGGTTATGGGCACTTAACCCATGACTGGGCAACTGACCACATCGCGTCAGTTTTATTTCTTTGACGCTTCCTTCTTCTTCTTCATAATTTCCTAAGTCTGGCATTATTTTCAGAGAGAGTTCAGAGAGAAGGTGAGAATTTTTGAGAGAATTTGTTAGTGTGTAATTACAGGTTATTGCAAAAAGGGTTATCTGATCATCTTATACTCTGGGTAATTCTCTCCAAACCCAATTTCTACATTTACGTCTTTTAGGTTTTCATAAAATGGCTTTCACAGTTTTCTAAAAATCTCTGTGTTTGGTATATGAGATGAGTATAACTTTATATATGTGTGTTATGTTATACCAAATAGTGTTTAATTATATATACCATGTAAGCCATGTGTTCAGTTTCATGAAAGCATGTCGTACGTATGTTTTTCAAAATAAACAGAGTACGTGATATGGCCATATGGCCATATATGTGATAATTAATGTATTGATTATATATTATCCCTAAATTTTGGACTTGTATGTTGTTATGCATGTTAATACGAAGAGTTTAAGCCTTAAACGAACGAATTCGGTGTTGTAACGAATTCGTAGGGAGAATTTTCACATAAAGTTTTCTAAAACTTCATGAACATCAAAGTCAGTGAATTGTTAGGCTTTAAATCTGTTATTAAGTGTTTAAAATTAGTTTTGTCAGTATATAAATATTGGGTATTAATTATATATGAATTCTAACATGTGGGTATGTTTAATTTGGAGAATTAATGATTTTGTAGTAATTATTTTCGCTGAATTCTGTGTTCTTCGCGAACTGGAAAAAAAATAAAAAATTGAGCTTTTAAATTTTCTAAGTCTAACAATGGGTTAGTGTATTAAAATAATGAACATGTAAATATGTTAGAAATATTATATGATGATAAAATATTTGTTTAGCATGTAAATAACATAATTACATGTGAATTGTATTATTAAATACACAATTAGTTATTCATTCATGACGAACAAATTAGGTGTCAACGTGATGATTTGACTAAGTTAGTCAATTATTAAAGTAGACAACGAGAATAAGTTATGATGATTAGTTAATAATTAACTGGTATTGAATGTGAATGGTATGTAGGATTTATTTCAAAGAACGTGATTAGTTAAAGTGCAATCTACACGCGAGGCAAGTCTCCTAAACTTAAACTCTTAAATTGAGCAAGTTTCTTAACTCTATTTTTACATTGAGCAATTTACTTAAACTTAAATTATTATTCAAGTTCAAGTATTATATTAAAGATTGATTATCTTTCAAAGCATGATTCAATTATACAATAATTGTTCTATTGTATACATTTGAGATTATTATTCAAATCGAATATCATTATTGTTGAACCTTTTTAGACTAGTGAATCTTAATGATTTAGCTAGTCCTTAGTTGATGAACGTTCTAAATTTCAGAACCCTTATTGAATTATCCAAACCAAACTTCCTTTGGTGCGGACTCGAATGTCAAACTGAGATGAACAACCCTGAAAAGGGATTCACTTATGCGTTAGCGTTAAGATATTGTGCACAGTATGGTACTAAGGGCTGATCCCCCTAAGTACGAGAAGAAGGTCCATAGTCTTACGACTGTTAAAGGTTTCAAGTATAACCCTTGTTAACCTAGGACATAGTTCAAGGTCTTATGACCCTCAGTATTCTTTTGATTCGTGTTATTTATTCTTGATTCAAAAGTTGAGCTTTATTCAGATGTCGTTGATTATTCGCATGTTGTTATACTGTTGTTTCATTTTTTTATACTTGTGGGCATTTGTGCTCACTCTTGCTTAATAATAACATTGCAGTTAAGAATGAAAGAAGCGATGAACCATCCACTAGTAAGGGCAAGGGCAAAGTTAGCAAATGATGAAGACCTGTTATTTATTAATTGATGTATTTGTTTAAGACTTGAGTTATGTTGATGTTAAGACTTATTTGTTTAGAATTCCACACAGATGTTTTAAGGTTAGAGTAACCTGGGATTTATTTATGATTCAGTTGATGTAACCCTTAAGGGAATAGATTTTATTATGATTTCTATCTATTGTTTGGTTTGATATTATTTATGGGTAGATAGATAGATGATGCTTGTATAGTGAACACCAAATCCCGTGGAATCGAAGTACCCAGATTTGGGGGTGTCACAAGTTGGTATCAGAGCCGTAGGTTATGAACCTTAGGTGGGGGAAACAACCTTAGGTAGTAGCCTTATAGAAGAAGATAGTAATTGAAAACTCTTATCGAGTTCTAAGAAATAAATTTTTGTAATTCATTGAAGATAATAAAATACATTATGTGTTTATGTGTTAAGTATGCGTTAGATAGTATGACTTAGTAACTAAAACTTAAAATTTTGTTGTCAGGACGACGAATGATGGAGAAGCTAGTCAAACTAAGGAGGGACCCCATTTACCTATAGTACCTACTGAGGAGGGATCTCGTGTACTTATAGGACCGACTGAGGAGGAGCCCCGAGACATTCATGTCGTTAGGGAGCAGCTGGTGCAGAGGGTTTCAGCTCCATTGATCACCGTTGTTGGTCAGGAGCATGAACCTGAGATTGATCCTGAGGAGGGTCCTGAGGAGGAGTTTGATGAGGAGGAAGAAGAAGAGGAGCTACCACGGTACACTGTTGATGCTGAGATGTATGACACACTATATGATCGTAACGTGGAGTTACAAGATGAGGTTCAGGAATTGACTGAGCGAGCGACTGTTCAGCAGTCTACTTTAGAGGAGAAGGATAGAGAGATTGTGACCCTTCATACACGTTTAGGAAACGTGGAGTGGGATCTAATTCATGAGAAAGGTCAAACCGAATATTAAACCGAGGAGATAGAGAAGCTGAAGAAGGAACTGAAGGAAACTTCCGGAAGACTGAAAATAGCAGAGGAAGGATGGGTAAGTGAATCACATCGAGCTGATCGTGCAGAAAATGATAGTCGTGCAAAGAAGGCAAAGCTTGAAGACACGTACGCCACACTTAATCATGCGATGGATGAGGTTAAAGAGCGAGTGTTAAGGTACCCCATCCAGTTTGAAGGACTTCCATCGTATATGTTGGATCGCAGGACGATGTCTCGTATCATGAATGAGGAGCGTGGCAAGGCTATTGAGCACCTTGGAAGACAGGAATAGAATCTGTTTATTTATGTGAAAGACTTATATAGTTTTATGTAAATTCTGATGTGTTTATGAACTAAGGAATATGTTAATATTTGAATGTTTTAAATCCTGTGGATTCTTTATTCCAGGATAGATGATGTAAATAGCAGTATGATATAGTTTAATGTTAAAACTTTTTATTTGAATGAAAAGATATCAAGTTGTTTGAGATGATGTGTTAAGTGATATGTTAAATTGTTGAGTAATGTCTTAACTATGCAGAGAAATAAATAAAGTTCTAATAAACGTTTATTTAACAGAAAAATGCCGCCAAGGAGAAGACAACAACGTCAACCGGCTCAGGAAGGGTCAACCAATAATAACAATAATGCCAATGTTAATCCAGTTCAACAGCTAGTTAATTTACTAACTGGAGTCATGAATAACCAACCGCAAGCTCCACCTAGCACAACGTTTAAAGATTTTAAGGCGGTGGGACCGCCAGAGTTCAAAGGTTCCAGAAACCCGATCGAGGCTCAAACGTGGGTGATGGAAATGGAGAAGGTTTTCGACGTTGCTAGGGTTCGAGAAGATCAAAAGACCGTTTTTGCGACATTTATGCTGAAGTCTGAGGCTAGCTACTGGTGGCAGGCAAACAAGATGCGAGGAGGTGAAGGTGTAATTATGTGGGAGGGATTCAAAGAGATGTTTTTCGAAATGTATTTCCCAGCTAGTTCGCAGAATCAGATGGAGGTGCAATTTCTGGAATTGAAACAGGGAAACATGAGCGTGCCTGAATACGCGGCTAAATTCGATGAGTTGGCAAGGTTTGCCCCGTATCAAGTACACACTGACGAGAGGAAAGCCAGACGATTCGAACAAGGACTGAAGCCTTGGGTATACAGCAAGGTATCAATGTTTCAACTTAACACGTTTGCGGGAGTTTTGGAAAAGGCCATTCTCGCGGAAGGAGGAAGTGATGCAGTGACTAAGTACAACCAAGAACAGAAAAAGAAAAAGAGTTAGAATGAAGGTAATAACAAGACTGGTGGAAGTAATACTGGGAATAATAATAATCAGAAGAGGAAGTGGGCGGATAACTCGACAGCTGGAAGTCAACACGGAGGGCAGAAAAAGAAGATAGAAGCATGTCTGACTTGCGGCAAGGCACATCTAGGAGTTTGTTTGAAGGGAAAGAGAGTGTGCTACAATTGTGGTCAGGAAGGCCACATAGCACCAAATTCTCCAAACCCAAAGAAGGGTGCTTGTTTCAACTGTGGTTAGAAAGATCATTTAGCAAGAGACAGTCCCAAAAAGGGATCGGGAGGATCAGGATAAGGAGGAAACCGGAGAAATAGTAGTGGAAATACCTTAACCATCACCGGACCACCTGCAACAAACAGACCAACCGCTAGAACTTTCAATATGACGGTGCAGGATGCAATCCAGTCTCGTGATATGGTGTCAGGTATCATTCCGATCAATGAAATTAATGCTTACGTTTTATTTGATTCGGGTGCTACTTGTTCCTTTATATCCGATGACTTTGCTAATAGTTTAGATTTGCTTAAGGATGAATTGGAATATCCCATGATTATAGAAATTGCGAATAGAGATATAATTCTTGTTAAGCATGTGTATAAGAATTGTAGAGTGGATATTAAGGGTAATATCATGAACGTAGATCTTATCCCTATTCGATTGGGGGAATTCGACGTTATATTGGGTATGGATTGGCTATCCAATTATGGGGCTGTAATTGACTGCCAAAAGAAGCGTATTAACCTTATGACTCCGTCAAAGGTTGTGTTTTATGGTAGCAAGTCGCCTAGACAAGCGAGTTGTCTGACGATGTTGCAGGCCAGGAATTTATTAAGACAAGGCTATGTAGGATATTTAGCTTACATAGTCGACAGTCGAAAAGAGAACCCGAAGGTAGAGGAGATACCGATTGTGAGGGATTTCGTCGATGTATTTCCAGACGATTTGCCAGGACTTCCTCCAGATAGAGAAGTAGACTTTGTGATTGATTTGGCGCCCGGAACTGCTCCAATATCGAAGGCACCATACCGAATGGCGCCAGTAGAGATGAAGGAATTAATGGTACAACTACAAGAATTGTTGGACAAAAAATACATTCAACCGAGCGTATCGCCGTGGGGAGCGCCGATGTTGTTCGTGAAAAAGAAGGACAGATCGATGAGGCTCTGCATTGACTACAGAGAATTAAATAAGGTCACGATTAAGAACAAATATCCATTACCGAGGATCGATGATCTGTTTGATCAATTGAAGGGAGCAAAATACTTTTCCAAGATTGACTTGAGGAGTGGTTATCACCAACTGAAGGTGAGGCCAGAGGATGTACCGAAGACAGCGTTCCGAACGCGATATGGTCATTATGAGTTTTTAGTAATGTCGTTTGGTCTTACGAATGCTCCTGCAGCATTTATGGGACTAATGAATGGTGTATTCAAGCCGTTTTTGGAAAAATTCGTGGTGGTATTTATAGATGACATTTTGGTATATTCCAAAACCAAAGAGGAACATGAAGAACACTTGAGGTTAACGTTGGAAGTATTGAGAAGGGAGAAGTTGTATGCTAAATTTTCGAAATGCGAATTCTGGATCGAGAGAGTACAATTTCTTGGTCACGTAATCGATAAAGATGGAATTTCGGTAGATCCATCCAAAGTAGAAGCTGTGATTAACTGGGATTAGCCGAGAACGCCGTCAGAAGTAAGAAGTTTTCTTGGATTAGCAGGATATTATAGAAGATTCATACAAGATTTTTCTAAGATCACAACTCCGTTAACGAATTTAACTCGAAAAGCTGTGAAATTTGTTTGGACGGAGAAGTGTGAGGAGAGTTTTCAAGAATTAAAGAAGGGGTTGAGTACAGCGCCTGTGTTATCTCTTCCGGATGATACAGGAAATTTTGTTGTTTTTAGCGATGCGTCACATAAAGGACTTGGCTGTGTGCTGATGCAAAACGGCAAAGTCATTGCGTATGCATCACGGCAGTTGAAGGATTACGAGAAGGGTTACCCAACCCATGATTTGGAGTTAGCTGCAGTTGTTTTTGCTTTGAAAATTTGGAGGCACTATCTATACGGGGAAAAGTGTGAAATATATACGGACCACAAGAGTCTGAAATATATTTTTACACAGAAAGATTTGAATATGCGTCAAAGAAGATGGTTGGAATTAATCAAGGATTATGACTGTGAGATTTTATACCATCCGGGTAAGGCTAATGTGGTTGCCGACGCCTTAAGTAGAAAGGGTCGTGAGAAATTGATGATGTTGACTGCTCAGCAGGAGCTAATTGCAGATATGGAGAAACTGGAGTTAGAAGTGAAGTATCCTATGGAGATTGATGAGAAGCTTTTTCAGATGCAATCTGGTACAACTCTACTAGATAGAGTGAAGGAGGCTCAGCTTCAGGATGATGAATGCAAAAAGGTAACAACGAAGATATCTGAAGGAACCGAACCAAGATTTAAGATGGATAAGGAAGGAATATTGAGATTTGAAAGCAGAATTTGGGTTCCGCCAGTACAAGAAATTAAGGAAGAAATTTTGAGTGAGGCTCATAGTTCAAGATATTCGATTCACCCTGGTAGTACAAAAATGTACCAAGATCTTCGACAACATTTTTGGTGGCCGAATTTGAAACGTGATGTTGCAGAATGTATTGCCAAATGCCTGACATGTCAGAAAGTTAAAGCAGAACATCAGAGACCGAGTGGATTGCTACAACCGTTGGAGATCCCAGAATGGAAATGGAAACATATTACAATGGATTTCGTGGTTGGCCTTCCGACGACTCAGAAAGGCTACAACGCAGTATGGGTTATCGTTGACCGACTGACGAAATCCGCGCACTTCCTTCCTATCAAAATCAGATTTAACTTAGATCAGTTGGCAAGATTATATGTGAAAGAGATTGTTTCGAGGCACGGAGTGCCGGTGTCTATTGTTTTCGATAGGGATCCGCGCTTCACATCAAATTTCTGGAAACGTCTTCATGAATGCATGGGTACACAACTGCGAATGAGTACAGCTTACCACCCTCAAACAGACGGACAGAGCGAACGAACGATTCAAACACCGGAAGATATGTTACGAGCATGTGTAATGGACTTCAAAGAAAATTGGGATGATCACCTACCGTTGGTAGAGTTCGGCTACAACAACAGTTACCACGCTAGTATTGGTATGCCGCCTTACGAAGCGTTATACGGCAGAAAGTGCAGAACTCCGTTTTATTGGGATGAAGTTGGTGAAAGACAATTGCTAGGGCCAGAATTGGTACAGCAGACGGTAGAAATAGTCAAAGTGATCCGAGCACGACTGGTAGCAGCTCAAGATCGACAGAAGAAATACGCTGATCCACATCGTAAAAATATCGAGTTTGAATCAGGTAGTTATATTTTCTTGAAGGTCTCTCCTTGGAAGGGAAAGATCAGGTTCGGAAAGAAAGGAAAATTGAGTCCAAGATTTATTGGACCCTTTGAGGTACTGCGAAGAATTGGAGAAGTTGCGTACGAGGTAGCCTTACCTCCAGCACTCGAGAATATCCACAACGTCTTCCATGTTTCTGTGTTACGACCTTACAAACCTGATTACAAGCATGTAATTGAATACGAACCCCTGCATTTTGAGAAAGACTTATCTTATGAAGAAATTCATGTCCAAATTGTCGACCGAAAAGAACAAGTTCTCAGAAATAAAGTTATACCTTCTGTTAAGGTAATTTGGAGGAACCACAACGCTGAAGAAGCTACGTGGGAACTCGAAGCGAATATGATGAAGAATTACCCTAATTTATTTACTTAATTATGTGTATGCAATTCTGGGGACAGAATCTTTGTAAGGGGGGGAGAGTGTAACGGGTTGAAATTATTGAGCCGTGATTCTGGGGACAGAATCCTTTTAAGGGGGGAAAGATGTGACGAACGAGAATTTTGTAAATTATTTTAAATACTTATTGAAGTAAATAAATATTTTTCGATGATTTAATTATTAGATTTAATAATTAATCGATGCAATTGTGGTAGATTAATTTAATTATATGTGTTACATTTATTAAATTAACGTGGAGAATAATTATTATTCAAGTATGTAATTATGTGAGCTTGTCGAATTAAATAAGTTATTTAATTAAGTATGATGTTATTTAATTAATCTAATTATTAATTAGAGATTTAATAAATTGTTATTATTTATTAATGAGAAAAATTAATTATGTGACTATATGAATTTATGAGAAAATATTATATTTTATTTATAATAAATTAAATAAAATATTAGAGTTATTTTATAAGGAGTGTGACATTTATTAAACTATATAATAAAAGGTTTATTAAAATAATGAGCTTTGAATTTATTTGCTAAGCCAAACATGGCACTAAGAGAGGTTATGGGCACTTAACCCATGACTGGGCAACTGACTACACCGCGTCAGTTTTATTTCTTCGACGCTTCCTTCTTCTTCTTCATAATTTCCTAAGTCTGGCATTATTTTCAGAGAGAGTTCAGAGAGAAGGTGAGAATTTTTGAGAGAATTTGTGAGTGTGTAATTACAGGTTATTGCAAAAAGGGTTATCTGATCATCTTATACTCTGGATAATTCTCTCCAAACCCAATTTCTACATTTACGTCTTTTAGGTTTTCATAAAATGGCTTTCACAGTTTTCTAAAAATCTCTGTGTTTGGTATATGAGATGAGTATAACTTTATATATGTGTGTTATGTTATACCAAATAGTGTTTAATTATATATACCATGTAAGCCATGTGATCAGTTTCATGAAAGCATGTCGTACGTATGTTTTTCAAAATAAACAGAGTACGTGATATGGCCATATGGCCATATATGTGATAATTAATGTATTGATTATATATTATCCCTAAATTTTGGACTTGTATGTTGTTATGCATGTTAATACGAAGAGTTTAAGCCTTAAACGAACGAATTCGGTGTTGTAACGAATTCGTAGGGAGAATTTTCACATAAAATTTTCTAAAACTTCATGAACATTAAAGTCAGTGAATTGTTAGGCTTTAAATCTGTTATTAAGTGTTTAAAATTAGTTTTGTCAGTATATAAATATTGGGTATTAATTATATATGAATTCCAACATGTGAGTATGTTTAATTTGGAGAATTAATGATTTTGTAGTAATTATTTTCGCTGAATTCTGTGTTCTTCGCGAACTGGAAAAAAAATAAAAAATTGAGCTTTTAAATTTTCTAAGTCTAACAATGGGTTAGTGTATTAAAATAATGAACATGTAAATATGTTAGAAATATTATATGATGATAAAATATTTGTTTAGCATGTAAATAACATAATTACATGTGAATTGTATTATTAAATACATAATTAGTTATTCATTCATGACGAACAAATTAGGTGTCAACGTGATGATTTGACTAAGTTAGTCAATTATTAAAGTAGACAACGAGAATAAGTTATGATGATTAGTTAATAATTAACTGGTATTGAATGTGAATGGTATGTAGGATTTATTTCAAAGAACGTGATTAGTTAAAGTGCAATCTACA
This sequence comes from Panax notoginseng, assembly GCA_016801055.1. Taxonomy (NCBI): domain Eukaryota; kingdom Viridiplantae; phylum Streptophyta; class Magnoliopsida; order Apiales; family Araliaceae; genus Panax; species Panax notoginseng. The sequence continues at coordinate 69,658,699 of CM029016.1, forward strand.
CGCGAGGCAAGTCTCCTAAACTTAAACTCTTAAATTGAGCAAGTTTCTTAACTCTATTTTTACATTGAGCAATTTACTTAAACTTAAATTATTATTCAAGTTCAAGTATTATATTAAAGATTGATTATCTTTCAAAGCATGATTCAATTATACAATAATTGTTCTATTGTATACATTTGAGATTATTATTCAAATCGAATATCATTATTGTTGAACCTTTTTAGACTAGTGAATCTTAATGATTTTGCTAGTCCTTAGTTGATGAACGTTCTAAATTTCAGAACCCTTATTGAATTATCCAAACCAAACTTCCTTTGGTGCGGACTCGAATGTCAAACTGAGATGAACAACCCTGAAAAGGGATTCACTTATGCGTTAGCGTTAAGATATTGTGCACAGTATGGTACTAAGGGCTGATCCCCCTAAGTACGAGAAGAAGGTCCATAGTCTTACGACTGTTAAAGGTTTCAAGTATAACCCTTGTTAACCTAGGACATAGTTCAAGGTCTTATGACCCTCAGTATTCTTTTGATTCATGTTATTTATTCTTGATTCAAAAGTTGAGCTTTATTCAGATGTCGTTGATTATTCGAATGTTGTTATACTGTTGTTTCATTTTTTTATACTTGTGGGCATTTGTGCTCACTCTTGCTTAATAATAACATTGCAGTTAAGAATGAAAGAAGCGATGAACCATCCACTAGTAAGGGCAAGGGCAAAGTTAGCAAATGATGAAGACCTGTTATTTATTAATTGATGTATTTGTTTAAGACTTGAGTTATGTTGATGTTAAGACTTATTTGTTTAGAATTCCGCACAGATATTTTAAGGTTAGAGTAACCTGGGATTTATTTATGATTCAGTTGATGTAACCCTTAAGGGAATAGATTTTATTATGATTTCTATCTATTGTTTGGTTTGATATTATTTATGGGTAGATAGATAGATGATGCTTGTACAGTGAACACCAAATCCCATGGAATCGAAGTACCCGGATTTGGGGGTGTCACAAACACAACCAGGGTCATACCGGTGGCAGCGGTCATCGGAGCAATGACAACCAGAGGGAAGGAAAGCATTCGGATAAAAGCGGTAACCACTCTGGTGGTAATCGTGGTCGTGATAATAGAAGGAGCGAGTCGGGAGGAGATTTCAAGAAGAGAAGGTACAACAATGATAACGTGAAGACGTCAGCACAAACATCAACTATTTCTAGGGGAGGAGAACGACCACCAGTCGTATGTTACAAATGTGGGAAAGAGGGACATATCAGCCCAAACTGCCCACAACAATCCAAGGTATATTATGACTGTGGAAAGGAGGGTCATATAGCTCGAGAGTGTTCTGTAGCAAAACCAAGTTCAGCGGGGATGGTGACTACAAAAGTTGTCCCGGATAAGTCGAAATCAGCGGTTCCTGGAAGAGCGTTTGTCGTGACTGGTCAAAACGCGAGAAACCCGAACGAGGTGATCACGGGTAAGATAATCTTGAATTCTTACGAAGTTTATACTTTACTAGATACCGGTTCTACCCATTCTTTTATCTCTCCTGCTTGTGCTCAACGTTTAAACTTGACTTCAGAGAAATTGGACTTTAACTTATCTATTGAAACTCTGTTGGGTGAAACCTTCGTTACATCTATAGTTTATAAATCTTGCATGATCCAAGTTGGCACAATCACATTACCTGTTGATCTTATCTCTTTAAAGATACTTGCTTTTGATATGATTTTGGGGATTGATTGATTAACTACTCATCATGCCAAAATTGATTGCTTTCGTAAGGTTGTTAGTTTTCATATTTCTAAGCAACCTGTTATTCGAATTGAAGCAACCAAACCATTGAAGTCAAACACTTTCATATCAAGCCATAAAGTCATTCGTTTATTGAAAAACGGATGTCAAGTTTTCTTATCCCATGTTATGGACTTGAACAAAAAAAAATACGTCAGATTTGAATGATATTTCTATTGTTAGTAAATTTCCTGATGTATTTCCTGAAGAATTTATTGGTTTACTCCCAAAGTGTGATATTGAATTTTGTATCGACTTTGAACCCGGAACAAAACTCATTTCTAAAATCTCATATTGAATAGCTCCTATTGAACTTCAGGAGTTAAAAACCCAACTATAGAAGTTGGTACCCAAGCCTCTATTTGGTGACTTCCTTTGTGGAATGCACCAAAGCCAGTCTCTCCGTAGGGGATGCCATATTTGTGTGATAGTAAACTGATAGGTGTCATTGTGACATGCTATCCAAGGTTGGGATATGAGTCACAGTTAAGAACAACCTAAGTCGGTAATCGAAATACGTAACTTTCTAGGATTAGTTGGTTATTATCGGAGATTCGTGGAAAGATTTTCTCGAATCGCTAATCCGTTAACTCAGCTGACTCGGAAAGATACAAAATTTTTATGGAGCGAGGAATGCGGTAAGAGTTTCCAAGAGCTCAAGAGGAGACTCTTTTCGGCACTTGTTCTAGCAATACCATCTGGTTCGGATGGATTTGTTATCTACAGCGATGCTTCAGGCAAAGGGTTAGGATGTGTTCTCATGTAACATGGGAAAGTCATAACCTATGCCTCGCGACAACTCAAAGAATATGAGAGGAATTATCCTACTCATGATCTAGAGTTGGCAGCAGTCGTATTCGCGTTGAAAATTTAGAGACACTACCTGTATGGGGAGAAAGTGGAGATCTATACAGATAATAAAAGCCTCAAATATTTCTTCACCCAAAAGGAACTCAACATGCGACAATGACGTTGGCTCGAGCTGCTGAAAGATTACGATCATACCATCTAATATCATCCTGGAAAAGCAAATGTAGTAGCTGACGCATTGAGTAGAAGATCATATGCGGGTACGAGTGCAATATTGTTAACACAAAGGCCCATTTTGTATGAATTGCAAAGGATGGAGATAGAGATGAAGGCTCCAAGTACCCACATGATGATATCAAATATACGAGTAGAACCGACTTTAATCGATAAAGTTAAAGCTGCTCAAGCTACGGACATAGAGCTGATGCGTATGAAGAAGAAAGTGCAAGAAGGTGCTATTCCAGAAGCAAGAATCGATGAAGAAGGAATACTTCGAGTTAACTCCAGACTTTGTGTTCCTAACGATTTTGACTTGAAGCATAGAATAATAATGGAGGCACACAACACACCGTTTGCAATCCATCCTGGGAGTACCAAAATGTATCACGATCTTCGACATACATTTTGGTGGAGCAATATGAAAACAGAGATCGCGGAGTTTATCTCGAGGTGTTTAACTTGTCAACGTGTAAAGGCGGAGCATCAAGTGCCAAAGGGTCCATTGCAACCACTTGAGATCCCAAAATGGAAGTGGGAACACATTACCATAGATTTCGTTACAGGTCTTCCCAAGGTTTCTCAAGGCATAGATGCGATTTGGGTTATTGTTGATAGATTAACCAAGTCTGCTCATTTCTTACCGATACATGAGACTTATTCCCTTGAACGTCTTGCTAGTATATATGTGAACAAGATTGTGAGATTTCATGGCATGCCAGTATCCATAGTTTCGGATCGTGACCCAAGATTCACTTCACGATTTTGGGTTAGCTTGCAGAAAGCTATGGGCATGGATTTACGATTCAGTTCGGTATACCATCCTCAAACGGACGGACAATCAGAGAGGACTATTCAAACTCTTGAAGATCTATTAAGACTTTGTGTCCTAGATCTCAAAGGGAGTTGGGATAAGTACCTACCATTAATGGAATTCTCCTACAACAATAGTTATCAGGCGAGCATAGGTGTGGCTCCATTCGAGGCGTTGTATGGAAGAAAATGTCGTTCTCCAGTATGCTGGGACGAGGTGGGTGAAGCAACATTGTTGGGACCAGAGTTGGTACGCATTACTACAGAGAAGATCCAAACGATTCGACAACGTATACAAATGACACAGGATCGACAAAAGAGTTATGCGGATCTTCATCGGAAGGACGTGAAATTTAATATTGGGGATCATGTATTGTTACGTGTTGCACCATGTAAGGGAGTTACAAGATTTGGGAAGAAAGGAAAGCTCAATCCAAGATTTGTTGGTCCATTTGAGATTCTTGAGCGAATAGGAAATGTGGCATATAGACTCGCATTACCTCCAAGCATGTCTCGTGTTCATAATGTTTTTCACATATCTATGCTTCGTAAATATGTTAAAGACCCGAACCACATTATTGAGTTAGAACCAGACGAGATAGCTGAAGATTTAACGTACGAGGAGGTACCTGTTAAGATCTTGGATAGGAAAGAGCATGTCCTACGCACGAAGGTTATACCAGAAGTTAAGGTTTTGTGGAGAAACCATGCTATTGAAGAAATGACCTGGGAGTTGGAATCAGAAATGAAAGCGACGTATCCTCACCTTTTCGAAATATCAGGTACGTACGTCAATTTCGAGGACGAAATTTCACAAGGAGGGGAGGTTGTAAGACCCCAGCTTATTAATGAATAAAATCAAATTTTCTCTAAATATTATTGTGAATAATAAGGGGTTAATTTGATATAATACTTTGGTTATGGGTGAAATGTGCAAATTTTGCAAAATAAGCAAGTTGTTATAAAATATTCATTTTGTCGGGGAATATTCGTTTGGTCGTGGAATATTCTTGCTGTCGGGGAATATTTATACGACGGCGCAGCCTTGTGTGGGCCCCATAACAGAAAGCGATTGGATGAAGAAAATGACAAGTATAAGTTATTTATAAATAACGGCGTAGTTGTTACCGTTAATACTGTTAGAATACCCGGTGGTTAAAATACAGTAGCACACGGTATTGCACCAATTATTGATTCTTACGTAAGAAGGCACTACTCAATAATTGTTACAGTAGTTATTGTTCAATATTTTATTTTATTGATTCAATAATTGTTACGTTGATATTTTATATTATTGTTGTTTCAATAATTGTTGCTGCACATTATTTTCCATTATCATATCAATAATTCATATTATTTGAATAATATTATTAGATAACATTATTGGCAATGTCTAGAAAGTTCTGTCTAAGGAGAGGTTTGGTCATCTAATTGTGCGCTAGTAAGGAGAAATCCTTATTGGAAAGCCCCCTCTTTCCTGGGAACGGCCTAGTTGTCATAAATGTGATTCTGTAATATTATTTATGAATAATTAATTATTGATTCATATGATAAGGAAATATTTATTTTACGTGGATATAAATGAGGGATATATTTTTGTGGTTAAAAATGAAGGAGTTAATGTTGAGGTTCTTATCAGTATTTTTGTCGGAATTGAGGTATTAAAAATCAGAGTTTTTGAGATATTTTGCGGGGGTTATAATTTTTAATCCGACCGTTGGATCGTGGTAATTTTTGGATATGTTATACATATATAAGTTGAGTATATGTCCACAAATTTTGAACCGTTAAAAATGAACGTATGATTTATTATGAATTTTACGAGATGACTGGTTCAGAAATTGTTGAATTTTCGGAGTTTATCATTTTGATGGAAAATTCTAGAATTGGTGGGCCCCACTTGTGGTTGGTGAAGAAATGTGCTGAATTATATTTCAAATGTGGTGGGTGGGAATAGTAGCAGGTAAAGCCATCAGGTTGCAGGTCAAACCTACTAAAATTTTCCTATAAATAGAGGGCTAAGTTAGAATTGAAAATCACACCAGAAACAAGTTTTCTCTCTTTCTCTCTCTAGATTATTGAGTGTATTTTGTGAGTATTTAGATACTTTGAGAGTTTCTATTCATCAGAGCAAGTTTCTTTCAGCCTTATACCGGTATTCCGACCAGAAGTACTAATATTTTGAGGTAAGGGATATTATTTTCTTCTTAAATGATATTATTCTCTTCAATATCATTATGCTGAAATATTGATATGAATTTTTTTTATCAAATTTGGAACTTTTTGTGTCGGGATTACTATTCACGTTTCACTGAAAAATAAATTTTTCCCTTTTTGTCCAAGATGTCTATTATGGTTACTATCTTTGATTGTATCCATGTTTTGATCTTTATTTTTAAATTCTGCTTCACAATTGATTATTATGAAGTATTATTGATCTTGGATAAGCTGTTATACGAATCCCTACTATTTGTCTTTCTGTCTCACTGGATTCGTTCTCTTTAAGATATTTTTCATCATCCTCAGTCCTAAATGATGATATTACTGAATATCTTTGGCCTGTAGTGCAAACATGTATGATTACTTGATGAATATCTTTGGCCTGTAGTGCAAAGATGAACAGGTATTGAGATGAACATGACTGACAGGTGATACAAATGAATATCTTTGGCCTGTAGTGCAAAGATGAATATTTGGATAAAGATGATTATTAATTGATGTTACATGGATAAAATATTGATGATGGACTTTTAAATCTTAGAAGATAGTAGAATTCTTTTTCTACTTGACTATTCTAATGGTTTGCTGTTTCTGCTGCAGTTGTTGATCTAAAACTTGTTGTCAATTATATTCTATCAGATTTTTCCCTGTTGAAGACTAACGATAATTTGTTGTATATTATCTTAGTCATAATATTCTTTACTGGGCTAGTTGAGCTCACCCTTTTCCTTTTTGTTCCATTTTTCTTCTCAGGAGGTGAGAACATAGCAGGATCTAGTCGGGGTATGGAGTGATAGTTCTAGAAAGATGTTTTAGCAATCCTCACTATTTCTGTAAAATAGTGTTTGAATAATTGTATTGAGGACTTATTTGAGTTTGGATATTGTCTAGAAGACAATATTTGTATTTAAACTCGCAGTATGTGTTGTCGTATTTTGTACGACAATTGTATTATTGAAGTTGTAGTTTGCTTTCTGTACCATGTATTTGGCGACTCAGAATGGGTGTTGTATACCTATTTTGGGGGCGTCACACCTACCAAATCCTACAAGTCTAATACATATGGCTTAAAGCCTTATAACGTATTATACATGTATTCTTATCATACACTAACTCGTATACTTATTCATAATATACGACATACCATTATTCATACATACTCGTATAATACCTCGTATCATACTCATATTCATTACCTCGTACAATGCTTACGTATCACACGATCATCGTTTATTTGTTAACGCTTCACTTTCCCTTGCGTTCTCAAACTTAGTACGCTGGCGAAAAACTGTGTTCGCCATAACGGAAATATTATTACATATTCCATCCTCCCTTAATTTTCTATCATTACATATTTTTCAGAAATTCAAAAATAATTCCCGAGCAGAAATGCGCGAATAGTATTTTTCAAAAAATTTCTCGAAAATCTTTTATTTTCGTCTTGAAAATTCAAACACTTTAATTCCCTCACGTAGCCAAAATACTATGACATTCCGTCATATCTAGGTTATAAAACATGATTCATATTACTAACACATAATAATAACATATAATATAATTTTTTTCATTGTTTAATTAAATAAAATTATTTTACAATAAATCCGAATTTCTCGGTCGTTACATCCTTTCTCCCTTATAAGGATTCTGTCCCCAGAATTTTGTCTTACATTAAACAAATAGCTGAGGGTAAATCTTCTTTATCTTTTCTTCAAGTTCTCACGTTGCTTCTTCGGCATCGTGGTTCTTCCATAACACTTTTACCGAAGGTATAACTTTGTTCCGTAGAACTTGCTCTTTTCTATCAATGATTTGAATAGGCACTTATTCGTACGTCAAGTCCTTCTCAATATGAATAGTTTCATATTCTATCTCGTGCTTATAATCTGGCTTATAAGGACGTAACACAGATACATGGAATACATTATGTATTCTTTCTAAGTCTGGAGGTAACGCTACCACATAAGCTACCTCTCCTACCCTTTTTAATATCTCAAAAGGTTCTATAAATCTCGGACTTAACTTTTCCTTCTTTCTAAAGCGTATCTTTTCTTTCCAGAGAGATACCATTAGAAATACGAACGAGCCAACTTTAAATTCTCTATTCACTCAATATGAGTTCACATACTTTTTCTTTCTGTCTTGAGCAGCAACGAGACGCATTCGTATCAACTTGACTACATCAGCTGTCTGTTACACCAATTCTAGTCCTAGCATACGGCGTTCTCCCACTTCATCCCAACATAATAGTGTTCTGCACTTTCTTCCGTATAAAGCTTCTTAAGGCGGCATGCCTATACTCGCATGATAGCAATTATTATATTTAAACTCTACTAATGGTAGATGATCATCCTTACTACCTTTGAAATCCATGACGCAAGATCTAAGCATATCTTCCAGCGTCTAAATTGTCATCTCGCTCTACCCATCAGTTTATGGATGATAAGCCGTTCTTAACTTCAGTTGCGTTCCCATCTGTTCTTGTAAACTCCTCCAAAAACTCAAAGTGAATCGTGGATCACGATCTGACACAATCGAAACTGGTACTCCATGTCTGGAAATAACTCCCTTAGCATAAAGTTTAGCTAATTGGTCTAGGTTATACTTAACCCTTATTGGCAAAAAGTGAGCTGACTTCATCAACCGGTCCGCTATTACCCAAATCGCATCACACCCCTTTTGAGTAATTAGAAGTCCCACCACAAAGTCCATCGTGATATGCTCCCACTTCCACTCTAGAATTTCCAATGACTGTAACAAGCCACTTGGTCGCTGATGTTCTGTAACGCCCCGAAATCCGGTCTATCTTCACACCCGGATTTCGTACGTCACGAGTACATCATTCATCCAACATACATCATTATATATTGAAATATAACAACATACATTCTCAATTCCAAGGTTCTCGAAACCTTATAACCTTTCTCATTACAAATAATGATAATTACATTATTCCTTTCATCTTACAAGAGTGACTTTTATCCGCCACCAAGGATACATTCAGTTCATTAAACTAGTCTATAGTTTAATTTTCTTCTTTCTACATTACAAGTCTTCGCTTGATCTTCATGCCCATTCATATAATGAATGGCACTTCTTTTGGATACCGCTCAGCTTGATCTTTATGGGATCCTAAAGTTCTTTCCAACATCGTTCGCTGAAAATATTTTTCATTTAATGCAAGTGTGAGCATTCAATTGCCCAGCAAGTCATAACAGTTGAACAAACAACTTCAAGAGTTTAAACATTTTTCAGAACTTCGATAACCGAACAAAGGTTATGAAGCAGCTTGAATAATAGGAATAGTCTCGATTCCTATCATCTTAAAACATCATTCAATTTCACTTTGAAATACTTTCATTCTTCTACCTTTTTCATACACATTTTGTCTGGCTAGAATCATTAGCACAGACTTAACAATAACGGTTCATGAATAAACCGAGCATACTTGTATTGAACAGTTCGATCAGAAAACAGTTCATCTTATAGAAACACCGAAGTGCTCACATTGTGGCACAAGGCCTCATACATTCTACCACCTTGTACAAATATCGCACATTCGCGCATAGACAGAACTTCTCAAGTTCAACATCTGAGAAGTTTAAGAAACTAGCATCCATTTAAAATATGAATGAAGTTAGGAAACTTGCCTTACGCACAGCTACAGCTTATGCTGAACTGCTCATTCCAATTCCTATGTAGCACATAAGAAAAATAATACATACACCAATTAGTCATATACTTGACTTACACATTGGTTTACTTAACTTTACTTCTTAAGGTTCGCGTTCTTGTAATTTAAGCTTACGCGACTAACTTTCATTACCTACTTATAACTTCATGACATACGGAGATGTCTTACTCATAACGTTCATCATCTTTGATGATTTACATTCTTATCTTCCTCTTATAACTTCTATAGGACTCAGTACACATCGCTTTTCTGCTAGTAGTCCATATGGTACTCTGAGTGGTTTCCCACAAACAACCAACAAACAAGTTCCCGTCTCATTTACACTGCACATAACAGTGAGTTAGATCGGTTTCCAGTTTTGTATATAACTTTGCTCTCTGAAGGAATTGTTTAGCCCAGCTCCCATATGTCAACCATCAAAGGTTACGATTGTACCACAACCTAATTTCTCTTAACTTATCTGAACCATTAAACTATAATGTTCGTTAAGTCAACTTCTTATTCCTTATGGCTTTCTGGCAACTAAATTCCATACCACAAGACTCATTCTTTATCGTCTAAGTCATACAGTCTTTTGTATACTCGGAATGACCATTCAATATTCATTCTACGCATTACTAGCGCTAACTATTTTACATTACCTTCTTCTTAACTTACAACGTCTTATTTATTCGACACGGAACGTCTTCCAAGTTATAAATATTAACTCGGCTTATTTACGTTATACGTTATTATCTTCAATTTAGTTTCTTCACCATTCACGGTTAATCAACATTCTTCATTACCTTACGGTTTTCTTGATACCATTCGTATCTTACTTACAACTTTCATCAACGTCTAGGTCATACAACTAGGTATACTTAGAACGTTCGTCCAACGCGAATACAATTCACAAGGATCGTTTACGTATTCAACGTTCACGTTGCTCGTCGCTTAATCTCTCATTCAACCTTTATTCAAGGTTTTAATCACTTTTGATTGTTATCCATCCCATGAACCCCATGTTCATTATTCTTTCGTAATGTCAAAGCCATACTGTTCGTTGTATGCTAAGACCGATCGTTCTTCGCAACAACGTTGCGTTCACAGCGTCTATACGCTTTACGTTCATCTTACAATGCCATGTCATAATATCGGAATCTTATTCATTACCTTCATCACTCAACGTCTAAGGAATCACAATCACAGTAATCCCTCACGTTCATTCATTATGACTACGGTCCCCGGATATCGTTTACGTAATCTAGCGCTTAAATTCTTCATCTATTAATATCGTTTAATCTTTCCGTTCAACCTTCACTAAAGGTTTAACACACTTACTTAAGTGTTACATTATGTGAACTACATGTTCATACTTCTTTCTTGCACATCCCCCAGTAATTGAGAAATAAAAATCTCATTTCTGGGCCTTGCCCTGCACCGGCGCTGCGGCGCCACTCCCTTCCTTTCCTCTCGCGCTATGGCGCGACCTACTTCTCTCTCATCTCTTTTGGCCTGGCACTGCGGTGCCAAGTCCTTTGTTATCACTCGCGCTACGGCGCCACTCTCCAGAAGATTATGGCCCATCTCGCGCTACGGCGCCGGCCTCCAAGGCACGACTCGAGCTGCGGCGCCGAGCATGAAACCTAGAAATTTTTTTCTATGTCTTTTACAAGCTTGAGACGCTGATTTCGAAATCTCATAACTTCTTCGTTATAACTCGGATCGAGGTCGTTCCAAAGCCATTTTCTTCCTTATCTTACATACTTCGATTACCCATAGATAAAAATTCATTCTGAATCTGTTAACATGCCATTCAATTGGCTTAATCTTCACTCTTCGTTCATTTTAACGTTCTTATTGTTCTTCATTCGTTCGTCCATAATTCGGTCATCCGAACTCGAAATTCGTTCGTTATTGAGTCCACAACTCACATTTTATACGTTCTCTTACATTCTTATGAAACCCTACACATTCGGGTTCATTCTCTAACTTTCTAATTCTCGTTCGTCTTTTACAAAATTTCGCTATAACTTCGTTATAGCTCCGTTTTAATCCTTTCTTCGTGAACGTTTCTAACGTTCCTAACCAAGCAATAATCATCTAACTTATACACGATGGTTTTAAACTTGTCCGTCAATAACAATTACACTACGATGGTTTTAAATTTGTCCATCAACAACGTTCTTCGTGTTCTTCGTTCGTTCTTCATTTTAATCGATATTTTGGGTTACGATTCTACTTTTTCTTGGAATTTGGAGTTATAGAACATCATTCCTTACTAATTTAATCTACTCATTCATAAAATTCATTCGGATCGCTCAAAATTTTTACGAATCTTATACTTCCTTAAGAAATTCATAAAATAAATTTCTAATTCTTATTTCTTCATTTTCTCATGATTTCAACCATATGAAATCATTCTTAACTTCATCTACTTCTTATCTTCATTAAGTTATGTTTTTGAACATAAAAACTTGAAGAAAATTTAGAAGAAACTAGTGTTCGAATTATCGTTCTTCTTTAATCTCCTTCAGTCGGACAAAGCGAGAACTCAAGCTAGCTTTTCCTCATTCTTCTCCTTCTTTTCCTACATCCGAGCTTTCTCTCTTTCTCTCTCAAAGAGTAGGATTTTCAAAATCCCATTCAAATGAGATTAAGCTTCCTATTTATAGATTTTCAAGGCTAGGGGTATTTTAGTCATTTTCTGTCCTAACCTCCTTACTATTCATAACTTAACCACCAAGTTTACTTGGTGGCCAAGTGGCCGCCCCACCTCCTTTATGTAGCTTCCCTTGGAAGCTTCGTGCTTCCGTAATTCGGAATTCGTCTGACAGTTCGAAAACTGCAATTCTCGGAATCTAAATATTTTTGGATATTTCGTCTTGGCCATAACTGAAATATTATTAAATATTCCATCACGTCTCAACATTTTACGTAATCTATAGCTTCTCGGAATTTCAAAATAAAACTCCGAGTAGAAACTGATAAATAGTGCCTATTTCGTCTTTTTCCCCGAAAAATTTTTTGTTCCCGGAAAACTTTCATTTTCGTCTTGAAAATTCTTACTCGTTCAATCTAGCTCGTAACCAGAATACTATCGACTTATAATCATTCTAGGTTATAGAACGATTAATAAACACTTAGCACAGAATAGTATTAATAAAAATTTATTTTATTAATAACTAATTCTTTAAACCTAAATTCTGGATAATCCAAAATTCCAGGTTGTTACATTTTTCATTCCTTATAAAAATTCCGTCCTCAAAATTTCTTAAAACCAAACCCTTACCCGGGTTCTCACATTCTTCCCTTCTTCACAGAATTTCGTCCTCAAAATTTTAGCTTACTCTTCTTCTCAACTTCTCTTCAAAGAAGTTCTTATCTTTCCATCCTTCCTAACCTCCATAACTTATCAAGAATCATGAAGTAGAAGGAATAGTGAGGAATATAAAATATCCTTTAAAATATCTCATACTTTTGCTGAGGGGTCAAATTGACCATGATCTCTTTACTAGGTCGAACAACCTTTCGCCGTAAACCTTTCTTTCCATGGTAAGTTTACAATCACAAAGAAGGCAAACTACCTCTTTCCATACGTAGGTGATCAACCTATCGTATATCCCCACTTCGGGGTATATCCACCTCAGACTTAATTATTAGATTCCGCACCAAAACAATTTGGCTTGGCATAACTTTTTCAAAGAAAGCTCGATTTTCTTATAACATGACATACCATTTGTCTTAGCCAAATTAATTAGCTTAGACCATACCAATAAATTGGACATCAACTTGAAACATTCGTCTAGTCAACTCGCTTGACATCGACTACTTCTTTAAATTATTTTCGCAATACATCAAAACGTTTTAAGACGCCATGATACCGTACTCTTCATAGTACGTTGAGGACTTAGTTAGTTTATGACTTCGTCATTATACATCTTACCATAGTGGTTTGTTGATCCTAAGATCACATCCCACCAGGTTCAAGAACATTAATAACTCCATCTTATTTACCATCGTTGCATCAAATGCATAGATGATATAAAATTCATTTTGATATTTCAAATCAACTTCTGTCTAGCCGAAGCAACTAGCATAGACATAAAAAGAATAGCTCTTTTAAAATCCATTGGTTCCAAAAGTTGAACCAGTTCTTTCTTTTTCAAAATGTACATTTCAGCACGATTTGAATAAACTTCAAAATCTAGCACAGCTAGAGGATTTGGAATATCCTATTCTCCTTCTTCCTTCATTGTCTTACTGCGACAATACTTAAACTTCTCTAGCACCTTCAATGCTAAGTCTACTGAAAATACTTCATTTCCAGTCTAAACATTCCTATACCTTAGTACAGTCCATCAACTTACCACACATTATGAGTTTAAGAACATCCAGACAGACCTTAGGCATCCATTCGCTGAGACGTTCAAAAACATACCATATTATTATGAGTCACAAACTTACCATAAGTATGAGTTTCAAGAACTCGCACCTACCTTATCGTTCTCTACCTATCAAGTATATATATGAGAAAAGATTCACCTTCTCGTCATATACATCTTAATAGCGCAACCAATTCCAATGATTATCATTGTAATAAACTGAGTAATTGTTACACCAAGCACAAACCTCTGCCCATACAAAGGTTCATAAAACTCAACCATCACATGAGTCCTCAATTGAAATCTTACAACTTTTACATTTCTCTTTACTTAATATGAATTTTCTTTAATTCGTATGTTATCCTTCTCAACTTAATCTAAATTCTTCTTCCTGTATTACTTCATAGTACCCTTCATTCATAGCATTAACTATAAATCATTCATCATTTAACAGCTCATCTGTTACTACGATTAACTATGATCACGTGGTAATGTTCTTCCTTAATCATTTAACTCAACGATTTTCTTATTCGCTTCTCTACGATTATAGTCTTATGTACTCTTACCTAAGAGTTATAACCTATAGCTTTGATACCAACCTGTAACGCTCTGAAATCTGGTCTATCTTCACACCCGGATTCCGTACGTCACGAGTACATCATTCATCCAACATACATCATTATATATTGAAATATAACAATATACATTCTTAATTCCCAGGTTCTCGAAACCTTATAACCTTTCTCATTACAAATAATGATAATTACATTATTCCTTTCATCTTACAAGAGTGACTTTTATCCGCCACCAAGGATACATACAGTTCATTAAACTAGTCTATAGTTTAATTTTCTTCATTCTACATTACAAGTCTTCGCTTGATCTTCATGCTCATTCATATAATGAATGACTCTTCTTTTGGATACCGCTCAGCTTGATCTTTACGGGATCCTTAAGTTCCTTCCAACATCGTTTACTGAAAATGTTTTTCATTTAAAGCAAGTGTGAGCATTCAATTGCCCAGCAAGTCATAACAGTTGAACAAACAACTTCAAGAGTTTAAACATTTTTCAGAACTTCGATAACCGAACAAAGGTTATGAAGCAGCTTGAATAATAGGAATAGTCTCGATTCCTATCATCTTAAAACATCATTCAATTTCACTTTGAAATACTTTCATTCTTCTACCATTTTCATACACATTCTGTCTGGCTAGAATCATTAGCACAGACTTAACAATAACGGTTCATGAATAAACCGAGCATACTTGTATTGAACAGTTCGATCAGAAAACAGTTCATCTTATAGAAACACCGAAGTGCTCACATTGTGGCACAAGGCCTCATACATTCTACCACCTTGTACAAATATCGCACATTCGCGCATTGACAAAACTTCTCAAGTTCAACATCTGAGAAGTTTAAGAAACTAGCATCCATTTAAAATATGAATGAAGTTAGGAAACTTGCCTTACGCACAGCTACAGCTTACGCTGAACTGCTCATTCCAATTCCTATTTAGCACATAAGAAAAATAACACATATAACAATTAGTCATATACTTGACTTACGCATTGGTTTACTTAACTTTACTTCTTAAGGTTCGCGTTCTTGTAATTTAAGCTTACGCGACTAACTTTCATTACCTACTTATGACTTCATGACATACGGAGATGTCTTACTCATAACGTTCATCATCTTTGATGATTTACATTCTTATCTTCCTCTTATAACTTCTATAGGACTCAGTACACATCGCTTCTCTGCTAGTAGTCCATATGGTACTCTGAGTGGTTTCCCACAAACAATCAACAAACAAGTTCCCGTCTTATTTACACTGCCCATAACAGTGAGTTAGATCGGTTGCCAGTTTTGTATATAACTTCACTTTCTGAAGGAATTGTTTAGCCCAGCTCCCATATGTCAACCATCAAAGGTTACGATTGTACCACAACCTAATTTCTCTTAACTTATCTGAACCATTAAACTATAATGTTCGTTAAGTCAACTTCTTATTCCTTACGGCTTTCTGGCAACTAAATGCCACACCACAAGACTCATTCTTTATCATCTAAGTCATACAGTCTTTTGTATACTCGGAATGATCATTCAATATTCATTCTACGCATTACTAGCGCTAACTATTTTACATTACCTTCTTCTTAACTTACAACGTCTTATTTATTCGACACGGAACGTCTTCCAAGTTATAAATATTAACTCGGCTTATTTACGTTATACGTTATTATCTTCAATTTAGTTTCTTCACCATTCACGGTTAATCAACATTCTTCATTACCTTACGGTTTTCTTGATACCATTCGTATCTTACTTACAACTTTCATCAACGTCTAGGTCATACAACTAGGTATACTTAGAACGTTCGTCCAACGCGAATACAATTCACAAAGATCGTTTACGTATTCAACGTTCACGTTGCTCGTCGCTTAATCTCTTATTCAACCTTTATTCAAGGTTTTAATCGCTTTCGATTGTTATCCATCCCATGAACCCCATGTTCATTATTCTTTCGTAATGTCAAAGCCATACTGTTCGTTGTATGCTAAGACCGATCGCTCTTCGCAACAACATTTCGTTCACAGCGTCTATACGCTTTACGTTCATCTTACAATGCCATGTCATAATATCGGAATGTTATTCATTACCTTCATTACTCAATGTCCAAGGAATCACAATCACAGTAATCCCTTACGTTCATTTATTACGACTACGGTCCCCGAATATCGGTTACGTAATCTACCGCTTAAATTCTTCATCTTTTAATCTCGTTTAATCTTTCCGTTCAACCTTCATTAAAGGTTTAACACACTTATTTTAGTGTTACATTATGTGAACTACATGTTCATACTTCTTTCTTGCACATCCCCCAGTAATTGAGAAATAAAAATCTCATTTCTGGGCCTTGCCCTGCACCGGCGATGCGGAGCCACTCCCTTCCTTTCCTCTCGCGCTGCGGCGCGACCTACTTCTCTCTCATCTCTTTTGGCCTGGCACTGCGGCGCCAAGTCCTTTGTTGTCACTCGCGCTGCGGCGCCACTCTCCAGAAGATTATGACCAATCTCACGCTACGGCATCGGCCTCCAAGGCACGACTCGAGCTGCGGCGCCGAGCATGAAACCTAGAAAATTTTTTCTAAGTCTTTTACAAGCTTGAGACACTGATTTCGAAATCTCATAACTTCTTCGTTATAACTCGGAACGAGGTCGTTCCAAAGCCATTTTCTTCCTAATCTTACATACTTCGATTACCCATAGACAGAAATTCGTTCTAAATCTATTAACATGCCATTCAATTGGCTTAATCTTCACTCTTCGTTCATTTTAGCGTTCTTAATGTTCTTCGTTCGTTCGTCCGTAATTCGGTCATACGAACTCAAAATTCATTCGTTCTTGAGTCCACGAATCACATTTTATATGATCTCTTACATTCTTATGAAACCATACACATTTGAGTTCATTCTCTAACTTTTTAATTCTCGTTCGTCTTTTACGAAATTTCACCATAACTTTGTTATAGCTCCGTTTTAATCCGTTCTTCATGAACGTTTCTAGCGTTCCTAACCAAGCAATAAGCAGCTAACTTATACTCGATGGTTATAAACTTGTCCATCAACAACAATTACACTACGATGGTTTTAAATTTGTCCATCAACAACGCTCTTCGTGTTCTTCGTGTTCTTCGTTCGTTCTTCATTTTAATCGATATTTTGGATTACGATTCTACTTTTTCTTAGAATTTGATGTTATAGAACATCATTCCTTACTAATTTAACCTACTCATTCATAAAATTCATTCGGATCGCTCAAAATCTTTACGAATCTTATACTTCCTTAAGAAATTCATAAAATAAATTTCTAATTCTTATTTCTTCATTTTCTCATGATTTCAACCATATGAAATCATTCTTAACTTCATCTACTTCTTATCTTCATTAAGTTATGTTTTTGAACATAAAAACTTAAAGAAAATTTAGAAGAAACTAGTGTTCGGATTACCGTTCTTCTTTAATCTCCTTCTGTCGGACAAATCGTGAACTCGGGCTAGCTTTTCCTCATTCTTCTCCTTCTTTTCCCACATCCGAGCTCTCTCTCTCTTTCTCTCTCAAAGAGTAGGATTTTCAAAATCCCATTCAAATGAGATTAAGCTTCCTATTTATGGATTTTCAAGGCTAGGGGTATTTTAGTCATTTCCCGTCCTAACCTCTTTACTATTCATAACTTAACCACCAAGTTTACTTGGTGGCCAAGTGGCCACCCACCTCCTTTACCTAGCTTCCCTTGGAAGCTTAGTGCTTCCGTAATTCGGAATTCGTCCGACAGTTCGAAAACTGCGATTCTCGGAATCCAAATATTTTTGGATATTTCGTCTTTGGCCATAACTGAAATATTATTAAATATTCCATCACGGCTCAACATTTTACGTAAACTATAACTTCTCGGAATTTCAAAATAAAACTCCGAACAAAAACTGATGAATAGTGCCTATTTCTTCTTTTTCTCCGAAAAATATTTTGTTCCCGAAAAACTTTCATTTTCGTCTTGAAAATTCTTACTCGTTCAATCTAGCTCGTAGCCAGAATACTACCGACTTATAATCATTCTAGGTTATAGAACGATTAATAAACACTTAGCATAGAATAGTATTAATAAAAATTTATTTTATTAATAACTAATTCTTTAAACCTAAATTCTGGATAATCCAAAATTCCAGGCTGTTACATGTTCGGCCTTAACTTTTTGACAAGTCAAGCACCTACTCACATATTCTGCTATTTCCCTCTTCATGTTCGGCCACTAAAAACTCTGTCGAAGGTCTTGATACATCTTAGTACTACCAGGATGAATCGAGTACCTCGAACTATGAGCTTCTTGTAACACTTGCTCCTTTAATTCTGTCTCATTTGGAACCCAAATTCTTCCTTTAAATCTTAATAATCCATCATTATCAAGACTATACTTTAAATCTTTTTCATCGGTTAACCGCTTCTATATCTGGTCACACTCCTCCGTTCGAAGTTGCACCTCCTTGACTCTTTCTGCAATAGTAGATTGAATCTCTACTGTAAAAATTCTCTGCCCCGACTCACTCAGTAACTTTACCTCCAACTCCATCCTAGTCGTGTCTGTTATTAACTCAGTTTGAGCCGTTAACATAGACAACTTTTCCCGACCCTTTCTACTCAAGGCATCGGCCACTACATTGACTTTTCTAGGGTGATACAGGATTTCACAGTCATAATCCTTTATCAACTCTAGCCACCTCCTTTGTCTCATATTCAACTCCTTTTGTGTGAAGATATATTTTAGACTCTTATGGTCCGTGTATATCTCACATTTCTTCCCGTGTAAGTAATGCTTCCATATCTTCAAGGCAAACACTACCACGACTAGTTTCAGATCACGAGTAGAATAAACTTTCTTATAATCTTTCAACTGTCGTGATGCATATGCAATGATCTTGCCATGCTGCAGGAGCACGCAACCAAGTCCTCTATGTGAAGCATCGCTATAAACTACAAAATTTCTTGTATCATCGGGTAAAGACATTACAGGTGCTTCACTCAGCCTTTTCTTTAGTTCTTGGAAACTGTCTTCACATTTCTTTGTCCACACGTATTTTATCGTCTTCCTTGTTAAATTAGTCAACGGGGTAGCTATCTTTGAAAAATCTTGGATAAATCTTCGATAGTATCTCGCTAACCCTAGGAAACTCCGTACCTCAGTCGGCGTTTTCGGCTATTCCCAACTCATCACGGCTTCCACCTTCGCTGGGTCTACTGAAATCCCCACACGGTCGATAACATGACCTAAAAACTGTACCCTTTCTAGCCAAAATTCACACTTAGTGAATTTCACGTACAACTTCTCCTTCCTTAGTGCCTCCAACACTACTCTTAGGTGTTCAGCATGATCTTCTGGCATCTTAGAATTAACTAGAATACATCGATAAACACAATGACGAACTTGTTCAAGTATTGTTTGAACACTCTGTTCATCATATCCATAAATGCAGCTGGTGCATTTGTCAACCCAAATGACATTACCAGAAACTCGTAATGATAGTAACGATTCGTGAATGCCGTCTTTGGTACATCCTCGCTCCTAACCTTTAACTGATGATACCCCGTTTACAAATCTATCTTAGAAAAATACTTTGCCCCTTTTAACTGATCAAAAAGATCATCGATCCAGGGCAATGAGTATTTATTCTTTATCGTTAACTTGTTCAACTCTCGATAGTCGATACAAAGTCTTAACGATCCATCTTTCTTCTTCACAAACAGTACTGGTGCTCCCCACGACGAAACACTAAGTTGAATGTATTTCTTATCCAATAGTTCTTGTAACTGAACCATCAACTCCTTCATCTCCATAGGCACCATACGATACGATGCCCTGGAAACTGGTGCCGCTACTGGCACAATGTCTATTATGAATTTGGTCTCCCTAACCGGTGGAAGACCCGGTAATTCACTTGGAAATACATCCATGAATTCTTTCACTATAGGAATTTATTCCATCGTTGCTCCCACTCTCTGGGTATCAACAACATGGCACAAGTAACCTACACATCCCTTCTTTAACAACTTCCTCGTTTGTGTCATAGTAAGACAACATGAACGTCCCGACGATTTATTACTGTAAAACACTATATGAGACTGACTCAACGTTCTAATGTTTACACAATTCTTTTGGCAATCTATTATTGCACCATGGTTGAACAACCAATCCATCCCGAGAATTACATCGAATTCTCCCAACTTTATCGGTATCAGATCTACCGATAATTTATAACCTCGTATTTCAACGCAACAACCCCTATGGATATCTTCAACATGAATTATTCCTTCGTTCTCTACCTTGATATTCAAAGGTACAGGCAATCTTTCGGGAAGTAATCCTAAACGTCTAGCAAAATCACATGCTATGAAAGAACAAGTAGCACCCAAGTCAAATAATATGTAAGCATTTTTGTCGTTGATCGGGATAATACCTGCAACTATATCCCCAGATGCAACTGCATCTTGGACCATCATGTTAAAGGTACGGGCCATCGGCCTACCCCTCTGCGCTGGACCACTAATAGCTAACATACCTCTATTAGCGCCCTTATTCCCATCCGTCCCCTTCTTTGGGAAGTTCTTCGCCATGTGATCAGTTGATCCACACACAAAGCATCCATGGTTTTTCTTCAAACTTGGACAGTTAGGCGAAATGTGCCCCTCCTGTCCACATTTGTAACATACAGCTTTCCCTTTGAGACAGACTCCTAAGTGAGTCTTCCCACAGTTCTTGTATGCCTCCATCCTTCTCTTAGGATCCCCTTGCTTCACTCTGGTATTCCCAGAGTTAAATCCCTTCCTCTTCTGGCCTACGCCACTACCACTGGCTCCCTCGAGCTTTAATCCCCCATCTACCTTTCCCTTGTTCTTCTTCTCCTTGTGGTATTGTCTTAGAGCCTCGTTACCACCTTCGACAATTATTGCCTTCTCTAGTATGGTCCCAAAAGAATTACTTTGGAACACAGAAATACGGCTATAGTGCCAGGGTTTTAAGCCCTGCTCAAACCTCCTAGCCTTCCTCACCTCGGTGTTCACCTGATGTGGAGCAAACCGCACCAATTCATTGAATTTAGCAGCGTATTGGGGAACTATCATTTCCCCTTGTTTTAACTCTAGAAACCGCATTTCCATCCTCCCCTGCATACTCGTGAGAAAGTAGTTCTTGAAGAAAATCTCTTTGAACCGCGTCCACGTTAAGTTATCTATCTCAACCCTAGCCTAGTTTGCCTCCCACCAGAAATTGGCTTCTCCCTTCACCATATAAGTGGCAAAAGCAACCTTTTGCCCCTCGTCGACATTTTCAATAACAAATGCCTTTTCTATCTCCTTCACCCACGTTTGGGCTTCTATAGGGTCCGTAGTTCCTTTGAACTCTGGTGGACCAACACTCTTAAATTTTTTAAAAGTAGTAGCTCGTACTACTGCAGGATTTACGGGTATATTAGCCCCGTTCCTATTAAAAGCGACCATTAAAAGATTAATGAACTCTTGCATTGGGTTAACCGGACCTCCCTCCGGTTGATTTACATTAGCCTCTTGATTTCTTTGTCTCCTTCTTGGCGACATTTTACTGTTAAGATAAACAACACATCAATTATTACTTTCTTCTTGTCAGTTAGTTATTATTCATCACTAAACAATAACTTCAACTCATTGCACATTATGTTCCATAAAAAGGTTTATATTGATTTGCTTGCTTGTAGTATAATACTACATCATTCGTTCATTACACAGCCTTAGCTGATTACATTTCTATCCGCAATTGCTTTCTAAAAATTGGGATTTACAAAAGACTACCCTTTGACATACAAAAGAGGGTTTTACATCATTACTAGATACAACATATGTACATATTTAACTCTACTCTAGTTACTAACTAGTCTACATCTGCCGTATGGCATTCTCAAAATCCGCATTGGCAAGACCGGCTATAATATCTCAGCTGATAGTATGCCAAGTCTGCCCTTCTTCTATCGGATACTCAGCTACCTGCTGCTGGATATCTGCATGAGAACTCCTATGTATATAGGACATCCTCCCAATCTTTTGCTTCTTAGTCTTTAGCTCCTGCCTGAGCTCAAAGACCTCGTGTTTCAGCTCGTGGACCTTGTCCTTCACCAATACTCGTTCATCATGCTCCTCCTCCCACATAGACTCCATACTTGTCTTATCTTCCAAGACAACATGGAGCTCCTCCTTCAACTCCTTAACTTCCTTACAATACTAGATATTTCTATCCAATACTGTTATGAACAGTGATATCATCGACTCCCCCTGAGTCAGCTCTTCCGCAGGTGTTACTGGGTCAAAGGATACTACCTCCACCTCCTCTTCCGACATGCCATCGAACATGGACATAAGGTCTAGGCTTTCAGAGTCTCCAGACTCAACTATCACCACTTCCGGCTCTTCTGCTATAGGGTTCGGTATAATCTCTACTTGATTCACCGACTCCTCACTTACTACATGTATATCCCTATACATTTTTTTCTCCTGACATCTATAACAAAACAATTTAGTTTGATTAGTACATGTCAGTAGAATAATAAAAACACATATCACATTTAATGCATTTTTTAGGGTTATCTTCATCTTTTACTTCTTTAACTTTTCTTAAGGTAATGTCTTAAGGTTCTTTTTCCCCTTAAGTTTTATAACCTAATGCTTTGATACCAACCTGTGACGCCCCCAAATCCGAGTATCTTCCAACCCGACAATTGGTGCTACACGGTGCCACAGTCCACACATTCATTCAATTGAAATACATCAAAAGAATGAAAATGTCTTCTATATATTCCAAAATAATAGTACTATTCCCAGGTTCTTTATAACCATTACATGTTTGCTTGTCATAATATCAAATAATTACAACATTACAACTACACTATTACAAAGGAAATCTAATGATTCGCCTTAGCCTTCCCTTTATCTTTACTATATGCTTCGGTTCGTTCGGTCTTAGCTGCATTCATATGGTTCAAGCAAGAATGAGCATAACTAGCTTAGCAAGTATGATAATTTCATTTAACAATAAGTTTGAAACATACAAATCGTATATCTTCAATAATTGAATAATAGTTATGAAGTACTATCGATAATTCAAAATAGCACTTCTTTTCCTTCAAAACATTTCATCATGAACAACATTTATAAAGTTTGGTTCAAGACCATGAGCATTCCATACTTTCTTTGAAAAGGACAACCCGGCACCAAGTCTGTAAGTCCGACAGATCTTACGAGCACGTGTAGGTGATCAGCCTATAGTACTCTATGTTGTACAACACTACTTTCTTTAAGTCTAGTCTAGTCGAAGGAATTTGCTTCGACTTCATCATACATCAATTCATGCCTAAGGTACATGAATTACAAAGCTTGTCCAAAGAATTCAGACAAGGGTCAGAATACTTGCCTTTGACGTCTTCTACAGTCAATACAAATTCTCTTTGATTCTTTAAGGTCTCTACAATACATAATCATGTAACATACCATATTAGATCATATATAATCATGTATGGTTCCTAATGTATCTTACCATTATTCTCAATCTAATTGTTCATTAGATTGTTTAACATTGGTTCAAGTTTATCGCATTACCTTGTTCTTACATTCATGTTTAAGTAAGTTATCTTCAACCTTTAGTTGTTAACTTAAGGTTTTCATCATCGTAATTGATGTTACTTTAGGTTTATTAATGTATTAGTTCATTACTAATCAACCAATTTCCTTTCTATCTTTATAAACCTTCATTTCTATGCTTGGTCAAGTGCTGGCGCTACGGCGCCAAATTCTCTTCTCTATGTCGCGCTGCGGCGCCACTCTTCAGTGACTAAGGTCTGGACTCGGCGCTGCAGCGCGAGTCTTAGTGTTAACTACCGCATTGCGACGCGATACTTTAGTAGCTCATAGCCATGCTTGGCGCTGCGGCACCACTTATTGTGCCTTGATTGGAGCTGCGGTGCCAGTCCTCAGAACCAGACAAATTTTGATAAACAATTTCTTATGTGAGATTCACGGGCTCATAACTTCTTTGTTATAAGTCCGAATTGGCTCTTTCAAAAGCCGTTAGCTCACAAATTACATGCTCTAAGTCATCATGCAAGAATTTTACATTTTTGAATTCGTTACCATGGAATTCACCTTTTAGTTCATTTTTAACGAAAACGATAAACGTTCGTGAACGTTCATAGCTCGTTTCTTCATTCTAAGTCAGAATTTGGTTATTTTTGAGTACGCAACTCTAGAATGTCAATTGAGACTAATCTCCATCGAAAACCAACATTTTCGAGTTCAATGACAAAATTTGACTTTCATTTCGAGAATTTCATGATTTCGACGATTATCATCTAATCTCGTAAATTTCGCCATAACTTCGCTACTTAAGATTTTTACATCGTTTCAATGAATTCATTACATCATACTAACATCCTAACCAAACATATTTTATTATGCATACACATGATAAGTTCTTACATGTTCTTCATGAGTTCATAACTTATATAAGTCTGAAATACTTACTCATGACTTATTAAGGCTTAAGTCCTTTGATTTGTCATTCTCATCACTTCTTAGCATACAAGTTCTACCACTACTCACTTCTCTAACAATTGAAGAGAGGTATAATCATGGTTTAAGATCATTACCTTTGATAATTAACTTTGTTCTTCCTTGTTCTTCCTTCTTGTTCTAACAAAGACTAGCTTTTCTAATTTTTTCTCTCTAACAAATAAGCACTTAAGTTGTTGGTGAAAATATAACAATTAAATAATGAAATCAAGCTCTCATATTTATAGGAAAAGCTAAGTGAGGGCTTAATGGACATTTAAGCCATCCACATCCTTAATCACCTCCTTACTATTCATCTCTTGGTCACCAAGTAAAACCACTTTACTTGGTCACCAAGATGGTGCCATGTGATCATGGGGCCCACATGGGTTTCCCCATGGGTCACTCTTACCCATTGGATCGATCCACGAATTCGGTTCTTAATTTGGGCTTTGGGTTTAATTAACTTAACTTATTCTTTGGGCTTGCATTTAACAAACATTTGGGCCTTAACAATACTTAATTACCATTTAACTCTAACCATTCCTACACTTGAGCTTGTATAACTCCTACCAAATCCTACAAGTCCAATACATATGGCTTAAAGCCTTATAACGTATTATACACGTATTCTTCTCGTACACTAACTCGTATACTCATTCATAATATACGACATACCATTATTCTTACATGCTCATATAATACCTCGTATCATACTCATTCATTACCTCGTACAATACTTACGTATCACTCGATCATCGTTTATTTGTTAACGCTTCACTTTCCCTTACGTTCTCAAATTTAGTACGCAGGCAAAAAATTGCGTTTGCCATAACAGAAATATTATTACATATTCCATCCTCCCTTAATATTCTATCATTACATATTTCTCAGAAATTCAAAAATAATTCCCGAGCAAAAATGCGTGGATAGTATTTTTTGAAAAATTTCTCGGAAAGCTTTTATTTTCGTCTTGAAAATTCAAATACTTTAATTCCCTCACGTAGCCAAAATACTACGACATTCCGTCATATCTAGGTTATAAAACAAGATTCATTTACTAACACATAATAGTAACATATAATATAATTTTATTCATTGTTTAATTAAATAAAATTATTTTACAATAAATCCGAATTTCTCGGTCGTTACATCAAGTATATGACTAATTGGTATATGCTATCCTTATGTGATATATAGAGATTTCGAAGAGCAGTACAATGTACATTGTAAGTTATAAGTTGTAAGCTGTGCTGAAAGCAAGTTTCCTAACTTCATTCATATTTGAAATGAATGCTAGTTTCTTTAAGCTTACTAAGATGTTTTAAATGAGCGAGTTTTATCTATGTACAAATGTGTTATATTTGTACAAGATGTTTATGATGTATGAGGCTATGTGCCTATTCAATGCACTTATGTGCTTTCGAAAAATGAATTGTTCCGTGTTAGAACTGTTCAAATGTGAAATAGTTTTGTTTATTCATGAACAATTAATGCTAAGTTTGTGCTAATGATTTTAGGTAGACAGAATGTAAAGAAAAGAGTATAAGATTTGAGGTTATGTGAAAGTGAATTTATTGATGTTTTAAAATGATAGGAATCCGAATTTATTCCTATTATTCGAGCTACTTCATAAATATTGTTCAGTTATAGAAGTTTAATATGTAAAGAATATTTGATTCTTGATTTTGTTGTTATTCAACTATTAGAATTTACTGAGCAATTGAATGCTCACACTTGCTTAAAATAAAACATTTTCAGCGAACAATGGTAGAATGAACATGTGGATCCAGCGAAGAGTAAAGAGAAGAACATTCCAAGTCTTGTAACGTAGAATAGTTAATTAAATTGTTATGTAGTTGTTATGACTGGTTAAAGTCACATTTGTAATGAAGTAAAGAATAATGTAATTATCATTATTTGTATTATATAAAGATTTTAAGGTAATAGAATCTGGGATTTGAACAGATACGCTGTTATATCTAATGATATAATGATGTATGTATGTAATATACCGAATGACTGAAAGAATAGTTAAGCATGATGTTTAACTAATGAAGATTATGTCAGAAGATAATCCTTTGAAAAAGAATTGAATTAGTTAAGAAAAGGAATAATTAGGTAATACCTGATTGAAATAGTATGGTGAAGTTATTTAAAAAGAAAGAGAAGTATGAAGAAGTATAAGTAAGGATAATGAATATATATATATGACACCCCCAAATCCGGGTACTTCATTTCCTAAGGATTTGGTGCTCACTATCCAAAAACAATTATCTCTAACAACCCAAAATAAAGGATAAAGACATAACTTAAATAACTTAAGTAAATATCTTCCCCATTAAAGGGTTACATCAACTTAAAACATTCCAAGGTAATCTAACCTTAAATTATTACATAAATATGCGGAATACATCACAAAATAACATAAGTCTTATAACATAATTTCAGTTAAGTAAATAAGTCTTCATCACTTGAACATCTTGCTCTTTCCTTTTCTAGAAGATGGCTCATCGTCCTTCTCAACTTTAGCTGCAGTGTTAATTGCAAGAGTGAGCAAACAATTACCCACTATTAAAAAGAATAATAATAGTAAGAACATGAGATTAAACAATGGTTACTGGATAGTAGGGAACTCGTTATGTGAATCAAGAATAGAGAACAATTCAAGATTTATATCTGAGGGTCTTAAGACCACGAACTATGTCCCTGGTAATTAGGTATTATTACCTCAACCTTAATAGTCATTTAGACTATACAGACTCTACCTTACGTACTTAGGGGGATCAGCCCTTTGTACCATGTATTATGCAAAAACATCTAAATGCTAACGTGTAGAAAATCCCCTATATTAGGGTTGTTCATCTCAGTTAAACTTTAGAATTTCCGCACTAAAGAAGGTTTAGTTTGGAACTAGCTTATCAGTGGTTCTAGAATTTTAGAACACTGTTCAATTATAGATTAGTCCAATTAATAAGAGTTTGCTTACTATTTAAAGGTTCAACACAATAATATAGAATTGAACAAGGATACCTAAGTCAAAGATCGAATAATGACAATATACAATTGAATAGACATGGTATATATGCAAAGTGTTACATCTAAAAGAGTTAGGAAATCTCATTTGGAACAATGAAGTTAAACAATATATGCCTTGGATAACAAGAACAAGAGTCCAGAATGTGGAACTCGCTCGATGTACAGAATTAGATTACAAGAGCTTGCATGATAATAAATAAGATGGAATCAATAAACTTGCTCAACTTAAATACAAGATTTAAGAACTTGCATAATGATAAATTAGGTTTAGAAAGCTTGCTTGACAACAAAGGATAACCATAATTATGAAATTTGCATTCATTACAATGAGAATGAAGTTAGGGAACTTGCCTCGTGTGTAAGCTACACAAGTATAATAACGTTCACCAATTACCCTACACATACCATTGAAATCGCAATACCAATTAGTTATGTTATCATTAGCTTTATAAATTCAATCCACCGTCTAAACCGCAACCTTCAATTTATGTGTAACCATGTTGGTTAACCAATCTTACGAATTTGAAATCTCACTATCGCCTAATAGATGTTTTATCATTCACCTCTAACTCTCGCAAACAATAATTTTCATTCATCACATAACTTGTTTAAGTGATTATTTAAAATCTTTATTTTTTGGTATTACCACACATAACAATATGTTATTGTATCTCATGTTATGATTCAACATCTTTATCATGCATACCATACAAGATTAGGTCTTAGTATTATAATCTACAGTTAATAAGACCTCACTGCCACTGAATAGGGCACGGCGGAGCTGCGCTGCCGCAAGCCTTGGCACCGGCGCAGCTGCGCTGGTGCAGGATCTCAGAAGGCCAACAAGCGCAGCTGTGCCATTTTTGTTTGTGGTAACGGCGCAGTTGTGCCAGTACGCAAACAGAAACTGCAGCAGCTTCAGCCCTGTTTTGCACCAACACTCCAATTAAACCCAATTTCCACAGAAATTCACCATACCCAACAACTAAAATTTTGTAATAACATCAATAAGCATGCATTTCACAATTCTATCCACATAAATGTTGGGTAAAATCTAATTACGCACAACACGCAAGTATACATGGTCAACAAGTAATACAGTGAAAGTAGAGTATCGTTCCCACGAGGAATTGTTTAATAAAAATCACCAAGTAATAACCCGTAACCAACTCAATCTCATTTACACGAATGAATTTCAAATTATATAAATTAAATTATTTAATTACACTAATTATAATTACCACTAGTTAAATTAAGATTACGGAGATTTAAGATCATAACTTCACTTATTGCTTCATTTAAGTTAACACACTTCTCATCAATTATTCTCTATCCTAAATTGTTAATCAAGAACACTAAAGCAGATAAAACCACCTCTTGATGCATAATACCGATACTCACTTAAATCCACAAATGATAGAATTAAGCAAGACACCCTAATTAACCAATCCACTATATCTCTATGTGAATTACAATTAAAGAGGATTTAAAGCACAAGTTCTCTATAAGATTACATATGGCGTAAAGGCATATCTCTATCCTAAACACGAATCATGAATTTCATCTATCCAGAAATCACAAACACATGCTATCATGATCAGATCTAAATCTATACTTCATCTCTCGAGTTCATATAGATTATCACGGTAATTGTTAGCTAGGAAATTAAGCAATTAAGTCCAAATCACAATAGATAATCCTCAAAATAGAACATAATAATTTATAGCGAAGCATATTAAAATAAATTACACAATAAGATCCATTGTAATCTTAAACAAAGAATTAGTTCATGATTTTTGAATTAAAAATAAGAATCCACAGTTGAATCAACAATAAAAGACAAAGATAGAAGAAGATGAGAAGATAGAATCTATTGTTTGTAGATTTGATACTCTTTTCTTGCTCCTACTTTGAATCTTCAATGGTCTCCAAGGTGCTTCAATCTCTAAATCTTATAAGAACTAGAGTTTTGGTCTAATCTACTCGAATCTAATCTAATGGAATCCTCTCTCTCCCTCTAATCCTTGTGATTCTCCTCCTTTTATAAGTCTCTTTATATGTCTTTAAGTCCTCTTGGAAGTCCTTGAGTCAATTATACCGAAATAATCCTTCTCGAACTCAAATTTGGACAAAAAACGAGTTTTCTGCGTGTACCCCTACCCCGGCGGGGGTTTAAACTTGTAAAGGGCCTGCCCCGGCGGGGGTCCCTACTATTTTCCAGCTGGTATGTTCGCCCCAGCGGGGGTTTTGTGAAGGAAAAGCCAGCCCCGACGGGGGTACCTTTTTGGCTCTAACGTCCTTTGGGAAAATGGTCATAACTGCTTTGTCTGAACTCCGATTTCGATGATTCAAGATGATCCGAAAAGAGGAGACATAGATCTACAACTTTTATGCTTTGAGTTTTGTGAAATAAGGACTAGAACAATGTTGAAATTCGCTCTGAAGTGGCTGCTATGTAAATGGTCACCCAAAACAGTGAAGTTCAACGTCCGTTGGTACAAAGGTCATAACTCATGCATCCGAACTCCGATTGGAATGATTCAAGATGTTCCAGAAAGCTAAGAAGAAGACCTAAAATGTAATCTAAGTTCCAAGCCAAGAACATGAAATGAACATGAAAGCCCAAACGATGTCCGGATTGCTTTTCTTTGCGTTTTTATACCAATTCTTTTCGATTTCAGTTCCCAAGCATATAATCTACAAAACGAACACAAAATACATGAAAAGTAACTAAGAAACATGAGTTTGAGCAACTAATTCAAGTAACAGATACCAGATAAGTAGGTATAAAATCAACTTATCAAATACCCCAAAACTTAAACCTTTGCTTGTCCTCAAAACAAAAACACAAAACAACAATGCTATGCAATTCAACTAATCTATATGCCTACGAATCCAGCAGTAATGACAGAAACAAGTCTATTCAATAGGCCTTAGAGAAATCAAGTAAACATGATAATACATCATATCAAAACAAATCATTTACTTCCCAATCAATCATCAAATCTTAGACTGTTTTCACTAATATAGTGCGTGTGTGCTCCACAATCAGGTTAACTGATATAAAAATAAATTTAACACATAACAAGTCTCTTCGAAGGCATCATACAGTGTAAACTCAAGAAATCTAAAAACAAGCTAGATCCAACTAAAATCAAATAATTACCAACATCGAAGGTCAACATAGGATACTTATGCTTTATTTTTCATCTACGTGGGCTTTTTGCTCTTATTTCTCGTTTTATTCATTTTTTTTATACACATAGCTATGTAGTGTCTTATTCCCTTAAGCTTTTCAATGCTACCTTAACGAGCTTTCGACCAACGACTCCCAGACCATTAAGACCTTAGGGCGCTAGGTGTAAATACAATCCCATCGGGCTTACTTACTTAAGTAACAAAGGCCACAAAACTAGACAAGCACGCCACGGTGTTTATTCGTACTTTTTTTTTCTTTTTTCTTTTTTTTATATAGCTTATATACCCCAAATATTCCTCCAAACTTAGGTTCTTGTCTAACCTTAGCTATAACTACTTATTCTTGTCATTCTTTCATTCAAACTAGCATTATCCTTCAGAGTCCCATTATGTATCAATTTAAACTCAATCAATCAACAAGTTGTTTTTACTATGCTATCCTTATTATACCATCTTCAAATAGAAAAAGATTCGATTCATAACAAGAAATCACATCAAAGCTCTAATAGTCAGTACTATACTTGTCTACCAAATTCCAATTTTATCATTGGCCAAAATAAACTTAAACTATCTAACAACTGGATTCATGCAAATGAACATAGTAACTAACTAATATTTTTGAATATTTTTTTATAGACATAAATAAAAACTATTTACAACTGCTGTACTATGCAAACTATTATGCACTTACACTACATGAATGCAAACATATAATAATCCTAAACTAAACAAACATGATAACTTATGCAAAACTAAAACAACTACATTAAACATGCAAAACTAAACTAATTAACTCCCCCAAACTTAACAATTACAATGTCCTCATTGTAAAATAAAGCATGAAGTGGACGAGGACTTCCCTGTAATCATTTAAGCTTGTGGTGATGGTGGCGTGGCACAAAGACTGAAAAATCCACCACATCAGAATTTGAAGGAGGATAATGTGTCATGGGCTGATGCTGGTGGATTCCCTTTCCATAATCTTTTGCCTATCCATTGAACCTCCAATACCTGTAATGAAGAGAGACAACATGGATTAGAATAACACTTTGAATTGGTAAGAGAACTTAATAAGCAAATTAATTCTTATCTACTAAATAAACTAGTAAAACATATAAATATAAAAATCCCTGGGTTGCCTCTCAATTAGCACTTAAATTATAGTCTTTCAGCCCGACTTTGTCTGGTCAACGCTATCCAATTCCTCTTCGAAAATGGAGGAACCCTCCATCCATCGAAAATAATGTAGCTTTTGGTAGGTTCCCTGTGACGAACGAGATTTTGTAATTTAATTTCAATATTTATTGAATTAAGAAAATATTTTCGATGATTTAATTATTAGATTAAATAATTAATTGATGCAATTGTGATAGATTAATTTAATTATATGTGTTATATTTATTAAATTAATGTGAAGAATTTTATTATTCAAAGTATGTAATTATGTGAGTTTATTGAATTAAAAGAAATATTTAATAAGCCTAATATTATTTTATAATTAATGAGAAAATTAATTATATGACTGTGTGAATTAATGAGAAATTATTATATTTTATTCAAATTAAATTAAATAATATATTTGAGTTATTGTATAAATAGGTGTGACATTATTAAACTATGGTATAAAGGATTTATTAAATTAAATAGTTTTAAGCCATTTAAGGCTCGCCAAACGAGGCCTTAGTGGAGGTTTAGAGCAGTTAACCATTATTGGATAACTTACCACCACTCTACGCTCAATTTCTTTTATAAAATTAATACGTCTTCTTTGTTTTCATTCTTTGCGAAGTCTAGAAAAAACAATCAGAGAGAGATTGAGAATTGTTAGAGAGAAACTTGAGAGTTGTTTGATTTAAGAAGTGTCTGAGAAAGGAGAAAGAAACATTCCTACTAATCTACACTGTACGCTTTGGGTAATTTCTCTAACCCAATTTTTATTTACGTTGTTTAAGTTTTTCATGAAAATGGCTTAAAGTTTTGTTAAAACTTCTATAATTGAAAAGGGTAGGGATTATGGGTTTATGTATGTGTTAAGATGTCATCATATCGTGTTTTATTATATATATTGTATAAACTATATCATCAGTTTCATGAAAATACGTCGTATATTGTTGCTACAAAATTATAGAGTATGAAAATATGGCCATATGGCCTTACGCACCAAATTTAATACATCTATCATAGGTTATATCATAAATTTATGCTTGTAAAGGATTATGTAAATTAAAATGAAGAGACCAAACTTCAAATGAATGGATTCAGTGTTATAACGAAACCGCAGTGTTGATTTTCATATTTTTGGGTTCAAAAGTTTCAAAAACATCAAGAACAGTAAATTACATGTTTTAATTCTGTAATTTATGTGTTTTAACATATTAAAATCATGCTAGAAGGGTTAAGTAATGATTATATGTGCATTACAGTGTTTGGGTATGTCTAATTTCGTGTAAAAATAAATTAATTGGAGGTTTTGGCCATGTTCTGCAATTTTTTGCGAGTTACAGAACTGTAACTGGTTCGCCGCGTCGCGACACCAGTCCCATGCCTTAATACCCGTGCCGCAGCGCCAAGAGTCAGGCCGCCGCGCCGCAGCGCCGAGAATAAGCACAACAGTGGCACCGCAACGCCATTCTCCAGAATGTTCAGAAACGATTTTTTTTAAAGTGTTCAAGTCCATGAATGAGATATTAACCTAAATTAATGAACATAAAAATATGTTAGAAATATAATGAGATGTTAAAATAGATTTTTAACATGTCAATAATGCATTTAAGTGTGAATTGAATTATTGAATGCATAGTTAGCTTATTATTCGTGAGGTGTAAATTGTGTGACAATAAGTTTGACAAATTGACTAAGTATAGTCATAATCCGAGTTAGACAAAAAGAATGAACTTGTGATGATTAGTTACATTATAATTAACTAGCATTGTGAATATGAATGGTATATAGGATTAAATCAAGGAACGTGTATAATTAACGTGTAATCTACACACGAGATAAGTTTCCTAACCTTACTTGTTATCATTATTCAAGTTTATAAATTTCGTCGAGTAAATTCTCATTATTATTAATCAAGTTCAATTT
Organism: Panax notoginseng; assembly: GCA_016801055.1. NCBI lineage: Eukaryota > Viridiplantae > Streptophyta > Magnoliopsida > Apiales > Araliaceae > Panax > Panax notoginseng. Next base: position 69,693,054 of record CM029016.1, read on the forward strand.
GTTGTATTAAAGATTATTTATCTTTTCAAAGTATGATTCTGTTATACAATAATTATTTTATTGTATACCTCTTGAGATTGTTATTCAATTTAAATATCATTTATTGTTGAACCTTGTTAAACTAGTGAATCCTTATTGATTCAACTAGTACATAGTTGATGAACGTTCTAAATTTCAGAACCCTTATTGATTTATCCAAACCAAACTTCCTTTGGTGTGGACTCTAATGTCAAACTGAGATGAACAACCCTGTATAGGGATTACTTATGCGTTAGCGTTAAGATATTGTGCACAGTATGGTACTAAGGGCTGATCCCCCTAAGTACGAGAAGAAGAGTTCATAGTCTTATGACTGTTAAAGGTTTCAAGAATAACCCTTGATACTTAGGACATAGTTCAAGGTCTTATGACCCTCAGAATTCTTTTGATTCTTGTTATTCATTCTTGATTCAAAAGTTGAGTTTTATTTCAGAAGTCTTTGATTCACTCGCATGTTATTATATTATTGTTTCATTATTATACTTGTGGACAATTGTGCTCACTCTTGCGTGATAATAACATTGCAGTTAAGAACGAAAGGTCTGACGAGCCTTCTACTAGCAAAGGCAAGGGCAAAATTAACAAATGATGAAGACTTGTTGGTTATGTGCTTTTGTAATCATGTTTGAGAATTATGTTAATGTTGTGTAAGACGATTAATTGTTTATGTTCCGCAGTTAAGATTTAAGGTTTGTATTACCTGGGATTGATGTATTATTTCAGTTGATGTAACTCCTTAAGGAGTTGATTTATTCTATCTATTTATGTTTTCATTTATTATGCGTAGATAGATATATGATGTTTGTATAGTGAACACCAAATCATGTGAGAATGGAAGTACCCAGATTTAGGAGTGTCACAGGTTGGTATCAAAGTTGTAGGTTATGAACCTTAGGTGGGGGGACAACCTTAGGTAGTAGCCTTATAGGAAGAACATAGTGATGGAAAACTCTTATCGAGTTCTAAGAGATGAACTTCTTAATTCATTGAAGATAATAAAAGACTTTATGTGTTTATGTGTTAAATTATGTACTCATTAGTATGACTTAGTAACTGAAACTTGAAATGTGTTGTCCGGATATCGAATGTTGGAGGAGCTAGTCGCACCGGGGAGGAGGAACCCCGAGTACCTACTGAGGAGGAGCCATTAGTATAGAGGGAGCCATCGCCATTGATCACTATTGTTGGTCAGGAGCATGAGCCTGAGACTGATCCAGAGAAGGATCCTGAGGAGGAAGAGGAAAAGGAAGAAGAGGAGTTCCCACCGAACTCCATCGATGCTGAGGTGTACGATGAGCTATATGACCGTAACGTAGAGTTAAGTGACACTGTCCAGGATTTAACTGAGCGGACGATTATTCAACAAATTACCATCGAGTAGAAAGATAGGGAAGTTGTGACTCTTCACACACGTCTGGGAAACGTGGAGTGAGATTTAGTTCACGAGAAGGGTCAAACCAAGGAGAAGTCCAAAGAAATAGAAAAGTTGAAGAAGGAACTGAAAGATAGCTCAGAAAGGCTGACCATTACAGAGGAGGGCTGGGTAAGAGAATCACGGCATGCTGATCAGAAGAGGATTGTTGTGCGAAGAAGGCTAAGCTTGGGAAAACGTACTCTACATTACAAAACGCAACGGATGAGGCCCAGGATCGAGTTATAAGATACCTAATTCATTTTGAAGGACAACCATCATACATGCTAGATCGTAGGACGATGTCTCGCATCATGGAAGAGGTACGTATTAAGGCTATTCGGCGCCTTAACAGACAGTGATAGGATTTGTTTAATTATGTGAAAACTTATTTGGTATTTAGATGTAAATTCCGTTGTGTTTATAAACAAAGAAATATTTTAATGTTTTAAATCCTGTAGATTCTTTATCTCGGGATAGTTGATGTAAATAGCAGTGATGCTATCGTTGATGTTAAAACTTTCAATTTGAATAAATATATCAAGTTGTTTGAGATAATGTGTTAAGTGATTATGTTAAATTGTTGAGTTAAGCCTTAACTATTTAGAGAATTTAATAAAGATCTAATAAGCGTATATTTTAACAGAAATATGCCGCCGAGAAGAAGACAAAACCGTCAACCGACTCAGGAAGAATCAACGAACAACAACAACGCCAATGCTAACCCCGTTCAGCAATTGGTAAATTTATTAGCGGGAGCGATGAATAATCTACCTCAAGCTCCACCGAATACAACGTTCAAAGATTTAAAGGAAGTGGGACCGCCAAAATTTAAAGGTTCCATGAACCTGATAGAAGCTCAGACTTGGGTTATGGAGATGGAGAAGGTATTCGATGTCGCTAGAGTCAGATAGGACCAAAAGACCGCTTTCGCAACGTTTATACTAAAATTCGAAGCCAATTATTATTGACAAGCAAACAAGGTCCGTGGAGGAGAAGGTGTAATCACATGGGAGATGTTTAAGGAAATGTTTTTCGAGATGTATTTCCTAACCAGTTTGTAGAACCAAATGGAGGTCCAGTTTCTGGAGTTAAAACAGTGGAATATGTCCATACTAGACTATGCGGCAAGATTCAATGAGTTGGCTAGGTTTGCCACATATCAAGTACACACGGATGAGAGGAAAGTAAGAAGGTTCGAATAAGGACTGAAGCCATGGTTGTATAGTAAGGTGTCGATGTTTCAGTTAAAGACATTCACCGGGGTACTAGAGAAAACCATACTCGCTGAAGGTGGAAGCGATGCGATAACCAAATATAATCAGGATCAGAAGAAGAAGAAGAATGAAAATGAAGGAATCAACAAGGCTAGTGGAAGCAACACATGAGGTAGTAATAATCAGAAGAGAAGGTGGTTTGACAACTCATCATCTGGAAATTAACAAGGAGGTCAGAAGAAAAGGATCGAAGCATGCCCGACCTGCGGGAAAGCTCATTTGGGAGTTTGTATGAAAGGTAAACGAGTGTGCTACAATTATGGTCAGGAAGGCCACATAACACCTAACTATCCTAACCCAAAGAAGGGTGCCTGCTTCACTTATGGCTCAAAGGATCATATTGCAAGGGACTGACCTAAGAAGGGATCTGGAGGGGCAAGATCATGAGGAAACCTAGGGAATAGCTGTGGAAGCGCTCTGACCATCACAGGACCAACCGTAACCAACCGACCGACCGCCAGGACTTTGAATATGACGGTGCAGGATGCAGTGCAGTCTCATGATGTGGTGTCAGGTATCATTCCAATCAATAGAGTTAATGCTTATGTATTATTTGATTCGGGTGCTACTTGTTCATTTATATCCGATGACTTTGCTAAGATTTTAGAATTGCCTAAGGATAAGTTGGAACACCCCATGAACATAGAAATCATGAATAGAGAAATAATCTCTGTTAAGTACGTGCATAAGAACTGTAGAGTGGACACTAAGGGTAATATCATGAACGTAGATCTTATCCCTATTCGACTTGGGGAATTTGACGTTATTTTGGGTATGGACGGGTTATTCAATTACGGGGCTGTAATTGATTGCCAAAAGAAGCGTATTAACCTTATGACTCCGTCAAAGGTTGTGTTTTATGGTAGCAAGTTGCCTAGATAAGCGAGTTGTCTGACAATGATGCAGGCCAGGAAGTTGTTAAGGCAAGGCTGTATAGGATATATAGCTTGCATAGTCGACAGTCGTAAAGAGAATCCGAAAGTAGAGGAGATACCAGTAGTGAGGGACTTCACAGACGTATTCCCGGACGATTTGCCAGGACTTTCGCTAGATAGAAAGGTCGAATTTGTGATCTATTTGGCTCTAGGAACGACTCAAATATCGAAGGCACCGTATCGAATGGCACCAGTTGAGATGAAAGAATTGGTGGTACAACTACAAGAATTACTGGACAAGAAGTACATTCAACCAAGCGTATGCCGTGGGGAGCGCCGGTGTTGTTTGTGAAGAAGAAGGACGGGACGATGCGGCTTTGCATCGATTATAGAGAACTGAATAAGGTCACAATTAAGAATACATATCCATTACCAAGGATCGACAACCTGTTTGATCAATTGAAGGGAGCAAGATACTTTTCAAAGATAGACTTGAGGAGTGGTTATCATCAACTGAAGGTGAGACCAGAGGATGCATCGAAGACAGCGTTTAAAACACGATATGGTCACTACAAATTTTTAGTAATGTCATTTGGTTTAACGAATGCTCCTGCAGCATTTATTGGACTAATGAATGGTGTGTTCAAGCCATTTTTGGACAAGTTCGTAGTGGTATTTATAGATGATATTTTGGTATATTTGAAAACTAAGGAAGAACATGAAGAGCATTTGAGATTAACGTTGGAAGTGTTAAGAAGGGAGAAGTTGTAAGCCAAGTTTTCGAAATGGGAATTTTGGATTGAGCGGGTACAATTTCTTGGGCGCATGATCGATAACAATGGAATTTCGGTAGATCCATCCAAAGTCGAAGCTATGATTAACTGGGATCAGCCGGGGATGCCGTCAGAAGTACGAAGTTTTCTTGGATTGGCAGGATATTGCAGAAGATTAATTCAAGACTTTTCCAAGATCGCAACTCCGTTAACAAATTTGACTTGAAAAGCTGTGAAATTTGTTTGGACGGAGAAGTGTGAGGAAAGCTTTCAGGAACTAAAGAAGAGGTTGAGTATAGCACCTGTGTTATCTCTTCTGGATGATACATGAAATTTAGTTATTTATAGTGATGCGTCGCATAAAGGACTTGGCTGTGTGCTTATGTAAAACGATAGAGTTATTGCGTATGCATCATGACAGTTGAAGGATTATGAGAAGGGATATCCGACCCACGACTTAGAGTTAGCTGCAGTGGTTTTTGCATTGAAAATTTGGAGGCACTATCTATATGGGGAGAAGTGTGAAATATATACAAACCACAAGAGTCTGAAATATATTTTTACACAGAAAGAATTGAATATGCGCCAAAGAAGTTGGTTGAAATTAATTAAGGACTACGATTGTGAGCTTTTATACCATCCGGGTAAGGCAAACGTGGTTGCTGACGTCTTAAGTAGAAAGGGTCGGGAGAAGTTGATGATGTTGACTGCTCAGAAGGAGTTAATTTCGGCCATGGAGAAGTTAGAATTGGAAGTGAAGTATCCTAAGGAAATTAATGAAAAGCTGTTTCAGATGCAATCTGGTACAACCCTACTGGATAAAGTTAAGGAGGTTCAAATTCAGGATGATGAATGCAAAAAGGTGATAAGGAAGATATCTGAAGGAACTGAACCGAGATTTAATATGGACAAAAAAGGAATACTGAGATTTGAGAGTAGAATTTGGGTACCGCCAGTACCAGAGATTAAGGAAGACATTTTGAGTGAGGCTCATAGCTCACGATATTCGATTCACCCTAGTAGTACCAGGATGTACCAAGATCTTCGACAACATTTCTGGTGGCCTAATCTGAAATGAGATATTACAGAATGTGTTGCCAAATGTCTAACCTGTCAGAAAGTGAAAGCAGAACATTAGAGACCAAGTGGATAGCTACAACCGTTAGAAATCCCAGAACGGAAATGGGAACATATTACAATGGAGTTCGTGGTTGGCCTTCCGACGACTCAGAAAGGCTATGACGCAGTATGGGTTATCGTTGATCGACTGACAAAATCCGCACGCTTCCTTCCGATCAAAATCAGATTCAACTTAGATCAGTTGGTGAGGTTATATGTGAAAGAGATTGTTTTGCGACACGGAGTTCCGGTGTCAATTGTTTCCGATAGGGATCCGCTCTTTACATCGAACTTCTAGAAACGTCTACAGGAATGCATGGGTACGCAATTGCGAATGAGTACAACATACCACCCTCAGACAGATGGACAGAGCGAGAGAACGATTCAGACGTTAGAAGATATGCTAAGAGCCTGTGTAAAGGACTTTAAAGGAAATTGGGACGATTATCTATCGCTTGTAGAGTTTGGCTACAACAATAGTTACCACGCTAGTATTGGCATGCCGCCTTATGAAGCGTTATACGGCAGAAAGTGCAGAACTCCGCTTTACTAGGATGAAGTTGGAGAAAGACAATTACTAGGCCCATAAATAATACAGCTGACAGCAGAAATAGTCAAAGTGATCCGAACAAGACTGGTAACAACTCAAGATAGGCAGAAGAAATACGTCGATCCACATCATAAAAATGTTGAGTTTGAATTGGGTAGTTATGTATTCTTGAAGGTCTCGCCTTGGAAGGGAAAGATCAGGTTCGGAAAGAAAGGAAAATTAAGCCTAAGAATCATTGGACCATTTGAAGTACTGTGAAGAATCAAAGAAGTTGCGTATGAGCTAGCCCTACCTTCAACACTTGAGAATGTCCACAACGTCTTTCACGTTTCTGTATTACGACCCTACAAACCCGATTACAAGCATGTAATTGAATTCGAACCCCTACATTTTGAAAAAGACTTATGTTATGAAGAAATTCCTATTCAAATTATGGACAGAAAAGAACAAGTTCTCAAAAATAAAGTAATACAGTCTGTTAAGGTAATTTGGAGGAACCACAACGCTGAAGAAGCTACGTGGGAACTTGAAGAGAATATGATGAAGAATTACCCTCATTTATTTACTTAAATTGCGTGTAAGCGATTCTAGGGACATAATCTTTGTAAGGGGGGAGAATGTAACGGGTCAAAATTATTGAGTTGTGGTTCTGGGGATAAATTCCTTTTAAAAGGGAAAAGATGTGACCAACGAGATTTTGTAATTTAATTTTAATATTTATTAAATTAAACAAATATTTTCGATTATTTAATTATTAGATTAAATAATTAATTGATGTAATTGTGATAGATTAATTTAATTATATGTGTTATATTTATTAAATTAATGTGGAGAATTTTATTATTCAAAGTATGTAATTATGTGAGTTTATTGAATTAGAAGAAATATTTAATAAGCCTAATATTATTTTATAATTAATGAAAAAATTAATTATATGACTACGTGAATTAATGAGAAATTATTATATTTTATTCAAATTAAATTAAATAATATATTTGAGTTATTGTATAAATGGGTGTGACATTATTAAACTATGGTATAAAGGATTTACTAAATTAAATAGTTTTGAGCCATTTAAGGTTTGTTAAATGAGGTCTTAGTGGAGGTTGAGAGCAGTTAACCATTATTGGATAACTGACCAGCAATCTACGCTCAGTTTCTTTTATAAAATTAATACGTCTTCTTTGTTTTCATTCTTTGCTAAGTCTAGAAAAAAACAATCAGAGAGAGATTGAGAATTGTCAGAGAGAAACTTGAGAGTTGTTTGATTTAAGAAGTGTCTGAGAAAGGAGAAAGAAACAATCCTACTAATCTACACTATACGCTTTGGGTAATTTCTCCAACCCAATTTTTCTTTACTTTGTTTAAGTTTTTCATGAAAATGGCTTAAAGTTTTGTTAAAACTTCTATAATTGAAAAGGGTAGGGATTATGGGTTTATGTATATGTTAAGATGTCATCATATCGCGTTTTATTATATATATATATATTGTATAAACCATATCATCAGTTTCATGAAAATACGTCATATATTGTTGCTACAAAATTATAGAGTATGAAAATATGGCCATATGGCCTTACGCACCAAATTTAATACATCTATCATAGGTTATTTCATAAATTTATGCTTGTAAAGGATTATTTATATTAAAACGAAGAGACCAAATTTCAAATGAACGGATTCGGTGTTATAACGAAACCGCAGTGTTGATTTTCATGTTTTTGGGTTCAAAAGTTTCAAAAACATCAAGAACAGTAAATTACATATTTTAATTCTGCAATTTATGTGTTTTAACATGTTAAAATCATGCTAAAAGGGTTTAGTAATGATTATATGTGAATTATAGTGTTTGGGTATGTCTAATTTCGTATAAAAATAAATTAATTGGAGGTTTTGGCCATGTTCTACAATTTTTCGCGAGTTGCAGAACTGTTACTGGTTCGCCACGCCGCGACGCCAGTCCAGTGCCATAATACCCGCGCCGCAGCGCCACCACGCTGCAGCGCCAAGAGTCAGGTCGCAGCGCCGCCGCGCCGCAGTGCTGAGAATAAGCACAACAGTGGCGTCGCAGCGCCATTCTCCAGAATGTTCAGAAACGAATTTTTTTTAAAGTGTTCAAGTCCATGAATGAGATATTAACCTAAATTAATGAACATAAAAATATGTTAGAAGTATAATGAGATGTTAAAATAGATTCTTAACATGTCAGTAATGCATTTAAGTATGAATTCAATTATTGAATGCATAGTTAGCTTATTATTCGTGAGGTGTAAATTGTGTGACAATAAGTTTGATAAATTGACTAAGTGTATTCATAATCCGAGTTAGACAAAAAGAATGAAGTTGTGATGATTAGTTATATTATAATTAACTAGTATTGTGAATATGAATGGTATGTAGGATTAAATCAAGGAACATGTATAATTAACGTGTAATCTACGCACGAGACAAGTTTCCTAACCTTACTTGTTATCATTATTCAAGTTTATAGATTTTGTCAAGTAAATTCTCATTATTATTAATCAAATTCAATTTGTTATATTAAAGATTATTTATCTTTTCAAAGTATGATTCTGTTATACAATAATTGTTCTATTGTATACCTCTTGAGATTGTTATTCAATTTAAATATTGTTTATTGTTGAACCTTGTTAGACTAGCGAATCCTTATTGATTCAACTAGTCCATAATTGATGAACGTTCTAAATTTCAGAACCCTTATTGATTTATCCAAACCAAACTTCCTTTGGTGCGGACTCTGTAATATTCCGAGTAAATTTTGAAAAAAAGATTTGGTGAAAACTGAGTAAGGGAGGTTTCTTTGATTCCGAGGACGGAATCCTTATAAGGAGGGAAGGATGTGACAACCCGAATTTTTATAAGTTATCAAAATAAGAATTTAATAATTAAAATTCTTATTATGAGGTGTATATATTTTGAATTATATGATTTGGTGTGAAGAGAATTATATATTCATATGTTGGAGAATGTGAGATTTAATAGGTAATTAAACTATTAAAGAAATTAAATAATATTAGTTAATTTAATTAAGTTGAAATTATGTTATGAGATAATATAATTTTAATTATTATGCCTTGTGGGCAATGGAAACTATTATGAATTAAGTTTCATAAATAGTGTGAATAATTCGCTTAATTAAAATAGTGAATTAATACAAGTATAATTGATTTAATAAAGTGAGAATGTAATATATTGCATGAAAATGTAAATATTAGTATAATGCGAGTAAAATATTTATTAAGTACATTAAATATTTTAGTTGGAAACTTTATGGAATTAGATAAATATTTATGATATTAAATAAATATTTGATGAAAATTGGTATGAGATAGTTTATTTAAGTGTGATAAAATAGATGAGATTTATACGTATTTTATTACGCGAGTATAATTGTGATATTCTAATTTAATTAAATAATTAAATTAGAGGAGTGAGAATTTGTTAAATAATGTTATGATTATAATTGTTGAATAGAAATTATAATTTTACTAATAAGGTTAATTTTATTTCTTAAGGAATTAAAGGTACATAATCTAGTTTATATTTCTAGTTTATGTGTTCTTGAGTTTCTTTTAAAATTGGAGTTTTGGTTAATGAATTTGTAGGTTACGATGTTATATATTTTATTAGATATTTATAATTTGATAGTGGTCATCTAGAAACAAATTTTCAGAAATCAAATTCATGTATTTATACTAAAGAAGAAGAATTTGGGTTTTGATTATAATGTGTGTTTTGGTGTACTTTGGGACTAAAGTTGATGATGAATTCATGATGAAAACTTTAAATTGAAAGATGATTGTTGTTCTCCTCTATAAAACAAAAACAACGCAACTTGAACGCATCGAATTGGTTAAGAAACGAATTCTTGATGAATGAATACACTGAGTATGTTGAAAATAGGAAAAAATTAGTATAAACAAATTAGAATTAGTATAAACCAAGTCCCACATCAACTAAATTGAGAACTTTACCCTTTGCTTAACCTATAAATTGAAGGGCTTGATCCTTTGTTTCATTCACCAACAATAAGGCCTCCAATTTTGAGAAAGGCTTTGTTGTGGGAGGACTTTTTATAAAGATCTTCTCTTAGTTAAATTTTGGTCGAGTACGTATTCAGTTTGTGGAATTCGTATTTTCGGGTATGTTTCTTATTTAATTTTTGGTAATGTTATTATTTTAAATATTGTATTTAGTTTGTTAGTTAAAGTTTGTATTTTGGAAGTTTAGTTAGTTTTGTTAGAAAACTAGTTAGTTTACTATGTTTATTTTGGCTTGTAATTGATTATGTAAATGAGTTATAATGATTGTAATTAGAGATATGAAACCTTAACATCATCCAAGTGTAACCAAAACTCATAAAATAAAAGATTTACAAAGAACCTTGTTGGGCAGTTTTTGGAACTGAGCTTGAGGATCCTTTGTGCTTTTGATTTATGTCTAAAAGCTTAATTTGATGATTGTATGTTATATCCCTCTAAGTTCTGAAGATTTCCTAACTTGAATGAACCAAACGGAGTTAAAATAAATCCGTGGTGAAGATTTTAGTAAACTATGTCTAGAAATGAAAATTGAATGAACAGTGACTATAGTGTCAAATTCTGGAATAGCTATGTTGCCTGAAAAATTCTGAGTTTCTGGGTAGTTGTAGTGCACTGAGTTAGGAAGCCATAGGCTTTGGAATGACCTCATTCTGACCTCGGATGAGGGAGTTACGGTGATTGGAAAGAAATGTGTCGAATTTGTCAAACTGAAAGTCAGCAGCAGGATGTGCTATTCGGGACACTATTTTGATCAGTTAATATTTCCACAAACTTCTGGGCTTTTGGTATGTTATAGTACACTGAATTAGCTTTCCATAGACTCCAGAACGGACTAATTCCGACTTCGGAGCAAAGAGTTATGACCATTCAAAGTAGTCGCGTCAAAACTGTCTAACCAACTCGGGGCAGTCAACTTGAACGAATTTTTCGGAATTCTGTGTTTTGAATTTGGTAATGGTCAAAGAATGAAAGTTGTAGCCTCGGAAGTTAGCTTCGCGTGGGCTCAAGAATCGCTCAAAAATGTTTTGAAACGAATTAGTTATGACTGTTTTAGCGAGAGAGGGTAAAGTTGGAAAAAAAAATTGAAGACTGTTATGAACGTCAATTTTTGGCACGCTTTTTAGACTACTTAACAAACCCGAAATGAGAGGTTAGTATTTCTTAAAAATAGTCTTGTATGCCATGAAAAACATACTAAAAAAATGCCTTACGATTAGATAAGTAAATTGCAAGCTATTAAACCGCGAAATGAGTGTCAAAGGTGAGGGGCTGCTGCCTTGTGAAATTATATTGAACCTAGTAATATAAAACGAAGGGGATATAAATGGTTTATGTTTTGATACGTAAAGTATTTACATACTAAATCCATGAGAGAACCTTTTGGGCGTAAAAAGGTTATAACGGACTAAAGTTTCTAAAGAAACATAGAACGGTTTTAAGACAAGAACAAAATATTATAGTTAAATAAAATTAGTTTACATTGAGTACGTGAATTTTGTATGTGAAACTAATATGTACATGTATGTATCCTCAATTTGTGTAGGATCATCACAGCACAGATAAGTTATAAACATTACACAACATCCAAGGCAAGTTTTTCAGTTCTATTATGTTTGTGGATTAAATGTGATTATGTGGTGAGTTACATACCATGCTTAATGAATTGTTAAAGTCAAAATATGACCAAGTTAATTGGGTTATGGAACTCAATTTATATGTGATATGTGATAACATATGCATGTTGTATAATGTAACTCAATAAATTAGAAATATATAATGCATGAATTGTGTGCTATGTGAAACATGATAGACTGTTAAATTTGCTGGGCTGTCGAGCTCAACCTTGTAAATAACCACTTTTGCAGGTTCAAGATTCAAGGTAAAGTTATGTGTTATTGAAAGACATGAATCAGATATGATACTTGAAGATTTATATACTTTGGCTGTGTTATTATTATTTGAACCATGTTTAAGGTTTCGAATAATGTATTAATGTTGAATTGTAATATTATTTTGCGAATGTAAACTATTGTAGTATTAAAATAATTCTGAGATATTTAGATCTAAAAGTTGAAGGTTTTGGGAATGAGGATAGTTTGTAATAGAAAATTTTAATTATTCCGCAAATTTCAATGGTTGTATTATCGTTTAATAATATAAAATTAGAGGTTGAATGTATTATTAACGACCGAAGTCGATAATTAAATTGTATAAATTTTGGGGTCGTTACAGTTGGTATCAGAGCTGTAGGTTATAAACCTTAGGTAGGAGTACCTTAGGCTATAACCTTAGGGAAGGAAGGTGAAGATAATGAAAGAATAAGCTCATATAGAGTTTGAACAATAAAAAGTAATGTATGAAACGTATAAAGAAGGGATAAAACTTGCGTGAAATGATTCAAAGAAGAATCTCGCAGAGTAATAAAGAATATGAATGTGAGGTTACCCAACTCCAATAATAAGGATGTAAGGTGATAACAAATAGACAATATCTATAAGAAGAGAATGGTAAGGAAGTTAAGAATGGAGAGTTATAGTTAAGTATGGTACAGTAGTACTCTTTAGTAGTTGGTGTATGGTATCTGGGCTAAACGATTCCTTCATAGAGCAGAGGTATATACGAACTAGTAACTCGGAACCTAGTTTGTTGGTTGTTTGTGGGAAACCACTCAGCGTACCTTATTGAAACTGTTAGAGACTCGATGTGTACCAAGTGTAGAAATGGATACGTATTATGAAAGTGTAGAACTCGAATGAAATTTTGAGCGATGTAAATGATGTTAGAAATTCTTAAATGAAATTTTTTTTTCTTTATATAAACAAGAAGATTCAAAGAAGAATCTAAGAGATATAAAGATAAGAAATGGGAGTTTCCTAACTCCAAAAGCCAGAATAACGAGTAATGTAGTAAATGATGAAAAAGAGAAAGAAAGTGGATCGTAAAACAAAATGATCACGAGTTAAGAAACGAATTTTAAGGGAGATGATTATAGAATAAGATCACGACGTGGTCTGTTTAAGTTATAAAAGAAAGATGGTCTATAATATTTGAATAATTATAGCTTAATGCTATGAAGATGGAGTACTATGAAATAGTACGAGATAACTCACGAGAAGTTATAGATGATGTGATACGAGGAATTTGTATCGAGCAAAGGGCAAGTTATAAGCAAGATAGAGTTAGGTGGGATTTCAATTGAGGTCTCATGTGATGGCTGAGTTGTACAAACTTTTGTATGGGCGAGGGTTTTGTGCTTGCACTCAGTTTATCACATTGATAATCATTGGAATGTTTGTGTCGCGCTATTTGTTATATGCTTGTTGAGAAGGTGATTCTTTTCTCATGTGTATAACAGATAGGTAGAGTATAGTTAGGGAATATTATAAGGTTAAGTGCGAGTTCTTAAAACTCATACTTATGGTAGGTTCGTGACTCATAATTATATGGTATGATTTTGAACCCCTCAGCGAATGGACGCCTATGGTCTGACTAGGAAAAGTTCTTAAACTCATATGATTGTGGAAAGCTCCTGAACTCATAACGTGTGGTAAGTTTGACGAACTGGGTATAGATAAGTGTAAATGGAGTATTGAGGATGATAGGAATAGATAGACCTATTAAGTAATGGATCATTATAGAAAGTGAAGTTGATAGTGGAAGCATAGGTAATCTAAATCTACTAGCTATGCTAGACTTTCGAAATTTATTGACTTCGTGCTGATGTTTACACTTCTATTTTCTTGAAAAACATTGGATCAAATGATGGAACCAGTGAGTTTTAACAACAATACTGTTATTCGTATGTCTATGCTAATTGCTTCGGCTAGACAAAAATTATTTACAATATATCAAAATGTATTTTATATCATTAATACATCATGTAACCTGGTGCAAGGATGATAAAAATGATGGAGTCATCAATGCAGTATTACCTAGTGTTGGATGTGATCTAAGGATCGTCAGCCCATTATGGTATGATGTAGTATGATAAAATCACCAAATGACGGAATCCTCAACGGACTGTAAATACAGTGCGGTATCGTGACGTCATAAAAAGATTTTTGAGATTTCTTTGAGATATGAGAATTCATATGTATGTATGTATATGTATATTTCGGTTGATGTTTGAATTGTTGTAGAGGTCTATGCTATTTGATTCAGCTAGACGAATATTGAAAGATGTTCATGAAATTCAAGTGTTTATTAAAAAGTTATGCCAAACCAAATTGTTTTGGTGCGGATTCAGATGTTGAAAAGCTGAGGTGAACAACCCTATAAGGGGACATGTTTTCGGGGATAATGGTTCCGAGCGTAACGCATATAGTCGTTACAAAACACTACGTTGCGGCCCAGCGTAGTGGTACAATAGGCTGGCCACCTAGTGTACGTAAGGAGGGTGTTTTCAGTCTTTCTGATTGATAAACACTCTGGTTTGCAGTGTGAAGGATTGAGTTGAAGCACTAGTAAACCGAGAATAGAGTTCACGGTCTTGTGACCCCTCAACATGATTTGAATCTTTTAAATTCCTGAGTTATTCATACTACTTCCTAAATATTGAGCAATTATGGAAGATTCTTGCTATTCTAAAAGGCGAATGTGGTAAGGATGATATTCCTTAGAAAGAAGTAAGTCGTAGAATGCGACACTTAATGATGAATATATTGAATAAGTGAGAAAAGAAGTGTTGATATGAGAAGGAGATGAGTTATCAAAGAATAATGTAAAACTTTTAATAGAAAAGTTAATAATTGTAGAAAGATCTTTGTGGAAAGAAAGTGATTATAAAACCCAACGATTGAATAAATTATTAACATAAAATCTATTTTGATAGATTGAATGAATAAAGATTAATAGATAAAATTTCGAGGACGAAATTCTTAGAAGAAAGGGTGAATGTAATATTCCGAGTAAATTTTGAAAAAAAGATTTGGTGAAAACTGAGTAAGGGAGGTTTCTTTGATTCTGAAGACGGAATCCTTATAAGGAGGGAAGGATGTGACAACCCGAATTTTTATAAGTTATTAAAATAAGAATTTAATAATTAAAATTCTTATTATAAGGTGTATATATTTTGAATTGTATGGTTTGGTGTGAAGAGAATTATATATTCATATGTTGGAGAATGTGAGATTTAATAGGTAATTAAACTATTAAAGAAATTAAATAATATTAGTTAATTTAATTAAGTTGAAATTATGTTATGAGATAATATAATTTAAATTATTATGCCTTGTGGGCAATGGAAACTATTATGAATTAAGTTTCATAAATAGTGTGAATAATTCGCTTAATTAAAATAGTGAATTAATACAAGTATAATTGATTTAATAAAGTGAGAAGGTAATATATTGCATGAAAATGTAAATATTAGTATAATGCGAGTAAAATATTTATTAAGTACATTAAATTTTTTAGTTGGAAACTTTATGGAATTAGATGAATATTTATGATATTAAATAAATATTTGATGAAAATTGGTATGAGATAGTTTATTTAAGTGTGATAAAATAGATGAGATTTATACGTATTTTATTACGCGAGTATAATTGTGATATTCTAATTTAATTAAATAATTAAATTAGAGGAGTGAAAATTTGTTAAATAATGTTATGATTATAATTGTTGAATAGAAATTATAATTTTACTAATAAGGTTAATTTTATTTCTTAAGGAATTAAAGGTACATAATCTAGTTTATATTTCTAGTTTATGTGTTCTTGAGTTTCTTTTAAAATTGGAGTTTTAGTTAATGAATTTGTGGGTTACGATGTTATATATGTTATTAGATATTTATAATTTGATAGTGGTCATCTAGAAACAAATTTTCAGAAATCAGATTCATGTATTTATACTAAAGAAGAAGAATTTGGGTTTTGATTATAATGTGTGTTTTGGTGTACTTTGGGACTAAAGTTGATGATGAATTCATGATGAAAACTTTAAATTGAAAGATGATTGTTGTTCTCCTCTATAAAACAAAAACAACGCAACTTGAACGCATCGAATTGGTTAAGAAACGAATTCTTGATGAATGAATACACTCAGTATGTTGAAAATAGGAAAAAATTAGTATAAACAAATTAGAATTAGTATAAACCAAGTCCCACATCAACTAAATTGAGAACTTTACCCTTTGCTAAACCTATAAATTGAAGGGCTTGATCCGTTGTTTCATTCACCAACAACAAGGCCTCCAATTTTGAGAAAGGCTTTGTTGTGGGAGGACTTTTTATAAAGATATTCTCTTAGTTAAATTTTGGTCGAGTACGTATTCAGTTTGTGGAATTCGTATTTTCAGGTATGTTTCTTATTTAATTTTTGGTAATGTTATTATTTTAAATATTGTATTTAGTTTGTTAGTTAAAGTTTGTATTTTGGAAGTTTAGTTAGTTTTGTTAGAAAACTAGTTAGTTTACTATGTTTATTTTGGCTTGTAATTGATTATGTAAATGAGTTATAATGATTGTAATTAGAGATATGAAACCTTAACATCATCCAAGTGTAACCAAAACTCACAAAATAAAAGATTTACAAAGAACCTTGTTGGGCAGTTTTTGGGACTGAGCTTGAGGATCCTTTGTGCTTTTGATTTATGTCTAAAAACTTAATTTGATGATTGTATGTTATATCCCTCTAAGTTCTGAAGATTTCTTAACTTGAATGAACCAAAACGGAGTTAAAATGAATCTGTGGTGAAGATTTTAGTACACTATGTCTAGAAATTAAAATTGAATGAACAGTGACTATAGTGTCAAATTCTGGAATAGCTATGTTGCCTAAAAAATTTTGAGTTTCTGGGTAGTTGTAGTGCACTGAGTTAGGAAGCCATAGGCTTTGGCATGACCTCATTCCGACCTCGGATGAGGGAGTTACGGTGATTGGAAAGAAATGTGTCGAATTTGTCAAACTGAAAGTCAGCAACAGGATGTGCTATTCGGGACACTGTTTTGATCAGTTAATGTTTCCACAAACTTCTGGGCTTTTGGTGTGTTATAGTACACTGAATTAGCTTTCCATAGACTCCGGAACGGACTAATTCCGACTTCGGAACAAAGAGTTATGACCATTCAAAGTAGTCGCGTCAAAACTGTCTAACCAACTCGGGGCAGTCAACTTGAACGAATTTTTCGGAATTCTGGGTTTTGAATTTGGTAATGGTCAAAGAATGAAAGTTGTAGCCTCGGAAGTTAGCTTCGCGTGGGCTCAAGAATCGCTCAAAAATGTTTTGAAACGAATTAGTTATGACTGTTTTAGCGAGAGAGGGTAAAGTTGGAAAAAAAAATTGAAGACTGCTATGAACGTCAATTTTTGGCACGCTTTTTAGACTACTTAACAAACCCGAAATTAGAGGTTAGTATTTCTTAAAAATAGTCTTGTATGCCATGAAAAACATACTAAAAAAAATGCCTTACGATTAGATAAGTAAATTGCAAGCTATTAAACCGCGAAATGGGTGTCAAAGGTGAGGGGCTGCTGCCTTGTGAAATTATATTGAACCTAGTAATATAAAACGAAGGGGATATAAATGGTTTATGTTTTGATACGTAAAATATTTACATACTAAATCCATGAGAGAACCTTTTGGACGTAAAAAGGTTATAACGGACAAAAGTTTCTAAAGAAACATAGAATGGTTTTAAGACAAGAACAAAATATTATAGTTAAATAAAATTAGTTTACATTGAGTACGTGAATTTTGTATGTGAAACTAATATGTACATGTATATATCCTCAATTTGTGTAGGATCATCACAGCGCAGATAAGTTATAAACATTAAACAACATCCAAGGCAAGTTTTTCAGTTCTATTATGTTTGTGGATTAAATGTGATTATGTGGTGAGTTACATACCATGCTTTATGAATTGTTAAAGTCAAAATATGACCAACTTAATTGGGTTATGGAACTCAATTTATATGTGATATGTGATAACATATGCATGTTGTATAATGTAACTCAATAAATTAGAAATATATAATGCATGAATTGTGTGCTATGTGAAACATGATAGACTGTTAAATTTGCTGGGCTGTCGAGCTCAACCTTGTAAATAATCACTTTTGCAGGTTCAAGATTCAAGGTAAAGTTATGTGTTATTGAAAGACATGAATCAGATATGATACTTGAAGATTTATATACTTTGGCTGTGTTATTATTATTTGAACCATGTTTAAGGTTTCGAATAATGTATTAATGTTGAATTATAATATTATTTTGCGAATGTAAACTATTGTAGTATTAAAATAATTCTGAGATATTTAGATCTAAAAGTTGAAGGTTTTGGGAATGAGGATAGTTTGTAATAGAAAATTTTAATTATTCCACAAATTTCAATGGTTGTATTATCGTTTAATAATATAAAATTAGAGGTTGAATGTATTATTAACGACCGAAGTCGATAATTAAATTGTATGAATTTTGGGGTCGTTACAGTTGGTATCAGAGCTGTAGGTTATAAACCTTAGGTAGGAGTACCTTAGGCTATAAACTTAGGAAAGGAAGATGAAGATAATGAAAGAATTAGCTCAAATAGAGTTTGAACAATAAAAAGTAATGTATGAAACGTATAAAGAAGGGATAAAACTTGCGTGAAATGATTCAAAGAACAATCTCGCAGAGTTATAAAGAATATGAATGTGAGGTTACCCAACTCCAATAATAAGGATGTAAGGTGATAACAAATAGACAATGTCTATAAGAAGAGAATGGTAAGGAAGTTAAGAATAGAGAGTTATAGTTAAGTATGGTACAGTTGTACTCTTTAGTAGTTGGTGTATGGTATCTGGACTAAACGATTCCTTCATAGAGCGGAGGTATATACGAACTAGTAACTCGGAACCTAGTTTGTTGGTTGTTTGTGGGAAACCACTCAGCGTACCTTATTGAAACTGTTAGAGACTCGATGTGTACCAAGTGTAGAAATGGATACGTATTATGAAAGTGTAGAACTCGAATGAAATTTTGAGCGATGTAAATGATGTTAGAAATTCTTAAATGAAATTTTTTTTTCTTTATATAAACAAGAAGATTCAAAGAAGAATCTAAGAGATATAAAGATAAGAAATGGGAGTTTCCTAACTCCAAAAGCCAGAATAACGAGTAATGTAGTAAATGATGAAAAAGAGAAAGAAAGTGGATCGTAAAACAAAATGATCACGAGTTAAGAAACGAATTTTAAGGGAGATGATTATAGAATAAGATCACGACGTGGTCTGTTTAAGTTATAAAAGAAAGATGGTCTATAATATTTGAATAATTATAGCTTAATGCTATGAAGATGGAGTACTATGAAATAGTACGAGATAACTCACGAGAAGTTATAGATGATGTGATACGAGGAATTTGTATCGAGCAAAGGGCAAGTTATAAGCAAGATAGAGTTAGGTGGGATTTCAATTGAGGTCTCATGTGATGGCTGAGTTGTACAAACTTTTGTATGGGCGAGGGTTTTGTGCTTGCACTCAGTTTGTCACATTGATAATCATTAGAATGTTTGTGTCGCGCTATTTGTTATATGCTTGTTGAGATGGTGATTCTTTTCTCATGTGTATAACAGATAGGTAGAGTATAGTTAGTGAATATTATAAGGTTAAGTACGAGTTCTTAAAACTCATACTTATGGTAGGTTCGTGACTCATAATTATATGGTATGATTTTGAACCCCTCAGCGAATGGACGCCTATGGTCTGACTAGGATAAGTTCTTAAACTCATATGATTGTGGAAAGCTCCTGAACTCATAACGTGTGGTAAGTTTGACGAACTGGGTATAGATAAGTGTAAATGGAGTATTGAGGATGATAGGAATAGATAGACCTATTAAGCAATGGATCATTATAGAAAGTGAAGTTGATAGTGGAAGCATAGGTAATCTAAATCTACTAGCTATGCTAGACTTTCGAAATTTATTGACTTCGTGCTGATGTTTACACTTCTATTTTCTTGAAAAACATTGGATCAAATGATGGAACCAGTGAGTTTTAACAACAATACTGTTATTCGTATGTCTATGCTAATTGCTTCGGCTAGACAAAAATTATTTACAATATATCAAAATGTATTTTATATCATTAATGCATCATGTAACCTGGTGCAAGGATGATAAAAACGATGGAGTCATCAATGCAGTATTACCTAGTGTTGGATGTGATCTAAGGATCGTCAGCCCATTATGGTATGATGTAGTATGATAAAATCACCAAATGACGGAATCCTCAACGGACTGTAAATACAGTGCGGTATCATGACGTCATAAAAAGATTTTTGAGATTTCTTTGAGATATGAGAATTCATATGTATGTATGTATATGTATATTTCGGTTGATGTTCGAATTGTTGTAGAGGTCTATGCTATTTGATTCAGCTAGACGAATATTGAAAGATGTTCATGAAATTCAAGTGTTTATTAAAAAGTTACGCCAAACCAAATTGTTTTGGTGCGGATTCAGATGTTGAAAAGCTGAGGTGAACAACCCTATAAGGGGACATGTTTTCGGGGATAATGGTTCTGAGCGTAACGCATATAGTCGTTACAAAACACTACGTTGCGGCCCAGCGTAGTGGTACAATAGGCTGGCCACCTAGTGTACGTAAGGAGGGTGTTTTCAGTCTTTCTGATTGATAAACACTCTGGTTTGCAGTGTGAAGGATTGAGTTGAAGCACTAGTAAACTGAGAATAAAGTTCACGGTCTTGTGACCCCTCAACATGATTTGAATCTTTTAAATTCCTGAGTTATTCATACTACTTCCTAAATATTGAGCAATTATGGAAGATTCTTGCTATTCTAAAAGGCGAATGTGGTAAGGATGATATTCCTTAGAAAGAAGTAAGTCGTAGAATGCGACACTGAATGATGAATATATTGAATAAGTGAGAAAAGAAGTGTTGATATGAGAAGGAGATGAGTTATCAAAGAATAATGTAAAACTTTTAATAGAAAAGTTAATAATAGTAGAAAGATCTTTGTGGAAAGAAAGTGACTATAAAACCCAATGATTGAATAAATTATTAACGTAAAATCTATTTTGATAGATTGAATGAATAAAGATTAATAGATAAAATTTCGAGGACGAAATTCTTTGAAGAAAGGGTGAATGTAATATTCCGAGTAAATTTTGAAAAAAAGATTTGGTGAAAACTGAGTAAGGGAGGTTTCTTTGATTCCGAGGACGGAATCCTTATAAGGAGGGAAGGATGTGACAACCCGAATTTTTATAAGTTATCAAAATAAGAATTTAATAATTAAAATTCTTATTATGAGGTGTATATATTTTGAATTATATGATTTGGTGTGAAGAGAATTATATATTCATATGTTGGAGAATGTGAGATTTAATAGGTAATTAAACTATTAAAGAAATTAAATAATATTAGTTAATTTAATTAAGTTGAAATTATGTTATGAGATAATATAATTTTAATTATTATGCCTTGTGGGCAATGGAAACTATTATGAATTAAGTTTCATAAATAGTGTGAATAATTCGCTTAATTAAAATAGTGAATTAATACAAGTATAATTGATTTAATAAAGTGAGAAGGTAATATATTGCATGAAAATGTAAATATTAGTATAATGCGAGTAAAATATTTATTAAGTACATTAAATATTTTAGTTGGAAACTTTATGGAATTAGATAAATATTTATGATATTAAATAAATATTTGATGAAAATTGGTATGAGATAGTTTATTTAAGTGTGATAAAATAGATGAGATTTATACGTATTTTATTACGCGAGTATAATTGTGATATTCTAATTTAATTAAATAATTAAATTAGAGGAGTGAGAATTTGTTAAATAATGTTATGATTATAATGGTTGAATAGAAATTATAATTTTACTAATAAGGTTAATTTTATTTCTTAAGAAATTAAAGGTACATAATCTAGTTTATATTTGTAGTTTATGTGTTCTTGAGTTTCTTTTAAAATTGGAGTTTTGGTTAATGAATTTGTAGGTTACGATGTTATATATGTTATTAGATATTTATAATTTGATAGTGGTCATCTAGAAACAAATTTTCAGAAATCAAATTCATGTATTTATACTAAAGAAGAAGAATTTGGGTTTTGATTGTAATGTGTGTTTTGGTGTACTTTGGGACTAAAGTTGATGATGAATTCATGATGAAAACTTTAAATTGAAAGATGATTGTTGTTCTCCTCTATAAAACAAAAATAACGAAACTTGAACGCATCGAATTGGTTAAGAAACGAATTCTTGATGAATGAATACACTCAGTATGTTGAAAATAGGAAAAAATTAGTATAAACAAATTAGAATTAGTATAAACCAAGTCCCACATCAACTAAATTGAGAACTTTACCCTTTGCTAAACCTATAAATTGAAGGGCTTGATCCTTTGTTTCATTCACCAACAATAAGGCCTCCAATTTTGAGAAAGGCTTTGTTGTGGGAGGACTTTTTATAAAGATATTCTCTTAGTTAAATTTTGGTCGAGTACGTATTCAGTTTGTGGAATTCGTATTTTCAGGTATGTTTCTTATTTAATTTTTGGTAATGTTATTATTTTAAATATTGTATTTAGTTTGTTAGTTAAAGTTTGTATTTTGGAAGTTTAGTTAGTTTTGTTAGAAAACTAGTTAGTTTACTATGTTTATTTTGGCTTGTAATTGATTATGTAAATGAGTTATAATGATTGTAATTAGAGATATGAAACCATAACATCATCCAAGTGTAACCAAAACTCACAAAATAAAAGATTTACAAAGAACCTTGTTGGGCAGTTTTTGGGACTGAGCTTGAGGATCCTTTGTGCTTTTGATTTATGTCTAAAAACTTAATTTGATGATTGTATGTTATATCCCTCTAAGTTCTGAAGATTTCTTAACTTGAATGAACCATAACGGAGTTAAAATGAATCTGTGGTGAAGATTTTAGTACACTATGTCTAGAAATGAAAATTGAATGAACAGTGACTATAGTGTCAAATTCTGGAATAGCTATGTTGCCTAAAAAATTCTGAGTTTCTGGGTAGTTGTAGTGCACTGAGTTAGGAAGCCATAGGCTTTGGCATGACCTCATTCCGACCTCGGATGAGGGAGTTACGGTGATTGGAAAGAAATGTGTCGAATTTGTCAAACTGAAAGTCAGCAACAGGATGTGCTATTCGGGACACTGTTTTGATCAGTTAATGTTTCCACAAACTTCTGGGCTTTTGGTATGTTATAGTACACTGAATTAGCTTTCCATAGACTCCGGAACGGACTAATTCCGACTTCGGAGCAAAGAGTTATGACCATTCAAAGTAGTCGCGTCAAAACTGTCTAACCAACTCGGGGCAGTCAACTTGAACGAATTTTTCGGAATTCTGTATTTTGAATTTGGTAATGGTCAAAGAATGAAAGTTGTAGCCTCGGAAGTTAGCTTCGCGTGGGCTCAAGAATCGCTCAAAAATGTTTTGAAACGAATTAGTTATGACTGTTTTAGCGAGAGAGGGTAAAGTTGGAAAAAAAAATTGAAGACTGCTATGAACGTCAATTTTTGGCACGCTTTTTAGACTACTTAACAAACCCGAAATGAGAGGTTAGTATTTCTTAAAAATAGTCTTGTATGCCATGAAAAACATACTAAAAAAAATGCCTTACGATTAGATAAGTAAATTGCAAGCTATTAAACCGTGAAATGGGTGTCAAAGGTGAGGGGCTGCTGCCTTGTGAAATTATATTGAACCTAGTAATATAAAACGAAGGGGATATAAATGGTTTATGTTTTGATACGTAAAGTATTTGCATACTAAATCCATGAGAGAACCTTTTGGACGTAAAAAGGTTATAACAGACAAAAGTTTCTAAAGAAACATAGAATGGTTTAAAACAAGAACAAAATATTATAGTTAAATAAAATTAGTTTACATTGAGTACGTGAATTTTGTATATGAAACTAATATGTACATATATGTATCCTCAATTTGTGTAGGATCATCACAACGCAGATAAGTTATAAATATTAAACAACATCCAAGGCAAGTTTTTCAGTTCTATTATGTTTGTGGATTAAATGTGATTATGTGGTGAGTTACATACCATGCTTTATAAATTGTTAAAGTTAAAATATGACCAAGTTAATTGGGTTATGAAACTCAATTTATATGTGATATGTGATAACATATGCATGTTGTATAATGTAACTCAATAAATTAGAAATATATAATGCATGAATTGTGTGCTATGTGAAACATGATAGACTGTTAAATTTGCTGGGCTATCGAGCTGAACCTTGTAAATAACCACTTTTGCAGGTTCAAGATTCAAGGTAAAGTTATGTGTTATTGAAAGACATGAATCAGATATGATACTTGAAGATTTATATACTTTGGTTGTGTTATTATTATTTGAACCATGTTTAAGGTTTCGAATAATGTATTAATGTTGAATTGTAATATTATTTTGTGAATGTAAACTATTGTAGTATTAAAATGATTCTGAGATATTTAGATGTAAAGGTTGAAGGTTTTGGGAATGAGGATAGTTTGTAATAGAAAATTTTAATTATTCCGCAAATTTCAATGGTTGTATTATCGTTTAATAATATAAAATTAGAGGTTGAATGTATTATTAACGACCGAAGTCGATAATTAAATTGTATGAATTTTGGGGTCGTTACAGACTCTAATGTCAAACTGAGATTAACAACCCTATATAGGAATTACTTCTGCGTTAGCGTTAAGATATTGTGCACAGTATGGTACTAAGGGCTGATCCCCCTAAGTACGAGAAGAAGAGTCCATAGTCTTATGACTGTTAAAGGTTTTAAGTATAACCCTTGATACCTAGGACATAGTTCAAGGTCTTATGACCCTCGTAATTCTTTTGATTCTTGTTATTCATTCTTGATTCAAAAGTTGAGTTTTATTTCAGAAGTCTTTGATTCACTCGCATGTTATTATATTGTTGTTTCATTATTATACTTGTGGGCAATCGTGCTCACTCTTGTGTGATAATAACATTGCAGTTAAGAACGAAAGGTCTGGCGAGCCTACTACTAGCAAAGGCAAGGGCAAGATTAACAAATGATGAAGACTTGTTGGTTATGTGCTTTTGTAATCATGTTGTAGAATTATGTTAATGCTGTGTAAGACGATTAATTATTTTTGTTTCGTAGTTAAGATTTAAGGTTAGTATTACCTGTGATTGATATATTATTTTAGTTGATATAACTCCTTAAGGAAAGGATTTATTCTATCTATTTATGTTTTCATTTATTATGGGTAGATAGATATATGATGTTTGTATAGTGAACACCAAATCATTTGGAAATAGAAGTACTCGGATTTTGGGGTGTCACATTCCCATTTGTGATAGCCATTGCATTAAAGTCACATAGCATGCTTTGTTTTGATAAGATCACATTTGAGAATGCTGAACATCTAGGTGTTTTATGCATTGTGTCTGCGAATAGATTTTGGCATTGAAGCTTGTCAAACACAACAATCTCTTCTTTTATCTTCTCCAGCTCATCGCAACATGGCTTCGAAGTTGTACTCGCTTTTACGTCACAAGGAGTATTGCCGACGACATGACCACTTAGCGAACAAGGTTTTGCAAATTTAACCGGATCCTTGAACTTTGGTAGAGAAGGCACTTGAGGCATTAATAACATCGGCTCATCCTCGTTAGTACTCATAGTTAGTTCATCCCCACTTGTCTCCTCTTTTTCAACATCTCGTGTTTCATCTAGTTGTAGATTTGGTTCGGGCACTTCATCAATCTCGGAATCTTTGTCATAACACCAATTGTTTTCAGGACAGTTGTTCAAGGCTTTGAGCATTTGATCCATTTGGTTCTACAGATTTTGAATTGATATCTCTTGATTCTGAAGTGACCGCTCTTGATTAATCCTCCTCTCCTCATTTTATGCTATGAACTTGAACAACAATTCCTCTAAATTTGAATTATCTGTCTCAGTCTCGGAAGCCATGTATTCAGGACCATTGGTTGAGGTAGTGACGAGTTGTTCCATCCGATTATTAAAATTTTGGGTTTACAGCTCTTGGCTAATCCTCATCTCCTCTAGGTTTGCTATGCCCTTCAATATAACATCCCTCGGATTTGGCTTTTCTTCTTGTGGCAATGGAGGTGGACATGAAATTTCTAGTGTGTATGTTGGATTTGGAGCGTAGTATTGGTCTTCATAAGTATAGCTCCATGACGAATCCAAGTGATACCCCCAAACTTGATGATAATTAGCATATGTATAATCGTTGAGGTATTCACCATCGTGTTGTCCCGACCCAAAACTAATGGTGCATTGATGACTCAGATGATTACCAGAACAATAATTGCAATTAACTGCTATCCTTCGATTAAGTTGGGCTGCAACAACGTCCAACCTCCTCGAAAGTGTCTCAAGCTGCGCTGATAATGCAAAAAATACATTGAGACCATCAATCCCCGCTCCCCTTGACTGAGTCATTCTCGTATACGGCCATTGATAAATAATTTCCGCCATGGTACCTGAAAAGAAAGAAAAATAGGAAGAGAATTAAATAAAAGGAAAAAAATATTTAAATTAAGACTAATTTGATTGAAGCTAATATTAGCAAAAATATATTAACTAATTCCCCGACAACAGCGCCAAAAACTTGTTGGGTAAAATCTAATTACGCACAACACGCAAGTATACGTGGTCAACAAGTAATACAGTGAAAGTAGGGTATCGTTCCCACGAGGAATTGTTTAATATAAATCACCGAGTACTAACCCGTAACCAACTCAATCTTATTTAAACGAATGAATTTAAAATTATATAAATTAAATTATTTAATTACACTAATTCTAATTACCACTAGTTAAATTAAGATTACGGAGATTTACGATCACAACTTCACTTATTGCTTCATTTAAGTTAACACATTTCTCATAAATTATTCTCTATCCTGAATTGATAATCAAGAACACTAAAGCAGATAAAACCACATCTCGATGCATAATACCCATACTCACTTAAATCCACAGATGATAGAATTAAGCAAGACACCCTAATTAACTAATCCACTATATCTCTATGTGAATTATAATTAAAAAGGATTTAAAGCACAAGTTCTCTATAAGATTACATATGGCGTAAAGACACATCTCTATCCTAAACACAAATCATGAATTCTATCTATGCAGAAATCACAAACACATGCTATCATGATCAGATCTAAATCTATACTTCATCTCTCGAGTTCATATGTGACAATCCAAGATTTTAATAATTGTAATATAAAATATTTATTAAATAAAATAAATATTTTATTGATGTGGTTATTATTAGTAAATATTTATGACTAGATAATATTCTAAATTAAATTAATTTATAATTTAGAGAGTTGTAATATAACATGAGATGTTATATTGTTGTTTTAATTTAATAATTTAAGATGGTATGATAATTTATTAAATAAAAATTATAAGGAAATTATAATTTTGTGATAATTGTTTAAGTGGAAAATTTATTTAAAATATAGTATGTGATTAATTTATTTGATTAATATGGATATGAAAATTCAAATAAATAATATATGATGAAAAATAATAAACTAAATTGTTTATTAAAATAATTTAATGGGGTTTAATTTAGTTTTGCCAAACAAGGCTTAAAATATTAAGTCTTTAAATTTTAAAGGGTTTTGCCAAACAAAGCCTTATGACTTTTATTTTTTTTATTTTTGAATTTTAAATAAAATAAAATAAATAATAAATATAATATAATTATAATATATACGTTAATAGTTTGTAATTGATGTTATATTAAGTACGCGTATTAGTTTTTATGTTTACGCTTGGTTATCAGTTTTGGGGTTATACGCATTCGAGTTTTGCTAGTTTTGCTAAGCCTAAGATTACAGAGAGAGTTGAGAGAATTGAGAGAGAACTTAAGCAATTCTAAAGAAAATTCCATCGATTTTAGCAAGGATTACAAGCTAAGTGAAGGTATTTTGTCTAAAACTTAGGATTATATATATATATATATATATATATATATATATATATATATGCATATATGAGTTTACGGCAAAAATTTCATGCTTTGTGAAGTTCATCTTTTTGAATTGTTGCTATACAATTGGTTACTTGTGATTATACGTGTTGTGATGGTTGAGTTTGTATGTAAACAAAAATTTGCTATGCTAATTACAATTAAAAAGGAAGAAAAGTAATGACAGTTTATATGTCCTCTTGTAGCTTATGAAGGTGCCAATTTTTGTGGTCAATTAGTATGATAAACTGTAAATTAAGTCTTATTTATGCTAGTTCATTAAGAAACGAAGAGAACGTAGTTTGAACGAAGAGATTTGGTATAAAACTGAGATTACAGTGATGATTTTCGTAAAAGATGTCAAAAATGGTGTTTTTGTATGAAAACATGGAATTTAAGAAATTAAACTAGCTTAAGTTGTTGCTAAATTGTTCTAATTGGTTGAATATGTTTGCAAACATGTTTGTAATAGTTTTATACCAATTGTATGTGTTAATATCACTGTTTAGTGGGTGAAATTTGTGTTAGTTGGGCTAAAGTCGGCTACTGTTCATAGCCTTTCTGGTTCTGTCTGTGCACTAGTGCAGCTGCGCCGGTGCCAAGGCCAGAAACGGCGCAGCTGCGCCGGTCCTAGGCTTAAGTATGGCGCAGCTGCGCCATACCCTGGTCTTAGACTGTGAAGTCTGCTTATTTGTAGGACATGACTAACGGACTTAATCTAGTTTGGCAAACATGTTAATGATGTTCAAGACATAATGTGGACTATAATAACAGATTGTAGTATGATATAATATCAAAATATAGAGATTTTAGTTGTCACTTGAGTAAGTTATGTAATAAAACCAAATGTGATGTTTTCAAAAGTTAAAGATTAATGATAAGGTTTATATTGGTTTATAGAGAGATAAGTTGAAAGAACGAATTGAATGATAACTTGACTAGTTAATTTAATATATGATATAAGACTTAATTGTCAATGATAAGAGAAGTGTAACGAGATATAAGGCGGATGTTAAATAACCTAGTTATTGTTAACAAGTGTAATACATCTAATATGTGGTAATGGCATTTATGACGAGTTTAATGAATGTTAAAGTGTCGGTTTCGAAAGAAGTATGAAGAAACTCAAAATGGGATTATGTAATGATAAGTGTCATACGAAGAGGGGTAAATACCTGAAAATATGTGTTAAGTTTCAAGAAGATGCAGGTTATAAAAAGATTAAGACTAAGAGTCATTGTGGTTTCAGTATATGTGTAACTAATGCATGTGAATATGAACCTTTGAACTGTTGTAGGATGTACGCAAAGCATTTAATCTATTTTTGGTAATTGGTAATCTACGAACCAGGCAAGTCTTTCAGTTCCTATTTGCTATGTGAACATAATGATTAATTATGTTAAATTGTTATTGTAAAATGTATGATGTGTTATATATATGCTGAAAGTATGAAATGTTAAAGTCAACTTATGACTACGTTGACTGATTAAAGCATGCTGATTGAGTAAGGAACTCAAGCTTTATACTTGTTATATGAACTGCAACATGTATGTTATATGTTGAGCATGTTATTATGTGCTATGTGATGCATGAAAACTGTTAGATTTTGTTGGGCTGTCGAGCTCAATCTTGCAAATAACCACTTTTGCAGGTTAAAGATTTAAGGTACAGTTATGTGCTACTTGAGCGATATGAATCAGATGTGATACTTGAAGATTTATACCCTTTAGCTGTGTTATTATTATTTGAACCATGTTTAAGGTTCCGAATAATGTATTAATGTTGAATTGTAATATCGTTTTGTGATGTAAACTCTTGTAGTATTAAAATGATTATGAGATATTTAGATCTAAAGGTTGAAGGTTTTGGGAATGAAGACAGTTTGTAATAGAAAATTTTAATTATTCCGTAAATTTTCAATGGTTGTATTATCATTTAATGATGTAAAATTTGAGATTGAATGTATTATTAACGACTGGAATCGATAATTTAATTGTATGAATTTTGGGGTCGTTACATCATATAGAATATCACGGTAATTGTTAGCTAGACAATTAAGCAATTAAGTCCAAATTACAGTAGACAATCCTCAAAATAGAACATAATAATTGATAGCGAAACATATTAAAATAAACTACACAATATGATCCATTGTAATCTTAAACAAATAATTAGTTCATGATTATTGAATTAAAACTAAGAATCCACAGTTGAATCAACAATAAAAGACAAAGATAGAAGATGATGAGAAGATAGAATCTATTGTCTGTAGATTTGATGCTCTCTCCTTACTCCTACTTTGAATCTTCAATGGTCTCCAAGTTGCTTCAATCTCCAAATCTCATAAGAACTAGAGTTTTGGTCTAATCTACTATAATCTAATCTAATGGAATCCTCTCTCTCCCTCTAATCCTTGTGATTCTCCTCCTTTTATAAGTCTCTTTATATGTCTTTAAGTCCTCTTGGAAGTCCTTGAGTTAATCGGATCGAAATAATCCTTCTCGAACTCAAATTTGGACAAAAAATGAGTTTTTTGCGCGTACCCCCGCCCCGGCGGGGGTACCTTTCTACTATGACGTCCTTTCGGAAAATGGACATAACTTCTTCGTCTGAACTCCGATTTCGATGATTTAAGATGATCCGGAAAGAGGAGGCGTAGATCTACAACTTTCGTGCTTTGAGTTTTTCAAAATAAGGATTGTAGCAATGTTGAAATTGGCTCTGAAGTGACTATTATGTAAATGGTCACCCAAAATAGTGAAGTTCAACGTCCATTGGTACAAAGGTCATAACTCATGCATCCGAACTCCGATTGGAATGATTTAAGATGTTTCGAAAAGCTAAGAAGAATACCTAAAATGTAATCTAAGTTCCAAGCCAAGAACATGAAATGAACAGGAAAGCCCAAACGATGTCCGGATTGCTTTTCTTTGCGATTTCATACTAATTCTTTGCGATTTCAGCTCCCAAGCATATAATCTACAAAACAAACACAAAATGCATGAAAAGTAACTAAGAAACATGAGTTTGAGCAACTAATTCAAGTAACAGATATCGAATAAGTAGGTATAAAACTTACTTATCAATAAACATTATATATAATCAACTTTCAAGGATCAAAAATCATATTTTTCCAATTTCTTCACATTTTAATACTTTTAGCGAATTTGATTGTCAAATCTTCGTTTCTTAACCAATTGACACCATTCAAACTACGTTGTTTTCGTTTCTTGATATACTAACACAATATATAACCAATTAACAGATTCTAGCAAAGATTGAACATCAAATTTTTGACTCAAACAAGCCATTTTTTATACATATAACACTGTTACTTCAATTTCTTCCTACAACCCAATTTCATGTATTTGATTACTAACAATTGTTTATATATGATAATTAACAGATTATAAAATTATGCATACATGTATATACCTCAATCTATCGTGACTTTCAATTTACAGTAAATAATCATTGAAAAACAAAACATGGAATATTAGGAGCAATTATACATTGAATCCTTTGAGGTTAACAAAGTTCTAGCAATCCTTCCCAGAAATTCCTCTTCTCCAACTCTCAATTCTCTATAATTCTCTCTAACTTTCTCTCAATTTTCTCTAATCTCTGTTCTCTTAGTTAGCCATTAGGAAAAGAAATACGTGTAACATATAAATCCACGTACGTCAGGTAAAAAAACAAACAGTTTGCGTCAGTTAAAATAAGCCAAAGGCCACAAGGCCTTGTTTGGCTATACACAAACTCCCCATTCTAGTTTATTTAAATAATACTTATACTATATAGCTCTATGTGTCACAATTTAATTTAGTTAATTTAAATACCTTACAATTATAATTATAATAATTATAATTTTCATTATAATTATACTTTATACTTAATAAATTAATATATATCTACCTTAATTATTAAATTAGACTAGAACATCACTTTATTTAATTTAATTATTTTCTTAAATATTAAACGATTTAATTATCTCATTAAATTAAATATTCAAATAATAAAATTTTCATTAATCAATTTAGTTACTAAATTATTGCACCACAATTTCACCAATTATTTATTTTTTTCATTAAATAAATTATTTAAAATATTTATTTAATCAATAAATATTTAAATTAATTACAAAATTTCTCGATTGTTACATCTTTCCCTCCTTAAAAGGATTTTGTCCCCAGAATCACGACTCGATAAATTTATTCGTTACAATATATTAATGTAATTATGAAATGGTGATTCTAGGGTCCTTATATGGGGGAAGAATGTGACAACCCGTAAAATCGGATAGTCATGTTAATTATGATGCAAGGATTATTATTTAATACAATGAATTTTTATTAAGAATATTATGTGTTGTGTTTATTAGTCGTTATATAAGCTAGGATGATCATAAAACGAGAGGATTTTGGCTATGTGCTAGAATAAATGTGTAAAAATTTTTAAGACAAAAATAAAATTTTTTGAAGGAAATAAATTTTTCTGATAAAATGACAAAATAGCAACTATTCATCTACTGAAACCTAAAGGTTTAGGGTTTGAATAACCTAGGTTGTGTAGAGAGATTGGTATGTCAAAATGACATTCCATTTCATGATTTGTCGGTAATATGCCGTGAAAAGTTATGTTAGCTGATAAAAGTTTTTCTTAAAAAACGTGCAGAAATCGGACAAAATAAAAATGACAAAAAAATATTGTTATGTACTTTTCGATCGATTAGCTGTGTTTTGGGAAAATGTTAAAGGAAAATGTTATTCATCAAAATATGTTTTTTAGTTTTTTGAATTTTTGAAGAACACATAAAAGAAAGAATGACGGGAAAAGACGGAATGTCCAATAAAATTTAAAAATTGATAAACACAGTTTTTCAACTTTGTAATAATTAAAGAGATTTAATTTATAAGAATACTAGTATAATATGAATTATTATACGAGTATAGTACAAGAAGAATACTCGTATAATACAAATTACACGGTAAGAATATGAGAAGGCAAAGTCAATAAAAGTCAAGATAGGTTATTAAGTCATTGGGCTTTGACTTTGGTAAGCCCAATAAGGTAATGTTAGGAGGTCCAACGATAATTAAATCAAGGCCCAAAAGAATGTTAAATTCAAGCCCAAAGTTTGGCCCAATTTGAATTAAAGTTAAGCCCAAACTAAGAACCAAACCTGTGGGTCGAACCATGGGTCATGGGTGGGTAAAAGGGGATGATGGGTCACCCAAATGGGGGTCACCAAGCTTCTTTGAGAAGCTTGGCTGATATTTATTAAGGAGGAGTTGTGGATAGTGAAAATTCGAGGTATTTTATAAGTTTATAAACCTAAAAGTTTGGATTATACAAGGCCAAAAGTTAAGTGACCAATTTGTAAGAAAATCAAAGTTAATTTGCAAACCAAAATCTCCTAAGGTGGGAAAGATCATTTTACCCCAAGTCTTGCAAATTCTATATTTGCAAGCATTCCATTCATTTGCTTTTGCAAATCAAAACCAAAAGAGCAGCAAAGGCAAATAAATGGAGAGAGAAGATAATGGCATTTTCGGGTGGAGAAGAAGAAGAAGAAGAAAGAAATGAAAATCTACCAAATTGCAAGCTTTGATAAGAGGAACAAGAATAAATAAGAATAACAAAGAAGAAATGTAATTAAACCTAGTTTTAATCCATTTTTCTTTAAGTTTCATATGTTAAAATACATAGCTTAATGATTATGGAAGTAAAAGATGTTAAGAAATGATTTTGTTATGGTTTAACCATAAGAAAATGAAGTAATAAAAAATTGAGAGTTATTTCATCTCATTTTCTTTAAAAAGTTTTCATAAGAAGTATGAATTACTTGATGTTAATGGACTATTCGAACGAATCCTATGAATGGTTCAATGGAATAAAGAACAATTAACGAATTTATAACGTTAATTAATGCATAACAAGAGAATCGTAATCAAAATATTGATGTAAAATGAATAACACGAAGAACACGAAGAATGAACGAAGAACGTTGTTGGTGGACAGATTTAAAACCATCTAATTAGAATTTATTATTGATGGACAAGTTTAAAACCATCATTTATAAATATATTTGTTGATATATGCTTAGGTAGGAGATGTAGAATTGAAAGAAATGCTCCTTTGGAACGGATTGAAAATAGCCTATAACGAAGTTATGGTGAAATTTTGTAGAGGAAGTTAACCATTGAAATCATAGTCTATTATAATTTTTGGATGAATATAGAAAGTAAGTGAATGATCCCGAACAATTAAGGATTCATAAGAATGATAGAGAAAATTTAAAATGTGAGTTGTGGACTTAAGAATGAACTCATTTTGGATTCAGATGAGTAAGTTACAGACGAACAAATGAAGAACGTTAAGAACGTAAAAGTACACGAACAAAAGAAATTTAAACCAATTGAATGTCTTGTTAACGGATTCAGAAAAATAATCTGTCTAGAGAAAGTTGTAGTTCGTAATGAAAGAAAAAAAAGGCTTTGGAACGAACTCGTTCCGAGTTATAATGAAGAAGTTACGAGATTACAAAGTAGGCAATTCGTACGTAGAAGAAAAATACAGAAAAGCTGCAAAAAAAATTTAAGTAGCAGGGGCAGCGCCGCAGTATCATATATGCCTAAGAAGGCAGCGCCACAATGCTAGCTCGGGAGCCAGGTTCTGTTAAATGGCACCGGAGCGCCAATTTTGTTGAGAAAACTGGGCACCGCATCGCCGATGTAGGACAAAGCCCAAAAATGAGCTTTTAACTGCTCATTTCTTGGGGGATGTGTACGGAATGATAATGAATGTAAATTTCACATAATGTAACACTTAAAGAAGTGATTTAAACCTTAAGTAAAGGTTGAATTGAAGTTTAGAATGAGAAACGTAAGCATTAAAATACGTAAATCGACGAAGGTAACTAGTGTGTGCGTAAATTAAACGTGTTTAACCTACACACCATGTATGGTTGGAACGTGAAGTAATGAAGAGTAAGAAATAACATGTAAACGTTGACAAACCGAGTTAATAATAATAACTTGAAGAATGTTCCGAGTAAAGTAAACTGGACATTGTAAGATATGAGACAAGGTAATGTAAAATGCTTGAAAGCTATGAACGTATAATATTAGCATTGAATGTTCGCTCTTGGCATATAAAAGATTGTATAACCTAGACGTTAATGAAATGTGACGAAAGAATTAATTGAGTTGTGATTTTAGGGACACATTCCTTGTAAGGAGGGAAGGATGTAACGATCAATAATTATTGTATGTAATTTAAAATATTTATTGAATTAAATAAATATTTTAGTTGATGTGTTAAATAAATATTTGGTTGATTGATTTATTTATTAGTTAAATAAATAATTATGAGTTGTTGTGAATTACCTTAATTAAGTGTAATATATTAATTAAGTTGATATTTGGTAATTTAATGTTTTGAAGTTAATTAAATTAAATAAGTTGAATTGTTATAGTGTTATTCAAATTTAATGTAATAATTAAATTATAGATTTACTAATAAAAATATAATTTATAATAAAAATTATAATTTGTAGCAATTTGATTTATGTTGCATTTTGATTTAATTTGACTATTAGGATTTAATTAAACAAAATGTGATAAGTAAACTATATAGTAAATGAGTTATTAAAATAAGTTAAAAAGAGATTTAATTTGGTTTTACCAAACAAGGCTTAAGGCTTTTTAATCTTTATTTTTTTTAATTTAGTTTTTCCAAACAAGCCTTAGTGGCTTTTGAATTTAAAAAAAAACTAGCATAACTGACAAAGAATTAAAAAGGAATTAAGTTGTCAGTTTTTTTATATTACGTATTATATTATCAGTTTATCTAACATATATCAGTTACGTATAGTATAGAGAGAGGGAAGAAGAAAATAGAGAAGAGAATGAAGAAAAACACAGAAAACTTGAGAGAAAGTGAGGTTTCTTAGAAATTGGGGAGGAATTAGAGAACTAGAGAAGGAAGAAGAAGATTAAAAAGACCATTCTTATCTCCTAAAAAAGTCTAAACTACAGGTATAAATTCTTATTTTTTTCATATTCTTGAGTTTTCATTGTCAGTAATTGATTTTTGTGGTTGATTGTTGAGATAATGGGTTATATATGTTAATTGGTGATTAATACTATGTTATTTGTCTTTCGTAAACAATTTTGGAGTAATTTAATCCATTAAGTGTGTTTTAATATGAAGAAAATCATATCACGGTGAGTTTACAAGGATATGTATATGAACATGGCTTATGTGATGTTAAAATTGATGTTCAATTTGTATGATAAACCCTAAATTGATTGTTTATTGTGAAAATACTTGGAGAAACAAAAATATTGTGATTTAAACGGATTATTTTAGTTTAAAAACATATTTATAGTGATTTGTTTCTTTAAGAATGTCTAACATGGAAGAAATAGCAAAAATAATGAATTTAAAGGTTTTAATTTGGATGTTTATGTAGTTTATATTGTTAATATCATTTTAGAAACATTAGTTTGTGTTTTTGTAAAGTTTATGTGAATTATATGTGCTAAATTTGTTGTTTAAGCGATGTTTTTAGGCTAATTTAGCTTTATTTTGTGTTCTTCACGAGCACTGTCTGCATGATACTGTAACGAGGCGCCGCAGCACCTGTTCTGTGAAGAAACAGAGCTCTGCAGTGCCACACAGTTCTTGATGACGAGTACAGGCGCTGCAGCGCCTGGTCTGTGAGTAAACAGGAGCGCTGCAGCGCCGGGACCAAGTTGCAGTGCCGGTTTCAAGCTTTTCTCTAGCGCAGCAGCGCCGTGCCTAAGCTGCAACGCTTGCTGTAGTTCATTTGGCAGCGCTGTAGCGCCACTTGGTAGAAATAGCTATTTTAATGAAAAAAATTTGGGATGATAATGAAAGTGTGTTAATTATATTATGAGATGTTTAAACAGATTTTTTTAACATGTAAAGAATGGTTTTAAGTGGTTGATTAATATGTTAAATATGAAGTGAAACCCGTTATCGTAAAGTATGATAACGTGTTATGAGTTCTAAAGTTAAGCTAAAAAGAAATTAACCAATTATGGTAATTGTATTTCAATTAATTGGTGTTGTGGTACTAAATGGTGTAGGATTATTTAAGAATGTGAGTTGTAACTATTTATCATACGCACGAGGTAAATTTCTGAACCCTACTCTTATATTAAGCAAGTTTCTTACTTTACATTGTTTATGGTCCAGCAAGTTTGCTATCTTTACTTGTTCAAGTTCTCCTTAACTTTAATCGTTAATGAGCAAGGTTTCTAGCTCTTGTTTCTCGTTATTCAAAGCTTGAACTATTTTAGTTTTTGATTTTATGCGAGGCTTTCTAATTCTTTTGGAAGCTTGACCTTGTTATACATTGTTATTCAATAGTGAGTTATTGTTGTTTAAACCTTGATTGCAAATCATTTTTCAAACTTAAGTTACTATCGAATTGTTAAATAGCTAGTGACCCTTTATTGATTCAACTAATCCTTAGTTGATGAACGTTTTGAACTCTAAATTACCCTTGAAGATAATCCAAACCAAACTTACTTTAGTTCAGACGCGTAAAATAAAACTGAGATGAACAACCCTATTTTAAGGGATTATTTACGCGAAAGTGTTAAGATGTTTGTGCACAATACATGATACAAAGGGTTGAGCCTCCTAAGTACGAGAATGAAGGTCCATATAGTCTAACGATTGTTAAAGGCTTAAGTAGAAATACCTACAACTTGGGACATAGTTCATGGTCTTGTGACTCTCAGATGAACTCTAATTTCAGTTCTTGATTATCATTAATAGAAAATGTTATTCAATTCAATTAAGCTTATTCATTGCCAGTTATTATGTTCTTTCCGGTGAGCATTTGTTTTGCTCACTCTTGCATATACATACATATATATATATATATATATATATATATATATATATATATATATATATATATATATATATATATAACCACTGTTGAACAAGTGTTAAAGACTTGTTAATTTGTTATGGTTGATTTATCTTTCCGCATTTTGATGAGGTAATTAAGGTTAGACGGCCTAGGATTATGTTTTGCAACCCTTTTATAGGGAGGATTTTTTTTAAGGTTGTAATATCTTTTTTATATTCCTTATTCATGGGCAGATAGTTATGTGTTTTCAGATTAGTGAACACCGAATCTGTAAGATTGAAGTACCTAGATTTGGGGGCGTCACATGAATAATCATGAGGTATGACATTGAATTGTCGAAAAACTGTAATGAACGATATTTAATTTTACCTTCATTATAGTTTTAATGATTCAGACAAGTTACGCTATGAAGAAGGAAAATGTAATGTAAATCAATCATAAAAGATGATGATAAGACTTAAGGCATCTCCGTATGTCGTAACATTGAAAGTTTTTAGACAATATTGGTTGTGTAAACTTAAGCTATAAGACGCGAACCATTGTAAAGTTAAATTAAACTAATGTGTAACTCAAGTATATGACTAATTGTTATGTGTTATCCTTATGTGATATATAATGATTTCGAAGAGGAGTACAATGTAAACTGTAAGCTGTAAGTTGAGCGTAAGGCAAGTTTCCTAACTTCATTCATGTTTGAAATGAATACCAGTTTCTTTAAGCTTGCTCAGATGTTGTAAATGAGCGAGTTTTATCTATGTGAAAATGTGTTAAATTTGAACAAGATGTATATGGTGTATAAGGCTATGTGCCTATTCTATGTACTTATGTTCTTTCGGAAGATGAACTGTTCCGTGTTAGAAATATTCACATCTGAAAGAGTTCTGTTTATTTATGAACTGTTAATGTTAAGTCCATGCTAATGATTTTAGCTAGACAGAATGTAAAGAAAAGAGTATAAGAATTGAGGCTATGTCAAAGAGAATGTATTAATGTTTTAAAATAATAGGAATCATAATTTATTCCTATTATTCGAGCTACTTCATAATTATTATTCAGTTATGGAAGTTTAATATGTAAAGAATATTTAATTCTTGATTTTGTTGTTATTCAACTACTAGAATTTACTGAGCAATTGAATGCTCACACTTATTTAAAATAAAACTTTTTCAGCGAACGACGGTAGAATGAACAGAAAGATCCAGCGAAGAGTAAAGAATAATGTAATTATCATTATTTGTATTGTATAAATATTTTAAGGTAATAGAATCTAGGATTTAAAGAAATATATATCTTGTTATATTTAATGCTATAATGATGTATGTAAAGAATGATAAGTACTCGTTATGCACCAAATTCTGGTTTGCTAATAGACCGGATTTTGGGGGCGCCACAGCGGCGCCGTGCCTTAAACTTTGAAATTTTTTCTAAGTGTTGAGCATGGTCAAAAAGTCTATTTTGTGATCTCGTATCTTCTTCGTTATAACACGTTACAAATCTGTTCAAAAACCATTTTCTTGATTTCATTACATACTACGTTTTCCTCTAGAAAGAGTATCTTTCTGAATACGTTAACAAGCCTTTTCATTGGCTCAAAATTCACCGTTAGTTTATTTTACGTTCTTAACTTTTATCGTTCGTTCATCCGTAACCTACTCATTTGAACCCGAAATGAATTTGTTCTTAAGTCCACGAGTCACATTTTGAATGTTCCTTGACATTTGTATGAAAACCTAATTATTCGGGTTCATTATTTGGCATTACAATTTCGTCTGGAAATCATAACGAACTACTATCTCAACTCTTAATGTCTTTTACTAAAATTTTGGCCATAACTTTGTTATATGATATTTTTAATCCGATCCAAATAGATCAGTTCTTATACTTCTATATCTCCTAACCAAGCATATAGCAACTAACTTATACACGATGGTTTTAAACTTGTTCATCAACAACAAGCTCTAATTAGGATGGTTTTAAATTTGTCCATCAACAAATTTTATCACGTTCTTCGTGTTCTTCATTCGTTTTTCGTATTTAATCGTTCTTTTCATTACGATTCCATTGTAACATGCATATTAGTGTTTTAAGTCCACTAATTCTTCCTTATTTCTCCAAATCATTCATTTGATTCATATGAATCATCCAACTACCAAGCACTTCATATAGCACATGAAAGCTTAAAATAAAATAGATGAAGACAATATTCAAATTTTTATTACTTCCATTTTACTTACATATTTCTATGGTTAAACCATATTCATTATCATTTCCTACCATCTTATACTTCCATAATCATTAAGCTATGTGTTTCAACATATGAAACTTAAAGAAAGATGGTTTAAAAACTAGATTTTGGTATTACCTTTCTTCTTTAATTAGACTTGGTGAATGATTAGCTTGTTAATCATCTTCTTCCTCATGACAAAGCTTGCTAATTGCTAGCTCTTCTTCTTCATATCTCTCCTATCCCTCTCTATGTTTTGCCTTTGCTCTTGAATGTGTTAGTTGAAATAAACTAACACTTCAAGCAAATGATTTGCCTTTTATAGAAAAACAAAGGCTAGGGAACTTTGGTCATTATAATAACTTTTCTTTTCTTACGAATTGGTCACTTAACTTAGGGTCTTGATTAGTCAACACCCTTAAGTTTCAAATCTTACAAACCATCCCTTCATCGTCCACCACATAATTAACTTTTGAGTCACCATTTATTATTCCCACATTATTTTTAGCCACACATTTCTTAACCTAAACACACCTATCTTAACCATGGTTAATTATTAACTCACATTTGGTTAAATGGTGAGAAAGTGAAAAAGCTAGCCACTTTTGTGGACCAAGCCATTTTGACATTAACTTTTGTATTTATATCGTATTATACGCGTATTGTACTCCATATTATTTTCGTATTATACGTCGTATTATTTTTTGTATTATGTTCGTATTCTTATCGTATAATAATTTATATTATACACATATCATTCTTAATATTATACTTGTATAATAATTCATATTATACTAACATTCTTTTCTTTATTCTTCTAAAATTCATTTCATAGTGGAAAAACTGTGTTTATCGTTCTTCAAATTTTATTTAGCATTCCGTCTTTCTTTGTTATTCTAACATTATCGTGTTCTTCGAAAAATAAAAAAACTGAAAAACATTTTTTAGTGAATAGTGCTTTCGGCGACGTTTTCCCAAAACATGGTTAAACGATCGAAAAAGTCGATAAAAATATTTTTCGTCATTTTTATTTCGCCCGATTTTTGCACATTTTTTGAGAAAAAACTTTTATTGGTTAGTACGACTTTTCACGACATATTGCTGGAAGATCTTAAACCGAATGTCGTTAGGATATACCAATCTCTCTACAAGGCCTAGGTTATTCAAATAATTAGGAACCCTTAGGTTTCATCGAGTGAATAGTGTCTATTTTGTCTTTTCTCTAATTTTTTTTTATTTTTGTCTTCAAAATTCTTACTCGTTTATTTTTGAACATAACCAAAATCCTAACGTTTCATAATCATTCTAGGTCATAGAATGACTAATAAACATTTGAAGTTTATATCTTATGAGTATGATTAATTTGTTATTCTAGTGAAGATTTTGGGTTTGTTTTGGTTTTGTTTTGTGTTCTTCGCGAACCAGAAGAGTCTGTTGCTGTGACGAAGAGCTACAACACCTGTTTTAAGGGTAAAAGCTGAGCAGCAACGCCAGTATTGAGCTGCATCGCCAGACTCAAGCCTAAAAGTTGAGCTACAGCGCCAAACTCAAGCCAAAAAGTTGAGCTACTGCAATGAACAAGGATTTTGGGTTTAATTTTAAATATTTATTGAATTAAATAAATATTTGAGTTAATTTATTTATTGAGATAAATAAATATTCGATGAAATTTTTTGTGTAATAATTTAGTTAAGTGTGTATATTAACTAAATTAATGTATGATAAATTTTTTGATTAAAGATTTAGTTTAATGAAATAATTAAATCAAATAAATTGTTTGATAATAGTAATGTTGTGTAGTGGTGATGTTCTAGTTTAATTTAATAATTAAATTATACGTAATAATTTGTTAAGCATAAATATAATTATGAAAATTATAATTGTAATTGTAAGTTAAGTGTAAAAATTTGACTTCAATTAAATTAACTAAATAATGGTGTGACAAGGAAACTATAATATAAGAAAAATATAAAAATAAATTTGAAAGCCTAATCTAAGGTGAAGCCAAACATGGTCTTGTGGCCTTTGGCATATTATAACTGATAAAGCCTTTTTGGTTTTTAACTTGAAAACTTAAGTTGCGTGTTATATTATATGTATATCAGTTAGTTTATACGTATAATTCTGTAACACCCCAGTCCCACATCGAAAGATAGGGGAAAAATTTGTCTGCATATAAGGAAATAATTTACTACCAATAGTACCTTCAAGTCATGACCTTTTGGGAGCCTGTGGTGGGCTAAGATGACCCAAGAAGATACTATTGGGCTAGTAGTTTGAGGCCTTATTTTGATGGATTTGATTCGATTCGATTCGGACTTGGGATTTGACCCGGGATTTATTCCGGACTCGGAATTTGACCGGGTTGTTTCATATGGTATCAGAGCCGACTCTCGAAAGCTCGGGTCGGGTCATCCGATCGTGTTGCCGGAGGTGGGGACACGAAGGCTGGTGGTATTATCCCACAATGGAGAGATGGAGGTCCGGAGGTGGGGACACGAAGCCAGCCGGTATTATCCCACAATGGCTAGAGAGGTAAAGATCTTTGGGCCGTGTGTGTGATCGGTTCTGACGGGAACGTCAGAAATTTAAGTGGGGGAGTTTGTAACACCCCAGTCCCACATCGAAAGATAGGGGAAAAATTTATCTGCATATAAGGAAATAATTTACTACCAATAGTACCTTCAAGTCATGACCTTTTGGGAGCCTGTGGTGGGCTAAGATGACCCAAGAAGATACTATTGGGCTAGTAGTTGGAGGCCTTGTTTTGATGGATTTGATTCGATTCGGACTTGGGATTTGACCAGAGATTTGTTCCAGACTCGGGATTTGACCTGGGTTGTTTCAATTCTATGACTAAAGTTAGAAACACAGAGAGTTAGAGAAGCAGAACAAGAGAGAGTTACAGAGAAATTGAGGGTTCTCTATGAATTGGGAATCAAGGGGAAGAAGAAGGTTTGTCAAAGCCTTTGAATCATCATCTTTGCTAATATAAACCAAGGATTAAAGGTATAATTTATTTCTAATTCCAAGTTTTGGTTTTTTCAATGATTATTCCCTGTAATTTGGATTCTTGTGGGATTGTTGTTTAAAATGTTGATTATATATATATATATATATATATATATATATATATATATATAATCTGATAGTTATTAATTTTTAGTAATTGAATCCAAGAAAATCATGTTTTGTGTTCTTGAGTTTTTGGGAAAAAGGAGAAAATTTGGTTGATGATTTGTTAGAATGATTGCTATAAATGTAATAGATAGTTTATAATCTGTTATATGTAGATTACAAACGATTTTGGAGTATCAAATTCATGTGTAGTCATGTTTAAGAAGAAGAAGTTGGTTTTGGTTGAATATATATTAAAAGGTTGATTTTAGAGTTAAAATTTATTTTTGAATTATATAGTAATCTGTAAATTGGTTATGGATTATGTTATTATGTCAAGAAACAAAAATAATACAAGTTGAATAAATCAATTTGGTTAAGAAACGAATTCATAGTGAATGAAT
This sequence comes from Panax notoginseng, assembly GCA_016801055.1. Taxonomy (NCBI): domain Eukaryota; kingdom Viridiplantae; phylum Streptophyta; class Magnoliopsida; order Apiales; family Araliaceae; genus Panax; species Panax notoginseng. The sequence continues at coordinate 69,736,811 of CM029016.1, forward strand.
TCAATAAACATGTTAAAACATGAAAATTTAGTATAAACATTAGTTTTGGGTCGAGATTTGGGTTAGTTAATTATTTTGTCAATTGTTGATTATTTGGTATGCTGTAGTTCTATTAATTACAAATCCATAGAATTGAAAATGGACTAATTTGGATGTGTATAGCTTGAGTTATGAAGATTAGTAGGAGAAAAAGGGTCAAAAATCGTAAGAACAGTAAACTGCTAATTTTGGTTATGCTAATAGGTGCAGCTACACTGTGCCCTAAGTATATTGGGGTGCAGCTACTCTCTAGAGCGCAGCTACGCTATTCCCAAGGCTTATTTGGGTGCAGCTGCGCTCATAGAGTGACATGTGTGACTGTTTTGACCTCATTTGGTAAAACGGCCATAACATTTTCATACAAACTCCAATTGAGGCGATTCAGGATGATTCAGAAAGATAATGAGTAGACCTACAACTTTCATTCTTTAAGTTTTTTGATTTGAGGTCGGGAATGGCCATCTTTGGGACTGATGTGAATTTAGAGGCAATCGGAGGGCGTTGACGTGTGCAAGTGAAGTGCTTCTGACGATAAAAGATGTTGTTCTAAGTTATAAAACATGAATATTATGAAGTATAATGATGCTTAACATTAATAAATGATGCATTAGATAAGTTGTATAAGCATACTAGCGTACACAAGAGAGACGAATCGGGCGTGTGACGAATGAATGTTGAAACGTTGTGGCAAGTGTTAATGAACGTAAAAAGTGTTTTAATTCCATTGAAATGAACATTATAAGATACTACCTCCATTTCTAAAAGATTTTCGTTTAAGGTTTTTGTACATGGATTAAGAAAGTATCATTTACCAAGTAAAATTTATTTAAAATTCTATCACTATCCCTTTATGAGAAGTTAAAAACTATTAATACAAGGGATACAATTTCTTGGGACAATGAGAGAAGGTAGGGGTAATGTAGAAAAATAAATAATTTGTTCTCCTCAAAAGTTGTAAACGACGAACATTTTGAAATTAATTTTTTCTTCTAAAACGACAATCTTTTAGGAACGGAGGGAGTATGAAATGGGGTTAATATAAAACTAATAAGGAGTCCTCATAAGACTTAAACACTTGAATGAATTTCGAGTATGACTAAGAAGAAATATAGTATTGATTAATAAGTTATATTAGATTGAAACTCAACGTTGTAAGAGTTGAGAATGTGATTTGGATGCTAAAAGTTTTATGTTATATTTTAGTGAGTTTTCATATTCGTGTTATATGGTTGATTAATATGGTTAAACCTTAAGCTAAAAGTTATAACTCAACTAAGATCAGAATTGAATCTATGAGGATAATGTGTATGTAGCTAATTGATGTGATAATCCTAATGGTATGTGTAGGATATTGGAGTACGTGAGTTGTAATTGTATAGCTTACGCAAGAGGCAAGTTCTCTAACCTTTGATAATTTATTATTCAGCAAGGTTCACTTTTCGCTGTCATGTTATACTTATGCAAGTTCTCTATCTCTAATCTCTTATTGAGCAGTTAAGTTATTACGGTTATGCAAGTTTCCTAACCTTACTCTTACGTTATGCAAGTTTCTTGAAGTTATTATTCAATTGAGCAAGTTCTCTAACTTTAATCTTTCATTATGCAAGTTATTGTTCCTAACTTGTTATTGTTATGCATATTCTTTAACTCTGAATTATTGTTGAGCAAGTTTCTAAACTACGCTTTTCATTGAGCTAGTTAATTAATCTTTACTCCTTCATTTCAAGTGAGGTTATTTTTGTAACGACCCCAAAATTTAAATAATTTAATTCTCGACTTCGGTCGTTAACAATACATTCAAACTCTAATTTTACATCATTAAACGATAATACCACCATTGAAATTTGCGGAATAATTAAAATTTTCTACTACAAACTATTCTTGTTTCCAAAACTTTCAACCTTTACATCTAAATATCCCATAATCATTTTAATACTACAAGAGTTTACATCGCAAACGATATTACAATTCAACATTAATACATTATTCGGAACCTTAAACATGGTTCAAATAATAATAACTCAGCCAAAATGTATAAATCTTCAAGTATCACACCTGATTCATGTCTTTCAAATAGCACATAACTTTACCTTGAATCTTTAACCTGCAAAAGTGGTTATTTGCAAGGTTGAGCTTGAAAGCCCAGCAAAATCTAACAGTTTTCATGCATCACATAGCACATAATAACATGCTCAACATACATCTCATAAAAATTGGACTAACATAACATACATGTTGCAGTTCATATAACAAGTATAAAGATTGAGTTCCTTACTCAATCAACATTCATTACTCAATCAACATAGTCATAAATTGACTTTAACGTTTCATACTTTCAATATATATATAACACATCATTCTCTTTGCAACAAAGATTTAAAACAGTTCATCATCAAGTTCACATAGGAAATAGGAACTGAAAGGCTTTCCTTGATCGATGTTTACCAATAATAGTTTAACAGCTTACAACTATATGCACTTCATGTGCCCTACACAATTATATAATCATGCACATTACCTATTAGTCACATAATAAAGCATAGTAGTTGTAATGTAAACTTTATTCTATATCTCATAACCCTTCCTATTACCAATACACAATGTTCAATTTGATTGTGCTAACTTTCGACTTACATCTCACTATATTTCATACTCGAAGTTCATTCAAGTATTTAAGTTTTGCTAGGAATAATTATTAGTTTTATATTAACTCTATTTCATATCTTATAATATTCATTTCATTTGACTTAAAATACTTTTTACGTTCATTTACACTTAAGGGTGTAAATGAATCGAGTCGATCCGAGTATTGAGTTGCTCAAATTTGGTTCACAAAATTTATCTAGTATAAAATAAGGTTTGATTGAAGCTCATTTAGCTACCGAGTCGAGCACGATTCCGAATCGGGCCCGAGCAGTTTGAACTTTTCGAACGAATATGATCCGAGCATCAATAGAAAATTACAATTTGAGGAGGTTTGGGTAATTTATCGAACTTTCAAATGTGCTCATATTTGATTCATTTATATTTTAAGTTGAGCTCAAATCGAACTTTTAGTCGAGCGAGTACGAATCGAGCCCGAACTGTTTGCTCATTTTACAGCCTTATTAACACTTGTCACGGCATTTTGACGTTTATTCGTCGTACGCCCGATTTGTCTCTCTTGTGTATGCTTAGTATGCTTATACAACTTATCTAATATATCATTTATCAATTTTAAACATCATTATATTTACTAACATTCATGTTTTATAACTTAGAACAACATCTTTTATCGTCAAAAGCACTACACTTGCATAAGTGTATGCCCAACGCCCTCTGATTGCCTCCAAAAATATAGGTCTCAAAGATGGCCATTTTGAACCACTCTAATGACATCACATTAAAAGAATGAAAAAATAAAAGTTGTAGGTTTATTCGTCCTCGTTCTGGATCATCATGAATCGCCTCAATCGGAGTCCGTATGAAAATGTTATGGTCGTTTTACCAAAACAGATCAAAATAGTCACACATGACACACTATGGACGCGACCGCGCCCATTTCCTTCACAACCCTAGCGTGCCCGCGCCACCTAGCAATGCCCAGGCGTGCACCCACGCTCTTGGGCAGCGCGCTCATGCTTTGCTTCACCCAGATTACAAATTTTGTGATGTTTTTACTTCAAACCTTCATAACTTCTTCATTTTAAGTCGGAATTAGTTGGTTTTCGACTCTATGAATTCGTGAAACACTGAACTACTCATTTAAAGAATAATTATAACACTTCAAGAACATTAACAATTCATTTTAACAGTTCCAATTCAGTGTTCATGCTAATTTTTCATGTTTTAAACATAGTTAGCGAATTCATTCACTACGAATTCGTTTCAAATCTGTTTTGACTCGTTCAACTTGGGTTGTTTTCGTTTCTCATCATACTAACAAAATCTAAAATAAATTTCAGATTATATCATGAATTTATCATCAATTTTTAATTCCAAAACAAGCCCTAATGTACATATATCTATAAAACATCATTTCTTCTTGTTTAATCATACTTTCATGAACTTGATCACCCTAAAAATCACTTTTAGATGTTATAAAATGGGTTATACCAACCCATAAACATATTTATTCAACAACTTATCAAATCATACAACCAAATAACTTCTATAGAAAACTCAAGAATAGAGGTTTGAGGTTTTAGAATTGATTCTTACCTTGAATCTTCTTTAGCCTTGATAGAGGATAAAAATTGCTTGACTAATCCTTCTTTTCTTCCTTGATTCTCCAACTTTCTTTCTCTAACTTACAGAGAATTCCTTCCCTCACCAAACTCTCCTTTTCTCAGCTTAAGCAAAATGAGCGTATGAATAAAGAATACGTGAGTTAAGTTATCGATTATACAAAGGAAAAGTCTTCAGCCGTTAAAAATATGGAGAGTCTCTAAGCCTTGTTTGGATAACTCCATTAGACTCTCTTCTTGTTTATTTTTATAATTCCCTTTAACATATGATTCATTCATGTCACAACTTAACAAATTCTAATATTTAAATTAAATTAAACCTTATTATTATAATTATAATTTCTATTATTATAATTATAGTTTATATTTAGGCAACCATAACTATAATTTTATTTAATAAACCCTCTAATTTAATTATTTAATTAAATTAGAATATTTTCATTACATTAGCGTAATAAAATACGCACCGATTATAAAATTATTTAACATAAATTTATTCACTATTATCATACTTAAACAAATTATTCCATAATAATTTCCATCAAATACTTATTTTATTCCATAAATATTCCAACTAAAAATTTATTTTACTCAATAAATTTTTTAAATATTTATGAAACTCATAATCGTATTACATTCACATTCTCTTCTTATTTTATTAAAATAAATATATTTACGTTAATTTACTATTTAAATTAAGTGAATTAATCTCATTATTTATAAAATTTAATTAATAATAATTCTACTGCCAACAAGGCATAATAATCAAATTATATTTATCCATAATATAATTTCAACTTAATTAAGTTTACTAATCTTATTCAGTTAATTTTCTTTTCATAACAAATTCATTTAATTTCTTCAATAGTTAAATTAACTATTAAACCTCACTTTCTCAATATATGAATATATATTTCTCTTCACACCAGATCACATATTTCAAAATATATAGCACGCATATATACATACTCAAACTCAAAACATCTCATAATAAGAATTTTAATTATTAAATTCTTATTTTAATAACTTATAAAATTTCAGGTTGTCACATTCTTCTCCCCTTATAAGGATTCCGTCCTCGGAATCAACGAAACATCCCTTACTCGATTTTCACCAAATCTCTTTTCAAAATTTATCGTTGAATATCTTCAATACATTTTCTTAATATGGATTTTATTTATTACCACTACAACCATTCTTCATAATAAATTCTTGTAAGTTTTATTTCATAACCTTTACTTAGACTCAATTATATTTGAGTATTACATATTCTTTGACCCGTTCATTATCTTTCTCTAAGGATCATTATCGTGTACTATATTCTCAAACTCTCGAGACATTACATTCACCCCTTCTTCTAAGAATTTCGTCCTCGAAATTTTGACTTACTAATATTTGTTCATTCCATTATAATTAAATTAGATTTTATGTTAATATTTATTTATTCATTAGGTTCTACAACCAAATTCTTTCTCTAAGGATCTTTCTTAGATTATCATATTCCTCACCTCTTCCTCTTCTAAGAGTTTCACATTTTCTTTCTTTCTGAAATTTCATTTCTTTCTTGAAATTATTATGTTTTGCTTAATTTTCCCATCCTTTCCACTTTCACCTTTCAGAATAATAAGAATTTTTCACAATTGCTCAATAATTGGGAAGCGATACGAATAATAGGAATTTAAAAGATTCCAAATCATATTGAGGGGTCATAAGACCTTGAACTACGTCCCTAGGTTATCAAGTATCCTGACTTGAACCTTTAACAATCATAAGACTATACGGACCTTGAACTCTTCTCCAGGTTTAATAGTGCACCACCACTATAAACCTTCTTTAACAGAATGTTTAGCAATCACACAGACTAAAAACACTCTTTGCAAGTACTCTAGGTTATCAGCCTATTGTACCCCTACGTCGTAATGACTATATACGCTACTTTTAGAACCATTGTCTCCGATAACATGTCCCCTTTTACAGGGTTGTTCACCTCAGCTTCTTAACATTTGAATCCACACCAAAACAATTTGGTTTGGTATAGTTTGACAAAGAACGCTTGAATTTCATGAACATCTTTAAATATTCGTCTAGCTGAATCAAGTAGTATAGACTTCTAGCAATAACTCGGACATCAATCGATATATATATATATATATATATATATATATATATATATATATATATATATATATATATATATATACACACACACATCCATATTATTATTTTTAACAAACTCAATAAGTTTACCTTTCTTAGTTTAAAGAAAAACCAAATAAAAACTTTTTATGACATCATGATAGCGTACCATCTTAATAGTACGTTGAGAATTCCGTCATTTTGTGACTTCGTCATACTACATCATACCATAGTGGGCTGACGATCCGATGATCACATACAACACTAGATTCAATTACATTGATGACTCCATCGTTTATTATTTCTACACCATATTAAATGGTGTACACGATTATAAAAAATACATTTTGATAATTTAAAATTATTTTTATCTAGCCGAATCAATTAGCATAGACTCTTCTATAAACAGTTCAAAACAATTGAAAATCATTTTTGGTGTCATCATTACACAACAGGTAACAATATGTTAGTGGCCCGAAGTCCACACCTACACACTTGTCACCAAGTGTTGAGGATAACAATATTCATTTATATTTTTAAAGGCACATCAGTGCGAATTTAGCTTGATGTCAAAAATTTCGAAGTCTAGCATAGCTAGAAGATTTGGAATACCTATGCTTCCAGCATCGACCTCAATTTCTCTAATGATCCATTGCTTAATAATTTTATCTATTTCTATAATCCTTAATACTCCATTCACACTTAGCTATTCTCTGGTTCATCAAACTTACCACACATTATGAGTTCAGGAACTTTCCAAAATAATATGAGTTTAAGAACTTCCTAGTCAGACCATAGACGTCCATTAGCTGAGGAGTTCCAAACATACCATATGATTATGAGTTATGAACTTACCATAAGTATGAGTTTTAAAAACTCGCATTTAATCATAATAACGTCTTACTAATCTTAATAGTCTCTAACTATCAAATATACACATAAGAAAAGAATTACATTTTCACCACATATACATTGATAGTGTAACACCAACATTCTAATGATTATCAATGTCATAAACTAAGTGCTTGCACAAAATCTCTGCTCATACAAAGGTTTGTACAACTCAGCTGTGACGCCCCCAAAATAGGTATACATCACCTATTCTGAGTCGTCAACTACATGGTATAACATACAAATACAACTTAATTATACAACTGTCGTGTACAATACGACAAAACATAAACTGTGAGTTTGAATACAAATATTATCTTCTAGAGAGTATCCATACTCAAAAGGAGTCCTCATTATAATTATTATCACACTATTTCACAGAATAGTGAGGACTACTAATGCTATCCTCTGGACTATCACTCCGTTCCCCGACTCGTCCCAGCTATATTCTCATTTTCTGAAGAGAACAGTGAAAGAAAGGGTAAGCTTAACTAGCCCAGTAAGAAATATTATGACTAAGATAATGCAGAATAAATTATCATTAGTCTCCAACAATGTTAAACTGATAAAATATAATAGACATCAAGTTTAACTCCAGCGGAACAAGCAATCCATTAAAAGAGTCAAGTAGAAAATAAAATCTACTATCTTTTATGATTTAAAAGGTTTTTCATCACTGTTATCGTTGAGACTCAGCTTAATAAATATTTCACATCATCGAATCACCCCTACACTATGGCCAAGGATATTCTTTAGTATCACGACCATAATTATCCATGCACTACGGGCCAAGAATATTTTTGTATTCATTAATGGTCATGATCATGCCAACAACTGTTCATCAATGCACTACGGGCCAATGAGGACTTTTACCACATCATTTGTAACATTACGGTCATGATTATACCGAATAATCCCTGGTCATAATCATACCAAGTCCATCTATGCACTACAGGCCATAGATGACTTTCAACAAAATATAAACATGAGGATGATGACAATGATATAAGAATTCAATTAAACAAGTTCAAGAATTAATTAATCCAGGAACCAATAATGTCCAAATTGTCAACATGATACTACTTTGTGCAGTAAAATTCAAGAATGATCAGAAGAATATTTCCATGAAAAGATACTGGATGAAGCGCAAATATCAAGGATATTCTACTAATTTCATGGAGTATATAAGTCAAAACTTTAACCAACTGAGTATAATAAAGAATGAAATAACAAAAGAATTCACCATGCATGCGATACTTTGCATAAACAGGTTATTCCAATAGAATAATAATAATGGAACTAGGTCAGGCGAAATTTGCACCAACAGGATGTTCCAACAGAATAATAAAGACGGAACCAGGTCTGGTGTAAAACACACAGACAGGATATTCCAACAGAATAATTATAAAGACGGAACTAGGTCCGGTGTAAAACACACAGACAGGATGTTCCGGTGTAAAACACACAGACATGATGTTCCAATAAAATAATAATAAAGACGGAACCAGGTCCGGTGTAAAACACACAGACAGGATGTTCCAACAGAATAAAACAAGAATATCACCAAGTATAGGGTAGACCGCGTATACAGGTTATTACAACAGAATAATAAGAAATGGAATAACAACAATTTTCTTCATGAATAAGAAAGAATAACACCCCTTACCGTAAAAGAAACTGAATATATGAAAAGAAAGTTAGCAGACTTATCTTCTTATTTCTCTCTATAACTTTCTCTCTCTAGAGTTCAGTAAATTCGTAAGAAAATAATGAAGGATTGAGCTTCTATTTATAGAAAAATGGAATGCATAGTAACTAACTCCTAAACGGTCCAGATCAATTTACTTTAATCTGACGGTCTATATTTAAAGTAAAATCTTTTAAATAAAATATAAAATATATATATTATATATATATATATATATATATATATTTTGGCAGACAAGTGGGACCTTTTATTATTTTTATAATAAAAGGTGGGGGCCCACAAGTGGGACCCATGTGTATGACAAAGTCTTGGGTGGAAGACAAATTGTCACTTGGGTTGATAATTGGGGGGGGGGCGGGGAATTGATTTTGGCAGAAAAGGAGTACTAGTTGTATTAATTAATATATATATATATATATATATATATATATATATATATATATATATATATATATATATATATATATATATATAATTCCAATAATAATACTACTCCCGTGTCCATTAAAATTCCCCCCCCCCAATTATCAACCCAAGTGACAATTTGTCTTCCACCTAAGACTTTGTCATACACATGGGTCCCACTTGTGGGCCCCCGCCTTTTATTATAAAAATAACTTTCTACCGGTTATTTTTAAAAATGGGTAAATGGGGGTCCATAAAATAAGTAAAATTGAGTGACTTCTCACGTAAGCCTTAATAATCAATACCGTGTGCCACTATGCAACCACGCGTATTACTGTACTTTTAACACCGGGTGTTTCAACAGTTTTAACGGTAACACCTCCGCTGTTATTTTCATAAAGTATTTTTGTCGTTTTCTCAATCCGACAATAATTCTGTTGTGGGGTCCACCAATGATTGTGCCGTCGTACGAATATTCTCCGACAAAAAGAATATTCCCCGACCAAACAAATATTTTATAACAACTTGCTTACTTTACAAAATTTATAAATATTACCCACAACTATAACATTATATCAAATTTACTCCATAATATTCAAAATTAATATTTATAGAAAATTCATCTTTATTTATAAAAGTTGGGGTTTTACAATCTCCCCTCCTTATGAAATTTCGCTCTTGAAATTTACGTACGTACCTAGTATGCTGAACAGGTGAGGATTCCTTGACTTCATTTCAGATTCTAACTCTTGAGGTATAACCTTTGAGTGTTGAATATGATTTTTCTTATCCAAGATTTTAACACGTATCTCCTCAAACGTTAAATCATCCGCTATCTCGTCCGGTTCTAAATTAATAATGTGGTTTGGGTCGTCCACATATTTACGTAACATCGATATGTTAAAAACGTTATGAACACGCGATATACTTGGCGGTAAAACGAGTCTATAAGCCACCGTTCCTACTCAATCGAGAATTTCAAATGGGCCAATTAAATTGAGGGTTGAAATTTCATCTCTTCATTGATTCTTGCTTCTAGAATAACGCCCTCTTGAACCTTCTTCTTCACATTCAGCAACTCTGAATATGTAGCTTGAGCGGCTTTAACTTTATCGATTAAAGTCGATTCTAATCGTATATTTGTTATCTTCACGTGGTTCCCTAGAGTCTTTAACTCTATCTTCATCATTTGTAAGTTATATGAAATGGGTCTTTGTGTTAACAACATCTCACTCGCATACATTCTTCTACTCAACGCGTCAGCTACCACGTTCGCATTTCCACGATGATATTAAATTGTACGATCGTAATCTTTAACAGCTCGAGCCAACGTCTTTGGCGCATAATACGCTCGTTTTAGTTGAAAAAAAATATTTGAGGGTTTAAGAAATGGGTTTTGTACTGGGGTCAACACAAAATTCGATTTTGTGTCGCCCCCAAAATAGGTATACAACACCCATACTGAGTCGCCAAATACATGGTACAGAAAGCAAACTACAACTTCAATAATACAATTGTCGTGCAAAATACGACAACACATACTGTGAGTTTAAATACAAATATTGTCTTCTAGACAATATCCACACTCAAATAAATCCTCATTACAATTATTTAAACACTATTTAACAGAAATAGTGAGGACTGCTAAAACATCTTTCTAGAACCATCACTCCATACCCCGACTAGATCCTGCTATGTTCTCACCTCCTGACAAGAAAAATGGAACAAAAAGAAAAAGGGTGAGCTCAACTAGCCCAGTAAAGAATATTATGACTAAGATAATATACAACAAATTATCATTAGTATTCAACAGGGAAAATCTGATAGAATATAATCGACAACAAGTTTTAGATCAACAACTGCAGTGGAAACAGCAAACCATTAGAAGAGTCAAGTAGAGAAAGAATTCTACTATCTTCTAAGATTTAAAAGTCCATCATCAATATTTTATCCCTGTAACATCAATTAATAATCATCTTTATCCAAATATTCATCTTTGCACTACAGGCCAAAGATATTCATTTGTATCACCTGTCAGTCATGTTCATCTCAACACCTGTTCATCTTTGCACTACAGGCCAAAGATATTCATCAAGTAATCATACATCTTTGCACTACAGGCCAAAGATATACAGTAATATCATCATTTTGGACTGAGGATGATGAAAAATATCTTAAAGAAAACGAATCCAGTGAGACAGAAGGACAAATAGTAGGGATTCGTATAACAGTTTATCTAAGATCAATAATACTTCATAATAATCAATTGTGAAGCAGAATTCAAAAATACAGATCAAAACATGGATACAATCAAAGATAGTAACCATAATAGACATCTTGGACAAAAAGGAAAAATTTTATTTTTCGGTGAATAGTGCCGTATTCGTGAATAGTGCCGTATTCGTGAATAGTAACGTATACGTGAATAGTAACCCCGACATAAAAAGTTCTAAATTTGATAAAAACTCATGTTGATATTTCAGCATAATGATATTGAAGAAAATAATATCATTTAAGAAGAAAATAATATCTCTTACCTCAAAATATCAGTACTTCTGGTCGGAAGAAGAAACTTGCTCTGATGAATAGAAACTCTCAAAGTATCTAAATACTCACAAAATACACTCAATAATCTAGAGAGAGAAAGAGAGAAAACTTATTTCTGGTGTGATTTTTAATTCTAACTTAGCCCTTTATTTATAGGAAAATGTTACCACGCCGAAGCAGATTTAACCTGTAACCTGATGGCTTTACCTGCTACTATTCCCACCCACCACATTTGAATAAAAATCTAAGCATATTTCTTCACCAACCAAGAGTGGGGCCCACCAATTCTAGAATTTTCTATCAAAATGATAAACTCTGAAAATTCAACAATTTCTGAACCAGTCATCTCGTAAAATTCATAATAAATCATACGTTCATTTTTAACGGTTCAAAATTTGTGGACATATACTCAACTTATATATGTATAACATATCCAAAAATTACCACGATCGAACGGTCGGATTAAAATTATAACCCCCGTAAAATATCTCAAAAATCCTAATTTTTAATACCTCCATTCCGACAAAAATACTGATAAAAACCTCAACATTAACTCCTTCATTTTTAACCACAAAAATATATCCCTCATTTATATCCACATAAAATAAATATTTCCTTATCATATTAATCAATAATTAATTATTCACAAATAATATTACAGAATCACATTTATGACAACCAGACCGTTCCCAGGAAAGAGGAGGCTTTCCAATAAGGATTTCTACTTACTGGCGCGCAATTAGATGACCAAACCTCTCCTTAGACAGAACTTTCTAGACATTGCCAATAATGTTATCTAATAATATTATTCAAATAATATGAATTATTGATCTGATAATAGAAAATACTGTGCAACAACAATTATTAAAACAACAACAATATAAAATATCAACGCAACAATTATTGAATCAATAAAATAAAATATTGAACAATAACTACTGTAACAATTATTGAGTAGTGCCTTCTTACGTAAGAATCAATAATTGATGCAATACCGTGTGCTACTGTATTTTAACCACCGGGTATTCCAACAGTATTAACGGTAACAACTACGCCGTTATTTATAAATAACTTATACTTGTCGTTTTCTTCATCCAATCGCTTTTCGTTATGGGGCCCACACAAGGCTGCACCGTCGTACGAATATTCCCCGACAGCAAGAATATTCCACGACCAAATGAATATTCTCCAACAAAATTAATATTTTATAACCACTTGCTTATTTTGCAAAATTTGCACATTTCACCCATAACCAAAGTATTATATCAAATTAACCCCTTATTATTCACAATAATATTTAGAGAAAATTTAATTTTATTCATTAATTAGTTGGGGTCTTACAACCTCCCCTCCTTATGAAATTTCGTCCTCGAAATTGACGTACGTACCTGATATTTCGAAAAGGTGAGGATACCTCGCATTAATTTTTGATTCTAACTCCCAGGTCATTTCTTCAATAGCATGGTTTCTCCACAAAACCTTAACTTGTGGTATAACCTTTGTGCGTAGGACATGCTCTTTCCTGTCTAAGATCTTAACAAGTACCTCCTCGTACGTTAAATCTTCAGCTATCTCGTCTGGTTCTAACTCAATAATGTTGTTCGGGTCTTTAAAAAATTTACGAAGCATAGATATGTGAAAAACATTATGAACACGAGACATGCTTGGAGGTAATGCGAGTCTATATGCCACATTTCCTATTCGCTCAAGAATCTCAAATGGACCAACAAATCTTGGATTGAGCTTTCCTCTCTTCTCAAATCTTGTAACTGCCTTCCATGGTGCAACACATAACAATACATGATCCCCAATATTAAATTTCACGTCCTTCCGATGAAGATCCGCATAACTCTTTTGTCGATCCTGTGCCGTTTGTATACGTTGTCGAATCGTTTGGACCTTCTCTGTAGTAATGCGTACCAACTCTGGTCCCAACAATGTTGCTTCACCCACCTCATCCCAGCATACTGGAGAACGACATTTTCTTCCATACAACGCCTCGAATGGAGCCACACCTATGCTCGCCTGATAACTGTTGTTGTAGGAGAATTCCACCAATGGTAGGTACTTATCCCAACTCCCTTTGAGATCTAGGACACAAAGTCTTAATAGATCTTCAAGAGTTTGAATAGTCCTCTCTGATTGTTCGTCCGTTTGAGGATGGTATGCCGAACTGAATCGTAAATCCGTGCTCATAGCTTTCTGCAAGCTAACGCAAAATCGTGAAGTGAATCTTGGGTCACGATATGAAACTATGGATACTGGCATGCCATGCAATCTCACAATCTCGTTCACGTACATACTAGCAAGACGTTCAAGGGAATAAGTCTCACGTATCGGCAAGAAATGAGCGGACTTGGTTAATCTATCAACAATAACCCAAATCGCATCTATGCCTTGAGAAACCTTGGGAAGACCCGTAACAAAATCCATAGTAATGTGTTCCCACTTCCATTTCGGAATCTCAAGTGGTTGCAATGGACCCTTTGGTACTTGATGCTCCGCTTTTACACGTTGACAAGTTAAACATCTCGAGATAAACTCCGCGATCTCTCTTTTCATATTGCTCCACCAAAATGTATGTCGAAGATCGTGATACATTTTGGTACTCCCACGATTGATTGCAAACGGTGTGTTGTGTGCCTCCATCATTATTCTATGCTTCAAGTCAAAATCGTTAGGAACACAAAGTCTGGAGTTGACTCGAAGTATTCCTTCTTCATCGATTCTTGCTTCTGGAATAGCACCTTCTTGCACTTTCTTCTTCATACACATCAGCTCTGTAACGCCCCGAAATCCGGTCTATTTTCACATCCAGATTCCGTATGTCATTATCCCATTTTCTTCCAAACATACATCATTATATACAAAAATATAATAACATATATTCTAAAATCCCAGGTTCTATAACCACAAAACCTCTTTCATTACAAATAATGATAATTACATTATTCTTTACATCTTACACGAGTGACTTTCATCCGCCACAAAGGATTCATAACTGTTCATTAAACTAGTCTATAGTTTAATTCTATCATTCTATATTACAAGTCTTCACGTGCTCTTCACGCACATTCATATAATGAATGTCACTTCGTCTGAATACCGCTCAGTTGATCTTTACGGGATCCTTAAGTTCTTTCTAACTTCGTTCGCTGAAAATGTTTTTATTTAAAGCAAGTGTGAGCATTCAATTGCCCAACAAGTCATAACAGTTGAACAAACAACTTCAAGAGTGTAAACATTCTTCAGAACTTCAATAACCGAACAAAGGTTATGAAGCAGCTTAAATAATAAGAATAGTCTTGATTCCTATCATTTTAAAACATTAGTCACATGCACTTTGAAATACTTTCATTCTCTACTTTCTTTCATGCACAATCGGTCTGGCTAGAATCAATAGCACAGACTTAACAATAACGGTTCATGTATAAACCAAACATACTTGTATTGAACAGTTCGATCACAAAACAGTTCATCTCATTTAAACACCGAAGTGCTCACATTGTGGCTCAAGGCCTCATACATACTACCATCTCGTACAAATATCGCACATTCACACATAGACAGAACCTCTCAAGTTCAACATCTGAGAAGTTTTAGAAACTAGCATTCATTTAAAATATGAATGAAGTTAGGAAACTTGCCTTACGCATAGCTACAGC
The DNA here is from genome assembly GCA_016801055.1 of Panax notoginseng. Taxonomy (NCBI): domain Eukaryota; kingdom Viridiplantae; phylum Streptophyta; class Magnoliopsida; order Apiales; family Araliaceae; genus Panax; species Panax notoginseng. The sequence goes on from CM029016.1 coordinate 69,752,428, forward strand.
TTACAGTTTACGCTGAAATGCTTATTCCAAAACCCTATATAACAAATAAGTAAATAACAAGTACACCAATTAGTCATATACTTGACTTACGCATTGGTTTACTTAACTTTACTTCTTAAGGTTCGCGTTCTTGTAATTTAAGCTTACGCGACTAACTTTCATTACCAGATTACGGCTTCATGACATACTGAGATGTCTTACTCAACACGTTCATCATCTTTGATGATTCACATTCTTATCATCTTCTTATACTTCTCTAGGACTCAGTACACATCGCTTTTCTGCTAGTAGTCCATATGGTACTCTGAGTGGTTTCCCACAAACAACCAACAAACAAGTTCCCGTCTCATCTACACTGCCCACACAGTGAGTTAGATTGGTTGCTAGTTTTGTATATACCTTCGCTCTCTGAAGGAATTGTTTAGCCCAGCTCCCATATGTCAACCATCAAAGGTTACGATTGTACTACAACCTAACTTACCTTAACTTATCCGAACCATTAAACTATAGTGTTCGTTAAGTCAACTTCTTATTCCTTATGGCTTTCTGGCAACTAAATGTCATACCTCAGGAATCATTCTTTATCGTCTAAGTCATACAATCTTTTGTATACTCCAAACGATCATTCATTGTCAATACTATGAGACCATAGCGTTAAACATTTCATATGAACTTATTCATATATTACAACGTCAGGTTCCCTCAACTCGGAACATTGTCCAAGTTATACTTATTAACTCGGCTTCTTAACGTTATACGTTATTATCTCCAATTTAGTTTCTTCACCATTCACGGTTAATCAACATTCTTCATTACATTACGGTTAAACCATACACAGGGTGTAGGTTCTGCCCGTTTAACACTCGCTTACACTCAACCCTTACGTTGGTTAAAGTGTTTAGCGCTTACTTTTCATTCTATCATTCTCACCCGACTTATATTCGGCTTTCAGCAATCTTAATACCGTTCGTTACGGCTCTCTTGATACCATTCGTATCTTACTTACTATCTTCGTCAACGTTTAAGTCATACAAGTAGGGTATACTTAGCACGTTCGTCAAACGCGAATACGATTCACGAGGATCGTTTACGTATTCAACGTTCACGTTGCTCGTCTCTTAATCTCTCATTCAACCTTTACTCAAGGTTTCAATTACTTTCATCATTATCCATCCCATGAACCCCATGTTCATTATTCTTTCTTAATGTCGAAGCCATACCGTTCGTTGTATGCTAAGACCGATCGTTCATCGCAACAACGTTGCGTTCACAACGTCTATACACTTTACATTCATCTCTCAATGCCATGTCATAACATCAAAATGTTATACATCAACATCGTCAACCAACGTCTAAGGAATCACAACCATAGCAATCCCTCACGTTCGTTTATCACGACTACGGTCCCCGGACATCGGTTCCGTAACCCGTATTTACATTCTTTATCTTTTATTCTCGATTAATCTTTTCGTTCAACCTTTGCTAAAGGTTTAAAACACTTGACTAAGTGTTACATTACGTGAACTATAGGTTCATACTTCTTTCTTGCACATCCCCCGAGAAATTGAGCAGTTAAAATCTCATTTCTGGGTATTGCACTGCACTGGCGCTGTGGCGCCGTGCCTTGCCTTTCTTCTCGCGTTGCGGCGCCACTCCCCAGAAGTGTATGCCGAGCTCGCGCTGCGGCACCCCCTATCGCACTGCGGCGCCACTTCTCGCGCTGCGGCGCCCCTTCCCGCGCTGCAGCGCCAAGACAAAAACCTAAAATTTTTTTTCTAAGTGTTAAGTCAAGTTTGAGATGCTTACTTTACGATCTCATAACTTCTTCGTTATAACTCGGAACGAGGTCATTCCAAAGTCATTCTCTTCCTTATCTTACGTACTTTAATATGCCTCGGACAGAACTTCATTCTGAATCCGTTAACATGCCATTCAATTGGCTTAATCTTAACCCTTCGTTCATTTTACGCTTTTAACGTTCTTCGTTCGTTCGTCCGTAATTCGGTCATCCGAACTCAGAATTCGTTCGTTCTTGAGTTCACAACTCACGTTTTATACGTTCCCTTAAATCCTTATGAAACCCTACACGTTCGGGTTCATTTACTAACTTTCTAATTCTCGTTCGTCTTTTACAAAATTTCGCCATAACTTCGTTATAGCTCAATTTTAATCTGTTCTTCATGAACGTTTCTAACGTTCCTAACCAAGCAATAAGCAACTAACTTATACGCGATAGTTTTAAACTTGTTCATCAACAACAATTACACTATGATGGTTTTAAATTTGTCCATCGACAACGTTCTACGCGTTCTTCGCGTGTTCTTCGCGTTCTTCGTTCGTTCTTCATTTTTAATCGATATTTTGGATTACGATTTCACTTTTTCTTGGAATTTGATGTTATAGAACACCATTCCTTACTTAATTCACCTACTCATTCATAATATTCATTCGGATCACTCAAAATCCTCACGAATCTTATACTTGCTTAAGAAATTTATAAACTAAATTTCTTATTTCTCATTTCTTATTTTCTTACGATTTCAACCATATGAACTCATTTTTAACTTCATCTACTTCTTATCCTCATTAAGTTATGTTTTTAAACATAAAAACTTAAAGAAAATAAATAGAAGAACTAGGGTTCGGATTACCGTTCTTCTTTAATCCTCTTCCGTTAGACAAAGCCGGCGATTTGCTAGCTTTTCTATTTCACGATCACTTTTGATCCGAGCGTTCATGATCATGGTCTTCCTTCTCCTCTCCCAACCTAGCTCTATCTCTCTCTCTCAAGTTCTAGAATTTTCAAAATCCTAGAAAATGAAAGTTAAGCTTTCTATTTATAGAAAACCAAAGCAAGGGAAAAATAGTCATTTCGCCCCCACCTCCTTACTATTCACACCTCCTTAACAACTTAGCCACCAAGTTAACTTGGCCACCACCCTTACTTGGTGGCCAAGTGGCTGCCCCTTATGCCCATGGGTCATCCCCATGGGTTGCTCCATGGGTTTTACCCATCCGTTTACCCATCGGTTCGATCCGCGGATTCTTTTCTTGGTTTGGGCCTTAACCCTAATTCTTATTGGGCCTAACTTGGGCTTAACTTCATAAATCATTGGGCTTGACATAATCCAAGTCCAATTGGATTCTACAAAAGTCTATGAACACAAAGTCCATTAAGACTAATCGTATTCTACGCATTCCATTCTCGTATGCTCGTATTCTCTTCGTATATTGTTCGTACGATATTCGTATTATACGTCGTACTAATCTTCGTAATATACTCGTATAATAACTCGTATCATACTCGTATTTCTCACGCATAATAACCCTAGTTATTATACATACTCATAACATTCTCGGAACTCACTTTCCCTAACCCTTAGGTTTTGAGTCCGCATGCGAAAACTTCGTTTTTGCCATAACTGAAATATTATTGAATATTTCATCACGTCTTAAGATTTCACGCAATCCATAACTTCTCAGAATTTCAAAAATAATCTCCGAGCAAAAATAGGTGAATAATGCCTATTTCGTCTTTTTCCCCGAAAAATATTTTGTTCCCGGAAAAATTTCATTTTCGTCTTGAAAATTCTTACTCGTTCAATCAAGCTCGTAGCCAGAATACTCCCGACTTATAATCATTCTAGGTTATAGAACGATTAATAAACACTTAGCACAGAATAGTATTAATAAAAATTCATTTTATTAATAACTAATTCTTTAACTTAAATTCTTGACAATCCGATTTTCCGGGTTATCACAAGCTCCATGTCCGTAGCTTGAGCAGCTTTAACATTATCGATTAAAGTCGGTTCTACTCGTATATTTGATATCATCATGTGGGTACTTGGAGCCTTCATCACTATCTCCATCCTTTGCAAGTCATACAAAATGGGCCTTTGTGTTAACAACATTGCACTCGTACCCGTATATGATCTTCTACTCAATGCGTCAGCTACTACGTTTGTTTTTCCAGGATGATATTGGATGGTATGATCGTAATCTTTCAACAGCTCGAGCCAACGTCGCTGCCGCATGTTGAGTTCCTTTTGGGTGAAGAAATATTTGAGGCTTTTATGATCTGTATAGATCTCCACTTTCTCCCCATACAGGTAGTGTCTCCAAATCTTCAACGCAAAAACGACTGCTGCCAACTCCAAATCATGAGTAGGATAATTCCTCTCATATTCTTTGAGTTATCGTGAGGCATAGGCTATGACTTTCCCATGTTGCATGAGAACACATCCTAACCCTTTGCCTGAAGCATCGCTGTAGATAACAAATCCATCCGAACCAGATGGTATTGTCAGAACAGGTGTCGAAATGAGTCTCCTCTTGAGTTCTTGGAAACTCTTCTCGCATTCCTCACTCCATACGAATTTTGTATCTTTTTGAGTTAGCTGAGTTAATGGAGTAGCGATTCGAGAAAATCCTTTTACGAATCTCCGATAATAACCAGAAATCTACGTATTTCGATTACTGACTTAGGTTGCACTCAACTGTTACTCATATCCCAATCTTGGATATCACGTCACAATGACACCTATCAGTTTACTACCGCACGAATATGGCGTCCCCTACGGAGAGTCTGGCTTCAGTGCATTCCACAAAGGAAGTCACCAGATAAAGGCTCGGGTACAAACTTCTACAGTTAGGTTTTTAACTCCTGAAGTTCAATAGGAGCCATTTGATATTTAGAAGTGAGTTTTGTACCAGATTGAAAGATGATACAAAATTCAATATCACGCGTAGGCCAAGAATTTCTTCAGGAAATACGTCAGGGATTTACTAACAATAGAAATATCATTCAAATCTGACGTATTTTTGTTCAAGTCCATAACATAGGCTAAGAAAACTTGACATTTGTTTTTCAATAAACAATTGGCTTTATGACTTGATATGAAAGTGTTTGAATTCAAATGGTTTTGTTGCTTGAATTCGAATAACAGGTTGCTTAGGAATATGAAAACTAATAACCCTACGAAAGCAATCAATTTGGCATGATGAGTAGTTAACCAATCGATCCCTAAAATCACATCAAAAGTAAGTATCTTTAAAGAGATAAGGTCAACAGGTAATGTGATGGTGCCAACTTGGATCAAACAAGATTTATAAACAGTGGATGTAACGAAAGTTTCTCCTAACGGAGTTTGAACAGATAAGTCAAAATCTAATTTCTCCGGAGTTAAGTTTAAACGTTGAGCACAAGCAGGAGAGATAAAAGAATGGGTAGAACCGGTATCTAGTAAAGTATAAACTTCGCAAGAATTCAAGATTAGCTTACCCGTGATCACCTCGTTTGGTTTTTTCGCGTTTTGGCCAGTCACGACAAATGCTCTTCCAGGAACCGCTGATTTCGACTTATCCGGGACAGCCCTTGGAGTCACCATCCCCGTTGAACTTGGTTTTGCTACAGAACAATCCCGAGCTATGTGGCCTTCCTTTCCACAGTTGTAACATACCTTGGATCGTTCTCCTCCCCTAGAATTTGTTGTTGGTGCTGGTGTTGCTGCTGATGTCTTCCCGTCATTGTTGAATCTCCTCTTTCTGAAATTTCCACTTGACTCACCTCTCTTATTATCATGGCCACGATGACCACCCGAGTGGTTACCGCCTTTGTTCGTATTTTTCCTTCCTCGTTGGTTATCATCGCTCTGATGACTGCTGTCACCGGTATGACCCTGGTTGTGGTCCCTCGGTTGAAAATACTCACTATCTCACTCTAATAATTGAGCCCTATTGACAACATCTGAATACAGAGAAAATTTATGAGAGATAAGGTATTGACGAATCTCGGGTTTTAGACCTCTCAGAAACATCCTTGTCATTCGTTCCTCGTTCTCTACCAAATGAGGTGCAAACCTGGATAACTCAGCGAACTTCGCCTTGTACTGGAACACCGTCATTTTGTTTTGTTCCAGTCTAATAAACTCCACCTCCTTCATATGACGAATACTTTCAGAAAAGTACTTGTCATTAAACAGTTTTTGAAATGTTTCCCAGGACATGTTGAGTGCGTCAGGCTGGGTACGCTTCACAGACTCCCACCAGTAGTCTGCCTCACTGCGAAACATAAAAGTGGCGAATGGAACCTTCTGTTCCTCCGTGCATCCCAAGACATCGAATATCTTGGTAATTTGCTTGACCCACGTTTCTGCCACGATCGGATCCGGCTTTCCCTTAAATTCTGGTGGTCCCAATTCTTTGAACTGCTTGGCTGTGACAAACCGCGCGTTGTTATCATTTCCACCTGTATTCTGCACACGAGTCTCCCTCGTCTGATTTTGCATGAACTGCAAAAAGCTCCTAAACATTCCATCATTCAGCGTTTGTTCGGTAGTGTTGTTTACAGGAGGAATATTGCCTTCCCGTTGCACGTTCTCCTAGTTGGTAACGAAAGGTTGTTCCACAGTCTCATACACTCCATTGTTAACGTTCTCAGCAGCCATTCTTAAATACTACCATAAAATAAGGGTTAATTAAACAAATTAACATATCACATAATATCCCTATATTATGATTGACCAATAAATAAGCTTAGGTAGGACACACTAGCGAATGATTTACTCATCTCTCCCCTCCTAGTTCTATTCCCCTATCTCCGCCAGAGACCATATCCCTAAGCTCTGATACCAACTGTGACGCCCCCAAAATAGGTATACAACACCCATTCTAAGTCGCCAAATACATGGTACAGAAAGCAAACTACAACTTCAATAATACAATTGTCGTGCAAAATACGACAACACATATTGTGAGTTTAAATACAAATATTGTCTTCTGGACAATATCCACACTCAAATAAATCCTCATTACAATTATTCAAACACTATTTTACAGAAATAGTGAGGACTGCTAAAACATCTTTCTAGAACCATCACTCTATACACTGACTAGATCCTGCTATGTTCTCACCTCCTGACAAGAAAAATGGAACAAAAAGAAAAAGGGTGAGCTCAACTAGCCCAGTAAAGAATATTATGACTAAGATAATATACAACAAATTATCATTAGTATTCAACAGGGAAAAATCTGATAGAATATAATCGACAACAAGTTTTAGATCAACAACTGCAGCGAAAACAACAAACCATTAGAAGAGTCAAGTAGAGAAAGAATTCTACTATCTTCTAAGATTTAAAAGTCCATCATCAATATTTTATCCCTGTAACATCAATTAATAATCATCTTTATCCAAATATTTATCTTTGCACTACAGGCCAAAGATATTCATTTGTATCACCTGTCAGTCATGTTCATCTCAACACCTGTTCATCTTTGCACTACAGGCCAAAGATATTCATCAAGTAAGCATACATCTTTGCACTGCAGACCAAAGATATTCAGTAATATCATCATTTAGGACTGAGGATGATGAAAAATATCTTAAAGAAAACGAATCCAGTGAGACAGAAGGAGAAATAGTAGGGATTCGTATAACAGTTTATCCAATATCAATAATACTTCATAATAATCAATTGTGAAGCAGAATTTAAAAATAAAGATCAAAACATGGATACAATCAAAGATAGTAACCATAATAGACATCTTGGACAAAAAGGAAAAAATTTATTTTTCGGTAAATAGTGCCGTATTCGTGAATAGTGCCGTATACGTGAATAGTAACCCCAGCACAAAAAGTTCTAAATTTGATAAAAACTTATGTTGATATTTCAGCATAATGATATTGAAGAAAATAATATCATTTAAGAAGAAAATAATATCCCTTACCTCAAAATATCAGCACTTCTGGTCGGAATACCGGTATAAGGCTGAAAGAAACTTGCTCTGATGAATAGAAACTTTCAAAGTATCTAAATACTCACAAAATATACTCAATAATCTAGAGAGAGAAAGAGAGAAAACTTATTTCTGGTGTGATTTTCAATTCTAACTTAGCCCTCTATTTATAGGAAAATGTTAGCACGCCGAAGCAGACTTAACCTGCAACCTGATGGCTTTACCTACTACTATTCCCATCCACCACATTTGAATAAAAATCTCAGCACATTTCTTCACCAACCAAGAGTGGGGCCCACCAATTCTAGAAATTTCTATCAAAATGATAAACTCCGAAAATTCAACAATTTCTGAACAGTCATCTCATAAAATTCATAATAAATCATACGTTCATTTTTAACGGTTCAAAATTTGTGGACATATACTCAACTTATATATGTATAACATATCCAAAAATTATCACGATCCAACGGTCGGATTAAAAATTATAACCCCTGCAAAATATCTCAAAAATCCTAATTTTTAATACCTCCATTCTGACAAAAATACTGATAAAAACCTCAACATTAACTCCTTCATTTTTAACCACAAAAATATATCCCTCATTTATATCCACATAAAATAAATATTTCCTTATCATATGAATCAATAATTAATTATTCACAAATAATATTACAGAATCACATTTATGACAACCAGGCCGTTCCCAGGAAAGAGGGGGCTTTCCAATAAGGATTTCTCCTTACTGGCGCGTAATTAGATGACCAAACCTCTCCTTAGACAGAACTTTCTAGACATTGCCAATAATGTTATCTAATAATATTATTCAAATAATATGAATTATTGATCTGATAATGGAAAATACTATGCAGCAACAATTATTGAAACAACAATAATATAAAATATCAATGCAACAATTATTGAATCAATAAAATAAAATATTGAACAATAACTACTGTAACAATTATTGAATAGTGCCTTCTTACGTAAGAATCAATAATTGGTGCAATACCGTGTGCTACTGTATTTTAACCACCGAGTATTCTAACAGTATTAACGGTAACAACTACGCCGTTATTTATAAATAACTTATACTTATCGTTTTTTTCATCCAATCGCTTTCCGTTATGGGGCCCACACAAGGTTGCGCCGTCGTACGAATATTCCCCGACAGCAAGAATATTCCACGACCAAACGAATATTCCCCGATAAAATGAATATTTTATAACCACTTGCTTATTTTGCAAAATTTGCACATTTCACCCATAACCAAAGTATTATATCAAACTAACCCCTTATTATTCACAATAATATTTAGAGAAAATTTAAATTTATTCATTAATAAGTTGGGGTCTTATAGATTTCATGGTTTAGGGTAGGCTAAGAAGTCTTCAAGAATACGTCAGGAAATTTATTAACAATAGAAATATCATTCAAAACTATGACCCTCATCCAAGACTTGGATAACACGTCACATTGATACCTATCAACTTCCCATCGTCATTCACAACGTCTCCTACGGAAAGTCTGGCTTCGGTGTATTCCACATAAGGAAGTTATCAGCGAAAGGCTCGGGGTTCTTTACTTATGGCTTGATATGACAATGATTGACTTTAGTGGTTTGGTTACTTGAATTCGCATAATAGGTTGGTTAGAAATATGAAAGCTAATAACCTTACGAAAAATATGATGAGTAGTTAACCAATCGTTTCCAAAAATCACATTAATGCAAGTATTTTCAAAGAGATAAGATCGACAGGTAAAGTGAAAGTGTTGATTTGAATCAAACAAGATTTATAAATAGTGGAGGTAACGAAGGTTTCTCCCAACGGAATTTCAACAGATAAATCAAAGTCTAACTTCTCCGGAGTTAAGTTGAAACATTGAACACAACTAGGTGAAATAAAAGAGTGAGTAGAACCGGTATCTAACACGATATAGACTTCGCAAGAGTTTATGACTAACATACCCGTGATAATTTTATTCAAGTTCCTCGTCACGAAAAAAAACGCTCTCTCTTAAACATCCGACTTTGGCTTGTCTGGGACATCCTTTGGCATCACTATCCCAGCTGGACTTGACTTCACCATACGACAAAATCGAGCTAGATGACCTTCTCTTCTGTAATTAAAACACGCTTTGGATTGCTGCGTACAGTTTGGAGGGATGTGTCCCTCCTGTTCGCATTTGAAACATACGACCGGTGGTAGTTCTTCTTCCTTTGAAACGGGTGCTGGTACCGACGTTTTCACATCATTGTTGAACCTTCCCTTCTTGAAATGTCCATTCTTATTGTTTTGACCATGATTACCACCGAAGTGGTTACCATTTCTGGCATGTTGATTCCCTCAATGCTTATTGTCACCGCTTTGATGACTGTTATCACCTGTATTATCATTTTGCCGGATGCTCTCTTTTGGTTGCGTTGACTCGTTATCGTGCTCTACTAACTGAGCCCTATTTACAACATCTGAATACAAACACAGTTTATGAGAAATAAGATATTGACATATCTCCGGCTTCAAACCTCTTAAAAACATCCGCATCATTCTTTCTTCATTATCAACCAAATAGGACGCAAATCGGGACAACTCGGCAAACTTGGCTTCGTACTGCGACACGGTCATGTTGTTTTGCTCCAACTTGATAAATTTCACCTCCTTCAAGTGACGAATGCTTTCGGGAAAGTACTTGTCGTTGAACAGCTCCTGGAATTTCTCCCAAGACATCTTGAGTGCGTCAGGCTGAGTACGTTTTATAGATTCTCACTAGTAATCTGCCTCTTCACGCAACATAAAGGTGGCAAAGGGAACCTTCTGCTCCTCTGAGCATCCCAAGACATCAAATATCTTGGTGATCTGCTTTAACCACGTCTCCGCCTTAAGTGGTTCTGGCTTTCTCAAAAACTCCGGTGGTCCCAGCTCCTTGAATTGCTTAGCGGTAACCAACCGTGGGTTGCCATTATTTTTACCTGCATTATGAACAGGAGCCGCCTTCGCCTGATGTTATATGAATTCTAAAAAACTCCTAAACGTACCGTCGTTCGTCAATTGATCAGTGTTGTTGTTTATATGAGGATTATTGTCTTCCTGTTGCACATTGTCCTAATTATTGATCTGTGGAGACTCAATGATCTCCTGTGCTCCATTGTTTATCTCAACATTTTCAGATGCCATTTTTAAATACTGCAACAAAACAAGGGTTAATTAACATATCACATATTATCCCTATACTTTGACCGACCAATTAAAACCAAATAAACTTAGGTAGGTCATACTAGCGAAAGAATTCCCCCGTCTCTCCCCTCCTAGTTCTTGCCTCACATCTCAGCCAGAGATTATATCCCTAAGCTTTGATACCAACTGTGACGCCCCTAAAATAGGTATACATCACCTATTCTGAGTCGTCAACTACATGATATAACATACAAATACAACTTAATTATACCACTGTCGTGTACAATACGACAAAACATAAACTGTGAGTTTGAATACAAATAGTCTTCTAGAGAGTATTCATACTCAAAAGGAGTCCTCATTACAATTATTATCACACTATTTCACAGAATAGTGAGGACTACTAATGATATCCTCTGGACCATCACTCCGTTCCCCAACTCGTCCCAGCTATATTCTCATTTCCTGAAGAGAACAGTGAAAGAATGGGTGAGCTCAACTAGCCCAGTAAGAAATATTATGACTAAGATAATGCAGAATAAATTATCATTAGTCTCCAAAATGTTAAACTGATAAAATATAATAGACATCAAGTTTAACTGCAGCGGAACAAGCAATCCATTAAAAGAGTCAAGTAGAAAATAAAATCTACTATCTTTTATTATTTAAAAGGTTTTTCATCACTATTAATTAATCCAGGAACCAATAACGTCCAAATTGTCAATATGATACTGCTTTATGCAGTAAAATTCAAGAATGATCAGAAGAATATTTCCATGAAAAGATACTTGATGAAACACAAATATCAAGGATATTCTACTAATTTCATGGAGTATAGAAGTCAAAACTTTAACCAACTGAGTATAATAAAGAATGAAATAACAAAAGAAATCATTGCATAGACAGGTTATTCCAACAGAATAATAATAACGAAATCAGGTCAGGCAAAATTTGCACCGACATGATGTTCCAACAGAATAATAAAGACGAAACTAGGTCTGGTGTAAAACACACAGACAAGATGTTCCGACAGAATAATAATAAAGACGGAACCAGGTCCGGTGTTAAACAGACAGACAGGATGTTCCAACAGAATAATAATAAAGACGAAACCAGGTCCGGTGTAAAACACACAGACAGGATGTTCTAACAAAATAATAATAAAGACGGAACCAGGTCCAGGGTAAAACACACAGACATGATGTTCCAACAGAATAAAAGAAGAATATCACCAAGTATAGGGTAGACCGCGTATATAGGTTATTCCAACAGAATAATAAGAAATTGAATAACAACAATTCTCTTCATGAATAAGAAAGAATAACACCCCTTACCGTAAAAGAAAGTAAATATATGAAAACAAAGTTAGCAGACTTCTCTTCTTATTTCTCTCTATAACTTTCTCTCTCTAGAGTTCAATAAATTCGTAAAAAAATAATGAAGGAATGAGCTTCTATTTATAGAAAAATAGAATGCATAGTAACTAACTCTTAAACGGTCCAGATCAATTTACTTTAATCTGACGGTCCATATTTAAAGTAAAATCTTTTAAATAATATATATATATATATATATATATATATATATATATATATATATATTTAATTAATACAACTAGTACTCCTTTTTGCCAAAATCAATTCCCTTCCCCCTAGGCCACACACACACACACACACATACACACATATACATATATATATATATATAAATATATATATATATATATATATAATACCAATAATAATACTCCTCCCGTGCCCATTAAATTCCCCCCCCCCAATTATCAACCCAAGTGACAATTTGTCTTCCACCCAAGACTTTGTCATACACATAGGTCCCACTTGTGGGCCCCCACCTTTTATTATAAAAATAACTTTCTACCGGTTATTTTAAAAAATGGGTAAATGGGGGTCCATAAAATAAGCAAAATTGAGTGACTTCTCACGTAAGCCTTAATAATTAATACCATGTGCCACTATGCAACCACGCGTATTACTGTACTTTTAACACTGTGTGTTTCAACAGTTTTAACTGTAACACCTCCGCCGTTATTTTCATAAAGTATTTTTGTCGTTTTTTAATCTAACAATAATTCTGTTGTGGGGTCCACCAATGATTGTGCCGTCGTACGAATATTCTCTGACAAAAAGAATATTCCCCGACCAAACGAATATTTTATAACAACTTGCTTACTTTGTAAAATTTATAAATATTACCCACAACTATAACATTATATCAAATTTACTCCATAATATTCAAAAATAATATTTATAGAAAATTCATCTTTATTTATAAAAGTTGGGATTTTACATCAGCCATCACATGAGTCCTCAATTGAAATCCCACCTAACTATATCTTAATCATAACTTGCTCTTTACTCGAAACGAATTTTCTGTATCTTATCATTTATAACTCCTCATGAGTTTACCTCGTACTATATCATAGTACATTCTTGTATAGTATCAAGCTATAACTATTCATTCATTACACATCATATATCATTTTACAACTTAACTAGATCACGTCGTGATCTTATTCTACAGTCATCTTCTTTATGATTCATTTCTTATATTATGATCGTTTTGATTTTTATGATCCTTATTATTTCATCTTTAATTAAGTATCTTATGATTATTCAACTCAATTTTAACTCTTCAGGTTCTTCTTTGAATCCAAACATATTATCTTAACTTATTTCACAAGCATTATCCAAAATATATCATTAATTAAACTCTATTTGAGTTCATTATTATTTTTTAATCACCTTCATCCTGTAGACATCGTCTAATTAATAACACTTAACATTTTACTTTTGGAGTTAGGTAACTCCATATTCATCTTTTAAATACCTCAAGATTCTTCTCTGAATCATCTAATATATATTTTAATCTCTTCTCTATACATTTGTTAAATTTATTTCTTATTGATCAAACTCTATCTGAGTTTATTCTTTTATTATTTTCACCTTCCTTCTCTAAGGTTATAGCCTAAGGTACTCCTACCTAAGTTTTATAACCTACAACTTTGATACCAACTGTAACGACCCCAAAATTTAAGTAATTTAATTCTCGACTTCGGTCGTTAACAATACATTCAAACTCTAATTTTACATCATTAAACGATAATACCACCATTGAAATTTGCGAAATAATTAAAATTTTCTATTACAAACTATTCTTGTTCCCAAAACTTTCAACCTTTACATCTAAATATCTCATAATCATTTTAATACTACAAGAGTTTACATCGCAAAAGATATTACAATTCAACATTAATACATTATTCGGAACCATAAACATGGTTCAAATAATAATAACTCAGCCAAAGTGTATAAATCTTCAAGTATCACATCTGATTCATGTCTTTCAAATAGTACATAACTTTACCTTGAATCTTTAACCTATAAAAGTGGTTATTTGCAAGGTTGAGCTCGACAGCCCAGCAAAATCTTACAGCTTTCATACATCATATAGCACATAATAACATGTTCAACATACATCTCATAAAAATTGGACTAACATAACATATATGCTACAATTCATATAACAAGTATAAATATTCCTTACTCAATCAACATTCATTACTCAATCAATGTAGTCATAAATTGACTTTAACGTTTCATACTTTCAATATATATATATATATATATATATATATATATATATATATATATATATAACACATCATTCTCTTTGTAACAAAGATTAAAACAGTTCATCATCAAGTTCATATAGCAAATAAGAACTGAAAGACTTGCCTCAATCGTTGTTTATCAATAATATTTAACAGCTTACAGTTATATGCACTTCACTTGTCCTACACAATTATATAATTATGCACATCAACTATTAGTCATATAGCAATGCATAGTAGTTGTAATGTAAACTTTACTCTATATCTCATAACCCTTCTTATTACCAATACACAATGTTCAATTTGATTGTGCTAACTTTCGACTTACATCTCACTATATTTCATACTCAAAATTCATTCAAGTATTTAAGTCCTGCTAGGAATCATTATTGGTTTTATATCATCTCCTTTTCATATCTTATAATATTCATTTTATTTGACTTAAAACACTTTTTACGTTCATTAACACTTCTCACAGCATTTCGACGTTTATTCGTCAATGCCCGATTTGTATCTCTTGTGTATGCTTAGTATGCTTATACAACTTATCTAATATATCAGTTTTCAATGTTAAACATCATTATATTTACTAACATTCATGTTTTATAACTTAGAACAACATCTTTTATCGTCAGAAGCACTACACTTGCATACGTGTGTGCCCGACGTCCTCCTATTGCCTCTAAAAACACAATAGTCTCAAAGATGGCCATTTTGACCACTTCTAACGACCTTAAATTGAAAAACTTAAAAAATAAAAGTTGTACGTTTATTCGTCCTCGTTCTAGATCATCTTGAATTGCCTCAATCGGAGTCCGTATGAAAATGTTATGGCAGTTTTACCAAAATAGGTCAAAATAGTCACACATGACACACTATGTTCGCGGCCGCACCCATTTCCTTTGTGATAACCCAGGATTTTGAATAATCCAAAATTTGCGAATAAATTTTTTTTTAATTAATATTAATATTAATTATCATTTATGTGACAAGTATCGATGATACGTGTTTCGAGAAGGTCAATTTGTGTATTGACTAATAAAAATAGAGTAGAGTTGTGCTTAACGGGGAATAGAAACCCTAAGCCTAAGTCCGGATAGGGATTCGATATAAAATATAATTAAAATAAGAGATTATAATTGTACTGTGTGGCAGTATTGATCAATGATTGATCGGGTAAGGTTTAATATTTATAAACCCTGAGAAGAGATTAGAAAACCTAATCTCAGGATGAGAAACCCTAATGTACCGTTAGAAATCCTAATCGAAAGTCGGGAAACCCTAATTTCATATTCGGGAATCCTAAACCCTAAATTAGGAAACCCTAATCCTAATTGATAAGCCTAATGTGTGTATTAAACTTAAATATGATTAGAAAACCCTAATTATATTTTAGTTATCTTAATTTCTATTCTACAAACCCTAATTGTAATTTAGAAAATTTATTTTTCTAATTAAAACCCTAATTCGTGGGTTATAAACCCTAATGACCATTTTGACCTTAATTGCTAAATTAAGTAATTTTAATTAGGAATATTAAACATAATTAGCAAGATTGAATTTTATGATTAGAAAATATTAATATAATTATTGAATCCTAATTATAATTTTGGAATATTAATTTTCTATTTTGAAAACCGAAATTCGAAAATCTTGGAAATTAAAGTGAAAAACTAAAGGGTTTAAACCCTAAACCCTAAGGGTTTAAACCCTAAACCCAAACTCAAATCCTAAACTCTAAGGGTTTGGATATTTGACCATATTGCCATTAAAATTATTTTACAAATGTCAAAAATGCCCTTTATGGATTTTTTATTAGATTGCTTGTAAATCTTGCCAATATAGGAGTTGGTGACCAACTTAATTGACCATTATGACTTATATGATCAGCCAAACCAGATCCAATTCACCACCTAGCATGTTGGATTCATTGCATCAATTATTTAAGAGAGAGAAAGTCACTAATATTATTCATTTTGCTACCAAGCTCTCACCAACTCTCTCTCTCACTTAAAGCTACGAAATCCTTAAGTATTTCAGTCCCAAATACTTCCCTTAGATTACCCCATATCAGTTAGGAAGATCAAGATCAAGATTATTCAAGAAAAGGTATAAACCCAAAACTCAACCTAGATCTTGTATGCTAGGAGAACTTTTGTGTTTATGTGTTTAGATTCATGTTAGAAGTTAATTTTAGTTGATCTATGATGATCCATGATGGATCCATAGCATCAAATGGCTTTAAAATAGTGTTTTTCAAAAACTGCTCAAGAACAGAATTCGTGGTCAGACAAGCAATGTCAGTCGCCACAGATCCTTGCTCGTTTAAGATATTTATTCTTTTAACGGTTGTATTGGTAGCCTGTTATGTTGTCTTCAATCTGGAAGTCAAATCACTATGATCGAATGGCTAGATTTCTTGTTATTAACGGTCAAAACCCATTGACCAACGTTGACCGGTCAAGAATCTGGGCAACCCAGAATCGCTTGAACACCGTCCGACAACATTTTACGAAGCCCAGATCTGTCAGTGTGTAAGTGTTTTAATTATTGTTTTTGTACCAAACTTGTATCCTGTTATATGTTCTTTGATTCCATGTCTTTGTATCGTATAGATAAACCACAAGTCGATCATAGAAGGTGGTCAAAGTTGACCACTCACTCTGTTCTTACGTTTCTGGAAAAACCCAGAAACAGTTTAAGTAATTTTTCTGACCGTGGTTGACCAAGTTGAATCTGGTGAGTTTTTTTGTTTATAGAGTGATTTGTTGTTATGTAATTGTTCCTTGGTATGAGTACTAGAGGTATTAAGCAAGAACCCACTTGTTTGATTATCATAACACCAAAATAATTGAGCCACAATGAGGCACCACGAACTGCCTAGGTTTTTGGAAAACCCAGGTAACGCCTGACAGTAACTTTGAAGGGGCAGATCTTGCTAGCTTGTTAAGTTATGACTCTGTTAATTGTTGATTATGGTAGTACTACATGCATCCTACACGATGGAAGACTAAGGTAGTCCAGAACATGTCTGATCTGACAATCATAGCCGGTCAAACGTGACCCCTTGAACACGAGGTTGTCAGTGTTCTTGAGCTCAAGAACACCAACAGCGACGTTTTGTGTCGCTAAAGGCCTATACCAACGGTTTTGATTTATTTTATTTTCAGAATTTTCGGTAATTAATTAAAAATAGAAAATAAATTATAAAAATTACCAAAAATAGTTTTAAAAATCATTTTAAATTCCAAAAAATAATTTTTGATTATTTGGGACATTTTTCATTAATATTTATAATTATTTGGATATTAATGATATTTAATTTATTTAATTAGTGTGTTAAATAAATTAGAGGAAAATAATTTAATATTATGAAAAATCATTTTAAGTAAGAATAAAGTATTTAAAAATATGTTGAGTTATAAAATATAACTTTTGATGATTTTAGAGAATTTTCATTAATAATTTAATATTAACGATATTAGATTTATTTAATTATTAAATTAAATAAATAAGATAAAAATGATTTTATTAATTTAAAAATTATTTTAAATAAGAATAAAGTGTTATAAAATATTTTAAATTATAAAATATAATTTTCAATATTTTTGGAGAATTCTCATTAATAAATTAATATTAATGATATTAGATTTATTTAATTATGATATTAAATAAATGAATTAAAAATGATTTTATTGATTTAAAAATCATTTAAAAATGACAAAAATGTTTTAAAAGTATTTTAAGTTATAATTAATGACTTTTAATATTTTGATAATAATTTTATTAATATTTAAATATTAATGGTGATGATTTAAAAATGATTTTTATTATTTTAAAAATCATTTAAGTAGAATATTAATGATTTAAAAATATTTGAAGTTATTAATAATAACTTTACTATTTTGACAAGTATGTTATTAATATTTTTATATTATTAAATATTAATAATGATAAGATTATTTGATAAATAAATAATTTAGAAATGATTTAAGTGTTTGAAAAATTATTATAAATTATAATAATTGTTTTTAAATTATTAAAAGCTTCCGAGAAATATTATAAACGATATTTGACTTATCTAAAATAATATTAAAGCTTAGAGACTAAGATTGTTAGACAATCAATGTGTTAATTGTCAGATAGGGTGACCAGAACACCGAGATGAGACCAAAGTCCAACCAGACTGAACTAGTTAGACTTGATAAGTGTTTATATAGGTTATAAACACTAATGTGGCTATGTGGTAATGTGCTTAGGAGAAGTTTGACTGTAAATTACAGTAATACGTATTATAAAATATTGTCCTAATTGTGAGACCGATATTATTGGTTATAGGTCTTACAAACGCAGTTAATTATATTGTGTAGCTGTAATCAACGCGGAAGGCAAGTTTCCTAACTCAACCTTGAGTTATATTCATTCAATTATTATGGTTAATTATTGCTAATTATACCATGTCCAGGGAAGTTATTATTGATTATTCGCAGTTAGTGCATGATTAATAATTCAAATTGAATTACTGATTCGAAAAATATATATTCAAAGAATTACTGTTGTTGGATATTTATATCTATAGAAACTAATATTGACAGTACAGAAAATTTCTGTTTATTGTCAAATTATATTGAGAAATGTCTTAGCTAATTATTCTGGCTAGACGAACATTTGTTATAACTTGATAAATATGAGAAGAGAAATCAATTGTTATTGATAGATCGATGCCAATTGTTTCGGCTAGATCAATAAGTAGATAGAATTTGAAATCACAGTATTTCGTTGTTAAATCAAAAATCTTGATTCTGAGACTGAGAAGAACAACCTTTTATATAAAGGGAACATTTTGGGTCGTATATTCGACCATTGCGCGCTGTTAAGTATTATGCATAATATAGGGTATAATAAAGCTGATCACTTGTTATACTGGCAGAGGGGTGTGATTTAATCTGTATGGTTATCTGATATGCCTGCGTATGTATCAAAGTAAATCTTTGATAGATACCCGAGAAAATAAGTTCAAAGATCTGTTGAGATTACTCAGCATAAATCTGAAAAATATTCCACTTTGTTATTGCGTAGAATTGATTCTTGTTTATTCAGTAGAATATCGTAGAAACTTTGAAAGCGTTGTACTATTTCATTATCATATTATTGTGTTGCCTAGAATACGAGAAAACTTGTTATTGATTAACGAATTGTTCAGCTATTTCAAAGTTCTCCGAACTTTGGTATCATTCTATCAAAATAGATAGTCTATTATTCTGATACTTATACATTCATTGTATATCTTAACTTGCGGGGCAAATTTGTTACTCACCCTTGCTAAATAAAACTTTTCAGCTAGGGACGAAGTTGCAGAAGATGCTGTGAAGAACAAAGGCAAAGACATAGTGATTAATTAGTTATGAATAACATTGTTATTATGCTGTATATGTGAACCCTTTTTGTATAACTAAAGGGTATGTTTGTAATGTTAAGGTTAGAGCACCTGGGGTAATGTATTAACTATATCAGTTAATGAAGTGTATGTTCCTATTTATAAATAAATGGGTACTTAAATGTTATTTATATTGTGGATCGTGAACACCAAACTCGGGGGTCAGGTAACCTGGATTTGGGGGTGTCACAGGTTGGTATCAAAGCTGTAGTGACCAAGGTGTCACCAGTTAGTAGAAGAGTTGTAGGTTATAAACCTTAAGTGGGGTGGGGAAAATCCTAGGATTATAACCATAAGTGAAATAGAGAAAACTCATTTAGAGTTCTAAGTGAGGGATTGCCGAAATATATCGATAGAGTGATATGTGGACCCATAGTGTGAAAAGTTCGTACTGGAGAAGTATTAATCAAGTCAATTAGACTGATGGTAGGATGTTTAGAGAAGATGAAAAGAGTGCAGAGATGCTAGCGGCTGTTCCACTAGTGCTAGTAGCCGAGGTGTCAGCGCAAAGCGAGTTAGTTGAAGAGGTGGGAAAAGATAAACCTATGGTAAATTTGGGGAGTGATCATGATGATTATCCCGAGATGTATCGGAGTGGTGATGAGAAGGTAGAGTCCGAAGAAGCTAAGGTGGAGAAAGAGAATAAGATCGAAGTTGGAGAATAAGATCAAGTATCTGCAGAAGTTCAAGAACTCCAGAGTAAAGTGTTTCTCTTGGAGGAGTTGTGGAAGACAGAGCAAGCGTTACATGAAATGACCAAAGAACGGAACGAGCTGAAGGCGCATGTGGAAAGTATGAAGACCGAAGATGGTGGATAATCTGAAGGAACAATGAAGCAGCAGAAAGGCAAGAAAAAGAGAAAGAGGGACAATGACAGTGATGATTCTAAAAGTTCAAACCCGAAGAAGAAGCAAGTCTGCAGAAAGTGTGGAAAGACTCATGTGGGAGAACGGGTCACAGATTCAACAAGTGTCCCAGTAAGAAGAAGGCGGGTGAAGGGAGTGGACGGTAGATAGTTTAAGTTTAAGCGATAGTATTTTTTGATAGTGTATTGAGAAAGATGTGTGAACATATGTAAATATATATGTTTGAATGAAATCTTTATTTTCTATATGAATATAAGATTTAAAATAATTTTTGAGTTCTTAAAACTCATACTTATGGTAAGTTCATGACTCATAATTATATGAAATGTTTTGAACCCCTCAGCGAATGGACGCCAAAGGTCTGACTATGATAAGTTCATACACTCATATAATTGTGGCAAGTTCCTGAACCCCTAGGTGTGGTAAGTTTGATGAACTGAAAATAGTTATGTGTGAATGGAGAATTACAACTTTTGTTTAAAGTTGTGCTGTAAATCCTGATATTATTTAAAAAGGGATAGTGTTATGTGTTAAGAGCTAAATGTACTGTGTGCTATGTGAACAAATATGCGATTCTATGAGAAATTTTTATTGTGCTATTAATAAGAATCTGTGTAAAAAAAGAGAATTAATGAAAGATTTTTATCAGATAATGCCGCCAAGGAAGGGAAGTTTAAAGAGAAATATGGAAGAACAATTTTTGAATCTGAAGTAGGAAGATATGACGGTGACAAAATATTTTGTCAAGTTCAACGAGTTAGCAAAATTTGCTCCACATCGAGTGGACACTGAGGAGCTTAAAGCACGATGTTTTAGGAACGGATTGAAATCGTTGGTACTCAAGAAGTTGGATGTGCTGCAAATTAGTTCATTTTCAACGTTATTAGAAAAAGCCATTATCGCTGAAGGAGAAAGTGAAGCTGTATTGAAGAATAGTCAAGAACAAAGAAGGAAGGCTGAAGGAAATATTATGATAGGTGATAATGGAGGTAGTAATCTTAAGAAACGTAATAGGGATGGTGATATTAATTCAGGAAATAATCCAGTAGAGATTAGGAAGAAAGGCGTGTCGTGTGTAGTTTGCGGGAAGCGTCATCAAGGAGTTTGTTTGAAGAACAAAGGAGTCTGTTACAACTGTGGTGAAGAAGGACACATGTCACCCCAGTGTCCCATTCCAAAGAAGACACAAGGTTGTTTTGCGTGTGGATCGACCGATCATCTGGTCCGGAATTGTCCGTAGAGAAATGTAGAGAGGAAAAGTGCCAACAAGGGACTCGGTAGCGGAACCTTGGCGATTCGAGGACCTGCACAGCCAAGAAGACCAACAACATTCACTTTTAGCATGACAGTTCCAAATGCAGCAGCTATCCATGAAGAGGCGACAGGTAACTACTTCGGTTAGAAATTAAATTACGCGAAAAATACGAGTTATATGTTGTTGGGATTTTTTTTTTTACGATTCAAGTTACAGGTTAGAATATGACACAAATTAATATTGTGTTGTTAAAAATAAATTGATGATACAACTTTAAAAGATTATAGAGAATAAGAAAGCGGTGATTCCAATGACGGAATCCTTTTAAGGAGAGGTGAATGTGATAACCCGGGATTTCGAATAATCCAAAATTTGCGAATAATTTTTTTTTAATTAATATTAATATTAATTATCATTTATGTGACAAGTATCGGTGATACGTGTTTTCGAGAAGGTCAATTTGTGTATTGACTAATAAAAATAGAGTAGAGTTGTGCTTAACGGGGAATAGAAACCCTAACCCTAAGTCCGGATAGGGATTCGATATAAAATATAATTAAAATAATTATATTATTGATTACGTGTTTGTACTATGTGGTAGTATTGATCAATGATTGATCGGGTAAGGTTTAATATTTATAAACCTTAAAGAAGAGATTACAAAACCTAATCTCAGGATGAGAAACCCTAATGTACCGTTAGAAATCCTAATCGAAAGTCGGGAAACCATAATTTCATATTCGGGAATCCTAAACCCTAAATTAGGAAACCCTAATCCTAATTGGTAAGCCTAATGTGTGTATTAAACTTAAATATGATTAGAAAACCCTAATTATATTTTAGTTATCTTAATTTCTATTCTACAAACCATAATTATAATTTAGAAAATTTATTTTTCTAATTAAAACCCTAATCCGTGGGTTATAAACCCTAATGACCATTTTGACATTAATTGCTAAATTAAGTAATTTTAATTAGGAATATTAAACTTAATTAGCAAGATTGAATTTTATGATTAGGAAATATTAATATAATTATTGAATCCTAATTATAATTTTGGAATATTAATTTTCTATTTTGAAAACCGAAATTCGAAAATCTTGGAAATTAAAGTGTAAACCTAAAGGATTTAAACCCTAAACCCTAAGGGTTCCAAACCCTAAACCCAAACCCAAACCCTAAACTCTAAGGGTTTGGATATTTGACCATATTGCCATTAAAATTATTTTACAAATGTCAAAAATGCCCTTTATGGATTTTTTATTAGATTGCTTGTAAATCTTGCCAATATAGGTGTTGGTGACCAACTTAATTGACCATTGTGACTTATATGATCAGCCAAACCAGATCCAATTCACCACCTAGCATGTTAGATTCATTGCATCAATTATTTAAGAGAGAGAAAGTCACTAATATTATTCATTTTGCTACCAAGCTCTCACCAACTCTCTCTCTCTCTCACTTAAAGCTACGAAATCCTTATGTATTTCAGTCCCAAATACTTCCCTTAGATTACCCCATATCAGTTAGGAAGATCAAGATCAAGATTATTCAAGAAAAGGTATAAACCCAAAACTCAACCTAGATCTTGTATGCTAGGAGAACTTTTGTGTTTATGTGTTTAGATTCATGTTAGAAATTAATTTTAGTTGATCTATGATGATCCATGATGGATCCATAGCATCAAATGGCTTTAAAATAGTGTTTTTCAAAAACTGCTCAAGAACAGAATTCGTGGTCAGACAAGCAATGTCAGTCGCCACAGATCCTTGCTCGTTTAAGATATTTATTGTTTTAACGGTTGTATTGGTAGCCTGTTATGTTGTCTTCAATCTGGAAGTCAAATCACTATGATCGAATGGCTAGATTTCATGTTATTAACGGTCAAAACCCATTGACCAACGTTGACCGATCAAGAATCTGGGCAACCCAGAATCGCTTGAACACCGTCCGACAACATTTTACGAAGCCCAGATCTGTCAGTGTATAAGTGTTTTAATTGTTGTTTTTGTACCAAACTTGTATCCTATTATATGTTCTTTGATTCCATGTCTTTGTATCGTATAGATAAACTACAGGTCGATCATAGAAGGTGGTCAAAGTTGACCACTCACTCTATTCTTACGTTTCTGGAAAAACCCAGAAACAGTTTAAGTAATTTTTCTGATCGTGGTTGACCAAGTTGAATCTGGTGAGTTTTTTTGTTTATAGAGTGATTTGTTGTTATGTAATTGTTCCTTGGTATGAGTACTAGA
Source organism: Panax notoginseng (assembly GCA_016801055.1). Lineage (NCBI taxonomy): Eukaryota > Viridiplantae > Streptophyta > Magnoliopsida > Apiales > Araliaceae > Panax > Panax notoginseng. The sequence goes on from CM029016.1 coordinate 69,776,791, forward strand.
GGTATGAAGCAAGAACCCACTTGTTTGATCATCATAACACCAAAATAATTGAGCCACAATGAGGCACCACGAACTGCCTAGGTTTCCGAAAAACCCAGGTAACGCCTGACAGTAACTTTGAAGGGGCAAATCTTGCTAGCTTGTTAAGTTATGACTCTGTTAATTGTTGATAATGGTAGTACTACATGCATACTACACGATGGAAGCCTAAGGTAGTCCAGAACATGCCTGATTTGACAATCATAGCCGGTCAAACGTGACCCCTTGAACACGAGGTTGTCAGTGTTATTGTGCTCAAGAACACCAACAGCGACGCTTTGTGTCGCTAAAGGCCTATAGCGACGGTTTTGATTTATTTTATTTTCAGAATTTCTGGTAATTAATTAAAAATAGAAAATAAATTATAAAAATTACCAAAAATGGTTTTAAAAATCATTTTAAAATCCAAAAAGTAATTTTTGATTATTTGGGATATTTTTCATTAATATTTATAATTATTTGGATATTAATGATATTTAATTTATTTAATTAGTGTGTTAAATAAATTAGAGAAAAATAATTTAATATTATGAAAAATCATTTTAAATAAGAATAAAGTATTTAAAAATATGTTGAGTTATAAAATATAACTTTTGATAATTTTAGAGAATTTTTATTAATAATTTAATATTAATGTTATTAGATTTATTTAATTATTAAATTAAATAAATAAGATAAAAATGATTTTATTAATTTAAAAATCATTTTAAATAAGAATAAAGTGTTAGAAAATATTTTAAATTATAAAATATAATTTTCAATATTTTTAGAGAATTCTCATTAATAAATTAATATTAATGATATTAGATTTATTTAATTATGATATTAAATAAATGAATTTAAATTGATTTTATTGATTTAAAAATCATTTAAAAATGAGAAAAATGTTTTAAAAGTATTTTAAGTTATAATTAATGACTTTTAATATTTTGATAATAATTTCATTAATATTTAAATATTAATGGTGATGATTTAAAAATGATTTTTATTTTTTTAAAAATCATTTAAGTAGAATATTAATGATTTAAAAATATTTGAAGTTATTAATAATAACTTTACTATTTTGACAAGTATGTTATTAATATTTTTATATTATTAAATATTAATAATGATAAGATTATTTGATAAATAAATCATTTAGAAATGATTTAAGTGTTTGAAAAATTATTATAAATTATAATAATTGTTTATAAATTATTAAAAGCTTTCGAGAAATATTATAAACGATATTTGACTTATCTAAAATAATATTGAAGCTTATAGAATAAGATTGTTAGACAATCAATGTGTTAATTGTCGGATAGGGTGACCAGAACACCGAGATGAGACCAAAGTCCAACCAGACTGAACTAGTTAGACTTGATAAGTGTTTATATAGGTTATAAACACTAATGTGGCTATGTGGTAATGTGCTTAGGAGAAGTTTGACTGTAAATTACAGTATTACGTGTTATGAAATATTGTGCTAATTGTGAGACCGATATTATTGGTTATAGGTCTTACGAACGCAATTAATTATATTGTGTAGTTGTAATCAACGCGGAAGGCAAGTTTCCTACCTCAACCTTGAGTTATATTCATTCAATTATTATGGTTAATTATTGCTAATTATACCATGTCCAGGGAAGTTATTATTGATTATTCGCAGTTAGTGCATGATTAATAATTCAAATTAAATTACTGATTCGAAAAATATATATTCGTAGAATTACTGTTGTTGGATATTTATATCTATAGAAACTAATATTGACAGTACAGAAAATTCCTGTTTATTGTCAAATTATATTGAGAAATGTCTTAGCTAATTATTCTGGCTAGACGAACATTTGTTATAACTTGATAAATACGAGAAGAGAAATCAATTGTTATTGATAGATCGATGCCAATTGTTTCAGCTAGATCAATAAGTAGATAGAATTTGAAATCATAGTATTTCGTTGTTAAATCAAAAATCTTGATTCTGAGACTGAGAAGAACAACCTTTTATATAAAGGGAACATTTTGGGTCGTATATTCGACCATTGCGCGCTGTTAAGTATTATGCATAATATAGGGTATAATAAAACTGATCACTTGTTATACTGGCAGAGGGGTATGATTTAATCTTTATGGTTATCTGATACGCCTGTGTATGTATCAAAGTAAATCTTTGATAGATACCTGAGAAAATAAGTTCAAAGATCTGGTGAGATCACTTAGCATAAATCTGAAAAATATTTTACTTTGTTATTGCGTAGAATTGATTCTTGTTTATTCAATAGAATATCGTAGAAACTTTGAAAGTGTTGTACTATTTCATTATCATATTATTGTGTTGCCTATAATACGAGAAAACTTATTTTTGATTAACGAATTGTTCAGCTATTTCAAAGTTCCCTGAACTTTGGTATCATTCTATCAAAATAGATAGTCTATTATTCTGATACTTATACATTCATTGTATATCTTAACTTGCGGGGCAAATTTGTTGCTCACCCTTGCTAAATAAAACTTTTCAGCTAGGGACGAAGTTGCAGAAGATGCTGTGAAGAACAAAGGCAAAGACATAGTGATTAATTAGTTATGAATAACATTATTATTATGTTGTATTTGTGAACCCTTTTTATATAACTAAAGGGTATGTTTGTAATGTTAAGGTTAGAGCACTAGGGGTAATGTATTAACTATATCAGTTAATGAAGTGTATGTTCCTTTTTATAAATAAATGGGTTGTTAAATGTTATTTATATTGTGGATCGTGAACACCAAACTCGGGGGTCAGGTAACCCAGATTTGGGGGTGTCACATCCTTCACAACCCCAGTGCACCCGCACCACTTAGCAGTGCCCAGCCATGCACCCGTGCTCTTGGGTAGTGCGCCTGCGCTTGGTTTCACCTAGATTATAGATTTTGCAATATTTTTACTTCAAACATTCATATCTTCATCATTTTAAGTCGGTATTAGTTGGTTTTCGACTCTATGAACTTGTGAAACACTAAACTACTCATCTACAGAAAAATTATAACACTTCAAGAACATTAACAATTCATTTTAAGGGTTCCAATTTAGTGTTCATGCTATTTTTTCATGTTTTAGACATTTAGCGAATTCATTCACTACGAATTCGTTTTACATCCGTTTTAACTCGTTCAACTTGGGTTGTTTTCGTTTTTCATCATATTAACAATATCTATAATAAATTTCAAATTATATCATGAATTCATCATCAATTTTTTATTCCAAAACAAGCCCTAATGTACATATATCTATAAAACTCAATTTCTTCTTGTTTAATCATACGTTCATGAACTTGATCACCCTAAAAACCACTTTTAGATGTTATTAAATGGGTTACAGCAACCCATAAACATATTTATTCAACAACTTATCAAATCATACAATCAAATAACTTCTATAGAAAACTTAAGAATAGAGGTTTGAGGTTTTAGAATTGATTCTTACCTTGAATCTTCTTTAGCCTTGATAAAGGATAAAATTGCTTGACTAATCCTTCTTTTCTTCCTTGATTCTCCAACTTTCTTTCTCTAAATTACAGAGGATTCCCTCCCTCACCAAACTCTCCTTTTCTCAGCTTAAGCAAAATGAGCGTATGAATAAAGAATACGCGAGTTAAGTTATCAGTTATACAAAGGAAAAGTCTCTAGCCGTTAAAAATATGGAGAGTCTCTAAGCCCTGTTTGGCTAACTTCATTAGACATTCTTCTTGTTTATTTTTATAATTCCCTTTAACATATGATTCATTCATGTCACAACCATTAACAAATTCTAATATTTAAATTAAACTAAACCTTATTATTATTATTATAATTTCTATTATTATAACTATAGTTTCTATTTAGCCAACCATAATTATAATTTTATTTAATTAATCATTAACCCTCTAATTTAATTATTTAATTAAATTAGAATATTTTCATTACATTAGCGTAATAAAATACGCACCGATTATAAAATCATTTAACATAAATTTAATCTATATTACATACTTAAACAAATTATTACATAATAATTTTCATCAAATACTTATTTTATTCCATAAATATTCCAACTAAAAATTTATTTTACTCAATAAATATTTTAACAGTTTATGAAACTCATAATCGTATTACATTCACATTATCTTCTTATTTTATTAAAACAAATATATTTACGTTAATTTACTATTTAAATTAAGTGAATTACTCTCATTATTTATGAAATTTAATTCATAATAATTCTACTGCCAACAAGGCATAATAATCAAATTATTTTCTTCCATAATATAATTTCAACTTAATTAAATTTACTAATCTTATTCAGTTAATTTTCTTTTAATAACAAATTCAATTCATTTCTTCAATAGTTAAATTAACTATTAAACCTCACTTTCTCAATATATGAATATATATTTCTCTTCACACCAGATCACATATTTCAAAGTATATAGCGCGCGCACACACACACACACACATATATATATATATATATATATATATATATATATATATATATATATATATATATATACTCAAACTCAAAACATCTCATAATAAGAATTTTAATTATTAAATTCTTATTTTAATAACTTATAAAAATTCAGGTTGTCACATCCTTCCCCCTTATAAGGATTCCGTCCTCGGAATCAATGAAACCTCCCTTTCTCGATTTTCACCAAATCTCTTTTCAAAATGTATTATTGAATATCTTCAACAAATTACCTAAATATATGTTTTATTTATTACCACTACAACCATTCTTCATAATAAATTCTTGTAAGTTTTATTTCATAACCTTTACTTAGACTCAATTATATTTGAGTATTACATATTCTTTATCCCGTTCATTATCTTTCTCTAAGGATCATTATCATGTACTATATTCTCAAACTCTCGGGTCATTACATTCACCCCTTCTTCTAAGAATTTCGTCCTCGAAATTTTAACTTACTAATATTCGTTCGTTCCATTATAATTAAATTAGATTTTATGTTAATATTTTTTTATTCATTAGGTTCTACAACCAAATTCTTTCTCTAAGGATCTTTCTAAGATCATCATATTCCTCGCCTCTTCCTCTTCTAAGAGTTTCACATTTTCCTTCTTTCTAGAATTTCATTTCTTTCTTGAAATTATTATATTTTGCCTTATTTTCCCATCCTTTCCACTTTCACCTTTTAAAATAATAAGAATCTTCCACAATTGCTCAGTAATTGGGAAGCGATATGAATAACAGGAATTTAAAAGAATACAATTCATGCTGAGGGGTCATAAGACCTTGAACTACATCCCTAGGTTATCAAGTATCCTGACTTTAACCTTTAACAGTCATAAGACTATACGGACCTTGAATTCTTCTCCAGGTTTAATAGTGCATCACCACTGTAAACCATCTTTAACAGAATGTTTAGCAATCACACAGACTGAAAACACACTTCAAGTACTCTAGATTATCAGCCTGCTGCACCCCTACGTCGTAACGACTATATGCGCTACTTTCGGAACCATTGTCTCCGATAACATGTCCCCTTTTACAGGGTTGTTCACCTTATCTTCTTAACATTTTAATCCACAACAAAACAATTTGGTTTGATATAGTTTGACAAAGAACGCTTGAATTTCATGAACATCTTTCAATATTTGTCTAGCTGAATCAAGTAGCATAGACTTCTAGCAATAACTCGGACATCAAACTATATATATATATATATATATATATATATATATATATATATATATATATATATATATATATACCAATTCAATTAGTATACCTTTCTTAGTTTAAAGAAAATCCAAACAAAAACTTTTTATGACATCATGATACCGTATCGTCTTAATAGTACGTTGAGGATTCCGTCATTTTGTGACTTCGTCATACTATATCATACCATAGTGGGCTGACGATCCGATGATCACATCCAACACCAGGTTCAATTGCATTGATGATTCCATCGTTTATTATTTCTACACCATATCAAATGATGTACACAATTATACAAAATACATTTTGATAATTTAAAATTATTTTTATCTAGCCGAATCAATTAGTATAGACTCTTCTTTAAACAGTTCAAAACCATTGAAAATCATTTTTGGTGTCATCATGACACAACAGGTAGCAAAGTGTTAGTGGCCCGAAGTCCACACCTACACACTTGTCACCATGTGTTGAGGATAACAAAATTCATTTATATTTTTAAAGGCACATCAGTGTGAATTTAGCTTGATGTCAAAAATTTTGAAGTCTAGCATAGCTAGAAGATTTGGAATACCTATGCTTCCACCATCGACTTTAATTTCTCTAATGATCTATTGCTTAATAATTTTATCTATTTCTATCATCCTTAATACTCCATTCACACTTAGCTATACCCTGGTTCATCAAACTTACCGCACATTATAAGTTCAGGAACTTTCCACAATAATATGAGTTTAAGACCTTCATAGTCAGACCATAGGCGTCCATTCCCTAAGGAATTCTAAATATACCATATGATTATGAGTCGTGAACTTACCATAAATATGAGTTTTAAGAACTCACACTTAATCCTAATAACATCTTACTAATCTTAATAGTCTCTAACAATCAAATATACGCATGAGAAAAAAAAACACCTTTTCACCACATATACATTGATAGCGCGACACCAACATTCAATGATTATCAATGTGATAAACTAAGTGCATGCACAAAATCTCTGCCCATACAAAGGTTTGTATAACTCAGCCATCACATGAGTCCTCAATTGAAATCCCACCTAACTCTATCTTAATCATAACTTGCTATTTACTTGATACGATTTTTCTGTATCTCATCATTTATAACTCTTCACGAGTTTACCTCGTACTATATCATAGTACATTCTTTTATAGTATCAATCTATAACTATTCATTCATTACATATCATCTATCATTTTACAACTTAACTAGATCACGTCGTGATCTTATTCTACAATCATCTTCTTTATGATTCATTTCTTATATTATGATCGTTTTAATTTTTATGATCCTTATTATTTCCTCTTTAATTAAGTATCTTATGATTATTCAACTCAATTTTAACTCTTCAGGTTCTTATTTGAATCCAAACATATTATCTTAACTTATTTCATAAGCATTCTCTGAAATATATCATCAATTAAACTCTATTTGAGTTCATTATTATTTTTTAATCACCTTCATCCTGTAGACATCGTCTAATTAATAACACTTAACATTTTACTTTTGGAGTTAGGTAACTCCATATTCATCTTTTAAATACCTCAAGATTCTTCTTTGAATCTTCTCATATATATTTTAATCTCTTCTCTATAGATTTGTTAAATTTATTTCTTATTGGTCAAACTCCATCTGAGTTTATTCTGTCATTATCTTCACCTTCCTTCTCTAAGGTTATAGGCTAAGGTACTCCTACCTAAGTTTTATAACCTACAGCTTTGATACCAACTGTAACGACCCCAAAATTTAAATAATTTAATTCTTGACTTCGGTCGTTAACAATACATTCAAACTCTAATTTTACATCATTAAACGATAATACCACCATTGAAATTTGCGGAATAATTAAAATTTTCTATTACAAACTATTCTTGTTCCCAAAACTTTCAACCTTTACATCTAAATATCTCAGAATCATTTTAATACTACAAGAGTTTACGTCGCAAACGATATTACAATTCAACAATAATACATTATTCGGAACCTTAAACATGGTTCAAAAAATAATAACTCAGCCAAAGTGTATAAATCTTCAAGTATTACATCTGATTCATGTCTTTCAAATAGCACATAACTTTACCTTAAATCTTTAACTTGCAAAAGTGATTATTTGCAAGGATGAGCTCGACAACCCAGCAAAATCTAACAGTTTTCATGCATCATATAGTACATAATAACATGCTCAACATACATCTCATAAAAATTGGACTAACATAACATACATGCCGCAATTCATATAACAAGTATAAAGATTGAGTTCCTTACTCAATCAACATTCATTACTCAATCAACGTAGTCATATATTGACTTTAACGTTTCATACTTTTAATATATATATAACACATCATTCTCTTTGCGACAAAGATTTAAAGCAGTTCATCATCAAGTTCACATAGCAAATAGGAACAGAAAGACTTGCCTTGATCATTGCTTACCAATAATAGTTTAACATCTTACAGCTATCTGCACTTCACGTGCACTACACAATTATATAATTATGAATATCAACTATTAGTCACATAGCAATGCATAGTAGTTGTAATGTAAACTTTACTCTATATCTCATACCTTTTTATTACCAATACACAATGTTCAATTTGATTGTGCAAACTTTCGACTTATATCTCACTATATTTCATACTCGAAGTTCATTCAAGTGTTTAAGTTTTACTAGGAATCATTATTGGTTTTATATTAACTCCTTTTCAAATCTTATAATATTCATTTCATTTGACTTAAAATACTTTTTACGTTCATTAATACTTGTCACGACATTTCGACGTTTATTCGTCACACGCCCGATTTGTCTCTCTTGTGTATGCTTAGTATATTTATACAACTTATCTAATATATCATTTATCAATGTTAAACATCATTATATTTACTAACATTCATGTTTTATAACTTAGAACAACATCTTTTATTGTCAGAAGCACTACACTTGCATACGTGTATGCCCAATGCCCTCCGATTATCTTTGAAAACACAACAGTCTCAAAGATAGCCATTTTTTCCCCTTCTAATGACCTCAAATTGATAAATATAAAAAATAAAGTTGTAGGTTTATTCGTCCTCATTCTGGATCATCTTGAATCGCCTCAATCGGAGTCCGTATGAAAATGTTATGGCCGTTTTACGAAAACAGGTCAAAATAGTCACACATGACACACTATGGGCGCGGCTGCGCCCATTTCCTTCCCAAACCTAGAGCGCCCGCTCCACGTAGCAGTGCCCAGCCACGTGCCTGCACTCCTGGGCAGTGCGCCCACGCTTGGTTTCGCCCAGATTACAAATTTTGCAATGTTTTTACTTCAAACATTCATAACTTCTTCATTTTAAGTCGGAATTAGTTGGTTTTCGACTATATGAACTCGTGAAAAACTGAACTACTCATCTACAGAATAATTATAACACTTCAAGAACATTATCAATTCATTTTAAGGGTTTCAATTTAATGTTCATGCTAATTTTTCATGTTTTAAACATATTTAGCGAATTCATTCACTACGAATTCGTTTTACATCCGTTTTGACTCGTTCAACTTGGGTTGTTTTCTTTTTTCATCACACTAACAATATCTATAATCAATTTCAAATTATATCATGAATTCATCATCAATTTTTGATTCCAAAACAAGCCCTAATGTACATATATCTATAAAACTCAATTTCTTCTTGTTTAATCATACTTTGATGAACTTGATCACCCTAAAAACAACTTTTAGATGTTATAAAATGGGTTAAAACAACCCATAAACATATTTATTCAACAACTTATCAAATTATACAACCAAATAACTTCTATAGAAAACTCAAGAATAGAGGTTTGAGTTTTTTGAATTGATTCTTACCTTGAATCTTCTTTAGCCTTGATAGAGGAAAAAAATTGCTTGACTAATCCTTCTTTTGTTCTTTGATTCTCCAACTTTCTTTCTCTAACTTACAGAGAATTCACACCCACAACAAACTCTCCTTTTCTCAGCTTAAGAAAAATGAGCGTATGAATAAAGAATACTTGAGTTAAGTTATCGGTTATACAAAGGAAAAGTCTCCAGCCGTTAAAAATATGGAGAGTCTCTAAGCCTTGTTTGGCTAACTCCATTAGACTCTCTTCTTGTTTATTTATAATTCCCTTTAACATATGATTCATTCATGTAACAACCATTAACAAATTCTAATATTTAAATTCAATTAAACCTTATTATTATAATTATAATTTCTGTTATTATAATTATAGTTTCTATTTAGCCAACCATAATTATAATTTTGTTTAATAAATCATTAACCCTCATGTTGTACTGTATTAACAGCCCGTTTGAGGATGTCATCATCTAGTGACTATGTCATAATACATCATACAATAGTGGAACAACGATTTTAGATCAAATTCAACACTAAGTATTCCTGCATTTACAACTCCGTCTAATTTTTATCATCTCTGCATCAGTTTACATGGTACATAAGTGATAAATAAAAATATATTTTGATATTTCAAATCATTATCGTCTAGCCGAAGTAAATAGCATAGACTATTCTTTAAACCGATCAAAAATTTATTTCAAATCTGTTTTATCATCTCAACAGGTAACGATGTGTCGGTGGCCTGAAGTCCACGCATACACAATGGTTACCAAGTGTTGAGAATAAAAATTCATTTTTCAAAAGCACATAGTGCGTATTTAGCCTGATATCCAAAATTTTTTGGAGTCTAGCATAGCTAGGAGTTTTGGAAAACTTATGTCTCCACTAATGATCAATTGCTTAAACAGTCTATCTATTCCTATTATCCTCATGCACAAAACTATTCCCAGTTCGTCAAACCACACTCATGAGTTCAGGAACTTTCCACAATCATATGAGTTTAAGAACTTGTCCTAGTCAGACCTTTGGCGTCCATTCGCTGAGGGGTTCATAAACATTTCATATAATCATGAGTCACGAATGTATCATAAGTATGAGTTTTAAGAACTCGTACTTAACCTTATATTCTCTACCTATACCCTATCTATATGGTATACACATGAGAAAAGAATCACCTTCTCAACATAAATATAGCAAATAGCGCGACATAGACATTTCAATGATTATCAGTGCCAGAAACTAAGTGGTTTTTACACCATGTACAATTCAGCTCCCATATGAAGAATCATACAACTTAGCTGCTGACAATAGTCCTCAGTTAAAATCCCCACTTAATTCTAACTCCATTCTCAATACGAATTTCATTTAATCTGTATTCATAATCCTTTCCTGAATCTATACCAATTCATAGTACAACTTTCACACAACATTCTTGCCGTAAACTTTTCAATCATTCTCTTGATCCTTCTCCATACTATAATCTTATCAGATCACGGGGTGATCTCATCGTATATATTACAATTCATTTCTATGCCTTGATCGTTTTATTTTTCGATCTCCTATCCCTGTACTTTTAGTCTTTTAGACTCTATCTATTCACCACTACTATTCAACTTTATTATCAGAGTTAGGGAATTCTGTATCTTTATAACTCGCCGAGATTCGTCTTTGAATCTTATCGACCAACTAACTCTATGTGAGTTAGATCTTATCCTAATCACTGCGGTTATTGGTCTTCAGTATTCCTACATAAGCTTCATATCCAACAGCTTTGATACCAACTGTGAGAGCCCCAAATTCGGGTCCCAAATCACCACGAATCCGATACAATCATTCTTTAACTATTGCGGAAGATATAAACATAAATTGTTTATACATTACATTACACACTATTTCCCCAAGGTCGAGTAACCTTAACTTATACACAAATCATAACTTATTTGACTTTCAACAACATTAATATACAATACTTATACAAACTTAACTGCACACATAAACTTAAAGCTGGAACTGTCTTTAACCTTTCCTTGTATCGGACGTATTCGTCTTAATCTATAATGTTTGTCACGATATAGTAAGGGTGAGTGTAAGACCCTAACTTTTATAAATAAAGATGAATTTTCTATAATTATTATTTTTGAATATTATGGAGTTAATTTGATATAATGTTATAGTTGTGGGTAATATTTATAAATTTTGCAAAGTACGCAAGTTGTTATATAATATTCGATTGGTCGGAGAATATTCATTTTAACAGGAAATATTCGTACAACGGCACAATCATTGGTGGACCCCACAACGAAATTATTGTCGGATTGAGAAAACGATAAAAATATTTTATTAAAAATAACGACGGAAGTTTTACCATTGATACTGTTGAACTATTCGGTAGTAAAAGTACAGTAATACGTGTGATTGCATAGTAGCACACGGTATTGATTATTAATGCTTATGCGAGAAGTCACTCAGTTTGATTCAATTATTGTCAATTAATAATATGAATTATTTAGCAATAATGAAGTTTTGTTTTATTCGTATTATTAACGTAATAAAACAGAAACATCTTTTTATATAAAACAGAATACTTTATTAAAGTTATTCTATAAATAGAATATATTATATTTTATTTAAAAGATTTTTCTTTAAATATGGACCGTCAGATTAAAGTAAATCAATCTGGAACGTTCATGGATTAGTTATTATGCAGTCTATTCTTCTATAAATAGCAGCTCATTCCTTCATTATTTCTTACGAATTCACTAAACTCTAGAGAGAGAAACTATAGAGAGAAACTATAGAGAGAGAGAAGAAAAGTATTCTGCTACTTAACTACTTCCTTATTTCAGTTCTTCTTTAAAACGGTAAGGGGTGTTATTCTTTCTTATTCATGAAGAGAACTTTTGTTATTCCATTTCTTATTATTCTATTGGAATAACCTGTATACGCGGTCTACCCTATACTTGGTGACATTCTTCTATTATTCTGTTGGAACATCCTGTCTGTGTGTTTTACACCAGACCTGGTTCCGTTTTTATTATTATTCTGTTGGAACATCATGTCTGTGTGTTTTACACCGGACCTGGTTCCGTCTTATTATTATTCTGTTGGAACATCCTGTCTGTGTGTTTTACACCGGACCTGGTTCCATTATTTATTATTCTATCGAAATATCCTGTCTGTGCGTTTACGCCGGACCTGGTTCCATTATTTATTATTATGTCGGAATATCCTGTCTGTGCGTTTACGCCGGACCTGGTTCCATTATTTATTATTCTGTTAGAATAACCTGTCTGTGCGGTCTATCGCATGTCGGGTGATTTCTTTTGTTATTCCATTCTTTATTATACTAAGTTGGTTAAGTTTTAACTTCTATACTCCATGAAATTAATGAAATATCCTTGATAATTGTGTTTCATCTAGTATCTTTTCATGAAAATATTATTCTAAGCATTCTTGAATTTTACTCCACAAAGCAGTATCATGATGACAATTTGGACGTTGTTAATTCTTGGATAAATTAATTCTTGAACTTGTTTTATTGAATTCTTATATTATTGTCATCATCCTCATGTTTATAAAATGTTGAAAGTCATATGTGGCCTGTAGTGCATAGATAGAATTGGTATGATTATGACCAGGGATTATTTGGTATAATCATGACCGTAATGTTACAAATGATGTGGTAAAAGTCCTCATTAGCTCGTAGTGCATTGATGGACAGTTGTTGGCATGATCATGACCATTAATGAGTACACAAATATTTTTGGCCTGTAGTGCATGGATAATTAGGGTCGTGATACTAAAGAATATACTTGGCCGTACTGCAGGGGTGATTCGATGATGTGGATTATTTTATTAAGCTGAGTCCCAGCGATAACAGTGTTGAAAAACCTTTTAAATCGTAGAAGATAGTAGATTTTATTCTCTACTTGACTCTTTTAATGGATTGCTTGTTCCGCTGCAGTTAAACTTAATGTTCGTTATATTTTATCAGTTTAACATTGTTGAAGGCTAATGATAATTTATTCTGTATTATCTTAGTCAAAATATTTCTTACTGGGCTAGTTGAGCTCACCCTTTCTTTCACTGTTCTCTTCAGGAAATGAGAATATAGTTGGGACGATTCGGGGAACGGAGTGATGGACTAGATGATAGTATTTGTAGTCCTCACTATTCTGTTAAATAGTGTGACAATAATTGTATTGAGGACTCCTTTTGAGTTTGTACAGTCTCTAGTAGACAATAATTGTATTCAAACTCACAGTTATGTTTTGTCGTATTGTACACGACAGTTGTATTAGTAAGTTGTATTTGTATTCTGTACCATGTATCTGATGAACCAAGATGGGTGATGTATACCTAATTTTGGGGGCGTCACAGTTGGTATCAGAGCTTAGGGATATGATCACTGGCTAAGATGTGAGAATAGAACTAGGAGGGGAGAGACGGGGAATTCCTTCGCTAGTATGACCTACCTAAGTTTATTTGCATGGTATTTAATTGGTCGGTCAGAATATAATGATAATATATGACATATCAATTAACTTTTGTTTTGTGGCAGTATCTGAAAATGGCATCTGAGAATGTTGAGAATAACACTAGAGCACAGGCGACTGTTGATTCACCACATATCAATAATCAGGATAATGTGCATCAGGAAGGTGACAATCCTCATGAAAACAATAATACTGACCAAATGATGAATGTTGAAATGTTCAGAAGCTTTATGCAGTTCATGCAACAGCAGGCGAGAGCGGCTCCTGTTCAAAATATAGGTGAAAACACTGAAAACTCTCGGACGGTCACCGTTAAACAGTTCAAGGAGCTGGGACCACCAGAGTTTAAGGGAGAGCCAAAACCACTTATAGCGGAAACATGGATAAAGTAGATCCCCAAGATATTTGATGTCTTGGGATGCTCTGAGGAGCAAAAGGTTCCCTTTGCCGCCTTTATGTTGCGAGGAGAGGCGGATTACTGGTGGGAATCGATTAAGCGTACTCAACCTGCCGCACTGAAGATGTCTTGGGAGAAGTTCCAAGAGCTGTTCAATGAAAAATACTTTTTCGAAAGTGTTCGTCACATGAAGGAGGTGGAGTTCATCAAATTAGAGCAGAATAATATGACCGTGTCGCAGTATGAGGCTAAATTTGCTGAGTTGTCCCGGTTTGCGTCCCACTTGATGGATAATGAAGAGCGAATGACGCGAATGTTTTTGTGAGGTTTGAAACCTGAGATACGTCAACATCTTATTGCTTATAAATTGTGTTTGTATTTAGATGTTGTGAATAGGGCTCAGTTAGTGGAGCACGATAATGAGTCAAAGCAACCAAAAGAGAGCAGTCGGCAAAATGATAATACCAGTGAGAGCAGTCATCGAAGCGGTGACAACAAGCGTGGAGGGAATCAACAGGCCAGAAATGGTAACCACTTCGGTGGTAATCAGGACCAAAATAATAAGAACGGTCATTTTAAGAAGAGAAGATTCAACAATGATGGAAAGACGCCAGCACCAGCACCCGTTGTTAAGGAAGGAGAACGACCACCTATCATATGTTTCAAATGCGGAAGGGAGGGGCACATCAGTCCAAACTGCGTTATGCCGTCTAAAGCATGTTATAATTGTGGAAGAGAAGGTCATTTAGCTCGATTTTGTCGTTTACCTAAAACAAGTTCAGCCAGGATGGAGACACCAAAGGCCGTCCCAGAAAAGTCAAAACCGGTAGTGCAAGGGAGAGCGTTTGTTGTGACCTCCCAGAAAGCAATGAACCCGAATGAGGTCATCACGGGTAAACTTATCATAAACTCTAACGAAGTCTATACTTTATTTGATACCGGTTCTACCCATTATTTTATTTCTCCTACTTGCGTTCTTCGATTAAATTTGACTCCGGAGAAATTAGACTTTGACTTATCTGTTGAAACTCCATTGGGAGAAACCTTCATTACATCCACGGTTTATAAGTCTTGTTTGGTTCAAGTTGGTACCCACACATTACCTGTCGATCTTATTTCATTAAAAATACTTGCATTTGAAGTGATTCTAGGGATTGATTGGTTAACTACTCATCATGCAAAAATTGATTGTTTTCGTAAGGTTGTTAGCTTTCATATTCCTAATCGACCTATTATGCGAATTCAAGCAACCAAACCATTAAAATCAATCGCTGCCATCTCAAGCCATAAAGCTATTCGTTTATTAAAAAATAGATGTCAAGCTTTCTTAGCTCATGTCACGGATCTAAACAAAAATACGTCAGTTTTGAATGATATTTCTATTATTAATAAATTCCCAGACGTATTCTCTGAAGAACTTCATGGCCTACCTCCAGAGCGTGAAATTAAATTTTGTATCGACCTTGAACCCGGTACAAAATCCATTTCCAAAGCCCCATATCGAATGGCTCCTATTGAACTTCAAGAGTTAAAGATCCAACTGCAGGAATTGTTAGACATTGGCTTTATTCGTCCTAGTACTTCTCCTTGGGGTGCTTCTATTCTATTCGTGAAGAAGAAAGATGGAAGTATGCGACTTTGTATTGATTATCGGGAGTTAAATCATGTCACCATAAAAAACAGGTACCCATTGCCACGTATTGATGACCTGTTTGACCAATTGCAAGGAGCACAATTCTTTTTAAAGATCGATCTTTGTTCTGGATATCATCAGCTGAAGGTTAGAACTGAGGATATTCCAAAGACGGCTTTCAGAACTCGGTACGGGCATTATGAATTCCTAGTCATGTCCTTTGGATTGACTAATGCTCCTGCTGCCTTCATGGATATGATGAACCGGGTATTCAAGGAATATTTGGAACACTTTGTGGTCGTCTTTATTGATGACATCCTTATTTATTCCAAAAGCAGTGAAGATCATGAGCAACACTTGAGGCTGGTACTCCAAAAGCTTTGTGAATACATGCTTTATGCCAAGTTGAAGAAATGCGAGTTCTGGCTGGAGGAGGTAGCATTCCTTGGGCACGTAGTATCAAGTCGTGGAATATCTGTTGACCCGGCAAAGATTGATGCTATTCAAAGCTGGGAGCAACCTAAATCAGTGACCGAAGTACGTAGCTTTCTTGGTTTAGCTGGTTATTATCGGAGATTCATGGAAGGATTTTCTCGAATCGCTACTCCATTAACTCAGCTGACTCGGAAAGATACAAAGTTCGGTTGGAGCGAAGAATGTGAGAAGAGTTTTCAAGAACTCAAGAGGAGACTTATTTCAGCACCTGTTCTAACAATATCATCTAGCCCGGAGGGATTTGTCATCTACAGTGATGCTTCGAGCAAAGGGTTGGAATGCGTTCTCATGCAACATGGAAAATTCATAGCCTATGCATCAAGACAACTCAAGGAATATGAGAGGAATTATCCTACTCATGATCTAGAGTTGGTAAATGTTGTCTTTGCACTTAAAATTTAGAGGCATTACTTGTATGGGGAGAAGGTGGAGATCTTTACGGATCATAAAAGCCTCAAATATTTCTTCACTCAAAAGGAACTCAACATGCGACAATGACGTTGGCTTGAACTGTTGAAAGATTATGATCATACCATTCAATACCATCCTAGAAAAGCGAACGTGGTAGCTGACGCATTGAGTAGAAGATCATATGCAAGTACGAGTGCGATATTGTCAACACAAAGGCCCATTTTGTGTGACTTGCAAAGGATGGAGATAGAGTTAAAGACTCCAGGGACCCATGTGATAATGGCGAATATACGAGTAGAACCAACTTTAATTGATAAAGTTAAAGCTGCTCAAGCTGCAGACCTGGAGTTGATGCGTATGAGGAAGAAAGTGCAAGAAGGTGCTATGCCGGAAGCAAGAATCGATGAAGAAGGAATACTTCGAGTCAACTCCAGACTTTGTATTCCTAACAACCTTGATTTAAAGTATGAAATTATGATGGAGGCGCACAACACACCGTTTGCAATCCATCCTGGGAGTACCAAAATGTATCATGATCTTCATCATACATTTTGGTGGAGCAATATGAAGCGATAGATAGCGCTGTTTATCTCAAGGTGTCTAACATGTCAACGAGTCAAAGCGGAGCATCAAGTACCAAAAGGTCCATTGTAACCACTTGAAATTCCAGAATGGAAGTGGGAGCACATTACCATGGATTTCGTTACCAGTCTTCCTAAGGTTTCTCAAGGTATAGATGCGATTTGGGTCATTGTTGGTAGATTGACCAAGTCTTCTCATTTCTTACCGACACGAGAAACTTATACACTTGAACGTCTTTCTCGTATTTACATAAACGAGATTGTAAGTGTAACAACCCAATATTTTCTATAAAAATTAAATCATAAATTTTGCGTATATTTTTTTTTTTTTTTTATTTCAAGGATAAGAATTTGTGCAAGATAATGTGTATATGTAATTATATAATAAATAAAAATGTATTTATTACATGAATGTTTACAAATTATTTTATTTCGAATTATTGATTATTATAAATTATATTCTTTTAATAATAATTTTATAGTAGAAATATTTTTATTAATTATTTTTCATGAAAACATGATTATTATATTATTTAAATAATATATGAAATGATTTTTAGAATTATTATAATAATTATTTATTTTATTATATGAATTTATGTTAGAATAATTAAGTTATTTATTTTAACTCAATTATTAATGTTATATATGAAGATTAAATCAGATATGGAATCCAAACCCTAATTTTGGATTTTTATCAATGGATAAGAATAATAATATAATAATATTATATTTTGATTTTTCAGTGCTGTAATTATGTATCGTTTTTTTGTGAACTGACAATGGTTGGTCAATTACGGGGTATTATGATAAAACCCTAATTTTTACTGACAAACACTAATTTCGAAGTCACATGAGACTTTAAAATCTGTTAAGTCAATATGTTATGTAATTCATGATAATTATAATTATTAATAATCAAGGAAAAACCCTAATTTCGTAAATTAGAAACCTTAAATCAATAATTAACTTATTGATAAATGAAAACTCTAATTTAAAACTCAGGATGAGTTCGACACTGTTATATAACTGTGTTATATGGTGCATGCATGTTATGTATGACTTTTTGATTAATTAGGTATACCCTATTAATATTTAGAAATATTAATTTCTAGAAACCCTAATATTTATTTTATAAACCCTATTTTATTTAATTTGTAAACCCTAATTGTTGATTTGGAAAGCTTAATGCTAATTAGTGTATCTTAAACCTAATTAGTAAGGTGTTAAGTAATTAAAAACCTAATTAATTAAGAAACCTTAATTTTGTATTTTAGAAACTAAAATTTATTATTTTATTTTATTTTTACAAACCCTAAATTGAAAATTCTAGGAAATTATGTTTTTAAACTCTAAAATGGTCCAAACCCTAACCCAAACCCTAAACCCTAAGGGTTTGCAATAAATGGAAATTCTAGAAATAAAAAGGAAATGACAAAAATGCCCATTTTCTATTATTAGAGCTATATTTATAGGTTTTGACAATAGGGGAAGTTGGTGACCAAATCCAACAACCCCATGTGCTCTATATTGACAAATCTCAGCAACAAGACACATAACCTCAACCAATGCATGCATCTAAGACATATTTATAGTCCAAGAGAGAGAAAAGTATGTATTATGGCCCATTTGCTCAAATTATTATCAACCAAGGCTCTCTCTCTCAAAACCTCCGAAAATACAAAGTATATCAGTTCCAAAACAAAGCCCCACGAACACTCTTAACAGATCATAAGCTCAGAATCAAGAATTGATGCATAAAGGTATAAAACCCTATTCGAAAATCTGACACTTGATCTTCTGTTAAAAGTTATATTTATGTGTTAGAACATGTTGTTTATAGTATTATTAAGTGATCTGGGTTGGTAGTTGATGGATCAATAACATCTAAGTGCACGAATTTGAAAATTTTCAAAATTTGGAAAATGTTGTTTTTGGGTCTGACAGTCAAATGTCAGACCCCATGGATCTTTGTATATTATGTGTTTTTGTTGTTTAAGTGTTTAATCTGGTAGTCTTCTATGAGGTCTTGGATCTGAAACTCGAATCAGGGTCAGATCTGGTATATATTAAAAGTTATTGATGGTCAAAGGTCGTTGACCGACCATGACCGAATGAATTCTAGGTAACCCAGAAATTTATTTTCAACGTCTAACAATGTTTGGGAAGGCATAGATCTGTCATCTTGTAAGTGATATGATGATGTTATAATATCTATTTTGTAGCTTGTAATATGTTCATCATTACTGTGTCTTTAGATCCTTTAAACAAACAACCTATCAAATTTAGTGGATGGTCAAAGTGACTGAAATGATCACGAAAACCATTTTCTGGAAATTCCAGAAATGGGTTGAACAACATTTCTGACATGGGTTGACCGGGCTGTATCATGTGATTCTGATGTTGTTGTTTTCGATCTGATGATGCATAGTTTTACTAGGTTATGTGTACTACAATCTTAAACTAATAGATCACCATAACATTAACTAGAACCCGTATAAATTTAAGCCACAAAGTGCCTACTCGGAACTGTCTGGGTTTCTGGGTTACCCAGAAAACCCAGAACAACCCTGGCAATTGTTTTAGAGACTTAGATCTTGTACGTTAATGATATCTGGACATTAGAAATGATCAATATTGATACCATGCTAGTTCCTCTATGAGGCCCGACCTCTATCACCACCATTTCATCAACTGATTGACCAGAATAAGACTATCAATGTCGTTGACCGGCATTGACCGGATTTTTCTGGGCAACCCAGAACTTGATGAACAGACCTGACAATAGTTTTAACGGCTTAGATCTTGCATTTGAGTTGTTGTATGACCAAAATAATTGCGAATAATTGTAGTTCTACATTTATACTACACGTCCAATGCTTGAGATCGATCAGATCATGCAGGAACAAAGGAATTAAAGGTGGTCAAAGTTGACCCCTCAGGCACGAAGCTGTCAGTGTTCTTGAGCTCAAGAACACCAACAGCAACGCCAAGTGTCGCTAAAGGCCTATAGCGACGGTTTTCTTTATTTTTATTTTCTGAATTTCAGAAAAATCATTAAAAATAGAAAATAAATTCTAAAAATTACAAAAATAGTTTTAAAAAATTATTTTAAATTCAAAAAATTAGTTTTTAATTATTTTTAATATATTTCATAAATATTTAATATTTTTGGAATATTAAAAGTATTTAATTTATTTAATTATAATAATAAATAAATTATTTAAAAATAATTTTAATATATGAAAAATCATTTAAAATTATATTATGGTATAAGAAAATACTTTAAGTTATTTTTGATAACTTTCAATATTTTGTGATGAAATTTCATTAATTAATTAATATTAATGGTAATTAAGTTATTTAATAAATGTATTAAATAAATTATGAAAAATAGATTTAATGATTTAAAAATTATATGATGGTTATAAAAATATTTTAAGTTATAGAATATAACTTTTGATATTTTGTCATGAAAAATATTAATATTTTAATATTAATGATATTAGATTTATTTAATACTCATATTAAATAAATTAGTTTAAAAATAATTTTTATATTAGAAAAACCATTTTAAATGAAAATAAAGTGTTTAAAGATATTTTAAGTTATAAAATACAACTTTTAATATTTAAAGGATAATTTCATTAATAAATGATATTAATTTAATATTAAATGATATTAGATTTATTTAATAATTATATTAAATAAATAGTTTTAAAATGATTTTATTTATTTAAAAATCATTTAAAAATGATATAAATGAATTAAAAATATTTCAAGTTATAATTAATGACTTTTAATATTTTGATAAATAATACATTAATACTTTAATATTAATGATAATTATTTAAAAATGATTTTAATTCTTTTAAAAATCATTTAAGTGTAATACTAATACTTTAAAAGTATTTTAAGTTATTATAAATAGCTTTAATATTTTGGCAATGGTTTCATTAATAGTTTAATATTAATTAAATATTAATGATAATAGAATTGCGTAATATTTAAATCATTTAATAATGATTCTGAGGTTTGAAAATTCATGATAAATTATAATAAATGTTTAAAAATTATTATAAGTCATTTACAAATAATATGACCGATACTTACAGATGTGGAATTACAGGATAGAGTCTTAGACTCGATAATTACCCGATAAAGCCGTCAGTACACCGACATGTTTCAGAAATTGATCTGGACTTAGATAATTTATTGAGATATGTGGTTATTTGTGATTCAATGGTTATTAAACATATGTGCCAATGTGATTAGGGTATGTGCTGACTGCAATAAGCAGTGTTATGTGTTATAGTATGTTATTCTAATCGAACGAACGATCTTATTAATGATAGGTCGTGAGATAAGTGATAAATCTAAATTACAAACTGTAAGCAGCGCTTCAGGCAAGTATCTTACCTTTGCATTTTCTTTATGCAATGGACATGAGTAAGAATGTTTCTAAATTATATTATTACTGTACAGATTACGAACATTATATTATATAAGCTCATTGATTATCAACATGTTAGTATATGATAATTCAGATATATATATTATGTTCGTTAATTTCTAGAAATGGTTAAACAAGTGTCCCCACTTGGATAATTATTGTATTTAATCACATGTTGATATACCTTTGTCAATTACCCGTATACATATATGTTGAATTATAGATTATTGTTGAACAAGATAAAATCTTTGATTTAGAACCCAGACAAGTATAAACATTCCTACACGGGAAAACTTTTATGCGCCCAAGGCGGAACAGAGTGCACGATCCTATCGTTCGTGTAATGTAGTATTGATCAATACAGGGCCCATGGGAAGTACAGCCTAACACCCGTAAGTTATGACGGTTTATAGATAAATTTTTGTTTAACCTTTTCGAAAATGAAAATAATGTTCATGGCATGTCACCATAACCCCAGTTATAGTCATTACGTAGTTTCAAAATTTTGAAAGAGAGTTGTTATATTATTATTATCGGTTCAGAATACTTCACAACTATTAACTTGTTGTAGAAGAATAGTACAAAAAAAATATTTAAATCCTTTCAGCTTATATATATATAATTGCTATTACTTGCTGGGCATTCAAATGCTCATCCTTGCTTAATTTAAATGTTTTCAGCTAAGTGTGAACGATCAGAGAGCTCTGCTAAGAACAAGGGAAAGGGAAAAGGTCGCTGAATGAATGAATGAACGTTATCTTATGTAATAGTTTAATGTTATTAAGACAAGTATGATATATATTATCTATCATGGTTTGTAATGAATGTTTAAAGGTTGCGTACTTGGGATTAGACTCTGATAAATGTAAGTTAAGTTTGATATTTATATTATTGTTATTAGTATTAGTATTATTCCGCTCATAGAAATGGTATCGTGATGAACCGAGTTCGGGTTTCAAGTACCTGAGTTCGAGGTCTTCACAGTAAGACTGCATGGTATGCCAGTATCCATAGTTTCTTATCGAGACCCAAGATTCACTTCACAATTTTGGGTTAGTTTATAAAAAGCTATGGGCACAGATTTACGATTTAGTTCGGCATATCATCCTCAAACGGATGGACAATCAGAGAGGACTATTCAAACTCTAGAAGATTTATTAATACTCTGTGTCCTTGATTTAAAGGAAAGTTGGGACAAGTTCTTACCATTGGTGGAGTTTTCCTACAACAACAGTTATCAAACAAGTATTGGCATGGCACCATTCGAAGCATTGTATGGAAGAAAATGTCGTTCTCCAGTATGCTGGGATGAGGTGGGTGAAGCAACGTTGTTGGGACCGGAGTTGGTACATATGACTACAGAAAAGATTCAAACGATCCGACAACGTATAAAAACCTCACAAGATCGACAAAAGAGTTATGCTGATCTTCACAAAAGGACGTGGAATTTGATATAGGAGATCATGTGTTCTTACGTGTTACTCCATGGAAAGGAGTTACGAGATTTGGAAAGAGAGGAAAGCTCAATCCTCGATTCATCGGTCCATTTTTAATCCTCGATCGAGTAGGAACTGTGGCTTATAGACTCGCTTTACCACCAAGTATGTCTCGTGTTCATAAGGTTTTTCACATATCCATTTACGTAAATATGTGGAAGACCCGAACTATATTATTGAGTTAGAACCGGACGAAATAGCGGAGGATTTGACGTATAAAGAAGTTCATGTTCAAATCTTGGATAAGAAGGAACATATTCTACGCTCCAAGATTATACTTCAAGTCAAAATTTTATGGAGAAATCACGATGTTGAGGAAATAACTTGGGAGTTAGAATCTGAAATGAAGTCAAGGTATCCTTACCTCTTCGACATACCAGGTACGTACCCTAATTTTGAGGGCGAAATTTCATAAGAAGTGGAGGTTGTAAGACCCCAACTTTTATAAATAAAGATGAATTTTCTATAATTATCATTTTTGAATATTATGGAGTTAATTTGATATAATGTTATAGTTGTGGGTAATATTTATAAATTTTGCAAAGTACACAAGTTGTTATATATATTTAATTGTTCGGGGAATATTCGTTTTAACAAGGAATATTCGTTCAACGGCACAATCATTGGTGGACCCCACAACGGAATTATTCTCGGATTGAGAAAACGACAAAAATATTTTATTAAAAATAACGCCGGGAGTTTTACCATTGATACTGTTGAACTACTCGGTAGTAAAAGTACAGTAAGACGTGTGGTTGCATAGTAGCACACGGTATTAATTATTAATGCTTATGTGAGAAGTCACTCAGTTTGATTCAATTATTGTCAGTTAATAATATGAATTATTTAGCGATAATGAAGTTTTGTTTTATTCGTATTATTAACGTAATAAAACAGAAACAATTTTTTTATATAAAACAAAATACTTTATTAAAGTTATTCTATAAATAGAATATATTATATTTTATTTAAAAGATTTTTCTTTAAATATGGACCGTCAGATTAAAGTAAATAAATCTGGACCGTTCATGGATTAGTTACTATGCAGTCCATTCTTCTATAAATAGCAGCTTATTCCTTCATTATTTTTTACGAATTCACTGAATTCTAGAGAGAAAAACTATAAAAAGAGAGTAGAAAAGTATTCTGCTACTTAACTACTTCTTTATTTCAGTTCTTCTTTAAAACGGTAAGGGGTGTTATTCTTTCTTATTCATGAAGAGAACTTTTGTTATTCCATTTCTTATTATTCTGTTGGAATAACCTGTATACGCGGTCTATCCTATACTTGGTGACATTCTACTATTATTCTGTTGGAACATCCTGTCTGTGTGTTTTACATCGGACCTGGTTCTATTTTTATTATTATTCTGTTGGAACATCCTGTCTGTGTATTTTACACCGGACCTGGTTCCGTCTTGTTATTATTCTGTTGGAACATCTTGTCTGTATTTTTTACACCGGACCTGGTTCCATTATTTATTATTCTATCAGAATATCCTGTCTGTGCATTTACGCCGGACCTGGTTCCATTATTTATTATTATGTCGAAATATCTTGTCTGTGCGTTTACGCCGGACCTGGTTCCATTATTTATTATTCAATTAGAATAACCTGTCTGTGCGGTCTATCGCATGTCGGATGATTTCTTTTGTTATTCCATTCTTTATTATACTAAGTTGGTTAAGTTTTAACTTCTATACTCCATAAAATTAATTGAATATCCTTGATAATTACGTTTCATCCAGTATCTTTTCATGAAAATATTATTCTAAGCATTCTTGAATTTTACTCCACAAAGCAGTATCATGTTGACAATTTGGACGTTGTTAATTCTTGGATAAATTAATTCTTGAACTTGTTTTATTGAATTCTTATATCATTGTCATCATCCTCATGTTTATAAAATGTTGAAAGTCATCTGTGGCCTGTAGTGCATAGATGGACTTGGTATGATTATGACCAGGGATTATTCGGTATAATCATGACCGTAATGTTACAAATGATGTGATAAAAGTCCTCATTGGCCCGTAGTGCATTGATGGACAGTTGTTGGCATGATCATGACCATTAATGAGTACACAAATATTCTTGTCCCGTAGTGCATGGATAGTTGTGGTCGTGATACTAAAGAATATCCTTGGCCGTACTGCAGGGGTGATTGATGTTGTGGGTTATTTTATTAAGCTGAGTCCCAGCGATAACATTGTTGAAAAACCTTTTAAATCATAGAAGATAGTAGATTTTATTCTCTACTTGACTCTTTTAATGGATTGCTTGTTTCGTTGCAGTTAAACTTGATGTTCGTTATATTTTATCAGTTTTAACACTGTTGAAGGCTAATGATAATTTATTCTGCATTATCTTAGTCAAAATATTTCTTACTGGGCTAGTTGAGCTCACCCTTTCTTTCACTGTTCTCTTCAGGAAATGAGAATATAGCTGGGATGAGTCGGGGAACAGAGTGATGGACCAGATGATAGTATTAGTAGTCCTCACTATTATGTTAAATAGTGTGACAATAATTGTATTGAGGACTCCTTTTGAGTTTGTATAGTCTCTAGTAGACAATAATTGTATTCAATGAAACAACTCGGGTCAAATCCCGAGTCCGGAACAAATCTCGGGTCAAATCCCAAGTCCGAATCGAATCAAATCCATCAAAATAAGGCCTCAAACTACTAGCCCAATAGTATCTTCTTGGGTCATCTTAGCCCACCACAGACTCCCAAAAGGTCATGACTTGAAGATACTATTGGTAGTAACTTATTTCCTTATATGCAGATAAATTTTTCCCTTATCTTTTGTTGTGGGACTGGGGTGTTACAAACTTCCCCACTTAAATTTTCTACGTCCCCGTCAGAACCGATCACACACACAACCCAAAGATCTTTACCTCTCTAGCCATTGTGGGATAATACCGGCCGGCTTCGTGTCCCTACCTCCGGACCTTCATCTCTCCATTGTGGGATAATACCACCAGCCTTTGTGTTCCCACCTCCGACAACCCGATCGGATGACCCGACCTGAACTTTCGAGAGTTGGCTCTGATACCATATGAAATAACTCGGGTCAAATCCCGAGTCCGGAACAAATCTCGGGTCAAATCCCAAGTCCGAATCGAATCAAATCCATCAAAATAAGGCCTCAAACTACTAGCCCAATAGCATCTTCTTGGGTCATCTTAGCCCACCACAGGCTCCCAAAATGTCACGACTTGAAGGTACTATTGGTAGTAACTTATTTTCTTATATGCAGATAAATTTTTCCCCTATCTTTTGATGTGGGACTGGGGTGTTACATTCAAACTCACAGTTATGTTTTGTCGTATTGTACACGACAGTTGTATTAGTAAGTTGTATTTGTATTCTGTACCATGTATTTGACGACCTAAGATGGGTGATGTATACCTAATTTTGGGGGCGTCACAGTGAGCATAAGTTTTCCCAGCAAGTATAAGTTTATTTAAGGATATATCATGATTGAAAGAATTTGAATAATAAGCTGGCTATAATTCAACAATATAGTTGTGAATTAGCATAAACAAATTTTTATAACTGAGCGAATATTGAACATGAATAAATATATTTGGACCGAATGGTAATGAAGGTGATCAGCCTTTCATACTTGAAGATTACATGCAATATACATATAGTACGATTCAACAAATCATAGACGTGATAATCATGAATGATTATTCACAAGCATATACGCAAAATTATAACTCAGGGACGACCTAATATATAAATAATATTGATATACAATTAGAATAATATCATCACAGTATTTAAAATATCATAAACACATTATCACATAATCCTATCAGTCTCTAACACACATAAGACCTAACCTCAAGTCAAACTTTTATAGTCTGAGTCGAGTTCGGTACAATTCTGACATTTCGATGGTCTAGTTGGACAAATATCGAGTTTAAGTTCAATTAAACTCTGCCTAAAATTTAGCAATTGTCTTAGATAATTATATTATCAGTCATAATATTTTTCATAAGCTCGTAATAATTTTTAAATAATTATTACTATTTATCATAAATTTTCAATCATTAATAACTTATTTATATGAATTAAATACCACATAATTCCTTTATCATTAATATTTATGTAATACCAAATATTAATGAAAATCATAAAATAATATTATAATATATCAAAGTATTTTTAATACCTTAAAATCATATTTAAATGATTTTTAAACACTTAAATCCACTATCCGATAATTACTTTTAATATTAAAATATTAATATTTTCATGACAAAATATCAAAAGTTATATGTTATAACTTAAAATATTTTTATAACATTTAAATTATTCATATATGATTTTTAAATCAATAAAATCATTTTTCTATCATTTATTTAATATAATAATTAAATAAATCTAATATCATTAATATTAATTTATTAATTTGACTTCTCCAAAAATATTGAAAATTATATTTTATAATTCAAAATACTTTTAAACACTTTATTCTTATTTAAAATTATTTTTATAATATTAAAATCATTTTTCTCTAATTTATTTAATACACTAATTAAATAAATTAAATATCATTAATATTCAAATAATTATAAATATTAATGAAAAATATCCCAAATAATTAAAAGTTATTTTTCGTAATTTAAAATAATTTTTAAAACCATTTTTATAATTTTTAAAATTTATTTTCTATTTTTAATCATTTTCTGGAAATTCAGAAAATAAAATAAATAGAAACAATCGATATAGGCTATACCGACACTTTTCTGTCGTATTAGGTGTTCTTGGGCTCAAGAACACTGACAAGTCAGTGTTCAAGGTGCTCGGTTTGACCTAATGTAATTATCTGCTCAAGCATGACCTGGGCCATCTTCGACACTGATAATGTAGTATTGATGTAATACTACATGATACAACCTTTAACTAGGTCATACCATCCATCATATACAAGATCAAAGCCTCTAAATATGTTGTCAAAGCTGATCTGGGTTTTCTGGGTAACCCAGAAACCTAGATATTGTCATGGTGTCACTTTGAGGCCCGATTATCATAACGTTCTGTTCATACAGTTGGTGTTCTTAAGGTTTAAATCCATAGTCCATATGTCAAGGAACACATAGCAATCAACAAATCAGTCAGAGTACAGAACAATGACCAGATTTCATCTGGTTAAAGCCTGTCAGAAAGTTCATTCTAGCAATTTCTGGAATTTCCAGAAAACAGCTTCGTGATCGGATGGCCTAGTTTGACCATCCATTACATCCAACATGTTAGTTGTATAAGAGATACAAAGGTATATATCTAAAGTACATATTACAGGCTACATCCTGGTCACCAACAAATCAACAAACAACATCATTACTGACTGATATTGGCTTTACAAAAAGTTGTCAAACGCTGAAAACGAATTTATGGGTAACCTAGAATTCGTCTGGTCATGCCCGGTCAACGGGGTTTTACCAATTATAACTTACACTCTAGACATTAAATGATTATGATTTCACTTGCAGAACAAAGATTTTATACCAGACTACCCATAAAAACATAAAATAAGAAAAATCAAAAACAGAAAGAGATCTACGGCCACTGACATATGGTTGTCAGACAACTTTGAGGTTCAAGAACAGTTTTTCAAAAACATCATTTTAAGGCACCTTGTTGCTATGGATTCATGATAGATCATCATAGATCTTCATAAAACATCCTATAACATGAGTCTAAACACATAAACACGAATTTTCTCTTAGCATACAAGATCAAAATAGGTTTAGGACTTTATACCTTCTAGCTAAATCTTTGATCTTTGATCTCCAAATCTGTTCTTGGTGTTCTAGGGGGTGTTTTATAGAATGAATTACTTAGCAATTTCGGAGGTTTGGTGAGAGAGAGAGTTGTTAAGAGTTTGGTTACAATGAGCAAAGTTTGGTGAACTTTCTCTCTCTAAATCTCTTATAATACAGAGATGTATTGTATAGATCTGATATGTGGACTGAATGGCTGGAGATTATAAGTCACAATTGTGACAACCCCAAAATAGGTCCATTCTATCCAACCCATTCTGAGTCGCCAAATACATGGTACAGAAAATAACTACAACTTTATTACCACAATTGTCGTGCAAAATACAACAACAGATATGCCGTGAGTTTGGATACAAATATATACCAAATGTGACATTGGACACCATCATGTGTCAGCACCTCACAAAGGTACCTTACATAAAGGTACAGTCAAAAACTGTTTTAGAAATTAGAATCTTTGGGAAGTACTCAAGAAAACCTTCGTACATGGGGGGCCATGCGTCTAGGTTATGATAGATATCATATGGCCACAGAATTATTCTTGGTTGACCCAATAGACCCCAAAGAAAAACGAGAAGATTACTATCATATTCTTCCCAATGGTGAGTCTTCTCTTGAAATATCATTATCTCTACTGTCTCTAATTGAGAATTATGCTTCAAACAAACACCAAGATTATATAGGTAGTGCTCGTATATATACTCAGTAAGTGGATGAGCACATCCCTGTCTTATGATGACACGAGGTTGTATGTCGTTAGACATCGTGTATGATAGTGGCAAACCACCCTTCCAACGTTGGGTACACCTTACCCTATTGGATTCACCAAATAAAACTACTAAATGAACTTTTCTATACTGCTTCGGGAGAACATCCACAGCTAGAGACCACCGTTCTATTTCCCCGTTACCCCCGCTCGACCCAGCTACACTCTTATTACCTGAAAGGAATTGTGAAGCAAAAGGGTGAGCACAACTAGCTCAGTAAAGAATATCATGACTAAAGATAATTCAATTATCAATAGCCTTCATCAACAATAAATCAGAGATTTAGAACATATGGTAAATGATAAAAATTTCAACCATAGTTGCAGCGGAACGAGCAATCCATTAGAAGAGTCAAATAGACTATAAAGTCCATTATCTTCTCCATGTTAAAAATCCACCAACAATGTTTTATCCCTGTAACATCAATCAACAGTTCCTTTCCTCAATCATATGAATAACTCATAATCATAATTGTGATTCTAAATTTTTCTTCGCACCCAGGACGAAGAATATTTTCGTCACATGTCTTTACCTGAAACATCAAATATCATGGTTATACCAAATCACAGTTCCTGTTCATAATCATACTAATAAATCCATCTTTGCACTACGACCAAAGATATTCAACAACAGTTCATCTTTGCGCTACAGGCCAAAGATATTCATCAACAGACCATCTTTGCACTACAGGCCAAAGATATTCAACAACAGTTCATCTTTGCACTACAGGCCAAAGATATTCATCAATAATTCATCTTTGCACTACGGCCAAAGATATTCATCAACAATTCATCTTTATACTACAGGCCAAAGATATTCCTCAACAGTTCATATTTGCACTACAGGTCAAATATATTCATCAACAGTTCATATTTGCACTACAGGCCAAATATATTAATATCTCAAAGAAATATATAATCATTTCAAAATTTATATAAACAATAATTATAACCATGTTGATCATTTCACCTTTGCACATAAGCTAAAGATATTCAATTATAAATTCAATGGTCATGATAATACCAGTCAACAATTCAACTTTGCACTACTGGCCAAAGAGAACCCATAGTCATGATCATACCAATAATTTACCCATCTTTACACTCAAGCGAAAGAGAATTTCAACATCAAGGTTATAAAAATGATATATATGATTATAAAAATAATATGGTCAACACATGGATTTAATTTCAAGAGCAATATTCATAAATCAACTATAATTTGGTTAGAAAAAGAAACTAATTTTGTCGTGAATAGTAACTCGTGAATAGTAACTTATGAATAGTAACTCATGAATAGTAACCCCGACACAAAAAGATAGAAACTCTACAATAAAATTCATACCAATATTTTGGTATAATGATATTGAAAGAATAACATTTCTTAAGCTTATAAACAATTTATTTTAATTGTTTACACTTTACTAAATAATGCATTTAATCATCTTAAAATGCCAAACTCATAATATTTCATCACCAATAACCAAAAACCCTCATCAAAAATCTGCATATACCTCATATAGGATTCTCAAGCCATAAAATCCTATTTTCCAATTTTCTTTCCTCACAAAACATATTTAATTCATTTACTCATAACTAGACCATTTTCATAAAAAATACCAAATCAGTTCTAAAAATATTTCTTTTCTGGGATTTAGCATAATATAGCCCATAGTGAACATATATTTTTCTCAGAATTTTTAAAAGTCATTTACTATTTTTCATATGGCCAAAATAGCCGAATATTTAGACATTTATCAAAAATTATACTTTTATCTAAAAATTCTGAAATTCACAGAGTATACTCCTATCATATTCATGTACTCCCAATAAAAATTTCATCAATTTTGGAGTTAACCACAAGGAATTATAAGCGGTTACTTTTAAAATAGTCTTTTCTCATAAAATTCATAACTCTTAATATATACATCCAAAAATCACCATTTTTGGACACAATCAAGAAAACTCATCAAAATATCATTTCAAATTTTTCCAGAATTTTTGAAGATCAGAAAAATTACGAAACTGAAAATCATAACAACCCTTAAAATCTCTTACTATCCCTTACCTCAAAAGAGCAGTACTTCTGACTGGATATCGGATATGATGCTGAAGGAAACTTGCACTAATGAATAGCAACTCACCAAGTATCTAAAAACTCACAAAATATACTTCATAATATAGAGAAAGAAAGAGAGAAAGCTTATATTTCTGGTGTGATTTTCAATTCTAACTTAGCCCTCTATTTATAGGAAAATTTTGGTAGGTTTGACCTGCAACCTGATGGCTTTACCTGCTACTATTCCCACCCACCACATTTGAAATATAATTCAGCACATATCTTCACCAACCACAAGTGG
Source organism: Panax notoginseng (assembly GCA_016801055.1). Taxonomy (NCBI): domain Eukaryota; kingdom Viridiplantae; phylum Streptophyta; class Magnoliopsida; order Apiales; family Araliaceae; genus Panax; species Panax notoginseng. The sequence goes on from CM029016.1 coordinate 69,809,270, forward strand.
GGCCCACCAATTCTAGAATTTTCCACCAAAATGATAAACTCTGAAAATTCAACAATTTCTGAACCAGTCATCTAGTAAAATTTATAATAAATCATACGTTTATTTTTGACGGTTCAAAATTTGTGGGCATATACTCAACTTATATATGTATAACATATCCAAAAATTACCACGATCCAACGGTCGGATTAAAAATTATAACCCCCGCAAAATATCTCAAAAACCCTGATTTTTAATACCTCCATTCCGACAAAAATACGGATAAAAATCTCAACATTAACGCCTTCATTTTCTAACCACAAAAATATATCCCTCATTTATATCAACATAAAATAAATATTTTCTTATCATATGAATCAATAATTAATTATTCACAAATAATATTACAGAATCACATTTATGACAACCAGGCCGTTCCTAGGAAAGAGGGGGCTTTCCAATAAGGATTTCTCCTTACTGGCGCGCAATTAGATGACCAAACCTCTCCTTAGACAGAACTTTCTAGACATTGCCAATAATGCTATCTAATAATACTATTCAAATAATATGAATTATTGATCTGATAATGGAAAATACTGTGCAGCAACAATTATTGAACAACAATAATACAAAATTTCAACGTAGCAATTATTGAATCAATAAAATAAAATATTGAACAGTAATTACTGTAACAATTATTGAGTAGTTCCTTCTTACGTAAGAATCAATAATTTCAAAAATACTATGCAATACCGTGTGCTACTGTGCAATAACGCGTATTACTGTATTTTAACCACCGGGTATTCCAACAGTGTTAACGGCAACAACTACGCCGTTATTTGTAAAACTCAAATTTGTCGTTTTCTTCACCCGACAGTTATTCTGTTATGGGGCCCACAAATGGCTGCGCCGTCGTACGAATATTCCCCGACAGAAAGAATATTCCACGACCAAACGAATATTCCCCGACAACAATGATTATTTTATAACCACTTGCTTATTTTGAAAAAAAAATCATATTTCACTCATAACTTTAAATTTTTATCAATTTAACCATTTACTGAATAGTAATTATAAGAAAAATTGAATACTTTTATTTCACAAAATTCGGGGTCTTACAACAATGTCAATGGAGTTGGTCACCAACTCTTGATTTGGCAAGATTTGCAAGTTAACTTATAAAAAAAATACAAAAAGGGTATTATGGACATTTGGCTTTTAAATTTAATGTCTAACTTGTCATTTGCCCTAACCCTTACGGTTTAGGGTTTAACCCTTAGGGTTTAGTGTTTAACCTTTTAGGTTTAAAAAAATTTCTAAGATTTCCAATTTAGGTTTCCAAAATAAAAAATTAATATTTCTAAGTTATAATTAGGATTCAATAATTATATTAAAATTTCTTAATCATAATCCAAGCTTGCTAATTAGGATTATTATTTCCTAATTAAAATTACTAATTTAGCAATTAGGGTCATAATGGTACATTAGGGTTTATAACCCAAGCATTAGGGTTTTAAATAGAAAAATAAACTTTCTAATTTAGAAATTAGGTTTCCTAATTAGATTACGATTTTCTAATTACTTATAACTTGAAAATTAGGATTAATGTTTCCTAATTAATATTAAAATTATTAAATCAACAATTAGGTTTTTCCCTAATTATAAATTAGGGTTTCTAATCTAAAAATTAGGATTTTCTAAATTAATTAGGGTTAACCCTAATTAGGTTATTATTAATAACGTTTAAACCTTAGACAACATTTGAATTCCCAAATTAGGGTTTTCAACTTTCGAATTAGGGTTTTGGATTCCCAAAACTAAAATTATGGTCTCCAGAACCGGTTTTAGAGTTTCTTATCCATTGCTAGGGTTTTCTAACTGAACGTTGACGTTCTTAATATATACCTAGGGTTTATCATAGATATAGCTTAGCTGGTCAAACCGTGACCCTTAACCACATACTGTACACATATATAACCATATACACAGAACATATTCACGTATACCCTTAATCCTGAATAATTCACCACTGAAATTTTAAATTCAAAAAATTCCTTCCCGAAAATATCAAATCCATTCACTTATATTATGTCTAGGTTTATTATTTAACCTTAATTCAATATTTTAATATTTTATAAATATCTAAATTCTCAAGTTGTCACATTCACCTCTTCTTCTAAAAATTTCGTCCCTAAAATTTACCATACACCTTACACCTTACACCATGTACCATTCATACACCATATCTCATGCTACCCAATACATTCCTCACAAGAGTTAAAATTTTGAAATTGTGCTGAGGAGATATATAGGTTATTGTCTGTCATTTTCGCAAAGGTTATATGGATATTCATCCGCAAACCGTCATAACTTACGAACATAGTGGGTAATTAGCCCGGTATGCCCTGTACTTATTAAGTACTGCTGGTCGAATCTGTTTCTCGTCACTGCTATAAGCACAAAAATTTTACCTCAGTCTTATCGGATTCCGTGCCAAAATAATTTGGTTCGGAAAAATTTTCAAAGAACGTTTAGAATTTTCATAAATGTTGGTCTAGCTGAATCAAATAGCTTAGACTCATATCAATAATCAACTTCAATCGAATTACGAATGTGTGTAGCCAAACCCCGTTGTCAAATTAAAATTTTGGAAATTGTTTGAAAATGACATCATGATGTCGTACTGTATTAATAGCCCGTTTGAGGATGCCGTCATCTAGTGACTTTGTCATAATACATCATGCAATAGTGGAACAACGATTTTAGATCAAATTCAACACTAAGTATTCCTGCATTTACATCTCCATCAACTTTTTATCATCTCTGCACCAATTTACATGGTACATAAGTGATAAATAAAAATATATTTTGATATTTCAAATCATTATCGTCTAGCCGAAGCAAATAGCATAGACTATTCTTTAAACTGATCAAAAATTCATTTCAAATCTATTTTGTCATCTCAACAGGTAACGATGTGTCGGTGGCCCGAAGTCCACGCATACACAATGGTTACCAAGTGTTGAGAATAAAAATTTATTTTTCAAAAGCACATAGTGCGTATTTAGCCTGATGTCCAAAAATTTTTGAAGTCTAACATAGCTAGGAGTTTTGGAAAACTTATGTCTCCACTAATGATCAATTGCTTAAACAGTCTATCTATTCCTATTATCCTCAATACACAAAACTATTCCCAGTTCGTCACACCACACTCATGAGTTCATGAACTTTCCACAATCATATGAGTTTAAGAACTTGTCCTAGTCAGACCTTTGGCGTTCATTCGCTAAGGGGTTCATAAACATTTTATATAATCATGAGTCATGAACGTATCATAAGTATGAGTTTTTAAGAACTCGTACTTAACCTTATATTCTCTACCTATACCCTATCTATATGGTATACACATGAGAAAAGAATCACCTTCTCAACATGTATATAGAAAATAGCGCGACACATACATTCAATTACTATCAGTGCCAGAAGCTAAGTGGTTTTTACACCAAGTACAATTCAGCTCCCATATGAAGAATCATTCAACTTAGCTGCTGACATGAGTCCTCAGTTGAAATCCCCACTTAATTCCAACTCCGTTCTCAATACGAATTTCATTTAATCCGTATTCATAATCCTTTCCTGAATCTGTACCAATTCATAGTACAACTTTCGCATAACATTCTTGCCGTAAACTTTTCAATCATTCTCTTGATCCTTCTCCATACTATAACCTTATCAGATCATGGGGTGATCTCATCGTATATATTACGATTCATTTCTATGCCTTGATCGTTTTGTTTTTCGATCTCCTGTCCCTGTACTTTTAGTATTTTAGACTCTATCTATTCACCATTACTGTTCAACTTTATTATCAGAGTTAACGAACTCTGTATCTTTATAACTCACCGAGATTCGTCTTTGAATCTTACCGACCAACTAACTATATGTGAGTAAGATCTTATCCTAATCACTACTGTTATTGGTCTCAAGTATTCATACCTAAGCTTCATAACCAACAGCTTTGATACCAACTTTGAGAGCCCCAAATTTGGGTCCCAAATCACCACGGATCCGGTACAATCATTCAATAACTATTGTAATAACCCGATATTTTTTATATAAATAGATAAGAATTTTTGCATATAAATTTTTTTTTACAATGAGAATAAGTGTCAAGTATTGTGATGTTAAATGCGAATATATTTATTACTTGAAAAATTAGAAATAATTTTAGAATTACTAATTACTACAAATTATATTCTTATGGTAATTAATTTCTGTAAGCAGAAATGTTTTTATTATTTATGTTCCATGAAAATATAATTTATATATTATTTAAATAATATATGAAGTGACAATTAGAATTATAATAATAAATATGTTATTATATGAATTTGTTCAGAATATTTAAGTTAATTATTTTAACTTGATTATTGATGTTGTGTACGAAGGATAAGTCAGATATGGAATCCAAACCCTAAACTTGGATTTTTATTCAGGAATGAGAATAATAATGTAATATTAATTATATTTTACTTTTCAGTGCTTAAATATATACCGTATATCTGTAGACTGTTAATGTTGGTCAATTATGGTAAATTGGGTCATAACCTAATATAGTGTTGTGAAACCCTAATTGTTAAACTCAATTATGAGTTAAGACTGAGTAGTAATTGTGTTATATGAATTCTTCTGCGTATTAGAATTTCTGTAATTAGAAGAAACCCTAATTATTGTTTTATGCTGATAATTAGGAAAAACCCTAATTATTTATTTGAAAACCCTAATTACAAATTTTAGAAACCCTAATTATTATTTTGTGAATTATAAAGATAATTAGGAAACCCTAATTAATTTGGGAACCCTAATAATATTTAGGAACCCTAATTTAAAAACCCTAATTTCTATTAAAAACCCTAATTTAATTAGTATGTTTTAAATTAAAATTGTATTACACTTTAAATTTTAAATTGTCCAAACCCTATAAATTATTTGGGAAATTGTAAGATTTTTAATCTAGTGAATAAACCCTAGATTTAATCACCTTGTACAAGAATGCCTTTGAGATTTTAAGTGAAATTATCAAAATGCCCTTTTTGTCTCTTTAGTGTATTATTAGTGAATTATTGTGCTTTATTGCTATCAAAGCATGGCAAACATCCTACCCTACCAATTTAGCATCCAAGACTCAATTATATTCAGATTCAATCAACCATTTTGAGCATTCAATGCATCTAATTTGGTTTATATATAGATTGGAGAGAGAATTAAGGCATTTTATACACTAAAAATTGCTCAACTCTCATCCTTGAGCTTCTCTCTCTAAAACCTACGAATTATTGTAGTATTTCAGTGCCAAAACAAAGCCCTACTACCAATCATAACAAATCATAACCCAAAAATCAAGAATCAAAGCTTAGAAAAGGTATAAACTCTAGCTTGATTTTTTTTTATTTTTGGTGTTAGATGTTATGTTTAAATGTTAGAACATGTTGATTATAGTGTCTAAGGATGATCTGGGTTGCTAGATGTTGGTTTCATAACATTTAGAAGCTCGGATTTGAAGATTTCCAAAATCTAGAAATTTTATTTTCTGTGATTTTTTGGCAAATGTCAAGCCTTATATCTCTGTGATCTTTAATGTGTTTTGTGTTCTAAAAGTTGATATGTGTAGCTTGTTATGTGATCTTTAATCTCCAAAACGAATCAGGTCCATATCTATTTTGGATCAAAAGTTATTTAAGGTCAAAGTGGGTTGACCGACATTGACCGGCTGTTCTTCAAACCTAGAAAATATTCTAAGTGTCCAGAAAATATTTTTTTGGCAAATGTCAGAGCTTATAAATCTTTGCTCAATCATGGTTTTTGTTGTTTAGAAGTTGTTATGTGTAGTCGGATATGTCGTCTTTAATATACAAAAAGAATCAAGTTCATATCTTTTGTAGATCGGGAGTTATTCATGGTTAAAACTCGTTGACCGAAAACGCTGAAGAACACAAACCCAGAATTTTTTTGAGCGGATTCCGTGTTGAAGTTTGACCAGCTAGATCTTGCTCATGTTATGATGTTAATGTGTTATGATGCTTTGTAGTTGTAGTCCTACATGTTGTCTACACACTCCAATTGATAGATCACACAAACAATACACAGATTGAAAGTTATAAGGATCCAAAGTAGGCACCTCGACTGTTCTTCAGTCGAAGAACAGCCTTGTCAGACTTTTTGATGGCTAATAACTCTTAGATCTGATATTTTTTTAGTCATGATGTTTGTTGGTAATTGTAGTATTACATGAGCACTACAAGATTCAAGTGTTAGATTGCCCAGAAACGTAATGGATTGAGAATTATAATCAGTCAAACTAGGCACCTTGATAACTGCCTTGTCAGTGTTCTTGAGGCTCAAGAACACCTAAGGCAACAGATAAGCGTCGCTAAAGCTTTTAGCGACGGTTTTGATATATTTTAAAATTTTTAATTTCTGAAAATTCTGAAAATGATTTAAAAATTAGAAAAATTAGATTTTAATTATTAAAAATACTTAATAAATTCTGAAAAATTATTTTAAAGTCTGAAAAATAGTTTTTAACTATTTTGAGTATATTTCAAAAATATTTAGTATTTTTAGAATATAAAAAGGTATTTATTTATTTAATTATAATATTAAATAAATTATTTTAATTCATGAAAAATCATGAAAAATTATATTATTGTGTTATAAAATATTTTAAGTTATTTTTGATGAATTTTAATATTTTGTGATGAAATTTTATTAATTAATTAATATTAATGATGTTTAAGTTATTTAATAAATATATGAAATAATTATGGAAAATAGAATTAATGATTTTAAAAATCATTTATAGTATCATAAAAATATTTTGAGTTATAAAATATGAATTTGGATATTTTGTCATGAAAAATATTATTAATTTAATATTAATGATATTAATCTAATATTGATGATATTTAGTTTATTTAATAATTATATTAAATAAATAGTTTAAAAATTGTTTTATTTATTTAAAAATTATTTAAAAAGGATATAAATGAATTAAAAATATTTGAAGTTATAATAAATGACTTTTAATATTTGGATAAATAGTGCATTAATATTTTAATATTAATGGTAATTATTTAAAAATGATTTTAAATGTTTTAAAAATCATTTAAGAGTAATATAAATGTTTTAAAAGTATTTTGAGTTATTATACATAACTTTAATATTTTGGCAACAGTTTCATTAATAATTTAATATTGATTAAATGTTAATGATAATAGAATTATTTGATGTTTAAATCATTTAAATATGATTCTGATGTTTGAAAATTCATGATAAATTATAATAAATGTTTTAAAATTTTATTAAGTCATTTAAAAATAATATGACTGATACTTACGGATATTGAAATACAGTATAGAGTCTTAGACTCAATAATTATCCAATAAAGCTGTCGGTACAACGACATGTTTCAGAAATTCCTCTAGACTTAGATATTTTGACTGTATTAATGATTAATTATGATTCAATGACTGTTGGATATGTGTGATAATGTGATTAGGTTATGTGCTGACTGCGAAATGCAGTACTATGTGTTATAGTATATTATTCTAATCGAACGAATGATCTTATTACTGATAGGTCGCTGTACAAAAGATTGATCTAAGTTGCGTTATTGTACGCAGCAGCTCAGGCAAGTATCCTACCTTTGCATTTCCTTTATGCAATGGACATGAGTAAGAAGTTTTAGAATTAAATTATTATTATGCTATATTATCAACTCTACTACGACATATTCTATATCCGCTCATTGTTTATCAATATGTTAGTATATGGTAATTCAGATATATATTATGTTCGTCAATTTCTATAAAATGGTTATATAAGTGTCCCCACTTGGTTGTATTTTAATCACATTTTGATATACCTTTGTCAATTACCCTTATATATATATGTTGAATTATAGATTAATGTTGAACAAGATAAAACCTTTGCTTTAGAATCCAGACAAGTATGAACATCCCTTATATAGGGAAAACTTTTATGCGTTCAAGGCGGAGAAAGTTCTTGAAATGTAGTATTGATCAATGTAGGGCACAACGGGCTGATCACCCCCGTGTCCGTAAGTTATGACGGTTTACAGATGAATTTCTGTTTAACCTTTTTGAAAAAAGAAAATAATGTTCATGATATGTCACTTAACCCTACTTATAGTCAATACGTTGTAAGACCCCAAATTATTAATAAATGAAATTTAAATTCCCTCTATTTATTATTTTGAAATAGTAAGTGTTAAATTGATGAATGAGGTTAGTTATGGGTAAAATGCGCAAATATTTCAAATAAGCAGGTGGTTATAAAATATTCATTTTTGTCGGGAAATATTCGTTTGGTCGTGGAATATTCTTGCTGTCGGGGAATATTCGTACGACGGCGCAGCCTTGTGTGGGCCCCATAACGGAAAGCGATTGGATGAAAAAAAATGACAAGTATAAGTTATTTATAAATAACGGCGTAGTTGTTACCGTTAATACTGTTGGAATACCCGGTGATTAAAATACAGTAGCACACGGTATTGCACCAATTATTGATTCTTACGTAAGAAGGCACTATTCAATAATTGTTATAGTAGTTATTGTTCAATATTTTATTTTATTGATTCAATAATTGTTGTATTGATATTTTATATTATTGTTGTTTCAATAATTGTTGCTGCACATTATTTTCCATTATCAGATCAATAATTCATATTATTTGAATAATATTATTAGATAACATTATTGGCAATGTCTAGAAAGTTCTGTCTAAGGAGAGGTTTGGTCATCTAATTGCGCGCCAGTAAGGAGAAATCCTTATTGGAAAGCCCCCTCTTTCCTGGGAACGGCCTGGTTGTCATAAATGTGATTCTGTAATATTATTTGTGAATAATTAATTATTGATTCATATGATAAGGAAATATTTATTTTATGTGGATATAAATGAGGGATATATTTTTGTGGTTAAAAATGAAGGAGTTAATGTTGAGGTGTTTTATCAGTATTTTTATCGGAATGGAGGTATTAAAAAATCAGGGTTTTTGAGAAATATTGCGGGTGTTATAATTTTTAATCTGACCGTTGGATCGTGGTAATTTTTGGATATGTTATACATATATAAGTTGAGTATATGTCCATAAATTTTGAACCGTTAAAAATGAACGTATGATTTATTATGAATTTTACGAGATGACTGGTTCAGAAATTGTTGAATTTTCGGAGTTTATCATTTTGATGGAAAATTCTAGAATTGGTGGGCCCCACTTGTGGTTGGTGAAGAAATGTGCTAAATTATATTTCAAATGTGGTGGGTGGGAATAGTAGCAGGTAAAGCCATCAGGTTGCAGGTCAAACCTACTAAAATTTTCTTATAAATAGAGGTCTAAGTTAGAATTGAAAATCACACCAGAAACAAGTTTTCTCTCTTTCTCTCTCTAGATTATTGAGTGTATTTTGTGAGTATTTAGATACTTTGAGAGTTTCTATTCATCAGAGCAAGTTTCTTTCAGCCTTATACCGGTATTCCGACCAGAAGTACTGATATCTTGAGGTAAGGGATATTATTTTCTTCTTAAATGATATTATTTTCTTCAATATCATTATGCTGAAATATTGATATGAGTTTTTATCAAATTTGGAATTTTTTGTGTCGGGGTTACTATTCACGTATACGGTACTATTCACGTATACGACACTATTCACGAATACGGCACTATTCACCGAAAAATAAAATTTTTCCTTTTTGTCCAAGATGTCTATTATGGTTACTATCTTTGATTGTATCCATGTTTTGATCTTTATTTTTGAATTCTGCTTCACAATTGATTATTATGAAGTATTATTGATCTTGGATAAACTGTTATACGAATCCCTACTATTTGTCCTTCTGTCTCATTGGATTCGTTCTCTTTAAGATATTTTTCATCATCCTCAGTCCTAAATGATGATAGTAATGAATATCTTTGGCCTGTAGTGCAAAGATGTATGATTACTTGATGAATATCTTTGGCCTGTAGTGCAAAGATGAACAGGTGTTGAGATGAACATGACTGACAGGTGATACAAATGAATATCTTTGGCCTGTAGTGCAAAGATGAATATTTGGATAAAGATGATTATTAATTGATGTTACAAGGATAAAATATTGATGATGGACTTTTAAATCTTAGAAGATAGTAGAATTCTTTCTCTACTTGACTCTTCTAATGGTTTGCTGTTTCCGCTGCAGTTGTTGATCTAAAACTTGTTGTCGATTATATTCTATCAGATTTTTCCTTGTTGAAGACTAACGATAATTTGTTTGTATATTATCTTAGTCATAATATTCTTTACTGGGCTAGTTGAGCTCACCCTTTTCCTTTTTGTTCCATTTTTCTTCTCAGGAGGTGAGAACATAGCAGGATCTAGTCGGGGTATGGAGTGATGGTTCTAGAAAGATGTTTTAGCAGTCCTCACTATTTCTGTAAAATAGTGTTTGAATAATTGTAATGAGGATTTATTTGAGTGTGGATATTGTCTAGAAGACAATATTTGTATTTAAACTCACAGTATGTGTTGTCGTATTTTGCACGACAATTGTATTATTGAAGTTGTAGTTTGCTTTCTGTACCATGTATTTGGCGACTCAGAATGGGTGTTGTATACCTATTTTGGGGGCGTCACAGTTGGTATCAAAGCTTAGGGATATGATCCCTGGCTGAGATGTGAGACAAGAACTAGGAGGGGAGAGACGGGGAATTCCTTCGCTAGTATGACTTGACTAAGTTTATTTGGTGTTTATTTGGTCGGTCAGAGTATAGGGATAATATATGACATGACTATTAACCCTTGTTTTATGGCAGTATTTAAGAATGGCAGCTGAGAACGTTAATAATGGAGTAAATCAGACCGTGGAGACACCTTTGATCACCACCCAGGGGAACGTGCAACAGGAAGGCAATATTCCTCCTGTAAACAACGTTACCGAGCAAACGATGAATGATGGAATGTTTAGGAGCTTTTTGCAGTTCATGCAAAATCAGACGAGGGAGACTCGTGTGCAGAATACGGGTGGAAATGATAACAACGCGCGGTTTGTCACAGCTAAGCAGTTCAAAGAATTGGGACCACCAGAATTTAAGGGAAAGCCGGATCCGATCATGGCGGAAACGTGGGTCAAGCAAATTACCAAGATATTCGATGTCTTGGGATGCACGGAGGAACAGAAGGTTCCATTCGCCACCTTTATGTTCCGCGGTGAGGCAGACTACTGGTGGGAGTCTGTGAAGCGTACCCAGCCTGACGCACTCAACATGTCCTGGGAAACATTTCAAAAACTGTTCAATGACAAGTACTTTCCTGAAAGTATTCGTCATATGAAGGAGGTAGAGTTTATCAGACTGGAACAAAACAACATGACGGTGTCCCAGTACGAGGCGAAGTTTGCAGAGTTATCCAGGTTTGCACCTCATTTGGTCGAAAATGAGGAACGAATGACAAGGATGTTTCTGAGAGGTCTAAAACCCGAGATTCGACAATATCTTATCTCTCATAAATTTTCTTTATATTCAGATGTTGTAAATAGGGCTCAATTATTAGAGCGAGATAATGAGTATGTGCAACCGAGGGACCACAACCAGGGTCATACCGGTGGCGGCAGTCATCGAAGCAATGAAAACCAGCAGGGAGGAAAATATTCGGACAAAAGCGGTAACCACTCTGGTGGTAATCGTGGTCGTGATAATAGAAGGAGCGAGTCGGGAGGAGATTTCAAGAAGAGAAGGTACAACAATGATAATGTGAAGACGTCAGCACAAACATCAACTGTTTCTAGGGGAGGAGAACGACCACCGGTCGTATGTTACAAATGTGGGAAAGAGGGACATATCAGCCCAAACTGCCCACAACAATCCAAGGTATGTTATAACTGTGGAAAGGAGGGTCATATAGCTCGAGAGTGTTCTGTAGCAAAACCAAGTTCAGCGGGGATGGTGACTCCAAAAGCTGTCCCGGATAAGTCGAAATCAGCGGTTCCTGGAAGGGCGTTTGTCGTTACTGGCCAAAACGCGAGAAACCCGAACGAGGTGATCACGGGTAAGCTAATCTTGAATTCTTGCGAAGTTTATACTTTACTAGATACCGGTTCTACCCATTCTTTTATCTCTCCTGCTTGTGCTCAACGTTTAAACTTGACTCCGGAGAAATTGGACTTTAACTTATCTGTTGAAACTCCGTTGGGTGAAACCTTCGTTACATCTACAGTTTATAAATCTTGCATGATCCAAGTTGGCACTATCACATTACCTGTTGATCTTATCTCTTTAAAGATACTTGCTTTTGATGTGATTTTAGGAATTGATTGGTTAACCACTCATCATGCTAAAATTGATTGTTTTCGTAAGGTTGTTAGTTTTCATATTCCTAACCAACCTGTCATACGAATTCAAACTACTAAACCACTAAAATCAGTCACTGTCATATCAAGCCACAAAGCTATTCGTTTATTGAAAAACGGATGTCAAGCTTTCTTAGCCCATGTTATGGATTTGAACAAAGACAAGTCAGATTTGAATAATATTTCTATTGTTAGAGAATTTCCCGATGTATTTCCTGAAGAACTTCCTGGTCTACCCCCAGAACGTGAAGTTGAATTCTTTATTGACCTTGAACCCGGTACAAAGCCCATTTCTAAAACTCCATATCGAATGGCTCCTATTGAACTTCAGGAGTTAAAAGTCCAACTACAGGAGTTGTTGGACATCGGTTTTATTCGTCCTAGTACGTCTCCTTGGGGTGCTCCTGTTTTATTCGTAAAGAAGAAAGACGGGAGTATGCGACTTTGTATCGACTATCGAGAATTGAATCATGTCACTATCAAGAATAGGTATCCGCTACCTCGCATTGATGACCTGTTCGACCAGTTGCAAGGAGCACAATTCTTTTCAAAGATCGACTTCGTTCTGGATATCATCAGCTGAAGATTAAAACTGAGGATATTCCAAAGACTGCCTTCAGAACTCGGTACGGGCATTATGAATTCTTAGTAATGTCTTTTGGATTGACTAATGCTCCTGCTGCCTTCATGGATATGATGAACCGTGTATTCAAAGAATATTTGGATCAGTTCGTTGTTGTCTTTATTGATGACATCCTCATCTATTCCAAAAGCCGTGAAGATCATGAGCGCCATTTGAAGCTGGTACTGCAAAGGCTTCGTGAAAATAAGCTATATGCCAAATTGAAGAAATGCGAGTTCTGGCTTGAGGAAGTAGCATTCCTTGGGCACGTGGTGTCAAAACATGGAGTATCTGTCGACCCGGCGAAGATTGAAGCCATACAAAGTTGGGAGCAACCGAAGTCGGTAACCGAAGTACGTAGCTTTCTGGGCTTAGCTGGTTATTATCGGAGATTTGTGGAAGGATTTTCTCGAATCGCTACTCCGTTAACTCAGCTGACTCGGAAAGATACAAAATTCGTATGGAGTGAGGAATGCGAGAAGAGTTTCCAAGAACTCAAGAGGAGACTCATTTCGGCACCTGTTCTGACAATACCATCTGGTTCGGATGGATTTGTTATCTACAGCGATGCTTCAGGCAAAGGGTTAGGATGTGTTCTCATGCAACATGGGAAAGTCATAGCCTATGCCTCACGACAACTCAAAGAATATGAGAGGAATTATCCTACTCATGATTTGGAGTTGGCAGCAGTCGTTTTTGCGTTGAAGATCTGGAGACACTACCTGTATGGGGAGAAAGTGGAGATCTATACAGATCATAAAAGCCTCAAATATTTCTTCACCCAAAAGGAACTCAACATGCGGCAGCGACGTTGGCTCGAGCTGTTGAAAGATTACGATCATACCATCCAATATCATCCTGGAAAAGCAAACGTAGTAGCTGACGCATTGAGTAGAAGATCATATGCGGGTACGAGTGCAATATTGTTAACACAAAGGCCCATTTTGTATGACTTGCAAAGGATGGAGATAGAGATGAAGGCTCCAAGTACCCACATGATGATATCAAATATACGAGTAGAACCGACTTTAATCGATAAAGTTAAAGCTGCTCAAGCTACGGACATGGAGCTGATGCGTATGAAGAAGAAAGTGCAAGAAGGTGCTATTCCAGAAGCAAGAATCGATGAAGAAGGAATACTTCGAGTCAACTCCAGACTTTGTGTTCCTAACGATTTTGACTTGAAGCATAGAATAATGATGGAGGCACACAACACACCGTTTGCAATCCATCCTGGGAGTACCAAAATGTATCACGATCTTCGACATACATTTTGGTGGAGCAATATGAAAAGAGAGATCGCGGAGTTTATCTCGAGGTGTTTAACTTGTCAACGTGTAAAGGCGGAGCATCAAGTGCCAAAGGGTCCATTGCAACCACTTGAGATCCCGAAATGGAAGTGGGAACACATTACTATGGATTTTGTTACGGGTCTTCCCAAGGTTTCTCAAGGCATAGATGCGATTTGGGTTATTGTTGATAGATTAACCAAGTCCGCTCATTTCTTGCCGATACGTGAGACTTATTCCCTTGAACGTCTTGCTAGTATGTACGTGAACGAGATTGTGAGATTGCATGGCATGCCAGTATCCATAGTTTCGGATCGTGACCCAAGATTCACTTCACGATTTTGGGTTAGCTTGCAGAAAGCTATGGGCACGGATTTACGATTCAGTTCGGCATACCATCCTCAAACGGACGGACAATCAGAGAGGACTATTCAAACTCTTGAAGATCTATTAAGACTTTGTGTCCTAGATCTCAAAGGGAGTTGGGATAAGTACCTACCATTGGTGGAATTCTCCTACAACAACAGTTATCAGGCGAGCATAGGTGTGGCTCCATTCGAGGCGTTGTATGGAAGAAAATGTCGTTCTCCAGTATGCTGGGACGAGGTGGGTGAAGCAACATTGTTGGGACCAGAGTTGGTACGCATTACTACAGAGAAGATCCAAACGATTCGACAACGTATACAAACGGCACAGGATCGACAAAAGAGTTATGCGGATCTTCATCGGAAGGACGTGGAATTTAATATTGGGGATCATGTATTATTACGTGTTGCACCATGGAAGGGAGTTACAAGATTTGGGAAGAGAGGAAAGCTCAATCCAAGATTTGTTGGTCCATTTGAGATTCTTGAGCGAATAGGAAATGTGGCATATAGACTCGCATTACCTCCAAGCATGTCTCGTGTTCATAATGTTTTTCACATATCTATGCTTCGTAAATATGTTAAAGACCCGAACCACATTATTGAGTTAGAACCAGACGAGATAGCTGAAGATTTAACGTACGAGGAGGTACCTGTTAAGATCTTGGATAGGAAAGAGCATGTCCTACGCACGAAGGTTATACCACAAGTTAAGGTTTTGTGGAGAAACCATGCTATTGAAGAAATGACCTGGGAGTTGGAATCAGAAATGAAAGCGAGGTATCCTCACCTTTTTGAAACATCAGGTACGTACGTCAATTTCGAGGACGAAATTTCATAAGGAGGGGAGGTTGTAAGACCCCAACTTATTAATGAATAAAATCAAATTTTCTCTAAATATTATTGTGAATAATAAGGGTTAATTTGATATAATACTTTGGTTATGGGTGAAATGTGCAAATTTTCAAAATAAGCAAGTGGTTATAAAATATTCATTTTTGTCGGGAAATATTCGTTTGGTCGTGGAATATTCTTGCTGTCGGGGAATATTCGTACGACGGCGCAGCCTTGTGTGGGCCCCATAACGGAAAGCGATTGGATGAAGAAAACGACAAGTATAAGTTATTTATAAATAACGGCGTAGTTGTTACCGTTAATACTGTTGGAATACCCGGTGGTTAAAATACAGTAGCACACGGTATTGCACCAATTATTGATTCTTACGTAAGAAGGCACTACTCAATAATTGTTACAGTAGTTATTGTTCAATATTTTATTTTATTGATTCAATAATTGTTGCGTTGATATTTTATATTATTGTTGTTTCAATAATTGTTGCTGCACAGTATTTTCCATTATCAGATCAATAATTCATATTATTTGAATAATATTATTAGATAACATTATTGGCAATGTCTAGAAAGTTCTGTCTAAGGAGAGGTTTGGTCATCTAATTGCGCGCCAGTAAGGAGAAATCCTTATTGGAAAGCCCCCTCTTTCCTGGGAACGGCCTGGTTGTCATAAATGTGATTCTGTAATATTATTTGTGAATAATTAATTATTGATTCATATGATAAGGAAATATTTATTTTATGTGGATATAAATGAGGGATATATTTTTGTGGTTAAAAATGAAGGAGTTAATGTTGAGGTTTTTATCAGTATTTTTGTCGGAATGGAGGTATTAAAAAATCAGGGTTTTTGAGAAATATTGCGGGTGTTATAATTTTTAATCCGACCGTTGGATCGTGGTAATTTTTGGATATGTTATACATATATAAGTTGAGTATATGTCCACAAATTTTGAACCGTTAAAAATGAACGTATGATTTATTATGAATTTTACGAGATGACTGGTTCAGAAATTGTTGAATTTTCGGAGTTTATCATTTTGATGGAAAATTCTAGAATTGGTGGGCCCCACTTGTGGTTGGTGAAGAAATGTGCTGAATTATATTTCAAATGTGGTGGGTGGGAATAGTAGCAGGTAAAGCCATCAGGTTGCAGGTCAAACCTACTAAAATTTTCCTATAAATAGAGGGCTAAGTTAGAATTGAAAATCACACCAGAAACAAGTTTTCTCTCTTTCTCTCTCTAGATTATTGAGTGTATTTTGTGAGTATTTAGATACTTTGAGAGTTTCTATTCATCAGAGCAAGTTTCTTTCAGCCTTATACCGGTATTCCGACCAGAAGTACTGATATTTTGAGGTAAGGGATATTATTTTCTTCTTAAATGATATTATTTTCTTCAATATCATTATGCTGAAATATTGATATGAGTTTTTATCAAATTTGGAACTTTTTGTGTCGGGGTTACTATTCACGTATACGGCACTATTCACGTATACGGCACTATTCACGAATACGGCACTATTCACCGAAAAATAAAATTTTTCCTTTTTGTCCAAGATGTCTATTATGGTTACTATCTTTGATTGTATCCATGTTTTGATCTTTATTTTTGAATTCTGCTTCACAATTGATTATTATGAAGTATTATTGATCTTGGATAAACTGTTATACGAATCCCTACTATTTGTCCTTCTGTCTCATTGGATTCGTTCTCTTTAAGATATTTTTCATCATCCTCAGTCCTAAATGATGATATTAATGAATATCTTTGGCCTGTAGTGCAAAGATGTATGATTACTTGATGAATATCTTTGGCCTGTAGTGCAAAGATGAACAGGTGTTGAGATGAACATGACTGACAGGTGATACAAATGAATATCTTTGGCCTGTAGTGCAAAGATGAATATTTGGATAAAGATGATTATTAATTGATGTTACAGGGATAAAATATTGATGATGGACTTTTAAATCTTAGAAGATAGTAGAATTCTTTCTCTACTTGACTCTTCTAATGGTTTGCTGTTTCCGCTGCAGTTGTTGATCTAAAACTTGTTGTCGATTATATTCTATCAGATTTTTCCCTGTTGAAGACTAACGATAATTTGTTGTATATTATCTTAGTCATAATATTCTTTACTGGGCTAGTTGAGCTCACCCTTTTCCTTTTTGTTCCATTTTTCTTCTCAGGAGGTGAGAACATAGCAGGATCTAGTCGGGGTATGGAGTGATGGTTCTAGAAAGATGTTTTAGCAGTCCTCACTATTTCTGTAAAATAGTGTTTGAATAATTGTAATGAGGATTTATTTGAGTGTGGATATTGTCTAGAAGACAATATTTGTATTTAAACTCACAGTATGTGTTGTCGTATTTTGCACGACAATTGTATTATTGAAGTTGTAGTTTGCTTTCTGTACCATGTATTTGGCGACTCAGAATGGGTGTTGTATACCTATTTTGGGGGCGTCACAGTTGGTATCAAAGCTTAGGGATATGATCCCTGGCTAAGATGTGAGACAAGAACTAGGAGGGGAGAGACGGGGAATTCCTTCACTAGTATGACTTGACTAAGTTTATTTGGTGTTTATTTGGTCGGTCAGAGTATAGGGATAATATATGACATGACTATTAACCCTTGTTTTATGGCAGTATTTAAGAATGGCAGCTAAGAACGTTAATAATGGAGTGAATCAGACCGTGGAGACACCTTTGATCACCACCCAGGGGAACGTGCAACAGGAAGGCAATATTCCTCCTGTAAACAACATTACCGAGCAAACGATGAATGATGGAATGTTTAGGAGCTTTTTGCAGTTCATGCAAAATCAGACGAGGGAGACTCGTGTGCATAATACGGGTGGAAATGATAACAACGCGCGGTTTGTCACAGCTAAGCAGTTCAAAGAATTGGGACCACCAGAATTTAAGGGAAAGCCGGATCCGATCATGGCGGAAACGTGGGTCAAGCAAATTACCAAGATATTCGATGTCTTGGGATGCACGGAGGAACAGAAGGTTCCATTCGCCACCTTTATGTTTCGCGGTGAGGCAGACTACTGGTGGGAGTCTGTGAAGCATACCCAGTCTGACGCACTCAACATGTCCTGGGAAACATTTCAAAAACTGTTCAATGACAAGTACTTTCCTAAAAGTATTCGTCATATGAAGGAGGTAGAGTTTATCAGACTGGAACAAAACAACATGACGGTGTCCCAGTACGAGACGAAGTTTGCAGAGTTATCCAGGTTTGCACCTCATTTGGTCGAAAATGAGGAACGAATGACAAGGATGTTTCTGAGAGGTCTAAAACCCGAGATTCGACAATATCTTATCTCTCATAAATTTTCTTTATATTCAGATGTTGTAAATAGAGCTCAATTATTAGAGCGAGATAATGAGTATGTGCAACCGAGGGACCACAACCAGGGTCATATCGGTGGCGGCAGTCATCGAAGCAATGAAAACCAGCAGGAAGGAAAATATTCGGACAAAAGCGGTAACCACTCTGGTGGTAATCGTGGTCGTGATAATAGAAGGAGCGAGTCAGGAGGAGATTTCAAGAAGAGAAGGTACAACAATGATAATGTGAAGACGTCAGCACAAACATCAACTGTTTCTAGGGGAGGAGAACGACCACCGGTCGTATGTTACAAATGTAGGAAAGAGGGACATATCAGCCCAAACTGCCCACAACAATCCAAGGTATGTTATAACTGTGGAAAGGAGGGTCATATAGCTCGAGACTGTTCTGTAGCAAAACCAAGTTCAGCGGGGATGGTGACTCCAAAAGCTGTCCCGGATAAGTCGAAATCAGTGGTTCCTGTAAGGGCGTTTGTCGTTACTGGCCAAAATGCGAGAAACCCGAACGAGGTGATCACGGGTAAGCTAATCTTGAATTCTTGCGAAGTTTATACTTTACTAGATACCGGTTCTACCCATTCTTTTATCTCTCCTGCTTATGCTCAACGTTTAAACTTGACTCCGGAGAAATTGGACTTTTACTTATCTGTTGAAACTCCGTTAGGTGAAACCTTCATTACATCTACAGTTTATAAATCTTGCATGATCCAAGTTGGCACTATCACATTACCTGTTGATCTTATCTCTTTAAAGATACTTGCTTTTGATGTGATTTTAGGAATTGATTGGTTAACCACTCATCATGCTAAAATTGATTGTTTTCGTAAGGTTGTTAGTTTTCATATTCCTAACCAACCTGTCATACGAATTCAAACTACTAAACCACTAAAATCAGTCACTGTCATATCGAGCCATAAAGCTATTCGTTTATTGAAAAACGGATGTCAAGCTTTCTTAGCCCATGTAATAGATTTGAACAAAGACAAGTCAGATTTGAATAATATTTCTATTGTTAGAGAATTTCCCGATGTATTTCCTGAAGAACTTCCTGGTCTACCCCCAGAACGTGAAGTTGAATTCTTTATTGACCTTGAACCCGGTACAAAGCCCATTTCTAAAACTCCATATCGAATGGCTCCTATTGAACTTCAGGAGTTAAAAGTCCAACTACAGGAGTTGTTGGAAATCGGTTTTATTCGTCCTAGTACGTCTCCTTGGGGTGCTCCTGTTTTATTCGTAAAGAATAAAGACGGGAGTATGCGACTTTGTATCGACTATCGAGAATTGAATCATGTCACTATCAAGAATAGGTATCCGCTACCTCGCATTGATGACCTGTTCGACCAGTTACAAGGAACACAATTCTTTTCAAAGATCGACCTTCGTTCTGGATATCATCAGCTGAAGATTAAAACTGAGGATATTCCAAAGACTGCCTTCAGAACTCGGTACGGGCATTATGAATTCTTAGTAATGTCTTTTGGACTGACTAATGCTCCTGCTGCCTTCATGGATATGATGAGCCGTGTATTCAAAGAATATTTGGATCAGTTCGTTGTTGTCTTTATTGATGACATCCTCATCTATTCCAAAAGCTGTGAAGATCATTAGCGCCATTTGAAGCTGGTACTGCAAAGGCTTCGTGAAAATAAGCTATATGCCAAATTGAAGAAATGCGAGTTCTGGCTTGAGGAAGTAGCATTCCTTGGGCACGTGGTGTCAAAACATGGAGTATCTGTCGACCCGGCGAAGATTGAAGCCATACAAAGTTGGGAGCAACCGAAGTCGGTAACCGAAGTACGTAGCTTTCTAGGCTTAGCTGGTTATTATCGGAGATTTGTGGAAGGATTTTCTCGAATCGCTACTCCGTTAACTCAGCTGACTCGGAAAGATACAAAATTCGTATGGAGTGAGGAATGCGAGAAGAGTTTCCAAGAACTCAAGAGGAGACTCATTTCGGCACCTGTTCTGACAATACCATCTGGTTCGGATGGATTTGTTATCTACAGCGATGCTTCAGGCAAAGGGTTAGGATGTGTTCTCATGCAACATGGGAAAGTCATAGCCTATGCCTCACGACAACTCAAAGAATATGAGAGGAATTATCCTACTCATGATTTGGAGTTGGCAGCAGTCGTTTTTGCGTTGAAGATCTGGAGACACTACCTGTATAGGGAGAAAGTGGAGATCTATACAGATCATAAAAGCCTCAAATATTTCTTCACCCAAAAGGAACTCAACATGCGGCAGCGACGTTGGCTCGAGCTGTTGAAAGATTACGATCATATCATCCAATATCATCCTGGAAAAGCAAACGTAGTAGCTGATGCATTGAGTAGAAGATCATATGCGGGTACGAGTGCAATATTGTTAACACAAAGGCCCATTTTGTATGACTTACAAAGGATGGAGATAGAGATGAAGGCTCCAAGTACCCACATGATGATATCAAATATACGAGTAGAACCGACTTTAATCGATAAAGTTAAAGCTGCTCAAGCTACGGACATGGAGCTGATGCGTATGAAGAAGAAAGTGCAAGAAGGTGCTATTCCAGAAGCAAGAATCGATGAAGAAGGAATACTTCGAGTCAACTCCAGACTTTGTGTTCCTAACGATTTTGACTTGAAGTATAGAATAATGATGGAGGCACACAACACACCGTTTGCAATCCATCTTGGGAGTACCAAAATGTATCACGATCTTTGACATACATTTTGGTGGAGCAATATGAAAAGAGAGATCGCGGAGCTTATCTCGAGGTGTTTAACTTGTCAACGTGTAAAGGCGGAGCATCAAGTGCCAAAGGGTCCATTGTAACCACTTGAGATCCCGAAATGGAAGTGGGAACACATTACTATGGATTTTGTTATGGGTCTTCCCAAGGTTTCTCAAGGCATAGATGCGATTTGGGTTATTGTTGATAAATTAACCAAGTCCGCTCATTTCTTGCCGATACGTGAGACTTATTCCCTTGAACGTCTTGCTAGTATGTACGTGAACGAGATTGTGAGATTGCATGGCATGCCAGTATCCATAGTTTCTGATCGTGACCCAAGATTCACTTCACGATTTTGGGTTAGCTTGCAGAAAGCTATGGGCACGGATTTACGATTCAGTTCGGCATACCATCCTCAAACGGACGGACAATCAGAGAGAACTATTCAAACTCTTGAAGATCTATTAAGACTTTGTGTTCTAGATCTCAAAGGGAGTTGGGATAAGTACCTACCATTGGTGGAATTCTCCTACAACAATAGTTATCAGGCGAGCATAGGTGTGGCTCTATTCGAGGCGTTGTATGGAAGAAAATGTCGTTCTCCAGTATGTTGGGACGAGGTGGGTGAAGCAACATTGTTGGGACCAGAGTTGGTACGCATTACTACAGAGAAGATCCAAACGATTCGACAACGTATACAAACGGCACAGGATCGACAAAAGAGTTATGCAGATCTTCATCGGAAGGACGTGGAATTTAATATTGGGGATCATGTATTATTACGTGTTGCACCATGGAAGGGAGTTACAAAATTTGGGAAGAGAGGAAAGCTCAATCCAAGATTTGTCGGTCCGTTTGAGATTCTTGAGCGAATAGGAAATGTGGCATATAGACTCGCATTACCTCCAAGTATGTCTCGTGTTCATAATATTTTTCACATATCTATGCTTCGTAAATATGTTAAAGACCCGAACCACATTATTGAGTTAGAACCAGACGAGATAGCTGAAGATTTAACGTACGAGGAGGTACCTGTTAAGATCTTGGATAGGAAAGAGCATGTCCTACGCACGAAGGTTATACCACAAGTTAAGGTTTTGTGGAGAAACCATACTATTGAAAAAATGACCTGGGAGTTGGAATCAGAAATGAAAGCGAGGTATCCTCACCTTTTTGAAACATCACGTACGTACGTCAATTTCGAGGACGAAATTTCATAAGGAGGGGAGGTTGTAAGACCCCAAATTATTAATAAATGAAATTTAAATTCCCTCTATTTATTATTTTGAAATAGTAAGTGTTAAATTGATTAATGAGGTTAGTTATGGGTAAAATGCGCAAATATTTCAAATAAGCAGGTGGTTATAAAATATTCATTTTTGTCGGGAAATATTCGTTTGGTCGTGGAATATTCTTGCTGTCGGGGAATATTCGTACGACGGCGCAGCCTTATGAATGATTATTCACAAGCATATACAGAAAATTATAACTCAGGGTTGAGTTAAAGAAAACTTGCCTGAACTGTTGATTATCGTTACGCAATTAATAAGCCTTGTTTGACGACCTAATATATAAATAATATCGATATACAATTAGAATAATATCATCACAGTATTTAAAATAACATAAACACATTATCACATAATCCTATCCGTCTCTAACACACATAAGACCTAACCTCAAGTAAAACTTTTACAGTCTGAGTCGAGTTCGGTACAATTCTGACATTCCTACAGTCTAGTCGGACAAATATCGAGTTTAAGTTCAATTAAACTCTGCCTAACATTTAGCAATTATCTTAGATAATTATATTATCAGTCATAATATTTTTCATAAGCTCGTAATAACTTTTAAATAATTATTACTATTTATCATAATTTTTCAATCATTAATAACGTATTTATATGAATTAAATACCACATAATTCCTTTATCAATAATATTTATTTAATACCAAATATTAACAAAAATCACAACATAATATTATAATATATTTATAATATATCAAAGTATTTTTAATACCTTAAAATCATATTTATATGATTTTTAAACACTTAAATCTATTATCCGATAATTGCTTTTAATATTAAAATATTAATATTTTCATGATAAAATATCAAAAGTAATATGTTATAACTTAAAATATTTTTATAACATTTGAATTATTCATATATGATTTTTAAATCAATAAAATCATTTTTCTATCATTTATTTAACATAATAGTTAAATAAATCTAATATCATTAATATTAATTTATTAATGAGACTTCTCCAAAAATATTAAAAATTATATTTTATAATTCAAAATATTTTAAACACTTTATTCTTATTTAAAATAATTTTTATAATATTAAAATCATTTTTCTCTAATTTATTTAATACACTAATTAAATAAATTAAATATCATTAATATTCAAATAATTATAAATATTAATGAAAAATATCCCAAATAATCAAAAGTTATTTTTCATAATTTAAAATAATTTTTAAAACTATTTTTATAATTTTTAGAATTTAATTTCTATATTTAATCATTTTCCGGAAATTCAGAAAATAAAATAAAAAGAAACCGTCCCTATAGGCTATAGCGACACTTTTCTGTCGTGTTAGGTGTTCTTGGGCTCAAGAGCACTGACAAGTCAGTGTTCAAGGTGCTCGGTTTGACCTAATGTAATTCTCTGTTCAAGCATGATCTGGGCCATCTTAGACACTGATCATGTAGTATTGATGTAATACTACATGATACAACCTTTAACTAGGTCATACCATCCATCAGATGCAAGATAAAAGCCTCTAAATATGTTGTCAGAGCTGATCTGGGTTTTCTGGGTAACCCAGAAACCCAGATAGTGTCATGGTGTCACTTTGAGGCTGGATTATCATAAGATTCTGTTCATACAGTTGGTGTTCTTAAGGTTTAAATCCATAGTCCATATGTCGAGGAACACATAGCAATCAACAAATCTGTTAGAGTACAGAACAATGACCAGATTTGATCTAGTCAAAGCCTGTCAGAAAGTTCATTCTAGCAATTTCTGGAATTTCCAGAACACAGCTTCGTGACAGGATGGCCTAGTTTGACCATCCATTACATCCAACATGTTAGTTTTATAAGAGATATAAAGGTATATATCTAAAGTACATATTACAGGCTACAACCTGGTCACCAACACATCAATAAACAAAATCATTACTGACATATATTGGCTTTACAAAACGTTGTCAGACGCTGAAAACGAATATATGGGTAACCCAGAATTCGTCTGGTCATTTTCGGTTAACGGGGTTTGACCGATTAAAACTTACAGTCTATACATTAAATGTAAGACCCCAACTTATTAATGAATAAAATTAAATTTTCTCTAAATATTATTGTGAATAATAAGGGGTTAATTTGATATAATACTTTGGTTATGGGTGAAATGTGCAAATTTTGCAAAATAAGCAAGTGGTTATAAAATATTTATTTTGTCGGGGAATATTCGTTTGGTCGTGGAATATTCTTGCTGTCGGGGAATATTCGTACGACGGCGCAGCCTTGTGTGGGTCCCATAACGGAAAGCGATTGGATGAAGAAAACGACAAGTATAAGTTGTTTATAAATAACGGCGTAGTTGTTACCGTCAATATTGTTGGAATACCCGGTGGTTAAAATACAGTAGCACATGGTATTGCACCAATTATTGACTCTTACGTAAGAAGGCACTACTCAATAATTGTTATAGTAGTTATTGTTCAATATTTTATTTTATTGATTCAATAATTGCTGCGTTGATATTTTATATTATTGTTGTTTCAATAATTGTTGCTGCACAGTATTTTCCATTATCAAATCAATAATTCAAATTATTTGAATAATATTATTAGATAACATTATTGGCAATATCTAGAAAGTTCTGTCTAAGGATAGGTTTGGTCATCTAATTGTGCGCCAGTAAGGAGAAATCTTTATTGGAAAGCCCCCTCTTTCCTGGGAACGGCCTGGTTGTCATAAATGTGATTCTGTAATATTATTTGTGAATAATTAATTATTGATTCATATGATAAGGAAATATTTATTTTATGTGGATATAAATAAGGGATATATTTTTGTGGTTAAAAATGAAGGAGTTAATGTTGAGGTTTTTATCAGTATTTTTATCGGAATGGAGGTATTAAAAATCAGGGTTTTTGAGATATTTTGCGGGGGTTATAATTTTTAATCCGACCGTTGGATCGTGGTAATTTTTGGATATGTTATACATATATAAGTTGAGTATATGTCCACAAATTTTGAACCGCTAAAAATGAACGTATGATTTATTATGAATTTTACGAAATGATTGGTTCAGAAATTGTTGAATTTTTGGAGTTTATCATTTTGATGAAAAAATCTAGAATTGGTGGGCCCCACTCTTGGTTGGTGAAGAAATGTGCTGAGATTTTTATTCAAATGTGGTGGGTGGGAATAGTAACAGGTAAAGCCATCAGGTTGCAGGTTAAGTCTGCTTCGGCGTGCAAATATTTTTCTATAAATAAAGGGCTAAGTTAGAATTGAAAATCACACCAAAAATAAGTTTTTTCTCTTTCTCTCTCTAGATTATTGAGTGTATTTTGTGAGTATTTAGATACTTTGAGAGTTTCTATTCATCAGAGCAAGTTTCTTTCAGCCTTATACCGGTATTCCGACCAGAAGTACTGATATCTTGAGGTAAGGGATATTATTTTCTTCTTAAATGATATTATTCTCTTCAATATCATTATGCTGAAATATTGATATGAATTTTTTTATCAAATTTGGAACTTTTTGTGTCGGGATTACTATTCACGTATACGTTACTATTCACGTATACGGCACTATTCACGAATACGGCACTATTCACCAAAAAATAAATTTTTTCCTTTTTGTCCAAGATGTCTATTATGGTTACTATCTTTGATTGTATCCATGTTTTGATCTTTATTTTTGAATTCTGCTTCACAATTGATTATTATGAAGTATTATTGATCTTGGATAAACTGTTATACGAATCCCTACTATTTGTCCTTCTGTCTCATTGGATTCGTTCTCTTTAAGATATTTTTCATCATCTTCGGTCCTAAATGATGATAGTAATGAATATCTTTGGCCTGTAGTGCAAAGATGTATGATTACTTGATGAATATCTTTGGCCTGTAGTGCAAAGATGAACAAGTGTTGAGATGAACATGACTAACATGTGATACAAATGAATATCTTTGGCCTGTAGTGCAAAGATGAATATTTGGATAAAGATGATTATTAATTGATGTTACAGGGATAAAATATTGATGATGGACTTTTAAATCTTAGAAGATAGTTTGATGTTTCCGCTGCCGTTGTTGATCTAAAACTTGTTGTAACGACCCCAAAATAGGTCCATTCCACCCAACCCATTCTGAGTCGTCAAATACATGGTACAGAAAATAACTATAACTTTATTACAACAATTGTCGTGCAAAATACAACAACACATATGCTGTGAGTTTGGATACAAATATATACCAAATGTGACTCATGTCCCATCAGTGGACATCACCTCACAATAACACCTTACATAAAGGTATAGTCAAAAACTGTTTTAGAAATTAGAATCTTTGGAAAGTGCTCAAGGAAACCTTCGTACATGGGAGGCCACGCGTCTAGGTTATGATAGATATCATATGGCCACAGAATTATCCTTGGTTGACCCAATAGACCCCAAAGAAAAACGAGAAGATTACTATCATATTCTTCCCAATGGTGAGTCTTCTCTTGACTTATCATTATCTCCACTGTCTCTAATTGAGAATTATACTTCAAACAAACACCAAGATTATATAGGTAGTGCCCATAGATATACTCAGCAAGTGGATGAGCACAACCCTGTCTTATGATGACACGAGGTTGTATGTCATTAGACATCTTGTATGATAGTGACAAAACACCCTTCCAACGTTGGGTTCGCCTCACCCTATTTTCTTCACCAAATATAACTACTAAATGATGACCACCGTTCTATTCCCTTGTTACCCCCGCTCGACCCAGCTACACTCTTATTACCTGAAAGGAATTGTGAAGCAAAAGGGTGAGCACAACTAGCTCAGTAAAGAATATCATGACTAAAGATAATTAAATTATCAATAGCCTTCATCAATAATAAATCAGAGATTTAGAACATATGGTAAATGATAAAAATTTCAACCATAGTTGCAGCGGAACGAGCAATCCATTAGAAGAGTCAAATAGACTATAAAGTCTATTATCTCTTCCATGTTAAAAATCCACCAACAATGTTTTATCCATGTAACATCACTCAACAGTTCCTTCCACAATCATATGAATAACTCATAATCATAATTGTGACTCTAAATTTTTCTTCGCACCCAGGACGAAGAATATTTTCATCACCTGTCTTTACCTGAAACATCAAAGATCATGGTTATACCAAATCACAGTTCCTGTTATAATCATACTAACAATTCCATCTTTGCACTACGGGCCAAAGATATTCATCAACAAACCATCTTTGCACTACGGGTCAAAGATATTCAACAACAGTTCATCTTTGCACTACAGGCCAAAGATATTCAACAACAGTTCATCTTTGCACTACAGGCCAAAGATATTCATCAACAGGCCATCTTTGCACTACATGCCAAAGATATTCATCAACAATTCATATTTGCACTACAGGCCAAATATATTCATATCTCAAAGAAATATATAATCATTTCAGAATTTATATAAACAATAATTATAACCATGTTGATCAATTCACCTTTGCACTTAAGCTTAAGATATTCAATTATAAATTCAATGGTCATGATCATACCAGTCACAATTCAACTTTGCACTACAGGCCAAAGAGAACCCTAGTCATGATCATACCAATAATCTACCCATCTTTACACTCTAGTGAAAGAGAATTTCAACATCAGGGTTATAAAAATGTTATATATGATGATAAAATAATATGATCAACATATAGTTTTAATCTCAAGAGTAATATTCGTAACTCATGAATAGTAACCCCGACACAAAAGTTGGAAATTCTACAATAAAATTCATACCAATATTTCGGTATAATGATATTGAAAGAATAACATTACTTAAATTTATAAACAATTTATTTTAATTGTTTACACTTTACTAATTAATGCATTTAATCATCATAAAATGCCAACTCTTATAATTTCATCATCAATAACCAAAACCCATATCAAAAATCTGCATATACCTCATATAGGATTCTCAAGCCATAAAATCCTATTTTCCAATTTTCTTTCTTCACAAAACATATTTAATTCATTTACTCATAACTAGACCATTTTCATGAAAAATACCAAATCAGTTCCAAAAATATTTCTTTTCTGGGATTTAGCATAATATAGTCCCATAGTGAACATATATTTTTCTCAGAATTTTTAAAAGTCATTTACTATTTTTCATATGGCCAAAACCAGCCGAATATTTAGACATTTATCAAAAATTGTACTTTTGTCCAAAAATTCTGAAATTTACAGAGTATACTTCTATCATATACATGTACTCCCAATAAAAATTTCATCAATTTTGGAGTTAACCACAAGGAATTATAAGCGGTTACTTTTAAAATAGTCTTTTCTCATAAAATTCATAACTCTCAATCTATACATCCAAAAATCACCATTTTTGGACACAATCAAGAAAACTCATCAAAATATCATTTCAAATTTTTCCAGAATTTTTGAAGATCAGAAAAATTACGAAACTGAAAATCATAACAACCCTTAAAATCCCTTACTATCCCTTACTATCCCTTACCTCAAAAGAGCAGTACTTCTGACTGGATATGTAAAGCTGAAGGAAACTTGCACTGAATAGCAACTCTCAAAGTATCTAAATACTCACAAAATATGCTTCATAATATAGAGAGAGAAAGAGAGAAAGCTTATGTTTCTGGTGTGATTTTCAATTCTAACTTAGCCCTCTATTTATAGGAAAATTTTGGTAGGTTTGACCTGCAACCTGATGGCTTTACCTGCTACTATTCCCACCCACCACATTTGAAATATAATTCAGCACATTTCTTCACCAACCACAAGTGGGGCCCACCAATTCTAGAATTTTCCACCAAAATGATAAACTCCGAAAATTCAACAATTTCTGAACCAGTCATCTCGTAAAATTCATAATAAATCATACGTTCATTTTTAACGGTTCAAAATTTGTGGACATATACTCAACTTATATATGTATAACATATCCAAAAATTACCACGATCCAACGGTCGGATTAAAAATTATAACCCCCGCAAAATATCTCAAAAACCCTAATTTTTTTCAATACCTCCATTCCGACAAAAATACTGATAAAAACCTCAACATTAACTCCTTCATTTTTAACCACAAAAATATATCCCTCATTTATATCCACATAAAATAAATATTTCCTTATCATATGAATCAATAATTAATTATTCACAAATAATATTACAGAATCACATTTATGACAACCAGGCCGTTCCCAGGAAAGAGGGGGCTTTCCAATAAGGATTTCTCCTTACTAGCGCGCAATTAGATGACCAAACCTCTCCTTAGACAGAACTTTCTAGACATTGCCAATAATGTTATCTAATAATATTATTCAAATAATATGAATTATTGATCTGATAATAGAAAATACTGTGCAGCAACAATTATTGAAACAACAATAATATAAAATATCAACGCAACAATTATTGAATCAATAAAATAAAATATTGAACAGTAATTACTGTAACAATTATTGAGTAGTACCTTCTTACGTAAGAATCAATAATTTCAAAAATACTATGCAATATCGTGTGCTACTGTGCAATAACGCGTATTACTGTATTTTAACCACCGGGTATTCCAACAGTGTTAACGGTAACAACTACGCCGTTATTTGTAAAAACTCAAATTTGTCGTTTTCTTCACCCGACAGTTATTCGTTATGGGGCCCACAAATAGCTGCGCCGTCGTACGAATATTCCCCGACAGAAAGAATATTCCACGACCAAACGAATATTCCCCGACAACAATATTATTTTATAACCACTTGCTTATTTTGAAAAAAATTCATATTTCACCCTTAACTTTAAAATTTATCAATTTAACCATTTACTGAATAGTAATTATAAGAAAAATTGAATACTTTTATTTCATAAAATTCGGGGTCTTACAATCTCCCCTCCTTATGAAATTTCGTCCCCGAAATTTACGTACCTGGTATTTCAAAGAGTTGAGAATACCTTGCTTTCATTTCAATTCCATCTTCCCTGTCATCATAATTTCTCCATTGCTCATCTCCTGTATTTCAAATATCATTCTAGAATACAGCTTCAAAACAAGGGTTAATTTAACAAATTAACATATCACATAATATCCCGATATTATGACTGACCAACAAATAAGCTTAGGTAGGACACACTAGCGAAGGATTTACTCATCTCTCCCCTCCTAGTTGTATTCCCCGATCTCCGCCAGAGATCATATCCCCAAGCTCTGATACCAAATGTAACGACCCCAAAATAGGTCCATTCCACCCAACCCATTCTGAGTCGTCAAATACATGGTACAGAAAATAACTACAACTTTATTACAACAATTGTCGTGCAAAATACAACAACACATATGCTGTGAGTTTGGATACAAATATATACCAAATGTGACTCATGTTCCAACCGTGGACATCACCTCACAATAACACCTTACATAAAGGTATAGTCAAAAACTGTTTTAGAAATTAGAATCTTTGGAAAGTGCTCAAGGAAACCTTCGTACATGGGAGGCCACGCGTCTAGGTTATGATAGATATCATATGGCCACAGAATTATCCTTGGTTGACCCAATAGACCCCAAAGAAAAACGAGAAGATTACTATCATATTCTTCCCAATGGTGAGTCTTCTCTTGACTTATCATTATCTCCACTGTCTCTAATTGAGAATTATACTTCAAACAAACACCAAGATTATATAGGTAGTGCCCATAGATATACTCAGCAAGTGGATGAGCACAACCCTGTCTTATGATGACACGAGGTTGTATGTCATTAGACATCTTGTATGATAGTGACAAAACACCCTTCCAACGTTGGGTTCGCCTCACCCTATTTTCTTCACCAAATATAACTACTAAATGATGACCACCGTTCTATTCCCTTGTTACCCCCGCTCGACCCAGCTACACTCTTATTACCTGAAAGGAATTGTGAAGCAAAAGGGTGAGCACAACTAGCTCAGTAAAGAATATCATGACTAAAGATAATTAAATTATCAATAGCCTTCATCAATAATAAATCAGAGATTTAGAACATATGGTAAATGATAAAAATTTCAACCATAGTTGCAGCGGAACGAGCAATCCATTAGAAGAGTCAAATAGACTATAAAGTCTATTATCTCTCCATGTTAAAAATCCACCAACAATGTTTTATCCATGTAACATCACTCAACAGTTCCTTCCACAATCATATGAATAACTCATAATCATAATTGTGACTCTAAATTTTTCTTCGCACCCAGGACGAAGAATATTTTCATCACCTGTCTTTACCTGAAACATCAAAGATCATGGTTATACCAAATCACAGTTCCTGTTTATAATCATACTAACAATTCCATCTTTGCACTACGGGCCAAAGATATTCATCAACAAACCATCTTTGCACTACGGGCCAAAGATATTCAACAACAGTTCATCTTTGCACTACAGGCCAAAGATATTCAACAACAGTTCATCTTTGCACTACAGGCCAAAGATATTCATCAACAGGCCATCTTTGCACTACATGCCAAAGATATTCATCAACAATTCATATTTGCACTACAGGCCAAATATATTCATATCTCAAAGAAATATATAATCATTTCAGAATTTATATAAACAATAATTATAACCATGTTGATCAATTCACTTTTGCACTTAAGCTTAAGATATTCAATTATAAATTCAATGGTCATGATCATACCAGTCACAATTCAACTTTGCACTACAGGCCAAAGAGAACCCTAGTCATGATCATACCAATAATCTACCCATCTTTACACTCTAGTGAAAGAGAATTTTAATATCAGGGTTATAAAAATGTTATATATGATGATAAAAATAATATGATCAACATATAGTTTTAATCTCAAGAGTAATATTCGTAACTCATGAATAGTAACCCCGACACAAAAGATGGAAATTCTACAATAAAATTCATACCAATATTTCGGTAAAATGATATTGAAAGAATAACATTACTTAAATTTATAAACAATTTATTTTAATTGTTTACACTTTACTAATTAATGCATTTAATCATCATAAAATGCCAACTCTTACAATTTCATCATCAATAACCAAAACCCATATCAAAAATCTGCATATACCTCATATAGGATTCTCAAGCCATAAAATCCTATTTTCCAATTTTCTTTATTCACAAAACATATTTAATTCATTTACTCATAACTAGACCATTTTCATGAAAAATATCAAATCAGTTCCAAAAATATTTCTTTTCTGGAATTTCGCATAATATAGTCCCATAGTGAACATATATTTTTCTCAGAATTTTTAAAAGTCATTTACTATTTTTCATATGGCCAAAATACCGAATATTTAGACATTTATCAAAAATTATACTTTTGTCCAAAAATTCTGAAATTTACAGAGTATACTTCTGTCATACACATGTACTCCCAATAAAAATTTCATCAATTTTGGAGTTAACCACAAGGAATTATAAGCGGTTACTTTTAAAATAGTCTTTTCTCATAAAATTCATAACTCTCAATCTATACATCCAAAAATCACCATTTTTGGACACAATCAAGAAAACTCATCAAAATATCATTTCAAATTTTTCCAGAATTTTTGAAGATCAGAAAAATTACGAAACTAAAAATCATAACAACCCTTAAAATCCCTTACTATCCCTTACTATCCCTTACTATCCCTTACCTCAAAAGAGCAGTACTTCTGACTGGAATGTAAAGCTGAAGAAACTTGCACTGAATAGCAACTCACAAAGTATCTAAATACTCACAAAATATGCTTCATAATATAGAGAGAGAAAGAGAGAAAGCTTATGTTTCTGGTGTGATTTTCAATTCTAACTTAGCCCTCTATTTATAGGAAAATTTTGGTAGGTTTGACCTGCAACCTGATGGCTTTACCTGCTACTATTCCCACCCACCACATTTGAAATATAATTCAGCACATTTCTTCACCAACCACAAGTGGGGCCCACCAATTCTAGAATTTTCCACCAAAATGATAAACTCCGAAAATTCAACAATTTCTGAACCAGTCATCTCGTAAAATTCATAATAAATCATACGTTCATTTTTAACGGTTCAAAATTTGTGGACATATACTCAACTTATATATGTATAACATATCCAAAAATTACCACGATCCAACGGTCGGATTAAAAATTATAACCCCCGCAAAATATCTCAAAAACCCTGATTTTTTTCAATACCTCCATTCCGACAAAAATACTGATAAAAACCTCAACATTAACTCCTTCATTTTTAACCACAAAAATATATCCCTCATTTATATCCACATAAAATAAATATTTCCTTATCATATGAATCAATAATTAATTATTCACAAATAATATTACAGAATCACATTTATGACAACCAGGCCGTTCCCAGGAAAGAGGGGGCTTTCCAATAAGGATTTCTCCTTACTAGCGCGCAATTAGATGACCAAACCTCTCCTTAGACAGAACTTTCTAGACATTGCCAATAATGCTATCTAATAATATTATTCAAATAATATGAATTATTGATCTGATAATAGAAAATACTGTGCAACAACAATTATTGAAACAACAATAATATAAAATATCAACGCAGCAATTATTGAATCAATAAAATAAAATATTGAACAGTAATTACTGTAACAATTATTGAGTAGTGCCTTCTTACGTAAGAATCAATAATTTCAAAAATACTATGCAATACCGTGTGCTACTGTGCAATAACGCGTATTACTGTATTTTAACCACCGGGTATTCCAACAGTGTTAACGGTAACAACTACGCCGTTATTTGAAAAACTCAAATTTGTCGTTTCTTCACCCGACAGTTATTCGTTATGGGGCCCACAAATAGATGCGCCGTCGTACGAATATTCCCCGACAGAAAGAATATTCCACGACCTAAACGAATATTCCCCGACAACAATGATTATTTTATAACCACTTGCTTATTTTGAAAAAAATTCATATTTCACCCTTAACTTTAAAATTTATCAATTTAACCATTTACTGAATAGTAATTATAAGAAAAATTGAATACTTTTATTTCATAAAATTCGGGGTCTTACACTTGTTGTCGATTATATTCTATCAGATTTTTCCATGTTGAATATTAATGATAATTTGTTGTATATTATCTTAGTCATAATATTCTTTACTGGGCTAGTTGAGCTCACCCTTTTCCTTTTTGTTCCATTTTTCTTCTCAGGAGGTGAGAACATAGCAGGATCTAGTCGGGGTATGGAGTGATGGTTCTAGAAAGATGTTTTAGCAGTCCTCACTATTTCTGTAAAATAGTGTTTGAATAATTGTAATGAGGATTTATTTGAGTGTCTTGTCCAGAAGACAATATTTGTATTTAAACTCACAGTATGTGTTGTCGTATTTTGCACGACAATTGTGGGGGTTGTATACCTATTTTGGGGGCGTCACAGTTGGTATCAGAGCTTAGAGATATGATCCCTGGCTGAGATGTGAGACAAGAACTAGGAGAGGAGAGACGGGGAATTCCTTCGCTAGTATGACCTGACTAAGTTTATTTGGTGTTTATTTGGTCGGTCAGAGTATAGGGATAATTTATGACATGACTATTAACCCTTGTTTTATGGCAGTATTTAAGAATGACAGCTGAAAACGTTAATAATGGAGTAAATTAGACCGTGGAGACGCCTTTGATCACCACCCAGGGGAACGTGCAATAGGAAGGCAATATTCCTCCTGTAAACAACGTTACCGAGCAAACGATGAATGATGAAATGTTTAGGAGGTTTTTGCAGTTCATGCAAAATCAGACGAGGGAGACTCGTGTGCAGAATATAGGTAGAAATGATAACAATGCGCGGTTTTTCACAGCTAAGCAGTTCAAAGAATTGGGACCACCAGAATTTAAGAGAAAGTCGGATTCGATCATGGCGGAAACGTGGGTCAAGAAAATTACCAAGATATTCGATGTCTTGGGATGCACGGAGGAACAGAAGGTTCCATTCGTCACCTTTATGTTCCGCGGTGAGGCAGACTACTGGTGGGAGTCTGTGAAGCGTACCCAGCCTGACGCACTCAACATGGCCTGGGAAACATTTCAAAAACTGTTCAATGACAAGTACTTTCCTGAAAGTATTCGTCATATGAAGGAGGTGGAGTTTATTAGACTGGAACAAAACAACATGACGGTGTTCTAGTACGAGGCGAAGTTCGCTGAGTTATCCAGGTTTGCACCTCATTTGGTAGAGAATGAGGAACGAATGACAAGGATGTTTCTGAGAGGTCTAAAACTCGAGATTCATCAATACCTTATCTCTCATAAATTTTCTCTGTATTCAGATGTTGTCAACAGGGTTCAATTATTAGAGCGAGACAGTGAGTATGTTCAACCGAGGGACCACAACCAGGGTCATACCGGTGACAGCAGTCATCAGAGCGATGATAACCAATGAGGAGGGAAAAATACGAACAAAGGCAGTAACCACTCGGGTGGTCATCGTGGCCATGATAATAGGAGAGGTGAGTCAAGTGGAAATTTCAGAAAGAGGAGATTCAACAATGACCGGAAGACATCAGCAGCAACACCAGCACCAACAACAAATTCTAGGGGAGGAGAACGACCGTCAGTTAGATGTTACAAATGCGGGAAAGAGGGATATATCAGCCCAAACTGTCCACAACAATCCAAGGTATGTTACAACTGTGGAAAGGAAGGCCACATAGCTCGGGATTGTTCTGTAGCAAAACCAAGTTCAACGGGGATGGTGACTCCGAGGGCTGTCCCGGATAAGTCAAAATCAGCGGTTCCTAGAAGAGCGTTTGTCGTGACTGGCCAAAACGCGAGAAACCCGAACGAGGTGATCACGGGTAAGCTAATCTTGAATTCTTGCGAAGTTTATACTTTACTAGATACCGGTTCTATCCATTCTTTTATCTCTCCTGCTTGTGCTCAACGTTTAAACTTGACTCCGGAGAAATTATATTTTGACTTATCTGTTGAAACTCCGTTAGGAGAAACTTTCGTTACATCCACTGTTTATAAATCTTGTTTGATCCAAGTTGGTACCATCACATTACCTGATGACCTTATCTCTTTAAAGATACTTGCTTTTGATGTGATTTTAGGGATCGATTGGTTAACTACTCATCATGCCAAATTGATTGCTTTCGTAAGGTTGTTAGTTTTCATAGTCATAAGCAACCTGTTATTCGAATTCAAGCAACCAAACCATTTGAATTCAAACACTTTTTTATCAAGTCATAAAGCCAATTGTTTATTGAAAAACGAATGTCAAGTTTTCTTAGCCTATGTTATGGACTTGAACAAAAATACGTCAGATTTGAATGATATTTCTATTGTTAGTAAATCCCTGACGTATTTCCTGAAGAATTTCTTGGCCTACGCGTGATATTGAATTTTGTATCATCTTTGAATCTGGTACAAAACTCACTTTTAAAAATCGAATGGCTCCTATTAAACTTCAGGAGTTAAAAACCTAACTGTAGAAGTTTGTACCCGATCCTTTATCTGGTGACTTCCTTTGTGGAATGCACTGAAGCCAGACTCTCCGTTGGGGACGCCATATTCGTGCGGTAGTAAACTGATAGGTGTCATTGTGACGTGATATCCAAGATTGGGATATGAGTAACAGTTGAGTGCAACCTAAGTCAGTAATCGAAATACGTAGATTTCTGGTTATTATCGGAGATTCGTAAAAGGATTTTCTCAAATCGCTACTCCATTAACTCAGCTGACTCAAAAAGATACAAAATTCGTATGGAGTTAGGAATGCGAGAAGAGTTTCTAAGAACTCAAGAGGAGACTCATTTCGGCACCTGTTCTGACAATACCATCTGGTTCGGATGGATTTGTTATCTACAGCGATGCTTCAGGCAAAGGGTTAGGATGTGTTCTCATGCAACATGGGAAAGTCATAGCCTATGCCTCACGACAACTCAAAGAATATGAGAGGAATTATCCTACTCATGATTTGGAGTTGGCAGCAGTCGTTTTTGCGTTGAAGATTTGGAGACACTACCTGTATGGGGAGAAAGTGGAGATCTATATAGATCATAAAAGCCTCAAATATTTCTTCACCCAAAAGGAACTCAACATGCGGCAGCGACGTTGGCTCGAGCTGTTGAAAGATTACGATCATACCATCCAATATCATCCTGGAAAAGCAAACGTAGTAGCTGACGCATTGACTAAAAGATCATATGCGGGTACGAGTGCAATGTTGTTAACACAAAGGCCCATTTTGTATGACTTACAAAGGATGGAGATACAGATGAAGGCTCCAAGTACCCACATGATGATATCAAATATACGAGTAGAACCGACTTTAATTGATAAAGTTAAAGCTGCTCAAGCTACGGACATGGAGCTGATGCGTATGAAGAAGAAAGTGCAAGAAGATGCTATTCCAGAAGCAAGAATCGATGAAGAAGGAATACTTCGAGTCAACTCCAGACTTTGTGTTCCTAACGATTTTAACTTGAAGCATAGAATAATGATGGAGGCACACAACACACCGTTTGCAATCCATCCTGGGAGTACCAAAATGTATCACGATCTTCGACATACATTTTGGTGGAGCAATATGAAAAGAGAGATCGCGAAATTTATCTCGAGATGTTTAACTTGTCAACGTGTAAAAGCAGAGCATCAAGTACCAAAGGGTCCATTGCAACCACTTGAGATTCCGAAATGGAAGTGGGAACACATTACTATGGATTTTGTTACGGGTCTTCCCAAGGTTTCTCAAGGCATAGATGCGATTTGGGTTATTATTGATAGATTAACCAAGTCCGCTCATTTCTTGCCGATACGTGAGCCTTATTCCCTTGAACGTCTTGCTAGTATGTATGTGAACGAGATTGTGAGATTGCATGGCATGCCAGTATCCATAGTTTCGGATCGTGACCCAAGATTCACTTCACGATTTTGCGTTAGCTTGCAAAAAGCTATGGGCACAGATTTACGATTCAGTTCGGCATACCATCCTCAAACGGATGGACAATCAGAGAGGACTATTCAAACTCTTGAAGATCTATTAAGACTCTGTGTCCTAGATCTCAAAGGGAGTTGGGATAAGTACCTACCATTGGTGGAATTCTCCTACAACAACAGTTATCAGGCGAGCATAGGTGTGGCTCCATTCAAGGCGTTGTATGGAAGAAAATATCGTTCTCCAGTATGCTAGGACGAGGTGGGTGAAGCAACATTGTTGGGACCAGAGTTGGTACGCATGACTATAGAGAAGATCCAAACGATTCGACAACGTATACAAACGGCACATGATCGACAAAAGAGTTATGCAGATCTTCATCAGAAGGACGTGGAATTTAATATTGGGGATCATGTATTGTTACGTGTTGCACCATGGAAGGGAGTTGCAAGATTTGGGAAGAGAGGAAAGCTCAATCCAAGATTTGTTGGTCCATTTGAGATTCTTGAGCGAATAGGAAATGTGGCATATAGACTCGCATTACCTCCAAGCATGTCTCGTGTTCATAATATTTTTCACATATCTATGCTTCGTAAATATGTTAAAGACCCGAACCACATTATTGAGTTAGAACCAGACGAGATAGCTGAAGATTTAACGTACGAGGAGGTACCTGTTAAGATCTTGGATAGGAAAAAGCATGTCCTACGCACGAAGGTTATACCACAAGTTAAGGTTTTGTGGAGAAACCATGCTATTGAAGAAAAGACCTGGGAGTTGGAATCAGAAATTAATGCGAGGTATCCTCACCTTTTCGAAATATCAGGTATGTACGTCAATTTCGAGGACGAAATTTCATAAGGAGAGGAGGTTGTAAGACCCCAACTTATTAATGAATAAAATTAAATTTTCTCTAAATATTATTGTGAATAATAAGGGGTTAATTTGATATAATACATTGGTTATGGGTGAAATGTGCAAATTTTACAAAATAAGCAAGTGGTTATAAAATATTTATTTTTTCGGGGAATATTCGTTTGGTCGTGGAATATTCTTACTGTCGGGAAATATTCGTACGACGGCGCAGCCTTGTGTGGGTCCCATAACGGAAAGCGATTGGATGAAGAAAACGACAAGTATAAGTTGTTTATAAATAACGGCGTAGTTGTTACCGTCAATATTGTTGGAATACCCGGTGGTTAAAATACAGTAGCACGCGGTATTGCACCAATTATTGATTCTTACGTAAGAAGGCACTACTCAATAATTGTTACAGTAGTTATTGTTCAATATTTTATTTTATTAATTCAATAATTGCAGCGTTGATATTTTATATTATTGTTGTTTCAATAATTGTTGCTGCACAGTATTTTCCATTATCAGATCAATAATTCATATTATTTGAATAATATTATTAGATAACATTATTGGCAATGTTTAGAAAGTTCTGTCTAAGGAGAGGTTTGGTCATGTAATTGCGCGCCAGTAAGGAGAAATCCTTATTGGAAAACCCCCTCTTTCCTAGGAACGGCCTGGTTGTCATAAATGTGATTCTGTAATATTATTTGTGAATAATTAATTATTGATTCATATGATAAGGAAATATTTATTTTATGTGGATATAAATGAGGGATATATTTTTGTGGTTAAAAATGAAGGAGTTAATGTTGAGATTTTTATCAGTATTTTTGTCGGAATGGAGGTATTAAAAATCAGAATTTTTGAGATATTTTGCGGGGGTTATAATTTTTAATCCGACCGTTGGATCGTGGTAATTTTTGGATATGTTATACATATATAAGTTGAGTATATGTCCACAAATTTTGAACCGTTAAAAATGAACGTATGATTTATTATGAATTTTACGAGATGATTGGTTCAGAAATTGTTAAATTTTCGGAGTTTATCATTTTGATGAAAAATTCTAGAATTGGTGGGCCCCACTCTTGTTTGGTGAAAAAATGTGCTGAGATTTTTATTTAAATGTGGTGGGTGGGAATAGTAGCAGGTAAAGCCATCAGGTTGAAGGTTAAGTCTGCTTCGGCGTGCTAACATTTTCCTATAAATAGAGGGCTAAGTTAGAATTGAAAATCACACCAGAAACAAGTTTTCTCTCTTTCTCTCTCTAGATTATTGAGTGCATTTTGTGAGTATTTAGATACTTTGAGAGTTTTTATTCATCAGAGCAAGTTTCTTTCAGCCTTATACCGGTATTCCGACCAAAAGTACTGATATTTTGAGGTAAGGAATATTATTTTCTTCTTAAATGATATTATTCTCTTCAATATCATTATGCTGAAATATTGATATGAATTTTTTTTATCAAATTTGGAACTTTTTGTGTCGGGGTTACTATTCACGTATACGTTACTATTCACGTATACGGCACTATTCACGAATACGGCACTATTCACCGAAAAATAATTTTTTTCCTTTTTGTCCAAGATGTCTATTATGGTTACTATCTTTGATTGTATTCATGTTTTAATCTTTATTTTTGAATTCTGCTTCACAATTAATTATTATGAAGTATTATTGATCTTGGATAAACTGTTATACGAATCCCTACTATTTGTCCTTCTGTCTCACTGGATTCGTTCTCTTTAAGATATTTTTCATCATCCTCGGTCCTAAATGATGATATTACTGAATATCTTTGGCCTGTAGTGCAAAGATGTATGATTACTTGATGAATATCTTTGGCCTGTAGTGCAAAGATGAACAGGTGTTGAGATGAACATGACTGACAGGTGATACAAATGAATATCTTTGGCCTGTAGTGCAAAGATGAATATTTGGATAAAGTTGATTATTAATTGATGTTACAGGGATAAAATATTGATGATGGACTTTTAAATCTTAGAAGATAGTATAATTCTTTCTCTACTTGACTCTTCTAATGGTTTGTTGTTTCCGCTGTAGTTGTTGATCTAAAACTTG
The DNA here is from genome assembly GCA_016801055.1 of Panax notoginseng. NCBI lineage: Eukaryota > Viridiplantae > Streptophyta > Magnoliopsida > Apiales > Araliaceae > Panax > Panax notoginseng. Next base: position 69,850,974 of record CM029016.1, read on the forward strand.
TTGTCGATTATATTCTATCAAATTTTTCCCTGTTGAATACTAATGATAATTTGTTGTATATTATCTTAGTCATAATATTCTTTACTGGGCTAGTTGAGCTCACCCTTTTCCTTTTTGTTCCATTTTTCTTCTAAGGAGGTGAGAACATAGCAGGATCTAGTCGGGGTATGGAGTGATGGTTCTAGAAAGATATTTTAGCAGTCCTCACTATTTCTGTAAAATAGTGTTTGAATAATTGTAATGAGGATTTATTTGAGTGTGGATATTGTCCAGAAGACAATATTTGTATTTAAACTCACAGTATGTGTTGTCGTATTTTGCACGACAATTGTATTATTGAAGTTGTAGTTTGCTTTCTGTACCATGTATTTGGCGACTCAGAATGGGTGTTGTATACCTATTTTGGGGGCGTCACAGTTGGTATCAGAGCTTAGGGATATGATCCCTGGCTGAGATGTGAGACAAGAACTAGGAGAGGAGAGACGGGTGTTGTATACCTATTTTGGGGGCGTCACATTAAATGGCTGTGATTTCACTTGCAGAACAAAGATCTTATACCAGACTACCGATCCAAAACATAAAACAAGAAAAATCAAAAATAGAAAGAGATCTACGGCCACTGACATATGTTTGTCTGACAACTTTGAGGTTCAAGAATAGTTTTTCAAAAACATCATTTTAAGGCACTTTGATGCTATGGATCCATGATGGATCATCATAGATCTTCATTAAACATCCTATAACATGATTCTAAACACATAAACACGAATTTTCTCTTAGCATACATGTAATAACCTGATATTTTTTTTTATATAAATAGATAACAAATTTTGCATATAAATTTTTTTTTACAATGAGAATAAGTGTCAAGTATTGTGATGTTAAATGCGAATATATTTATTACTTGAAAAATTAGAAATAAATTTAGAATTATTAATTACTACAAATTATATTCTTATGGTAATTAATTTCTGTAAGCAGAAATATTTTTATTATTTATTTTCCCTGAAAATATAATTTATATATTATTTAAATAATAAATTAAGTGACAATTAGAATTATAATAATAAATATGTTATTATATGATTTTGTTCAGAATATTTAAGTTAATTATTTTAACTTGATTATTGATGTTGTGTACGAAGGATAAGTCAGATATGGAATCCAAACCCTAAACTTGGATTTTTATCAAGGAATGAGAATAATAATGTAATATTAATTATATTTTAATTTTCAGTGGTTAAATATATACCGTATATCTGTAGACTGTTAATGTTGGTCAATTGTGGTAAATTGGGTCATAACCTAATATTGTGTTGTGAAACCCTAATTGTTAAACTCAATTATGAGTTAGGACTGAGTAGTAATTGTGTTATATGATTTCTTCTGCGTATTAAAATTTCTGTAATTAGAAGAAACCCTAATTATTGTTTTATGCTGATAATTAGGAAAAACCCTAATTATTTATTTAAAAACCCTAATTGCATATTTTAGAAACCCTAATTATTATTTTATGAATTATAAAGATAATTAGGAAACCCTAATTAATTTGGAAACCCTAATAATATTTAGGAACCCTAATTTAAAAATCTTAATTTCTATTAAAAACCCTAATTTAATTAGTATGTTTTAAATTAAAATTGTATTAGGCTTTAAATTTTAAATTGTCCAAACCCTATAAATTATTTGGGAAATTGTAAGATTTTCAATCTAGTGAATAAACCCTAGATTTAATCACCTTGTACAAAAATGCCCTTGAGATTTTAAGTGAAATTACCAAAATGCCCTTTTTGTCTCTTTAGTGTATTATTAGTGAATTATTGTGCATTATTGCTATCAAAGCATGGCAAACATCCTATCCTACCAATTTAGCATCCAAGACTCAATTATATTCTATTCAATCAACCATTTTGAGCATTCAATGCATCTAATTTGGTTTATATATAGATTGGAGAGAGAATTAAGGCATTTTGTACACTAAAAATTGCCCAACTCTCATCCTTGAGCTTCTCTCTCTAAAACCTACGAATTATTGTAATATTTCAGTCCCAAAACAAAGCCCTACTACCAATCATAACAAATCATAAGCCAAAAATCAAGAATCAAAGCTTAGAAAAGGTATAAACTCTAGCTTAATTTTTTTTTTTTTCATTTTTGGTGTTAGATGTTATGTTTAAATGTTAGAACATGTTGATTATAGTGTCTAAGGATGATCTGGGTTGCTAGATGTTGGATCCATAACATTTAGAAGCTCGGATTTGAAGATTTTCAAAATCTAGAAATTTCATTTTCTGTGATTTTTTGGCAAATGTCAAGCGTTATATCTGTGTGATCTTTAATGTGTTTTGTGTTCTAAAAGTTGATATGTGTAGCTTGTTATGTGTTCTTTAATCTCCAAAATGAATAAGGTCCATATCTATTTTGGATCAAAAGTTATTTAAGGTCAAAGTAGGTTGACCGGCATTGACCGGCTGTTCTTTAAACCCAGAAAATATTCTTAGTGTCAAGAAAATATTTTTAGCAAATGTCAGAGCTTATAAATCTTTGCTCGATCATGATTTTTATTGTTTAAAAGTTGTTATGTGTAGTCGGATATGTCGTCTTTAATAGGGAAAAAGAATCAAGTTCATAGCTTTTGTAGATCGGGAGTTATTCATGGTCAAAACCCGTTGACCGAAAACGCTGAAGAACACAAACCCATAATTTTTTGAGCAGATTCCGTGTTGAAGTTTGACTAGCTAGATCTTGGTCATGTTATGATGTTAATGTGTTATGATGCTTTGTACTTGTAGTCCTACATGATGTCTAAACACTCCAATTGATAGATGACACAAACAATACACAGATTGGAAATTATAAGGATCCAAAGTAGGCACCTCGACTGTTCTTCAGTCGAAGAACAGCCTTGTCAGACTTTTTGATGGCTAATAACTCTTAGATCTGATGTTTTTTAGTCATGATGTTTGTTGGTAATTGTAGTATTACATGAGCACTACAAGATTCAAGTGTTAGATTGCCCAGAAACGTAATGGATTGAGAATTATAATCGGTCAAACTAGGCACCTTGATAACTGCCTTGTCAGTGTTCTTGAGGCTCAAGAACACCTAAGGCAACAGATAAGCGTCACTAAAGCCTTTAGCGACGGTTTTGATTTATTTTAAAATTTTCAATTTCTAAAAATTACGAAAATAATTTAAAAATTAGAATTTAATTATTAAAAATAATTAATAAATTCTGAAAAATTATTTTAAAGTCTGAAAAATAGTTTTTAACTATTTTGAGTATATTTCAAAAATATTTAGTATTTTTGGAATATAAAAAGGTATTTATTTATTTAATTATAATATTAAATAAATTATTTTAATTCATAAAAAATCATGAAAAATTATATTATTGTGTTATAAAATATTTTAAGTTATTTTTGATGAATTTTAATATTTTGTGATGAAATTTTATTAATTAATTAATATTAATGATGTTTAAGTTATTTAATAAATATATTAAATAATTATGGAAAATAGAATTAATGATTTTAAATATCATTTATAGTATCATAAAAATATTTTGAGTTATAAAATATGACTTTGGATAATTTGTCATGAAAAATATTATTAATTTAATATTAATGATATTAATCTAATATTGATGATATTTAGATTATTTAATAATTATATTAAATAAATAGTTTAAAAATGGTTTTATTTATTTAAAAATCATTTAACAAGGATATAAATGAATTAAAAATATTTTAAGTTATAATAAATGGCTTTTAATATTTGGATAAATAGTGCATTAATATTTTAATATTAATTGTAATTATTTAAAAATAATTTTAAATATTTTAAAAATCATTTAAGAGTAATATAAATGTTTTAAAAGCATTTTGAGTTATTATACATAACTTTAATATTTTGGCAACAGTTTTATTAATAATTTAATATTGATTAAATGTTAATGATAATAGAATTATTTGATGTTTAAATCATTTAAATATGATTCCGATGTTTGAAAATTCATGATAAATTATAATAAATATTTTAAAAATTATTTTATGTCAATTAAAAATAATATGACTGATACTTATGAATATTGAGATACAGAATAGAGTCTTAGACTAGATAATTATTAGATAAAGTTGTCGGTACGCCGACAAATGTCAGAAATTTATCTGAACTTGGATATTTTGACTGTATTAATGTTTGTTTATGATGTAATGACTGTTAAATATGTGTTTTAAGGTGATAAGATTATGTGCTGACTGTAATAGGCAGTACTATGTGTTATAATATATTGTTCTAATCGAACGAATGATCTGATTAATGATAGGTTGTGATATAAAGAGATAGAACTAAGTTGAGAATTGTAATCAGTGTATTAGGCAAGTATCCTACCTTTGCATTTCCTTTATGCAATGGACATTAGTAAGAAGTTTCAGAATTAAATTATTATTATGCTATATTATCAACTCTACTGCGACATATTCTATATCCGCTCATTGTTTATCAACATGTTAGTATATGGTAATTCAGATATATATTATGTTCGTCAATTTCTATAAAATGGTTATATAAGTGTCCCCACTTGAATAATCATTGTATTTAATCACATTTGATATACCTTTGTCAATTACCCTTATATATATAGGTTGAATTATAGATTATTGTTGAACAAGATAAAACCTTTCCTTTAGAACCCAGACAAGTATGAACATCCCTTACATAGGGAAAACTTTTATGCGCCCAAGGCGGAGAGAGTTCTTGAAATGTAGTATTGATCAATGCAGGGCACAACGGGCTGATCACCCCCGTGTCCGTAAGTTATGACGGTTTGCAGATGAATTTCTGTTTAACCTTTTCGAAAAAGAAAATAATGTTCATGATATGCCACTTAACCCTACTTATAGTCAATACGTAGTTTCAAAAATGTGAAAGGGAGTTGTTATGTTATTATTATTCTTGGTACAGCTTACTTCAGAACTGTTAATTCGTTGTAGAAGTGTCTTTCAAAGAAAACATTTAATTTTTTTAGCTAATATATATTATTGTTATTACTTGCTGGGCACTCAAATGCTCATTCTTGCTTAATTTAAATGTTTTCAGTTAAGTTTGAAGAACCAGAAAGCTCGTGCAGAAACAAAGGAAAAGAAAAGCTAACTGAATAAGATTTGTGGTAGTTGCTGTAATAGTTTATATTATTAAGACAATGATATATATATAAATAATATCATGTATTGTATGGAATGTACTTTAAGGTCTCGTACCTGGGGAGATAAACTCTGATAATTATGTAAATTAAGTTGTTATTCATATTATTGTTATTATTATTCGTAGAATTCCGCTCATAAAAATGGTATCGTTAAGCACCGAGTTCGGGTTTCAAGTACCCGAATTTGGGGGCGTCACAATACAAGATCAAAATAGGTTTAGGACTATATACCTTCTAGCTAAATCTTTGATCTTTGATCTCCAAATCTGTTCTTGGTGTTCTAGGAGGTGTTTTAGAGACTGAATTACTTAGCAATTTCAGAGGTTTGGTGTGAGAGAGAGTTGTTAAGAGTTTTGTTGCAAATGAGCCAAGTTTGGTGAACTTTCTCTCTATAAAAATCTTATAATACAAAGATGTAATGTATAGATCTTATATGTGGATTGAATGGCTTGAGATTATAAGTCACAATGTCAATGGAGTTGGTCACCAACTCTTGATTTGGCAAGATTTGCAAGCTAACTTAAAAATAAATACAAAAAGGGTATTATTGACATTTGGCTTTTAAATTTAATGTCTAACTTGTTATTTACCCTAACCCTTAGGATTTAGGGTTTAACCCTTTAGGTTTTAAAAAAAAATAAATTCTAGTATTTCCAATTTAGGGTTCCAAAATAGAAAATTAATATTTCTAAATTATAATTAGTATTCTATAATTATATTAAAATTTCGTAATCATAATCCAAGCTTGCTAATTAGGATTGTTATTTTCTAATTAAAATTGCTAATTTAGCAATTAGGGTCATAATTGGTCATTAGGGTTTATAACCCAAGCATTAGGGTTTTAAATAGAAAAATAATCTTTGTAATTTAGAAATTAGGTTTCCTAATTAGATTAGGGTTTTTTAGTTACTTATAACTTGAAAATTAGGATTAATATTTCCTAATTAACATTAAAATTATTAAATCAACAATTAGGTTTTTCCCTAATTATAAATTAGGGTTTCTAATCTAGAAATTTGGGTTTTCTAAATCAATTAGGGTTACCCCTAATTAGGTTATTATTAATAACGTTTAAACCTTAGACTAGCATTTTAATTCCCAAATTAGGGTTTTCAACTTTCGAATTAGGGTTTCGGATTCCCAAAATTGAAATTAGGGTCTCCAGAACTGGTTTTATGGTTTCTTATTCATTGCTAGGATTTTCTAACTGAACGTTGACGTTCTTAATATATACCTAGGATTTGTCACAGATATAGTTTATCTGGTCAACCCGTGACCCTTAACCCCATACTGTACACATATATAACCATATACATAGAACATATTCACGTATACCCTTGATCTTGAATAATTCACCACATAAATTTTATATTCACAAAATTCCTTCTCGAAAATCTCAAATCCATTCACTTATTTTCTGTCTAGGTTTATTATTTAACCTTAATTTAATATTTTAATATTTTATAAATATCCAAATTCTTGGGTTGTCACAATAAATATTTTAACTATTTATGAAACTCATAATCGTATTACATTCACTTTATCTTCTTATTTAATTAAAACAAATATATTTACGTTAATTTACTATTTAAATTAAGTTAAATACTCTCATTATTAATGAAATTTAATTCATAATAATTCTACTGCCAACAAGGCATAATAATCAAATTATGTTCTTCCATAATATATTTTCAACTTAATTAAATTTACTAATCTTATTCAGTTAATTTTCTTTTCATAACAAATTCATTTAATTTCTTCAATAGTTAAATTAACTATTAAACCTCACTTTCCCAATATATGAATATATATTTCTCTTCACACCGGATCACATATTTTAAAATATATAGCATGTATATATACATACTCAAACTCAAAACATCTCATCATAAGAAATTTAATTATTAAATTCTTATTTTAATAACTTATAAAAATTTAGGTTGTCATAGTTTTGTTTATTCAAAGTTTGTACAATTGTTGGAAAGCTTGATCTTGTTGAAAAACATTTGTTTAGCTATAATTAACTGATGTTCAATATCTGATCACCAATGTCATTGCACTATCTTACATTGTTGTACCGAACTCTTAGTTGACTAGCGATTCCTTATTGATTTAACTAATTCTTAGTTGATGAATGTTCTAAACTCTAAATTATCATTAAAGTCGGTTCAAACCAAACATCCTTTGGTTTACTTATGAATCTGTACACTTTTAAGTGTGTATAGTCGATGACTAATACTTGTATTGTGACACCCCCAAATCCAACTTCTCTAACCTCAGATTCGGTGCTCACGATCTATCATCATTATAAGTATTCTATAACTATTACGAAATAATAAACATACATTGTTCATTATAATAAAGTCTCATAACACGATCCCAAGGTCTCCATAACCTTAACTTTAAATACACCATTTATCATACAAATAGTTTACTTAAGAAATTCCATCAGATAATAACTAAATTGACATTCATTCTAAATTACTCATGGATCTTGCCCTCGCCCTTGTCCTTCGTGTGAGATCCTTCGGGCTTAACTGAAATAGATGTCATGATATAGCAAGAGTAAGCAACTAATTTGCTTCACAAGTTTATATAGACAAGGGAGATATATCATGACTTAGAAAGAAATATTGCGTTCAATGTTCAGCAATAATATAAGATTGTGAAGGAACATGAATTAATAATCAACAATTGAATATTTGACAATTGAATAACATGAACTGAGTGGTTTTGAAAAACCATGAACATTTGCTAAGGTGCTCAGTGATTAAACTGGTCCTCTTAATAAGTTTTGGTATTCAAGGGGATCAGCCTTTCATACCTCGTGATTTATGCATAAACACTTAATAATTCGACATTGATATCATGCGTTAATCAAATTTGTCCTTTTCTCTGTCAAGAGTTCTTACTATATCAATTTAATAAGAATAGTTATTTAAAACACATTTGATTTAACAAATTTAGACATGCTTGATCTAGCTGATACAATTAGCATAGATCTATTTCATAAACAGTTCATAAATGAAGAACTTTAATTTAATTCATAGTTCAATAGCAGTAGAACGGAATTCAATTGCACAAAGTGCGAATTTCAATAATCAATATAGACGTGAATAATCATCAATAATTATTCACTAACATGCTTTGACAATAATAACTCGAGCTTGAGTTAGGAAACTTGCCTCGATCGTAGGTTACGGCTACGAAATTAAATTTCTATCCACTATGCAGTTAAATTATCTTCCTTTGAGAGACCTATAATTAATCTTTCAATTAGTTAAAGCATAACATTAGATTATGTAATCACATAGATATTATACATTACATTTAGTTCTAATAAACATTATCCTGTCTAGATAGTGTTACTATTAATTAACGACTACCTTTAATTCACATAATATTATTAACTTAGATAATATTTAATTCACCTTCTAGTATTATTGGTTTACTAATAATACTTTTATTCACTTACTAATATTATTATCATCTTAGTAATATTTTATTCCTTTACTAATGATATTATATTTAATAACATTTTATTTAATCTCGAATATTATTATTTAATAATATTTTAATCATTTAATAATAATACTTTAATCTAATATTATTAATCTTTTAATAATATTTTACTCTAGGATTAATATCTTAATCTAATATTATTAATTATTTAATAATATTTTAATAAAATTTTAATCTTAATATTTTTATTTAATTAACAACATCATATTATAATATTATTAATATTATAATAATATTCCAATGATTTACTAAATTAATAAACAATTTATTCTAATTGTTCATCCTTTATTAACCTCTTATTTAATATCCATAAAAGGTCATAAATAATATTTATTATTATAAATTACCAAAATGCCCTAAAATAGTTATGATATAATATATTATGAGCATTCAAGCATAAAAATCATATTTTTCTCATCAAAGACATCATTTAACTATTTATTTCTTTTTATTCATAACTTAACCATTTTTATTTTTTTTGGAAAAATAGTAAACTGATTCCAAAAATTCTCAACTTCTGGATTTTGACAGAATATGAACCAACAATGATTGCCTAATTTTTCTGGAATTTTAGAAAATGATTTACTATTTTTAAAGTGCCCAAAACACTCGGATCTTGCTCTATTTTTAATAAATTGAATTTTGCTCAGAAAATTCTGAAATTTTCAGGGTATGCTCTCTTAACATATGTGAAGCCACTGTAAAAATTTCGAAATTTTTCAGTGTATACACAGTGAGATATTCGAAGGTTAATATTTCAGAGTCTTTTACGGAAATAGTCATTACGCACAATATATAACTTGAAACGTGTCCATTCTTTTTCCTGCATGTACATAACTTCTCAAGGTACCTCTGTGATTTTTCCCAGATTTTTAAAAGACATGCAACTGACCGAAACAGCCTCATGAAAAACGGATCAGTAGCTGATTTAGGGTTTTCAAAGCCTCAACATGCAAAGTGGACTGTTTTGGGAAAAATAGTCTCAAAGGTTTCAAAACTTGCTAGATTTGTGTTCTATCACTTGGGTTTACTACATAACTCATGTATCTAGCACCCCCCCTTCGACGGATCACAATTCCAAGTTGTAAAACTTGAGTTACACAAGATGTAGTGGAAGAAAAATAAGAGTTTTCACCCTTGGAGAACATATGCTCATTTTCTTCATCTAAGTCTTTGATCTAACACTCAAGATACTTAGTTCCATACATGATGATATGTAGAACTAGTGTATCTTGAGTATTTGTACATAACCCCATCAAAACTCAAGCTAGCAAAACAAAGTAAAAGAAGAAGATGAAGGTAAGTTATACCTTGACTTAGTTGCTACCTTTCTTGATTTTCCAAAGTAAGTAATAAACTTAGGAGGCATGAACAACTAGCACTCCCATCTCTTCTCTTTATAGCCGAAACCCTCTCTCTCTTTTCTCTCTTTGAAGTTGGCTAGCTTGGGAGCAAAAGATAGAAGAAGAAGATGGAGAGAAAATGAGATGTTGGAAGAATGAAATGTGTTTACAAAAATAAAATGGGCAATTCACTAATAATCATCCCATAACTATTTTGTTGTCCATTGGGTAAATACTTTGTATTATTATTTCCATTAGGCTAGATATGATTAAATGTGCATAATGGAGTGGCAACTAATGGGAGCTTGACAACATTGCCCTTGTGTTTAATAATTTCTACTAATGGACAAGTTAGCTTAATTATTCCACTTAGGATCCTCTAGACCATAATATCCTCCATTTATCTTTTATTTAAATGCCCAATTTTGATTAATCAAATGTCTAGAATACCCTTAATCAAGTGGGCTAAGTGTTGGATTGTATTTTATTTTCTTTGGGCTTCTCCTTTAATTGTTTTGGGCTATGTACTAAACATAGTCTAGCAATTTTAATAATGTTACCCAATTTGATTATTTAGGGCTTCCATTTCCAATCATATGAATTTTAATTACTTATACATGTGACTTTATCTCATAACCTAATTAGATTTACAAGAATTATGTTTAAAATTATTAGTCACTTGAAATACTAAGTTTACCCACTTAAGTTAGTATACATATTAAATACTAACTTTTTTCGTATTACCATAACCCTTAGGTTATTTAATAGTCTTACCTAATGTATAATTAGGTTACGAAGCTTTCATTTTATGAAATCTGTAAATGTATGTATCCAGAACTATAGTATATATGTTAATTGGCTCATGCACCACTTCACATGTGTTGTCACATATTAAATCCTTATGTAACACAAGGTTAAAAAAAATCCATAATGTACATACATATATAGTGACTTAAAATTCACGGTTATTACATCCTCCCACCCTTATAAGAATTCCGTCCCCGGAATTACATATAAGGTTACTCAAAAAGGTGTGGATAATTTTCTCTCATCCTTTCTTCGAGTTCCCACGTAGCTTCTTCAGCATTGTGGTTTCTCCAAAGAACTTTTACATAATGTATAACCTTATTTTGCAATTTCTGTTCCTTTCTATCTAAAATTTCGACCGGAATTTCCTCGTACGACAAATCCGTTTCGACTTGAATTGGCTCGTACGATATCACATGCTTGCAATCAGGCTTATATGGTCGTAGCACTGACACATGAAACACATTATGAATATGTTCCAGTTCAGGAGGTAGAGCTACCTCGTACACCACTTCGCCTATCTTCTTCAAGATCTCGAAAGGTCCAATAAATCGCGGACTTAGTTTACCTTTCTTTCCAAACCTTATCTTCCCTTTCCAGGGAGATACTTTCAAAAATGCATAGCTTCCCACCTCAAAATCTCTCTTCTGGCGATGTAAGTCTGCATACTTCTTCTGGCGATCTTGAGCTGCTACCAGTCGGGCTCTTATCACCTTGATTGTAAGACCCCGAATTTTATGAAATAAAAGTATTCAATTTTTTCTTATAATTACTATTCAGTAAATGGTTAAATTGATAAATGTTATAGTTAAGGGTGATATATGAATTTTTTTTCAAAATACACAAATGGTTATAAAATATTCATTGTTGTCGGGGAATATTCGTTTGGTCGTGGAATATTCTTTCTGTCGGGGAATATTCGTACGACGGCGCAGCCATTTGTGGGCCCCATAACAGAATAACTGTCGGATGAAGATAACGACAAAAATTGAGTTTTTATAATTAACGGCGTAGTTGTTACCGTTAACACTGTTGGAATACCCGGTGGTTAAAATACAGTAATACGCGTTATTGCACAGTAGCATACGGTATTGCACAATATTTTTGAAATTATTGATTCTTACGTAAGAAGACACTACTGAATAATTGTTACAGTAGTTACTATTCAATATTTTATTTTATTGATTCAATAATTGCTGCGTTGATATTATTGTTGTTTCAATAATTATTACTGCACAGTATTTTCTATTATCAGATCAATAATTCATATTATTTGAATAATATTATTAGATAGCATTATTGGCAATGTCTAGAAAGTTCTGTCTAAGGAGAGGTTTGGTCATCTAATTACGCGCCAGTAAGGAGAAATTCTTATTGGAAAGCCCCCTCTTTCCTGGGAACGGTCTGGTTGTCATAAATGTGATTCTATAATATTATTTGTGAATAATTAATTATTGATTCATATGATAAGGAAATATTTATTTTATGTGGATATAAATGAGGGATATATTTTTGTGATTAAAAATAAAGGAGTTAATGTTGAGGTGTTTTATCTGTATTTTTGTCGGAACGGATGTATTGAAAATCAAATTAGGGTTTTTTGATATATTTTGCGAGGGTTATAATTTTTAATCCGACCGTTAGATCGTGGTAATATTTGGATATGTTATACATATATAAGTTGAGTATATGTTCACAAATTTTGAACCGTTAAAAATGAACGTATGATTTGTTATGAATTTTACGAGATGACTGATTCAGAAATTATTGAATTTTCAGAGTTTATCATTTTGGTGGAAAATTCTAGAATTGGTGGGCCCCACTCTTGGTTGGTGAAGAAATGTGCTGAGATTTTTATTCAAATGTGGTGGGTGGGAATAGTAGCAGGGAAAGCCATCAGGTTGCAGGTTAAGTCTGCTTCGGCGTGCTAACATTTTCCTATAAATAGAGGGCTAAGTTAGAATTGAAAATCACATCAGAAACAAGTTTTCTCTCTTTCTCTCTCTAGATTATTGAGTGTATTTTGTGAATATTTAGATACTTTGAGAGTTTCTATTCATCAGTGCAAGTTTCCTTCAGCCTTATACCGATCAGAAGTACTGCTCTTTTGAGGTAAGGGATAGTAAGGGATTTTAAGGGTTGTTATATTTTTCAGTTCGTACTTCTTCCAACCTTCAAAAAATTCTGAAAAAATTTAAAATGATATTTTGATGAGTTTTATTGATTGTGTCCAAAAATGGTGATTTTTGGATGTATAGATTAAGAGTTATGAATTTTACGGGGAAAGACTATTTTAAAAGTAACCGCTTATAACTCTTTGTGGTTAACTCCAAAATTGATGAAATTTTTATTGGGAGTACATTTATATGATAGGAGTATACTCTGTGAATTTCAGAATTTTTAGATAAAAGTACAATTTATGATAAATGTCTAAATATTCGGCTGTTTTGGCCATATGAAAAATAGTAAATGAGTTTTAAAAATTCTGAGAAAACTATATGTTCACTATGGGACTATATTATGCTAAATCCCAGAAAAGAAACATTTTTAGAACTGATTTGGTATTTTTCATGAAAATGGTCTAGTTATGAGTAAATGAATTAAATATGTTTTGTGAAGTAAGAAAAATAGAAAATAGGATTTTATGGCTTGAGAATCCTATATGAGGTATATGCAGATTTTTGATGAGGATTTTTGGTTATTGGTGATAAAATCTTATGAGTTTGGTATTTTAGGATGATTAAATGCATTATTTAGTAAAGTGTAAACAATTAAAATAAATTGTTTATAAGCTTAAGAAATATTATTCTTTCAATATCATTATACCGAAATATTGGTATGTATTTTATTGTAGAATTTCTACCTTTTTGTTTCGGGTTTACTATTCACGAGTTACTATTCACGAGTTACTATTCATGAGTTACTATTCACGACAAAATTGATTTCTTTTTTTTAAAACTAAATTATAGTTGATTTATGAATATTACTCTTGAGATTAAATCTAGATGTTTTGATTATATTGATTTTACTATTATATATAACATTTTTATAACCTTGATGTTGAAATTCTATTTCATTTGAGTGTAAAGATGAGTAGATTATTGGTATGATCAAGACTATGAGTTCTCTTTGGCCATTAGTGCAAAGTTGAATTCTGACTGGTATGATCATGACCATTGAATTTATAATTAAATATCTTTAGCTTAAGTGAAAAGGTGAATTGATCAATATGGTTATAATTATTGTTTATATAAATTCTGAAATGATTATATATTTCTTCGAGATATTAATATATTTGGCCTGTAGTGCAAATATGAACTGTTGAGGAATATCTTTGGCCTGTAGTGCAAAGATGAATTGTTGATGAATATCTTTGGCCCGTAGTGCAGAGATGACATGTTGTTGAATATCTTTGGCCAGTAGTGCAAAGATGAACAGATGTTGAGATGAACATGACCAACTGGTGATACAAATGAATATCTTTGGCCGTAGTACAAAGATGAAGTTATTAGTATGATTATGAACAGGAAATGTGATTTGGTATAACCATGATCTTTGATGTTTTAGGTAAAAACATGTGATGAAAATTATTTTCGTCCTAGGTACGAAGAGGAATTTAGAATCACAATTATGATTATGAGTTATTCATATGATTGTGGAAAGGAACTGTTGAGTGATATTATAGGGATAAAACATTGTTGGTGGATTTTTAACATGGAAAAGATAATAGACTTTATGGTCTATTTGACTCTTCTAATGGATTGCTCGTTCCGCTGCAACTATGGTTGAAATTTTTTATCATCTACCATATGTTCTAAATCTCTGATTTATTACTGATGAAGACTATTGATAATTTATTTATCTTTAGTCATGATATTCTTTATTGGGCTAGTTGTGCTCACCCTTCTGTTCACAATTCCTTTCACGTAATAAGAGTGTAGCTGGGTCGAGCGAGGGTAACGGGGAAATAGAACGATGGTCTCTAGCTGTGGATGTTCTCCCGAAGCAGTATAGAAAACTTCATTTAGTAGTTTTATTTGGTGAATCCAATAGGGTAAGGTGTACCCAACGTTGGAAGGGTGGTTTGCCACTATCATACAAGATGTCTAACGACATACAACCTCGTGTCATCATAAGACAGGGATGTGCTCATCCACTTGCTGAGTATATATACGAGCACTACCTATATAATCTTTATGTTTGTTTGAAGTATAATTCTCAGTTAGAGACAGTGGAGATAATGATAAGTCAAGAGAAGACTCACCATTGGGAAGAATATGATAGTAATCTTCTCGTTTTTTCTTTGAGGTCTATTGGGTCAACCAAGGATAATTCTGTGGCCATATGATATCTATCATAACCTAGACGCATGGCCTCCCATGTACAAAGGTTTCCTTGAGCACTTCCCAAAGATACTAATTTCTAAAACAGTTTTTGACTATACCTTTATGTAAGGTGTCATTATGAGGTGCTATCCACGGTTGGGATATGAGTCACACATAGTATATATTTGTATCCAAACTCACAGCATATGTGTTGTTGTATTTTGCACGACAATTGTTGTAATAAAGTTGTAGTTATTTTCTGTACCATGTATTTGGCGACTAAGAATAGGTTGGATGGAATGGACCTATTTTGGGGTTGTTACATTGATGGTCTCTACGGTCTGCTGCACCAGTTCTGGTCCAAACAGTCGACGTTCACCTACTTCATCCCAACATAAGGGCGTTCTACATTTCCTTCCATACAGTGCTTCGTACGGCGGCATTCCGAGGCTGGCGTCATAGCTATTGTTGTATGCGAACTCTACTAATGGAAGATGATCTTCCCAGCTACCCTTGAAGTCCATCACACAAGCTCTGAGCATGTCTTCAAGTGTTTGAATCGTTCTCTTGCTTTGCCCATCGGTTTACGGATGATACGCGGTGCTCATTCGTAACTGCGTCCCCATTCTTTCTTGAAGACTCTTCTAGAAATTTGACGTGAATCGCGGATCCCTATCCGAGACAATAGATACTGGTACGCCATGTCTCGAGATAATTTCCTTGATATATAATTTGGCTAGCTGGTCCAGACTATACCTAATCTTGATCGGCAAAAAGTGAGCCGACTTCGTAAGACGATCTACAATCACCCATATGGCGTCGTACCCTTTTTGCGTTGCTGGAAGTCCTACCACAAAATCCAGCGTAATGTGCTCCCATTTCCACTCTGGAATCTCTAAAGGCTGTAGTAATCCACTCGGTCGTTGATGTTCTGCCTTGACCCTCTGACAAGTTAGACATCTACTGACGCATTCTGCAACCTCTCTCTTCATGTTTGGCCACCAAAAGTGTTAACGTAAGTCTTGATACATCTTTGTGCTTCCTGGGTGTATCGAGTACCTCGTACTATGCGCTTCTTGCAGAATCTCTTCTCTTAGTTCTGGTAGTAACGGTACCCAAATTCGTCCTTCAAATCTTAGCAGTCCGGTGCCATCAATCTTGTATTTCAATTCATCCCCTTCAGCTAACCGCTTCTTGATGCTGTCGCAATCTTCGTCCTTCTCTTGAGCCTCTTTAACCTTATCTAATAAGGTAGGGCTCGCTGCCACTGTAAATAATTTCTCATCGTTCTCCATCGGATACTTAACCTCTAAGTCAAGTCGTTCGAAATCCTTCACCAATTCCTCTTGAATGGTCAACTTCAGTAACTTCTCTCTGCCTTTTCTGCTCAGGGCATCAGCCACTACATTTGCTTTACGTGGATGGTACAGAATCTCACAATCATAATCCTTGATCAATTCTGGCCATCGGCGCTGCCTCATATTTAGCTCCTTGTGCGTGAAGATATATTTTAGACTCTTATGATCCATATATATCTCACACTTCTCACCATACAAATAGTGCCTCCAAATTTTCAAGGCAAAAACTACTGCTGCTAACTCCAGGTCATGAGTCAGATAACCCTTCTCATAGTCCTTTAGTTGACGTGAAACGTACGCAATGACCTTGCCATGCTGCATTAGTACACAACCAAGACCCTTGTGTGACGCATCACTATACACTACAAATCCTCCCGTGTTGTCCGGTAAAGCCAACACAGGTGCTTGACTGAGCCTCTTCTTCAATTCCATGAAACTCTGTTCACATTTTTCCGTCCAAACGAACTTCACTGTCTTTCTAGTAAGGTTGGTCAACGGCGATGCTATCTTTGAAAAATCTTGGATGAATCTTCGATAGTATCCTGCTAATCCTAAGAAACTCCTAATCTCTGTCGGTGTCTTTGGTTGTTCCCAGTTGATAACCGCTTCTACTTTTGCTGGATCTACCGAAACACCATCCTTATCGATAACGTGACCCAAAAACTGCACTCTCTGTAACCAAAATTCACACTTGGAGAACTTTGCATACAACTTCTCCCTCCTTAACGTCTCCAACACTTTCCTTAGATGTTCAACGTGATCTTCCTCTATCTCTGAATATACCAGGATGTCATCTATGAACACGACAACAAACTTATCCAGATACTGTTTAAACACTCTGTTCATCAAGTCCATGAATACTGCTGGCGTATTCGTCAATCCAAAAGACATTACCAGAAACTCAAAGTGTCCATACCGAGTTCTGAATGCCGTCTTTGGAACATCCTCCTGTCTCACCTTCAGTTGGTGATAACCGGTCCTCAAGTCGATTTTTGAAAAGTATTTCGCCCCCTTCAACTGATCAAACAAATCATCGATCCTGGGCAACGGGTACTTGTTCTTAATGGTGACCTTGTTCAACTCCCGGTAGTCGATACAAAGCCTTAATGACCCATCCTTCTTCTTTACGAATAAGACTGGTGCTCCCCACGGTGATACGCTTGGTCGAATGTATCCCTTATCTAACAACTCTTATAGTTGAACCATCAATTCCTTTATTTCTACCGGAGCCATACGATACGGCGCTTTGGATACCGGTGATGTCCCTGGTGCCAAATCGATAACAAATTCTATCTCTCTATCTGGTGGGAGTCCCAGAATCTCATCTGGGAAAACGTCAACGAATTCTCTTACAATAGGCTTCTGACCCAGTTCACCCTCGACTCGGTGGGTATCCACAACGTGAGCCAAATAACCTATACAACCCTTCCTAAGCAACTTACTTGCTTGCATCATCGTCAGACAACAAGATTGTCTCGGCGATTTACTGCCATGAAATACCACCTTTGACTTATTCGGAGTCTTTAGGTGTATGCACTTTTTCTTACAGTCAATGACCGCTCCATGACTTGATAACCAATCCATCCCGAGGATTACATCAAACTCTCCAAGATGAATCGGTATCAAATCCACGTTAAGCTTAAACCCTCTTACATTAGCACAACAGTTCCTATAGATGCAGTCTACAGGGATAATTTCTTTGTTTGCTACTTCTACATTCATTGGGCGTTCTAATAGTTCATGAGGTAAACTTAATCTTTGAGCAAATTCATTAGATATGAAAGAACATGAAGCTCCCAAATCGAATAACACATAGGCATTTATATCATTGATCAAAATTATACCTGACACCACCTCCCTGGATGCCACGGCATCTTGCACTGTCATATTGAATATCCGTGCTGTAGGCTTGTTTGGCTGGGCTGGTCCTCCACTGGTTGTCTTAGTGTTATTGCCCCTGTTGCCATTTTCGCCATCCGTGCTTTTCTTCTTCGGGCAATCCTTGATTCGATGTCCCACGTCACCACAGTTAAAGCAACCTCCCTTCTTCACCTTAGGACAATTGGGTGAGGTATGCCCTTCTTGCCCACATGTATAACATACCGTTTTTCCTTTCAAGCATTCCCCCGAGTGACCCTTTCCACAGTTTCCACACACCGACTTCTTTTGTTGCACACTTCCGTGTTGCATCTCCAGATTACTACCCCCACTGCTCCATTTCTGCTTCTTGTTGTTGCTACCGCCACTGCTAACATTCTGATTCCCACCTTCTGCTTTCTTCTTGTTCTTCTTCCGATTGTATTTTGAGACAGCTTCGCTTCCACCTTCCGCTATAAGTGCTTTCTCCAACAGAGTTGAGAATGATGTGATTTGTAAAACCGCTACCTTACTATAAATCCACGGCTTTAGTCCATTTTCAAACCTTCTCGCTTTCCTCACCTCTGTGTCCACCTGATGTGGAGCGAATCTGGCCAATTCATTGAACTTCGCAGCATACTCTGATACTGACATATTCTCCTGTTTCAGTTCTAAAAACTTGATCTCCATTCTTGCTTGAATACTCTCAGGGAAGTAGTTCTCAAAGAACAACTTCTTGAATGCTTCCGAAGTCACGATTCCAGTTCCGGCTTTGTTCTGGTTGGCCTCCCACCAATAGTTATCCTCATCCTTCATTAAGTAGGTAGTAAAAATTATCTTCTGCTCTTCTGCTACTCTAGCAGTAACGAAGGCCTTCTCGATCTCCTTTACCCACGTCTGGGCCTCTATCGGGTTTGTTGTTCCTCTAAACTCCGGCGGTCCTACTGCCTTGAAGTCCTTAAAGTTGACTAGTTGGTTGCCTGCCTGATTTCCTGCAGGTTGAGCTTGATTCCTCATGGCTTCAACCATCATGTTGATAAAATCTTGCATTGGGTTTTGTTGAGCTCCCGCTGCATTATTAACTGACTCTTCAATCTCTTGGTTCCTCAGTCCGCGTCTGGGCAGCATTATCTAGTGAAACAAAATTCTAACATGTTACTCGAGTTTATTATCATATGATTACTTAGCATGTAACACACTATTTTATTTAAACAATCAGATGATCATTATGTGAGAGTTTTAAATTACCAAGATTTGGAAGTCTTTCTCCCTGATTAGTGGGTTAAGTTTGTTTTTTAAAGAACATTTTCCAAATCAGTCTATTGGATTCGCATAACATTAAATAGATAATTTACTATTTAAAATTTTCCAACACATATCATAATAATACTGCATTTATATTCATACACCAATCTTCAGTTACTTACATGATTAATACAGGTATATTTTATAAATGCTACTATCCCATTTTAAACATAAAAGATGGGATTAACTCATAATGATACCTCCCTACAACACAAATAGGGATAGTACCTAACTACTTACTACCTCACACCTGCTGAGGTTTACATCATCATAAAACCTTATTACACAAAAAGAAAGATACTAATACACCTATCTACAACTGGGTCATCACATTATCACCACTGGTGGCCCTGCCGGGTCACCTGCACAGGCTCCTAGGGAAGCAACTGCTCCAGAACTCTACGTCGAACGGATCGACTAGACTCTCCTATCTCAGAGTGGACCCTCCTAGCCCCACTGCGCTGGCCCTCATACGCTGCGTCTAATGCCAGTCCTAAAGTCTCTACCCTGACCTTCATGGCATCCAGTGCAATCTCTAATAGGTCCACCCGCTTGGCCGACTCATTAAATGCCTCCTCCACCCGTATCTTATCGGCAATCTCCACGTCAAACTCACTTCGCATCGCCAGATGCTTTACACTCAGTGCTGCGAACTTTACCTTCTCATGCTCTAGCTGGACTCGCATCTCTGCTAACTCCATCAATGCCTGATGAGCAGCATCCTTATACTGCTGCTCCATGTGTTGATGGTTCATATTCTCCGCCTCCAACTGCAAAATCCTTTGCTCCTGAGCATGGTTTTTCTCTAACAGGTTACTGATCATCACATCCTTCGAGGTGTCCGACACCTCCTCTGGAACGACCTCCTCCTAGTCTACAGAATGGCTCCCTTGACTATCACCTGGCATCCTATAAAACAAGGATACAACATCAGTACTACAATAAAATATATTCATTGATGAAATGAAACAATATTTTATTAAGTACAACACATACTCGATGAATTTTCATAATCCATCTCCTAACATACTCTATAAGAGTTTTCTACTAAGGTTATAACCTAGGATTCGCATTCCTAATGTTTATAACCTACAGCTCTGATACCAACCTGTGACACCCCCAAATCCAGGTTCTCTAACCTCAGATTCGGTGCTCACGATCTATCATCATTATAAGTATTCTATAACTATTACGAAATAATAAACATACATTGTTCATTATAATAAAGTCTCATAACACGATCCCAAGGTCTCCATAACCTTAACATTAAATACACCATTTATCATACAAATAGTTTACTTAAGAAATTCCATCAGATAATAACTAAATTGACATTCATTCTAAATTACTCCTGGATCTTGCCATTGCCCTTGTCCTTCGTGTGGGATCCTTCGGGCTTAACTGAAATAGATGCCATGATATAGCAAGAGTAAGCAACTAATTTACTTCACAAGTTTATATAGACAAGGGAGATATATCATGACTTAGAAAGAAATATTGTGTTCAATGTTCAAAAATAATATAAGATTGTGAAGGAACATGAATTAATAATCAACAATTGAATATTCGATAATTGAATAACATGAACTGAGTGGTTTTGAATAACTATGAACATTTGCTAAGGTGCTCAGTGATTAAACTGGACCTCTTAATAAGTTTTGGTATTCAAGGGGATCAGCCTTTCATACCTCGTGATTTATGCATAAACACTTAATAATCCGGCATTGATATCATGCCTTAATCAAATTCATCCTTTTCTCAGTCAAGAGTTCTTACTATATCAATTTAATAAGAACAGTTATTTAAAACACATTTGATTTAACAAATTTAGACATGCTTGATCTAGCTGATACAATTAGCATAGATCTATTTCATAAACAGTTCATAAATGAAGAACTTTAATTTAATTCACAGTTCAATAGCAGTAGAACAGAATTCAATTGCACAAAGTGAGAATTTCAATAATCAATATAGACGTGAATAATCATCAATAATTATTCACTAACATGCTTTGAAAATAATAACTCGAGCTTGAGTTAGGAAACTTGCCTCAATCTTAGGTTACAGCTACGAAATTAAATTTCTATTCACTATGCAGTTAAATTATCTTCCTTTGAGAGACCTATAATTAATCTTTCAATTAGTTAAAGTAAAACATTAGATTATGTAATCACATAGATATTATATATTACATTTAGTTCTTATAAACATTATCCTGTCTAGATAGTGTTACTATTAATTAACGACTACCTTTAATTCACATAATATTATTAACTTAGATAATATTTAATTCACCTTCTAGTATTATTGGTTTACTAATAATACTTTTATTCACTTACTAATATTATTATCATCTTAGTAATATTTTATTCCTTTACTAATGATATTATATTTAATAACATTTTATTTAATCTCGAATATTATTATTTAATAATATTTTACTCTAGGATTAATATCTTAATCTAATATTATTAATTATTTAATAATATTTTAATAAAATTTTAATCTTAATATTTTTATTTAATTAACAACATCATATTATAATATTATTAATATTATAATAATATTCCAATGATTTACTAAATTAATAAACAATTTATTCTAATTGTTCATCCTTTATTAACCTCTTATTTAATATCCATAAAAGGTCATAAATAATATTTATTATTATAAATTACCAAAATGCCCTAAAATAGTTATGATATAATATATTATGAGCATTCAAGCAAAAAATCATATTTTTCTCATCAAAGACATCCTTTAACTATTTATTTTTTTTATTCATAACTTAATCATTTTTATTTTTTTTTGGAAAAATAGCAAACTGATTACAAAAATTCTCAACTTCTGGATTTTGATAGAATATGAACCAACAATGATCTCCTAATTTTTCTGGAATTTTAGAAAATGATTTACTATTTTTAAAGTGTCCAAAACACTAGGATCTTGCTCTATTTTTAATAAATTGAGTTTTGCTCAGAAAATTCTAAAATTTTCAGGGTATGCTCTCTTAACATATATGAAGCCACTGTAAAAATTTCGAAATTTTTCAGTGTATACACAGTGAGATATTCGAAGGTTAATATTTCGGAGTCTTTTACGGAAATAGTCATTACGCACAATATATAACTCAAAACGTGTCCGTTCTTTTTCCTGCATGTACATAATTCTCAAGGTACCTCTGTGATTTTTCTCAAATTTTGAAAAGACAAGAAACTGACCGAAGCAGCCTCATGAAAAACAGATCAGTAGCTGATTTAGGGTTTTCAAAGCCTCAACATGCAAAGTGGACTGTTTTGGGAAAAATAGTCTCAAAAGTTTCAAAACTTGCTAGATTTGTGTTCTATCACTTGGATTTACTACATAACTTATGTATCTAACACCCCCCCTTTGACGGATCACAATTCCAAGTTGTAAAACTTGAGTTACACAAGATGTAGTGGAACAAAAACAAGAGTTTTCACCCTTGGAGAACATATGCTCATTTTCTTCCTCTAAGTCTTTGATCTAACACTCAAGATACTTAGTTCCATACATGATGATATGTAGAACTAGTGTATCTTGAGTATTTATACATAACCCCATCAAAACTCAAGCTAGCAAAACAAAGTAAAAGAAGAAGATGAAGGTACGTTATACCTTGACTTAGTTGCTACCTTTCTTGATTTTCCAAAGTAAATTATAAACTTAGGAGGCATGAACAACTAGCACTCCTATCTCTTCTCTCTATAGCCGAAACCCTCTCTCTCTTTTCTCTCTTTGAAGTTGGCTAGCTTGGGAGCAAAAGATAGAAGAAGAAGATGGAGAGAAAATGAGATGTTGGAAAAATGAAATGTGTTTACAAAAATGAAATGGGCAATTCACTAATAATCCTCCCATAACTATTTTGTTGTCCATTGGGTAAAAACTTTGTATTATTATTTCCATTAGGCTAGACATGATTAAATGTGCATAATGGAGTGGCAACCAATGGGAGCTTGACAACATTGTCCTTGTGTTTAAT
The DNA here is from genome assembly GCA_016801055.1 of Panax notoginseng. Taxonomy (NCBI): domain Eukaryota; kingdom Viridiplantae; phylum Streptophyta; class Magnoliopsida; order Apiales; family Araliaceae; genus Panax; species Panax notoginseng. Next base: position 69,874,700 of record CM029016.1, read on the forward strand.
AATTTCTACTAATGGACAAGTTAGCTTAATTATTCCACTTAGGATCCTCTAGACCATAATATCCTCCATTTAGCTTTTATTTAAATGCCCAATTTTGATTAATCAAATGTCTAGAATACCCTTAATCAAGTGGGCTAAGTGTTGGATTGTATTTTATTTTCTTTGGGCTTCTCCTTTAATTGTTTTGGGCTATGTACTAAACATTGTCTAGCAATTTTAATAATGTTACCCAATTTGATTATTTAGGGCTTCCATTTCCAATCATATGAAATTTAATTACTTATACATGTGACTTTATCTCATAACCTAATTAGATTTACAAGAATTAGGTTTAAAATTATTAGTCACTTGAAATACTAAGTTTACCCACTTAAGTTAGTATACATATTAAATACTAACTTTTCCGTATTACCATAACCCTTAGGTTATTTAATAGTCTTACCTAATGTATAATTAGGTTACGAAGCTTTCATTTTATGAAATCTGTAAATGTATGTATCCATAACTATAGTATATATGTTAATTGACCCATGCACCACTTCACATGTGTTGTCACATATTAAATCCTTATGTAACACAAGGTTAAAAAATATCTATAATGTACATACATATATAGTGACTTAAAATTCAAGGTTATTACATGTACAGCTGGTATACCAATGATATCCTATCTCTTATTGATACATTGGCACAATTCCATTATAACCAAACTCTTGAATAGTTATTGATCCATGATTCAATCAGTACTTTGTTGATGAGCGTTCTAAAGATCTAGAATTCCTTTGAAGTTAATTCCAAACCATACTTCCTTTGGTACCGAACCTAATGATCTAAGTTGAGATAAAAAACCCTATATCAGGGGATTATTTTAGAGCTACACAATAACATTAAAATGTTTGTGCAATACATAGTACAAAGGGCTGATCACTTGGAGTACGAGACGATAGTCCATATAATCGTTTAGATTGTTAAAGGTTACAGTAGAAACGCTTGTTAGCCTAGGACATAGAAGATGATTATGATATTTTAGACTGTTAAAGGTTAAAGTAGAAATACTTGACAACCTAGAACATAGTTCGTGGTCTTGTGACCCTCAGTGTATTCATTTGATATTGATATCTGCTATTTGATTTTAAAGTTCATTATTCCTTTGAACTCACAGTATTCGAATTAGAACTAATTATTTTTGGTAAAAATACTTTACCATTGAAAGCTTAGTTAATTGTCATTCATAGAATGTTATTGTATACTATCTTTCTTGTGGGTAATTGTTTGCTCACTCTTGCATAAAATAATACATGTAGCGCCCCCAAATCCAGGTATCTTCCAACCCGACAGATGGTGCAATACTGCACAACATTTATATATTCATTCAATTGAAAAGTCTCAAAGAACGAATATAACTTCTATATATTAACGTAATATTTACAATTTCACAGGTTCTATACCCATTACAAAGGTACTTTGTCATAATATCAGTTACATTTCAACAATAGACCTATACTATTACAAGACAGCTTAACAATCTGCCTTAGCTTTTCCTTTATCTCTTTTTGATCCTTCGGGACGTTCAGTCTTAGCTGCATTCATATGGTTCAAGCAAGAGTGAGCATGGCTAGCTCAGCAAGTATAACAATTCAATAACAACATGCTTGACACATACGAATCGTATATCTTCAATAACTGAACAATAGTTATGAAGTACTATTGATAATTCAAAATAGCACTTCATCTTTTCTTTCAAAATGTTTTACAATATTAATAATATTTAGTAAAACTTTCACTCCAGTCAAAGACCTTGAGTGTTCATTCTTTCTTGGAAAAAGGACAACTCGGAACAAATTCCGTAAGCCCGATATTACTTACGAGCACTTCTAGGTGATCAGCATATTGTACTCTATGTTGATCAACACTACATCCATTAAATGTATGTACGTTTAATCATTTGGCAACCTCACGTGCCTGTCGTTTTACCGACAAAATATTTGTTTAACATTTCAGTCTTCTTTTGAAAACCATATCAAGTAGTTGACAAAAGATAGCAACATTTGATAATGCAAGAGTAGATTATCAAGTCTAGCCAAAGGGGATTGGCTTTAACCTCAACATACCTCAATTCATGCGAAAGAATACATGAATCTTTAAACTTGTTCAGATTGAACTGAAACAAGAGTTAGAATACTTGCCTTTAGCGTCTGCTACCGTATATTAACTTTATGTTCAAGTCGTTCAAGTCTCTTCAATACATGATCACATAATGACTTTACATTAGGTCACATATAATCAAATATGTATATAACTATATCATACCCTTCATTTCAATCTAATCGTGTATTAGATTCAGTTACTATTCATTCCGGTTTAACATTACCATTGTATTTATATTCGACTAGGTTATCTTAACCTTTACATTACATTCCTTAAGGTTTAACAAAGTTTAAACAATGTTACATTACCTTCCTTTAGTTTGTGTTTATTTACATTTCCTTTCTTTGTACTTAGAAACCTTCATTACTATCTTTATTCTGAGACTGGCGCTGCGGCACCAGCTTTACACTTACATCTCGCGTTGCGGCGCGAGCCTTATTCTAGCATGTCCCGGACTTGGCGCTGGGGCGCGAGTCCTTACTTAATGGGCCGCGCTGGGGCGCGAATCTCCAGAGGTTTTTCGTACTGTGCATGGCGCTGGGGCGCGAGTAATTTGCCATGGGTTGGCACCGCGGCGCCAACTCTGTGCACCAGATAAAAATTTCAGTTTTAAAATTTTGTGAACTTCCCGGACGCATAACTTCTTCGTTATAAGTCCGAATTGGCTCGTTCAAAAGCCTACGGTTCACAAATTTCGTAATCTACATGATCATCCAAGAATTTTATCTATTTGACTTCGTTTGCTAAAAATTCACCTATTGGTTTATTTTTTTAATGAAACGATAAACGTTCGTGAACGTTCAACGCTCGATTCTTCGTTCTAAGTCGGAATCCGGTCATTTTCGAGTCTGCAACTCTTAAATGCCAAATATGACTTAACTCCATTGTAAAACAATAATTCCGTGATCAAACACAAAATTTGACTTCCATTCTGAGAATTTTACGAATTCGACGATTGTCGTCCAATCGTACAATTTCTGGCAAATCTTCATTCTTACGATTTGTTCAACATTACAAATGAACTTCATTCATCATGTGAACATCTCAACATACATAATACAACAACTTATTTTCATTGTTGGACTTTGACTCCTAATGAGCTTATAACTTATCAAATTATAAACTACCTAAGATTTGATTATTCATGACTTATGACAATTAGAGTTCCTTAATCGTCATACTTTACATGTGCTTCACATATAACTTTACTTAGGTATACATGATACATATGATCATATAAATTCTTTTATCTTCATATCAATTCTCTTAATAAACTCCTTATAAGTTCATATTATCTTCACATAAGTATATAACTTATGTTAGTTTAAATGACTTATTACCAACTTATGTGGCTTAAGTCCATGACTTACATAATCTTCTTCCTTCTTATCATTCATGTTTCTTAATTCAACTTTTCTTATTACCCTACCATGGTAGAGATAGAAGATAATTGAGAAGAAGTCTTACTCTTTGTTGTCTTGGTAAGTAGCTTGCTTATTCTTCTTGGCTTATGGAAATGACTTATTGCTAGCTTATTCTCTCTAACACTTAAGCACTTTAGAAGTGTTGGATTATTTGAACAACCAACAAATGGCTTGCAAGTCTTCTCTATTTATAGAACTTGAGAAGTTAGGGTAGTTTGGTCTTTAAAACACCCCACCTCCTTAAGCCACCTCATTACTATTCATTACTTACTAACCACTCTCTTATCCTTTGCTTGGTCATTACTCATTTAACTTGGTGATTAATTCAAAGTCTTGATCACTACTTATCTTGGCCATTACTTTACTTGGTCATTACTTTAACTTGACCAACACAATACTTGGTTACCCCATTCAACCATAATAATATGGTTTGCCTCATGGGTCAACCCATCTAAGAATTCTAATTTGGGCTTGGATTAATTAAATCCTTGGGCTTTGTATGAACAACCCACTAGCTGATTCCTTAATTCATAATTGGGCCTCTCCCTTTAATTCCCTTGGACTTATATTAATTCCCAACAATCTTTCCAAGTCCATTAACATTTCATAATACATATAGTTTATGTATTATTTTCGTATTCTAATTCATATAGAATTTATATACGATAATTCACGCTTTATACAACCTCGTATAATACTTCGTATTATACTCATTTCCATTTCTTTGTACAATACATAAGTATCATACCATTATTACGTATTCATTACTATTTTGCCTTCCTTAACGTTTATAAATTAAGTCCACAAGCGAAATATCGTTTTTTCCATAACTAGATTTTATTACATAATCCATCTCACCTTATTATTCAATCATTACGTATTTCTCGGAAATCCAAAATTATATCCCGAGCAAATACCGGTGAATAGTATTTTTCGGAAAATTTCTCGGAAAACTTTTATTTTCGTCTTGGAAATTCAAACACTTTAATTCATCCACGTAGCTCAAATACTACGACATTCCAACGTCACTAGGTTATATAACGACAACCATCTTGATAACACACAGAATAAGATTTTATTATTATTTAAATTAATAAAATCATTTTACAATAAGATTCGAATTTCTCGGTCGTTACATTCTTCCCCCTTATAAAGATTATGTCCCCAGAATCTCATCTTACCTTAATCAAATAGATGAGGAAAATTTTTCTTCATCTTTTCTTCTAGTTCCCACGTTGCTTCTTAAGCATCGTGGTTTCTCCATAATACCTTCGCTGATGGTATTACCTTGTTCCTCAGAACTTGTTCCTTTCTATCAATGATTTGCATCGGTAACTCTTCATACGTTATGTCTTTCTCGATATGAATTGGCTCATACTCGATTACATGCTCATAGTCCGGCTTATATGGACGTAATAAAGATACGTGAAACACGTTATGTATTCGTTCTAGGTCTGGAGGTAATGCTATCATATAAGCTACCTTTCCTACCCGTTTTAATACATCAAAAGGTCCTATAAACCTTGGACTTAACTTTCCTTTCTTTCCAAAGCGTATCTTTCCTTTCCAGAGAGATACCTTTAGAAATACATACGAGCCCACCTCAAACTCTCGACCTAGTCTATGCGAGTCCGCATACTTCTTCTGTCTGTCCTGAGCCGTGACGAGACGCATCCGAATTAACTTTACCACCTCCGCTGTCTGCTGCACCAATTCTGGTCCTAGCATACGGCGTTCTCCCACCTCATCCCAACAAAAAGGTGTTCTGCATTTTCTTCCATACAAAGCTTCGTACGGCGGCATGCCTATGCTTGCATGATAACTGTTGTTATACGCAAACTCTACTAGTGGTAGGTGATCATCCCAACTACCCTTGAAATCCATGACGCAAGACCTCAACATATCTTCTAACGTCTGAATTGTTCTCTCGCTCTGTCCATCAGTCTGAGGATGATAAGTCGTGCTTAGCTTTAGCTGTGTTCCCAACTGCTCTTGCAAACTCCTCCAAAAGTTCGATGTGAATCGTGGATCACGATCTGACACAATCGATACCGACACTCCACGTCTAGAAATAATTTCCTTAACATAAAGTTTAGTTAATTGGTCCAAGTTATACTTGATCCTAATTGGCAAAAAGTGAGCCGACTTTGTCAACCGGTCCACTATTACCCAAATCGCATCATATCCTTTATTCGTTGTCGGAAGTCCCACCACGAAATCAATTGTAATATGCTCCCACTTCCATTCTGGAATCTCCAAAGACTATAATAAGCCACTGGGTCGTTGATGTTCGGCCTTAACTTTTTGACAAGTCAAGCACCTACTCACATACTCTGATATTTCGCTCTTCATGTTCGGCCACCAAAAACTCTGTCGAAGGTCTTGATACATCTTAGTGCTACCAGGATGTATCGAGTACCTAGAATTTTGAGCTTCTTGTAACACTTGCTCCTTTAATTCCGTCTCATTCGGAACCCAAATTCTTCCCTCAAATCTTAATAATCCTTCATTATCAAGACTATACTTAGCATATTCCTTCTCGGATAACCGCTTCTTCATTTGATTACACTCGTATGTCGTGAGTTATACTTCTTTGACTCTTTCTACGATGATAGGCTGCATCTCCGTCACAAATAGTCTCTGCTCCGCCTCAATTGGCAACTTTACCTCTAATTCCATCCTAGCCATCTCTGTTATTAACTCATTTTGAGTTGTTATCATAGATAACTTTTCCCGACCCTTCCTACTTAAGGCGGCGGCAACTATATTGGCCTTTCCAGGGTGATACAGGATTTCACAATCATAATCCTTTATCAACTCTAGCCATCTTCTCTGCCTCATATTCAACTCCTTCTGAGTAAAGATATACTTTAGACTCTTATGGTCCGTATATCTCACATTTTTCCCCATAAAGATAATGTCTCCATATCTTTAGGGCAAACACTACTGCGGCCAGTTCCAGATCATGAGTAAGATAAACTTTCTCATAATCCTTCAACTATCGTGACGCACACGCAATGACTTTGCCATGCTGCATAAGCACATAACCAAGTCCTCTATGCGAAGCATCACTGTACACTACAAAATTTCCTGTGTAATCGGGCAACGACAAAACAGGCGCTTCACTTAATCTTTTCTTCAGTTCTTGAAAACTGTCTTCACATTTATCCGTCCATACGTATTTCACCGTCTTCCTTGTCAAATTAGTTAACGGGGTATCTATCTTCGAAAAATCTTGGATAAATCTTTGATAGTACCCTGCTAACCCTAGGAAACTCTGCACCTCAATCGGCATTTTCGGCTGTTCCCAATTCATCATTGCTTCCACCTTCGCTGGATCTACTGAAATCCCCTCTTGGTCAATGACATGACCTAAAAACTGTACCTTTTCCAGCCAAAATTCACATTTGGTAACTTTCGCATATAGCTTCTCCTTCCTTAGTGTTTCCAACACTAATCTTAAGTGTTCAGCATGATCTTCTGGCGTCTTAGAATAGACTAGAATATCATCGATAAACACAATGACGAACTGGTCCAAATATGGTTTGAACACTCTGTTCATCATATCCATAAATGTAGTAGGTGCATTTGTCAACCCAAATGACATCACCAGAAACTCATAATGACCATAACGAGTCCTGAATGCCGTCTTTGGTACATCTTCCTTCCTAACTTTCAACTGATGATACCTCGTCCGCAAATCTATTTTAGAAAAATACTTTGCTCCTTTTAATTGATCAAAGAGATCATCGATCCTGGGCAATGTGTATTTATTCTTTATCGTTAACTTGTTCGACTTCCGATAGTCGTTACAAAGCCTTAACGATCCGTCTTTCTTCTTGACAAACAATACTGGTGCCCCCCACGGAGAAACACTTGGTTGAATGCACTTTCTGTCCAATAGTTCCTGTAACTGAACCATTAGTTCTTTCATTTCCACAGGCGCCATACGATACGGTGCCCTTGAGACTGGTGCCGCTCCTGGCACAACGTCTATTACAAATTCGATTTCCCTATCCGGCGGTAACCCCGATAACTCACTTGGAAATACATCCATGAACTTATTTCCTATATGTATTTGTTCCATGGTTGCTCCCACTCTCTGGGTATCCACAACATGGCAAAGGTAACCCACACAACCTTTCCTTAACAATTTTCTAGTTTATGTCATCGTAAGGCAACACGGACTTCTCGGCAACTTACTACCGTAAAATATTACAAGAGGTTGCTTCAACGACTTAATTCTCACACATTTCTTTTGGCAATCTATAATTACTCCATGATTAATTAACCAATCCATTCCTAGAATTACGTCGAATTCTCCTAAATTTATAGGTATTAAATCTACCGATAACTTACAACCCCGTACTTCTACGCAACAACTCCTATGAATATCTTCAACATAAATTATCTCTTCGTTTGCTACCTTAATGTTCAAAGGTATAGGTAATTTTTCAAAAAATAATTCTAGTCGTTTAGCAAAATCATATGCTATAAACGAACAAGTAGCACCCGAATCAAAAAGCACGTATGCATTTATCTTATTGATCGGAATAATACCTGTAACTACCTCTCCTGATGCCACAACATCTTGGACCGTCATATTAAAAGTGCGAGCCATTGATTTACCTGGCTGAGATGGACCACTAATAGCTAACTTCCCGCTATTAGTTCCCTTATTCCCTTCTGTCCCCTTTTTCGGGCAATTCTTTACTATGTGGTCAGTTGATCCACATACAAAATATCCTTTGTTTTTCTTCAGATTTGGACATTTAGGCGAAATGTGCCCTTCCTGTCCACAATTATAACATACTGCCTTTCCTTTGAGACAGACTCCTAAGTGAGTCTTCCCGCAGGTTTTACAGGCCTCCATCCTTCTCTTAGAATCCCCTTATTTTACTCTGGTATTCCCAGAGTTAAAGCCCTTCCTCTTTTGACCATTTCCACTTCCACTGACTCCCTCGGTCGTGGTTCCTCCATCAACCTTGCCCTTGCTCTTCTTATCCTTGTGGTACTGGCTAAGAGCCTCATTCCCACATTCGACAATTATTACCTTTTCTAATATGGTTCCAAAGGAAGTACTTTGGAACACTGAGATTCGGCTATAGAGCCAGGGTTTCAAGCCCTGCTCAAATCTCCTAGCCTTTCTCACTTCAGTGTCCACTTGACGTGGAGCGAATCGTGCCAGTTCATTAAACTTGGCAGCATACTGGGGAACTGTCATCTCCCCTTGTTTCAATTCAAGAAACCTCATTTCCATCCTCCCTTGCATGCTCGTGGGAAAATACTTCTCGAAGAAAATCTCCTTAAACCTCTCCCACGTTAGATTTCCTATATCGGCCCTAGCCTGGTTTGTCTCCCACCAGAAGTTGGCCTCTCCTTTCATCAAATAGGTTGCAAAGGCAACCTTTTGACCCTCCTCAGCATTTTCTATTACAAATGCCTTCTCAATTTCTTTTACCCAAGTCTGGGCTTCTATAGGGTCCGTAGTTCCTTTGAACTCTGGCGGACCTACACTTTTAAAGTCCTTAAAAGTAGTAGCTCGTACTACTCCAGGAATCACGGGTACATTAGCCCCTACTCTATTAAATGCAGCCGTTAAAAGGTTAACGAACTCCTACATTGGATTAATCGGACCACCCTCTGGTTGGTTAACATTAGCGTCTTGATTTCGTTGTCTCCTTCTTGGGGGCATTTTGCTGTTAAGAAAATAACACATCATTATTACTTTATTCTTGTTGGCTAACTCATACTCATTACTCAATATTTTCCAAGAAAAGACTTATATTGATTCATAACTTGTAGTATAACACTACATTATTTACATTACTCAGCCTTAGCTGATTACATTGCCATCCAGTAATTACTTTCCAAAAATTGGGATTTTACACAAGACTACCCTTTGTTTTATACAAAAGAGGGTTTTACGTCACTATTAGATATATAATATTTACATATCTAAGCTACTCTAGCTATTGCTAGATTACATCTGCCGTAAGGCATTGTCAAAATCTGCTATGGCCAAACCGGCAATCACATCTCTACTGATGGTATGACAGGTTTGTCCTGCTTCTACCTGATATCCAGCTACCTATTGCTGGAAATCCACATGAGAACTCCTATGTATATAGGACATCCTATCCAACTTCTGCTGTTTAGTCTTTAGCTCCTGTTTGAGCTCAAAGACTTCTCCTTTCAAATCTCGGACCTTGTCCATAGCTAGGACTCTATCATCGTGCTCCTCTTCCCACATTCCTTCTATGCTAGACTTGTCCTCCCGGACAGCTTGGAGTTCCCCTTTCAACTCCTTAACCTCTTGGCAGTAATGGATATTTCTATCAAATACTGACATAAACAATGCATTCATTGATTCTCCCGTAGACAATTCCTCTGTAGGTGGAACCTGATCAAAGGACATCACGTCCACCTCCTCCTCTATCATGCCATCAAATATAGACATGTAGTCTAAACCGTCTGAGTCTCCAGACTCGATTGTCACCACCTCTGGTTCTACGGCTACAGGATTTGGTAGTATCTCTACCCGATTAACCGAATTCTCGCTCACTAACTTTATGTCTCTATACATATCATTTTCTCCTGACATCTACAATAAAACAATATAGTTTGATTAGAACACGTCAGTAAATAATAAAAACACATAACATGATATAATTCATTTTTATAAGGTTACTTTCTATCTTTTACTTCTTTTCTTAAGGTTATGACTTAAGGTTCTACTTTCTCCCTTAAGTTTTATAACCTAGGCTTTGATACCAACTTGTAGCGCCCCCAAATTCAGGTATCTTCTAACCCGACAGATGGTGCAATACTGTACAACATTCATATATTCATTCAATTGAAAAGTCTCAAAGAACGAATGTAACTTCTTTATATTAAGGTAATATTTACAATTTCTCAGGTTCTATACCCATTACAAAGGTTCTTTGTCATAATATCAGTTACATTACAATAATAGACCTATACTATTACAAGACAGCTTAACAATCTGCCTTAGCTTTTCCTTTATCTCTTTTTGATCCTTCGGGATGTTCAGTCTTAGCTGCATTCATATGGTTCAAGCAAGAGTGAGCATGGCTAGCTCAGCAAGTATAACAATTCAATAACAACATGCTTGACACATACGAATCGTATATCTTTAATAACTGAACAATAGTTATGAAGTACTATTGATAATTCAAAATAGCATTTCATCTTTTCTTTCAAAATGTTTCACAATATTAACAATATTTAGTAAAACTTTCACTCCGGTCAAAGACCTTGAGTGTTCATTCTTTCTTGGAAAAAGGACAACCCGGAATGAATTCCGTAAGGCCGATATTACTTACGAGCACTTCTAGGTGATCAACCTATTGTACTCTATGTTGATCAACACTACATCTATTAAACGTATGTACGTTTAATCATTTGGCAACCTCACATGCCTGTCGTTTTACCGACAAAATATTTGTTTAACATTTCAGTCTTCTTTTGAAAACCATATCAAGTAGTTGACAAAAGATAGCAACATTTGATAATGCAAGAGTAGATTATCAAGTCTAGCCAAAGAGGATTGGCTTTAACCTCAACATACCTCAATTCATGCGAAATAATACACGAATCTTTAAACTTGTTCAGATTGAACTGAAACAAGAGTTAGAATACTTGCCTTTAGCGTCTGCTACCGTATATTAACTTTATGTTCAAGTCGTTCAAGTATCTTCAGTACATGATCACATAATGACTTTACATTAGGTCACATATAATCAAATATGTATATGACTATATCACACCCTTCATTTCAATCTAATCTTGTATTAGATTCAGTTACTATTCATTTCAGTTTAACATTACCATTGTATTTATATTCGACTAGGTTATCTTAACCTTTACATTACATTCCTTAAGGTTTAACAAAGTTTAAACAATGTTACATTACCTTCCTTTAGTTTGTGTTTATTTTCATTTCCTTTCTTTGTACTTAGAAACCTTCATTACTATCTTTGTTCTGAGACTGGCGCTGCGGCACCAGCTTTACACTTACATCTCGCGCTGTGGCGCGAGCCTTATTCTAGCATGTCCTGGACTTGGCGCTGGGGCGCGAGTCCTTACATAATGGGTCACGCTGCTGCGCGACTCTCTAGAGGTTTTTCATATTGTGCATGGCGCTGGGGAGCGAGTAATTTGCCTTGGGTTGGCGCCGCGGTGCCAACTCTGTGCACCAGATAAAAATTTCAGTTTTGAAATTTTGTGAACTTCCCGGACGCATAACTTCTTCGTTATAAGTCCGAATTGGCTCGTTCAAAAGCCTACGGTTCAAAAATTTCGTAATCTACATGATCTTCCAAGAATTTTATCTATTTGACTTCATTTGCTAAAAATTCACCTATTGGTTCATTTTTTTAACGAAACGATAAATGTTCGTGAACTTTCAACGCTCGTTTCTTCGTTCTAAGTCGGAATCCGGTCATTTTTGAGTTTGCAACTCTTAAATGCCAAATATGACTTAACTCCATTGTAAAGCAATAATTCCGTGATCAAACACAAAATTTGACTTTCATTCCGAGAATTTTACGAATTCGATGATTGTCGTCCAATCGTGCAATTTCCAGCAAATCTTCATTTTTACGATTTGTTCAACATTACAAATGAACTTCATTCATCATGTGAACATCTCAACATACATAATAAAACAACTTATTTTCATTGTTGGACTTTGACTCCTCATGAGCTTATAACTTATCAAATTATAAACTACCTAAGATTTGATTATTCATGACTTATGACAATTAGAGTTCCTTAATCATCATACTTTACATGCGCTTCACATATAACTTTACTTAGGTATACATGATACATATGATCATATAAATTCTTTTATCTTCATATAAATTCTCTTAATAAACTCCTTATAAGTTCATATTATCTTCACATAAGTGTATAACTTATGTTAGTTTAAATGACTTATTACCAACTTATGTGGCTTAAGTCCATGACTTACATAATCTTCTTGCTTCTTATCATTCATGTTTCTTAATTCAACTTTTTTTATTACCCTACCATGGTAGAGATAGAAGATAATTGAGAAGAAGTCTTACTCTTTGTTGTCTTGGTAAGTAGCTTGCTTATTCTTCTTGGCTTATGGAAATGACTTATTGCTAGCTTATTCTCTCTAACACTTAAGCACTTTAGAAGTGTTGGATTATTTGAACAACCAACAAATGGCTTGGAAGTCTTCTCTATTTATAGAACTTGTGAAGTTAGGGTAGTTTGGTCTTTAAAACATCCCACCTCCTTAAGCCACCTCATTACTATTCATTACTTGCTAACCACTCTCTTATCCTTTGCTTGGTCATTACTCATTTAACTTGGTGATTAATTCAAAGTCTTGATCACTACTTATCTTGGCCATTACTTTACTTGATCATTACGTTAACTTGACCAACACAATACTTGGTTACCCCATTCAACCATAATAATATGGTTTGCCTCATGGGTCAACCCATCCATGAATTCTAATTTGGGCTTGGATTAATTAAATCATTGGGCTTTGTATGAACAACCCACTACCTGATTCCTTAATTCATAATTGGGCCTCTCCCTTTAATTCCATTGGACTTATATTAATTCCCAACAATCTTTCCAAGTCCATTAACATTTCATAATACATATAGTTTATGTATTATTTTTGTATTCTAATTCATATAGAATTTATATACGATAATTCACCCTTTATACAACCTCGTATAATACTTCGTATTATACTCATTTCCATTTCTTTGTACAATACATAAGTATCATACCATTATTACGTATTCATTACTATTTTGCCTTCCTTAACGTTTATAAATTAAGTCGATAAGCGAAATATCATTTTTTCCATAACTAGATTTTTATTACATAATCCATCTCACCTTATTATTCCATCATTACGTATTTCTCGGAAATCCAAAATTATATCCCGAGCAAATACCAGTGAATAGTATTTTTTGGAAAATTTCTCGGAAAACTTTTATTTTCGTCTTGGAAATTCAAACACTTAAATTCATCCACGTAGCTCAAATACTACGACATTCCAACGTCACTAGGTTATATAACGACAACCATCTTGATAACACATAGAATAAGATTTTATTATTATTTAAATTAATAAAATCATTTTATAATAAGATCCGAATTTCTCGGTCGTTACAATACAGATGAAGTTAAGAAGTTTGAAGAGCTTTCTATAAACAAGGGCAAGGGGAAAGTGCTTGATTAGACGACGTTTAATTTTTCGTTTTATTTATGAAGCTTATGTAATAGACTTGATTATAATTATGTTTTAATATTCCGCTGATGATTGTAATAATAAAGGTTAGATGACGTGGGATTTATTTTGAGATTGTGTAACCCTTTAATGGGAGATTTATTGTTTAAACTTTTGAGTTTAATTATATCCTTTGTTTATGGGTAGTTAGTTATGATTTAATTGGACAGTGAACACCAAATCTGTGGGATTGAAGTACCTAGATTTGGGGGTGTCACAGCTACAACGCCAGTTTTTAGTTCAAATGGTGGAGCTGCAGTGCCACTTGGTAGTTTTGCCCAAAAATGAGATTTTTATTGATCAAGTTCAAAAAATGTAATTGTAACCTAATCCAATGAGTATAAAAAGGTGTTAATCATATTATATGTTGTTAAATGAGATTGTAATCACATTGTAAGTCAAGTTTGATTATTGTAAGGTTATAACTTAATTATTTGTTAATAATTGAGGTTTGATGTTAATAAGAATTGGAATTGTGATTTAAATGCTACAACCTCATGTTACGTGCTAGTAAAGACTTCAGTTGTGCTATGTGGTTAGTATGATTAAACCTATAGTTAAATAATGTAAGATGAATGTTTAACTATGTAATTTGGTCGCGTTATAGCTAATTGATATTGTGATTCTAAATAACATATATGTAAGATAATTGGAGAACATGAATTATAATTTTATAGCTTACGCACGAGGCAAGTTTCCTTATCCTAACTTGATTATTATTACGCAAGTTTCCTAACTCTAAACTTTCATTGAGCAAGTTCTTAAATCCTATTTGTATATTGAGCAAGTTTCATATTCTTATTTTTAGCTACTTAGAGCTTAATTTATTCAGTTCATTATTCCAAATAAGATGTTCTAACTCTTTTTGAAATAATACTTTAACTATACAATGATTATTCAATTGTATATAGTTGAGATTCAATCATTGATTTAAATATCGATTACATTATTGTATTGAATCCTTGAATGGCTAGCGAACCCTTATTGATCCGACTAATCTACAGTTGATGAGCTTTCTAAATTCTAGAACTTTTATTGAAGCTAATCCAAACCAAACTTCCTTTGGTACGGACTCGTATGACAAAGTTGAGATGAACAACCCTATTATAGGGGATTATATTACGCGATAACATTAAGATGTTTGTGCACAATAAATGGTACGAAAGGCTGATCCCCCCTAAGTACGAGAAGAAAGGTCCATATAGTCTTATGAATGTTAAAGGTTTAAGTAGAGATACTTAATAACCTAGGACATATTTCACGGTCTTGCGACCCTCAGATGTACTTTTGATCTTGTTTTCTATTCTTGATTCAAAAGTCAAGCTTTCTATTATTTAGTATCCATTTATTACTCTTATGTGATTCATGTTGTAATTATTATACTTATGGACAATTGTTTGCTTACCCTTGCCTATAAAACATTGCAGCTAAAATTGAGAAAGTTGACAAGCCATCCACTAGTAAAGGCAAAGGCAAGATGAACAAGTGATGAAGACTTGTCTAATTTATTTAAAGGTGTTTATGTATAAGACTGATAATTATGTTATGTTTTCACATTTGATGTACTAAGGTTAAACGACTTGGGAATATTTGTGTAAGATGTTGTAACCCTTTAATGGGAGGATTTCTATTTTGGTTATGAGTTTGATTTATATTATTATTTATGGGTAGTTAGATGTGGTTTAATTAGACAGTGAACACCAAATCATGTGGCAATGATGTACCCGGATTTAGGGGTATCACATTTTTCAACACCCATCTTCTTGAATACATACTATTCTTTGGTGGATCACCTTTAGAGGCTAAATGTGACAACTCAAAAATTTAGAAAATATTGAATGATTAAATTAAAGGTTAAAGTTTAAAACTTAGAGTGGAAATAGAGAAAATGATTTAAATTTTTTAAGAAGAACCTATATGGTTTACTATTTGAAAGAGAATTGTGAAAAATAAAGGTTATGAAAATTCAAAACTTATAATAGAATTATACTTGAAAGTATGTTAAGGATAATGTATTATGTTACATTTAACCTTACGTGAATTAATGAAAGAGATAATGAAATGATATATATGGAAAAGATTTAAAAAAGGAAAAATGATTTGAGTGTAGCAAGTTGTATAAAGAGATTTTGAATAAGACATTTGATAAATGTCAAGCTTAATATATGAAAATACTAATTATTTACCAATGAAGTGAATAATTGTGATTTAAGTGAAGAATGTGTTTGATTAAATAAATACATATATTGTAAATAAGTATATATTTATTTACTAGAGGGGATTGAAAACAAAACTATTTAGCCTAATATTATATATATTAGGAATGAGGATTAAATAACCAATGAGATATGATAATTGAATAATACTTGTATTTAAATTGTATACTAGTAAATTAATTTAAGAGACTTATTTTAATATATCTAATTTATTATTTATTTTAACCTAATTAAGAAAATTTTAATTAGGTTATATGAATAAATTTATGTGAATAGTTATTTAAATTCCAAAATGAGTGGAATAGAAATCCTAAATAAATAATTGGGGTAAGATAAAATTGATGTGTTGGATCTATGATAATTTTTCATGGCTCAAAACAATTATTGGAAAACCCAAATTTTTAGCCCAAAAGGTGAAGGACTTTTAAGTCATTTTATTAAACAAATAAATAAAATCAAATTGAGGCAAATATGTGTGGTGCAATGTATCGGATAAGGTGGGAGTATTTGAGCATATGATTTATTTTCCAAAGGTAAGATAAGAATAAGAGAGAAGAAAGAGGAAGAAAGAGAAAGAGAAAGAGAAAGAAGATAAGAAAGGAAAGAACAGAGAAAAGAGGAACCGAGAAGAAAAGAGGGAGAGTTTTGGAATGGTTTATCGAAGGGAGAGAAATCAAAGGCAAAACCCATATTTCTTCATCCTTGATCATCCCATAATCATCTCTTTCATCTTTAACCTTCAAAGCTCCATATTTTCTAGAAAGAAAAAGTGATGGGTGGACTGATTTTGCTTGATTTGAGCTTCGGGAGAACTCAAGGAGGAAAGGATGAGGATCCTAGCAAGATCTAGTAAGGCATATAGCATTTAAAAGGATGATCAATACGGTATAAAACCTTTAACTCTAATTTAGTTTATGTATTAGATTTTTGATTGTTTTGAACTATGGAGTTTATGATTTTGATCATGAGAACACTATATCTACTTGTTAAATGGTGTATTATGTTTAGATCTACAAGTTTTAGAGTGATTTATGTTTAGATCTAACTATTTTGGGTATTAAAAGTTTGATCAAAGAAGACAAACAAAACAGTTTCTTAAACTTAGAAAATCTAGTGGTCTGCTACCCATAAAAGGAAAATTCAGAGTTAGCTAGGTTGTTTAGAAAACTATAGAATTTTGGTATGTTATAGTACATTGAATAATCTTTTTATAGACTCCAGAACGGACTAATTCCAATTTCGGAGGAGGGAGTTATGACGTTCGGAAGGAGCATAGTCAAAATTGTCCAACCAATCCCAAACAGTCCCCTTCCACGAAATTTCTAGACTGATCTGTTTGGAATTTGGAAAAAAGTCATTAGATAAAAGTTGTACTCCTTGACGTTAGCTTCGCGTGGGCTCAAGAAGTTTTAGCGAGACAAGTTAGAATTTGGAAATACCGAAGAAAAAAAGCAATCTGTCCAAAAATTTGCAGGGGCATTTTTGTCCATTTTATTATTGAAATAAATTCTGGTCTTTTGGGAAACGAAAATATATGATATAAAGTATCTCCTGTCCAAAGATGAGATTATTCGAACTTAAATCAATTGAGTTATGGTCATTTCAATTTTTGGGTTTTTTCGACGAAAACGACTATAACTGGAGTTCTATAACTCCGATGGCCATGAAATTTACATAGAAAGTTCGTGTTAATATGTGTAAGATTCTGTTAAGAGTTGGGAATTTTTGGAGTTGAGTATGATATAGATAATTTTCTTAAGTTACGAACTAAAAACAGACTTTTGAAAAATACTAAAGAAAATTGAAAATTTTCAGAATATTTTTTTTTTGTAAATGGAATATATGTATATATGTGTGGCCTAAAGATAAAAAATAATAATAAGATTATTTGGTATTTTTCATGCTCATGATTCAGTTAAGAATAATTGAGAAAATGAGATTATATTAAGTCCTAGAATTTGTTAATATGTTTTTAGTGACTAATGATCATTAATATATTATAATAAGACCATATAAGGGTAATTTGGTCATTTTTGATAAAATGTTATATGAAGGGTTTTATATGTTTGTTAAATGAATTAAATAATAAGAGATAAACAGTTAATTTAAAATTGTTTATAAGTTTATAAAGAAATAAAATATTATTAAATGAATAATAATATTAGATTAATGATTTGAATATTATTAAACGATTAATAATAATAGTAAGGGAGGATTTTTTTTAAGGTTGTAATTTCGTTTACATTCCTTATTCATGGGGAGATAGTTATGTGTTTTTAGATTAGTGAACACCGAATTTGTGAGATTAAAGTACCTAGATTTGGTGGTATCACAGAAATAATCATGAGATATGACATTGAATTGTCGAAAAGCCGTAATGAACGATAGTTAACTCAACCATCATTATAGTTTTAATGATTCGGACAAGTTAAGCTATGAAGAAGGAAAAGGTAATGTAAATCTATCATAAAATTTGATGATAAGACTTAAGACATCTCCGTATGTCGTAACATTGAAAGATGTTAGAAAATATTGGTTGCTTAAACTTTAGCTATAAGACGCGAATCATAAGAAGTAAAGTTAAATTATACTAATGTGTAAGTCAAGTATATTACTAATTGGTATGTGTTATCCTTATGTGATATATAAGGATTTCGAAGAGTAGTACAACGTAAACTGTAAGCTGTAAGTTGAGCATAAGGTAAGTTTCCTAACTTCATTCATGTTTGAAATGAATGCTAGTTTCTTTAAGCTTGGTCTGATGTTGTAAATGAGCGAGTTTTGTCTATGTGAAAATGTGTTATATTTGTACAAGATAAATATGATGCACTTATGTGCTTTCGGAAGATGAACTATTCCACGTTAGAAATGTTCACATGTGAAGGAGTTCTGCTTATTCATGAACTGTTAATGTTAAGTCTGTGCTAATGATTTTAGCTAGACAGAATGTAAAAAAAAGAGTTATGTCAAAATGAATGTATTGGTGTTTTAAAATAATAAGAATCATATTTTATTCATATTATTCGAGCTACTTCATAACTATTATTCAGTTATGGAAGTTTAATATGTAAAGAATATTTGATTCTTTATTTTGTTGTTATTCAACTACTAGCATTTATTGAGCAATAGAATGCTCACACTTGCTTAAAATAAAACTTTTTCAGCGAACGACGGTAGAATGAACATGAAGATCCCTTGAAGAGTAAAGAGAAGAACAAGTTAAGTCTTGTAGTATAAAATAGTTAATTAAACTATTTTGTAGTTGTTGTGACTGGTTAAAGTCACATTTGCAATGAAGTAAAGATTAATGTAATTATCATTATTTATATTGTATAAAGATTTTAAGGTAATAGAATCTAGGATTTGAAGAAATATGTTGTTATATTTAATGATATAATGATGTATGTAAAGAATGGTAAGTACTCGTGATGCACCATATTCAGGTTTACAGATAGACTGAATTTGGGGGGTGTCACAGTGGCGTCGTGCTATAAACTTTGAAATATTTTCCAAGTGTTGAGCATAATCAAAACGTCTTTTTTGTGATCTCATAACTTCTTCATTATAACTCGGAACGAATCTATTCCTAAGCCATTTTCTTATTTTCATTACATACTACGTTTCCCCCTAGAAAGAGTATTTTTCTGAATACGTTAAAAAGCCTTTTCATTGGCTCAAAATTCACCGTTCGTTCATTTCACATTCTTAATATTTATCGTTCGTTCATCCGTAACTTACTCATTTAAGCCCGGAATGAGTTCGTTCTTGAGTTCACGACTCACATTTTGAATGTTCTTTGACATTCTTATGAAACCATAATTATTCGGGTTCATTATTTGGCATTACAATTTCATCTGGAAATCATAACGAACTACGATTTCAACTCTTAACATCTTTTATTAAAATTTTGGCCATAACTTTGTTATATGATATTTTTAATCTGCTCCAAAGAGATCATTTCTTATACTTCTATATCTCCTAACCAAGCATATAGCAACTAACTTATATACGATGATTTTAAACTTTTCCATCAACAACAAGCTCTAATTAAGATGGTTTTAAATTTGTCCATCAACAACTTTTATCATGTTTTTCGTGTTCTTCATTCATTTTTCATATTTAGTCATTATTTTGATTACGATTCTTCCATTTTAACATGCATATTAGTGTTTTAAGTCCACTAATTCTTCCTTATTTCTTTGAATCATTCATTTGATTCATACGAATCATCGAACTATCAAGCACTTCATATTGTATATGAAAGCTTAAAATAAAATAAATGAAGATAAGATTCAAATTTTTATTACTTCCATTTTACTTACATATTTCTATGGTTAAACTATATTCATTATCATTTCCTACCAACTTATACTTCCATAATCATTAAGCTATGTGTTTTAACATATGAAACTTAAAGAAATATAGTTTGAAAACTAGGTTTGGTATTACATTTCTTCTTTAATTAGACTTAATGAATGATTAGCTTGCTAATCTTCTTCTTCCTCATGACAAAGCTTGCTAATTGCTAGCTCTTCTTCTTCCTTTATCTCCTCCTAAATCTAAAATTTCCCTATCTCTAAGTTTTGCCTTTGCTCTTGAATGTGTTAGTTGAAATAAACTAACACTTCAAGCAAATGATTTGCCTTTTATAGAAAAACAAAGGCTAGGGCACGTTGGTCTTTATAATAACTTTTCTTTCCTTACGAATTGGTCACTTAACTTATGGTCTTGATTAGTCAACACCCTTAATTTCAAATCTTACAAAAAATCCCTTCATTGTCCACCACATAATTAACTTTTGGTAAAAAGCACTTTTACCCTATTATGGTTGTAGTGTTTTAAGCAATTAGCCACTGTACTTTTAAAATATTCAATTAGCCCACTGTACTATTTAAAAATATTCAATCAAGTCATTCCGTCCAATTTGACTAACAGACGTTAAAAAATTGGACCAATTTTCCTACGTGAATTTTGAAAATAAAAATAAAATAAGTTATTTCCTACCTGGCAAGCCAATCAGCCAAATTCCTAATACAATTGAATCACTGCACTTTAAAAAAATGCAGTTGGCCCACTGTGGTTTTAAAAATATTTTGATGTTTTATTTTCTTTCTTTTTCTTTACCTAAATATTTATAATATGTATAATATTAATAAAAATTAATATTATAATATTTATAATATGTATGTTTTATTTTAAAAATAAAAATAAAAATATTTTTATGTTTTAAAATACTTATAAAAATTTTAAAAATAAAAATATTTTTATGTTTTATTTTCTTTCTTTTTCTTTACCTAAATATTTATAATATGTATAATATTAATAAAAATTAATATTATAATATTCATAATATGTATGTTTTATTTTAAAAATAAAAATAAAAATACTTTTATGTTTTAAAATACTAATAAAATTTTAAAAATAACAATATTTTTATGTTTTATTTTCTTTCTTTTTCTTTACCTAAATATTTATAATATGTATAATATTAATAAAAATTAATATTATAATATTATAATATTCATAATATGTATGTTTTATTTTCTTTCTTTTTCTTTACCTAATCAGATCAGATCTTCTCCTCCCTCCCCATTGCATCTCAACCTTACTGAAGTCTAGGAAGTGAGTGAGTTAAGAAGTCTGGGAAGTGAGGTTCCAATTCGGCGAGAGATTCAGGGGTGTAGTGAGTTAAGAACTCTGGGAAGTGAGCTTTGAACTCTTCAATGTTGTTTGAGGTTCTCTTCACCGCCTCCATTACTGAATCTGACACTACTTTCTCCATTTCTTTTCTTTTACTCTCTCTTCTTTTCTTGGCTGCCGGATTCTGACGGGCGAGGTTTATAGAGCTTGGTAGATTTTGGTAATCAGGGGCTCAGAGTCAGAGGTAGCTATATTCTTTTAAGGGCAATAAGTGACGTTAGCGGTACAATATGATTATCCCCATTCCTTCTTTGGAATAAATAACAGGGCAGGCCGGGTTTTGCACCACCCGCATCTGTTGTTTGTGAGTCTTTCAAATCAATGGATGAAAAATAAAAAGCACAAAAAATTTGGTCATTTGAATGGCGATTTGGGCTCTAAAAGAGAGGATTTCAAGAAGGAAATGAAGGTTCCATTGTCATCTGAATTGGACCTGATTATGTTGGGGGAAGCTAGTTATGGCCTTAGAGAGAACCCCAATAAATGTTGGAGGATTTCAGATTCGAAACATGGTGATTTGAAGAAATTAAATCTCTGTATAGAATGTGGCAAATGGTTTCCTTCATTGAGAGCTCTTTCTGGGTTGTTCTGGCCGGATTCTATGGTTTTGGGTAGGCGACTGGTGGTGTTTGGTCGACGAATTCTAGGTTTCAATTTTGGTGAGGAAGAAGATGAACAGTAGGGTTTGAGTTTGAATTAATTAGGAAAAAAATGAGCATAAATAATGTTTTAATGAGTTATGTTTGTAATTTGTATTATTTCTTTTTTGTCTAAAATTTTCAAAAAAAAAAATTTGGTCTTATACCGTCAAATATAATCATATACATGGCAAAATTGTATTTTTATTTATTATTTTATTTTAGGCTTATTTATTCATTTTGAAGGAGAAAGAAAATAGGAAATGAAAAAATTATTAAAAAATGAATTAAAATATTTATTTTAAGTTTATTATTATTTTAATTATTTTTTGCCGCATAATCAATGATTTTAGTTTTTTGTTTTTTTGTGTTGCCACATCAGAAAATAATACTTTTTTGATTTTTTTTTCAATGCCACGTGTGTAATTATCTGACGTCCGTCCTAGAAATTGGACGGAATAACTTGATTGTACATTTTAAAAATCATAGTGGGCTAATTGAATATTTTAAAAGCACAGTGGCTAATTTTTTAAAACACTATAACTATAGTGAGGTAAAAGTACTTTTTGCATCCTGGCTTGCATACTCGGCGAAAAATAGTTCTCAAAGAACAGTTCCTTAAACCTTGTTCAAGTTACCACTGTTGTTCCGGCTCTAGCCTGGTTTGATTCCCACCAGTAGTTAGCCTCACCTTTCATCAAATAGGTAGCAAAAGATGTCTTTTGCTCCTCTACTACCCTAGTAATAACAAAAGCTTTTTCCATCTCCTTTACCCATGTATGAGCTTCAATAGTGTCAGTTGTCCCTCTAAATTCTAGCGGTCCTACTGTCTTAAAGTCTTTGAAATTCGCCAATATATTATTTAGCCGATTTCTAGCTGCTAGTGCTCTAGTCTGCATAGCTCGGGCTAACATATTTACAAAGTTCTGCATTGGGTCGGCTTTGTAAGACCCCAACTTTTATGAATAAAGATAAATTTTCTATAAATATCATTCTTGAATATTAAGGAGTGAATTTGATATAATGTTATAGTTGCGGATAATATTTATAAATTTTGCAAAGTACGCAAGTTGTTATATTATATTCGATTGGTCAGAAAATATTCATTTTAATAGGGAATATTCGTACGACGGCACAATCATTGGTAGACCCCACAACAAAATTATTGTCGGAATGAGAAAACGACATAAATATCATTTTATAAAAATAACGGCGGAAGTTTTTACCGTTAACTGTTTAAATACCCGGTGTTAAAACTACAGTAATACGCGTTGTTGTATAGTAGCACACGATATTGATTATTGATGCTTACGTGAGAAGTCACTCAATTTTGTTCAATTATTGCTATAATAATTGCTGCATAGTATCACACGTTATTTGATTCAATTATTGTCAATATTTTATATATTATTAAATCAATAATTGAGACGACAAAGTTATTCATATTATTATTTGCAATATTGACGATGTCTAGAAAGTTCTGTCGAGGAGAGGTTTGGTCACCTAATTGTGCGTCAATAAGAAGAAATCCTTATTCGAAAGCCCTCTCCTTCTTGGGAATGATCTGGTTGTTAAATATTACGAATAATAATAATGATGAATAAATGTTGTTAAAAATATTGAGAGGATTTTTATGAAGTATTTGTTGTAAATTTTGCTTATTATATGGACCCTCATTCACCCATTTTTTAAAATAATCGGTAGAAAGTTATTTAGTATTAAAGCTGGGGGCCACATATGGGACCCACGAAGAAAAATGAAATATGGGAAGGTGTAATTGAAGTGTCACGGGTGGGGAGAATCATTATATATATATATATATATATATATATATTATAATAATAAGTTTTGTTTTTTTATATAAAATAGAATATATTATATTTTATATAAAGTTATTTGTTTTA
This sequence comes from Panax notoginseng, assembly GCA_016801055.1. Taxonomy (NCBI): domain Eukaryota; kingdom Viridiplantae; phylum Streptophyta; class Magnoliopsida; order Apiales; family Araliaceae; genus Panax; species Panax notoginseng. The sequence continues at coordinate 69,899,036 of CM029016.1, forward strand.
CTTGATTATTATATTCTTATTTTTTTTTAAAAGGACGTCTGTGAATTTGAATTCGGCCCGTGAATTTTTTAATTGTTTCTCCCGTGAAAATTTGTAAACAGTACCCCTTCCATTCTCCTATAAATAGGATGCTTAGTTAGAATTGAAAATCACACCAGAATCAAAAAATTCTTCTTCTATAATATTGAGTGTATTTGTTTAGAGTTTTGAGAAGCTTTGAGCGTAGAAAACAGTGAAAGTTTTCTTCAAGAATATCTCCGCCCTACCACTCGAAATACTCTTTTTTTTAAGGTAAGGGATATTATTTTTGCTCAATATTCATATGAAATAATATTTTCTTCCATACTCTGTAGTATGTAAGAAATATTATTTTGTTTCAGATTTTGAATTCTACACTGATTGTGTTAAAGTTTTGGCTTCTATACTCCATTAAATTAGTAGAATATCTTTGATATTTGCGCTTCATTCAGTATCTTTTCATGAAAATATTATTCTGAGCATTCTTGATAAGTTTTAATTTTTTCATGCCGGAGTACTATTCACGGGGTTACTATTCCTGAAGTACTATTTACGGGGTACTATTCACTCAGTTACTATTCACCCGGGGTACTATTCATGATAAAAAATGATTTTTCTTTAATCTAAATCATTTTTGATATAGTATTATTCTTGAATTTTACTCCACAAAGCAGTATCATGTTGACAATTTGAACATTATTGAATTCTGGATAAATTAAATTATAAATCTTTATAAATTTATCCTTTGCTTTCTTTTAATTGAATTCTAGTATCATTGTCATCATCCTCATGCTTATATTGTTATGAAAGTCATCTTTAGCCGTAGTGCATAAATGGACTTGGTATGATTATGACCAGAGATTATTAGGTATAATCATGACCGTAATGTTACAAATGATGTGGTAAAGGTCCTCATTGCCCCGTAGTGCATTGATGGATAGTTGTTGGCATGATCATGACTATTGATGAAAACACGAATATCCTTGGCCCGTAGTGCATAGATAATTTGTGGTCGTGATACTAATGAATATCATTGGCCATAATGCAGGGATAATGTGGATTATTTATTAAGCTGAGTCTCAGCGATAAAATTGATGATAAATTCTTTTAAATCATAGAAGATAGTAGATATCATACTCTACATGACTCTTCTAATGGATTGCTTGTTCCGTTGCAGTTAAACTTGATGTCTATTGTATTTTATCAATTTAACACTATTGATGGCTAACGATAATTTATTCCGCATTATCTTAGTCATAATATTTCTTACTGGGCTAGTTGAGCTCACCCCTTGCTTTCATTATTCTCTTCAGGAAATGAGAATATAACTGGGACTAGTCGGGGAACGGAGTGACGGTCCAGATGTTTGCATTAGTAGTCCTCACTATTCTGTGAAATAGTGTGATAATAAATGTAATGAGGACTTATTTTGAGTTTGAATACTGTCTAGACGACAATATTTGTATTGAAACTCACAGCTCATGTTGTATATTTATGTTTGTATTTGTATTATGTACTATGTATTTGGTGACTCAGAATTGATGATGTATACCTATTTTGGGGGCGTCACAGTTGGTATCAAAGCTTAGGGATACGATCCCTAGCTGAGAAGTGAGACTAGAACTAGGAGGGGAGAGATGGGTAATTCCTTCGCTAGTATGACCTACTTAAGTTTATTTGTTATTTAATTGGTCGGTCAGAATATAGGGATAATATGTGGTGTGTCAATTAACCCTTGTTTAGTGGCAGTAGTTGAAAATGACATCCGAGAATGTTGAGAATAGCAATGAAGCACATGAGACCGTTGAATCACCAACGATCAATACCCAAAGATAATGTGCATCAGGAAGGCAATAATCCTCAAGAAAACAACAACACCGACCAAATGATGAATGATGGGATGTTCAGAGGCTTTATGTAATTCATATAACATCAGGCGAGCGCGGCTCCTGTTCAAAATGCAGGTTGAAACACTGGTAGCTCTCGGACGGTCACCGCTAAACAGTTCAAGGAGCTGGAACCACCAGAGTTTATTAGAGAGCCAAAACCACTTAAGGCGCAGACGTGGATAAAGCAGATCACTAAGATATTTTATGTCTTGGGATGCTCCGAGGAGCATAAGGTTCCCTTTGCCACCTTCATGTTGCGAGGAGAGGCAGATTATTGGTGAGAATCTGTAAAGCGTACTCAACCTGTGGCACTGAAGATGTCTTGGGAGAAGTTCCAAGAACTGTTCAATGACAAGTATTTTCCCGAAAGTATTCGTCACATGTAAGAGGTAGAGTTCATCAAACTGGAGCAAAATAATATGACCGTGTCGCAGTACGAAGCCAAGTTTGCCGAATTATCCCGGTTTGCATCCCACTTAGTTTATAATGAGGAGAGAATGACACGGATGTTTCTAAGAGGTTTGAAACCTGAGATACGTTAATACCTTATCTCTCATAAACTGTATTTGCATTTAGATGTTGTAAATAGTGCTCAGTTATTGAAGCGCGATAATGAGACAACCCAACCAAGGGAGAGCAGCCGGTAAAATGATAATAACAGTGATAGCAGTCATCGAATTGGTGACAACAAACGTGGACAGAATCAACATGCCAGAAATGGTAACCACTTCGGTGGTAATCATGGCCAAGACAATAAAAGTGGACATTTCAAGAAGAGGAGATTCAACAATGATGGAAAGACATCAGCACCAGCACCCGTTGTTAAGGAAGGAGAACGACCACCTATCATATGCTTCAAATGAGGAGGGGAGGGACACATTAGTCCAAACTGTACATAGCAGTCCAAAACGTGTTACAATTGTGGAAGAGAAGGTCATCTAACTAGATTTTATCGTACAGAGAAGCCAAGTCCAGTTGGAACGATGACACAAAATGCCGTCCCAGACAAGTCAAAACCAGTAGTTCAAGGGAGAGCATTTGTCGAGACCTCCCAGAAAGTAAGGAACCCAAACGAGGTCATCACGAGTAAGCTAATCATAAACTCTAGCGAAGTCTATACCTTATTTGATACTGGTTCTACCTCCATTCTTTTATTTCTCCTACTTGCGCTTAACGTTTAAATTTGACTCCAGAGAAATTAGACTTTGACTTATCTATTGAAACTCCGTTGGGAGAAACTTTCATTACATCCAATGTTTATAAGTCTTTTTTAGTTCAAATCTGTGACGCCCCCAAATTCAGGTACTTGAAACCCGAACTCGGTGCTTCACGATACCATTTCTATGAGCGGAATAATACTAATAATAATAACAATAATATAAAAGTCAAATTTAATTTACATAATTATCAGAGTTTAGCTCCCAAGTACGTAACCTTTAAACATTTATTACAACCCATGATAGATAATATATATCATAATTGTCTTAATATTAATATCAACTATTACACAAGATAACATTTGTATTCAATCAGCAACCTTTCCCTTTTTCCTTGGTCTTAACAGAGCTCTCTGGTCGTTCACACTTAGCTAAAAACATTTAAATTAAGTAAGGTTGAGCATTTGAGTGCCCAGCAAGTAATAGCAATTATATATATATATAAGCTGAAAGGATTTAAATGTTTTCTTTGTACTATTCTTCTACAAAAAGTCAATAGTTGTGAAGTATTCTGAACCGATAAATATAACATAACAACTCTCTTTCAAATTTTTGAAACTACATATTGACTCTAACTGGGGTTATGGTGACATGCCATAAACATTGTTTTCATTTCTGAAAAGGTTAAACAGAAATTCATCTGTAAACCGTCTTAACTTACGGGCACGGGGGGTGATCAGCCCGTTATGCCCTGCATTGATCAATACTACATACAAGAATGAGGGTATCGTTCACTCTGTCCGTCTTGGGCCTATAAATATTTTCCCGTGTAGGGATGTTCATACTTGTCTGGGTTCTAAATCAAAGGTTTTATCTTGTTCAACAATATTCTATAATGCAACACACATATATATATATATATATATATATATATATATATATATACGGGTAATTGACAAAGGTATATCAACATGTGATTAAATACAATGATTATCCAAGTGGGGACACTTGTATAACCATTTACAGAAATTAACGAACAGAATATATATATCTGAATTACCATAAACTAACATGTTGATAAGCAATGAGCGTATATAATATAAGGTTAATAATCTGTACAGTAATAATATCATTCGTAAATATTCTTACTCATGTCCATTGCATAAAGAAAATGCAAAGGTAAGATACTTGCCTGAAGTGCTGCTTACAGTTTGCAATTTAGATTTATCGCTTATCTCACGACCTATCATTAATAAGATCGTTCGTTCTATTAGAACAACATACTATAACACATAACACTGCTTATTACAGTCAGCACATATCCTAATCACATTGGCACATAGATTTAATAACCATTGAATCACAAAATAATCACTTATCTAATCACCTTATCTAAGTCCAGATCAATTTCTGAAATATGTCGCTGTACCGACAAATTTATCGGGTATTTATCGAGTCTAAGACTCTATTCTGTAACTTATTATCAGTCATATTATTTTTAAATGAATTAATATAATTTTAAAACATTTATTATAATTTATCACGAAATTTCAAACATCGGAATCACATTAAAATGATTTAAATACTAATCAATTCTATTATCATTAATATTTAATTAGTATTAAACTATAAATGAAATCATTTTTAAAATATTAAAGTTATTTATAATAACTTGAAATATTTTTAAAGTATTAAAATTACCCTTAAATGATTTTTAAAACATTTAAAATCATTTCTAAATAATTACCATTATTATTAAAGTGTTAATGTTCTATTTATCAAAATATTAAAAGTCATTATTCATAACTTAAAATATTTTTAATTCATTTCAATCCTTTTAAATGATTTTTAAATTAATAAAACAATTTATAAACTATTTATTTAATATAATTATTAAATAAATTTAATATTATTAATAATAACTTCATAATCATTAATATTTAATTATTAAGAAATTATTCTTTAAATATTAAAAGTTATGTTTTATAACTTAAAATATCTTTAAACACCTTATTTTTATTTAAAATGATTTTTATAATATTAAAATCATTTCTTAAACTAAATTATTAAATAACTTTAATATCATTAATAATAATTAATTAATGAAATTTATCTTTAAATATTAAAAGTTAGAGGATCAGCAGACCCTATAGAAGCCCAGACATGGGTTAATGAAATAGAAAAGGCGTTCGTAATTGCTAGGGTAGATGAGGGGCAAAAGACTGCTTTTTCCACTTATATGATGAAAAGGGAAGCCAACTTTTGGTGGGAGGCAAATAAAACTAGGGCAGGAGAATGAGTAGTTACTTAGAATAGGTTTAAGACTTTATTTTTCGAAAACTATCTCTCAGCTAGTATGTAAGCTAAGATGGAGGTGAAATTTCTGGAGTTAAAGCAGGAGAACATGACTGTTGCGGAGTATGTCGCAAAGTTTAATGAGTTGGCTAGGTTTGCTCCACATCAAGTTGATACGGAGGCTAGAAAGGCAAAGAGGTTTGAGCTGGGCTTAAAACCCTGGCTCTACAATAAGGTGGCAGTATTGCAAATCAATACTTTTGCAGCACTCATGGAGAAGGCTATCATAGCTGAGGAGGGGAGTGAGGCCATGAGCCTCTACAACAAGGAGAAGAAGAACAGAAGCAAGGCAGAAGGATCTTTGAAGGTGGAAGGAAATAGTGGAAATAGGGGTGAGAAAAGAAAGGGAAATTTTTCTGGGAATGTTCAGGTGAAACAGGAAGGTGTGAAGAAGCAGGTAGTGCAGTGCAAGAATTGCGGGAAGAATCACTCTGGTGAGTGCCTGAAGGGTAAGTTTGTATTTTACAAGTGCGGGCAGGAGGGTCATATCTCTCCCAACTGCCCCAACCCAAGGATGAACAATGGGTGTTTTATATGTGGATCGACTGAACATAAGGTGAAGGATTGTCCAAAGAGGAGAATGGAGGCAGGAAATGTAATCACGGGGAAAGGCAGTGGGACTTTAGCAATCACAGGACCGACCTCAACCAATAACCCAACAAAAGCAACTCCGAGGGTCTTCAACATGACGGTCCAGGATACTGTGGCAGCTGGAAATGGAACTCCAGGTGTTATTCGAATAACTTATATATCTTATACGATTTTCTTATATATATAGTAAATTAATTTATAAAGAAATTTTGAATGAAGAATTTGAGTCCTTTTAGAAATCAAACTTCTATTTAATCAGGTAAACAAGCGTTATGCTGAATAGTAAAAGATCAGTTCGATCAATTATGATCGAGGTCTACTTGCAATGATTATATATGCTATGTACCCTTGTATATATGAGTTTAAAACGGTGATTCCGGGGACGGAATCCTTATAAGGGAGGGTGAATGTAATAACCCGATATTTTTTTTATATAAATAGATAAGAAATTTTGCATATAATTTTTTTTTACAATGAGGATAAGTGTCAAGTATTGTGATGTTAAATGCGAATATATTTATTACTTGAAAAATAAGAAATAATTTTAGAATTATTAATTACTACAAATTATATTCTTATGGTAATTAATTTCTATAAGCATAAATGTTTTTATTATTTATTTTCCCTGAAAATATAATTTATATATTATTTAAATAATATATTAAGTGACAATTAGAATTATAATAATAAATATGTTATTATATGAATTTGTTCAGAATATTTAAGTTAATTATTTTAACTTGATTATTGATGTTGTGTACAAAGGATAAGTCAGATATGGAATCCAAACCCTAAACTTGGATTTTTATCCAGGAATGAGAATAATAATGTAATATTAATTATATTTTAATTTTCAGTGCTTAAATATATACCGTATATCTGTAGACTGTTAATGTTGGTCAATTGTGGTAAATTAGGTCATAACCTAATATTGTGTTGTGAAACCCTAATTGTTAAACTCAATTATGAGTTAAGACTGAGTAGTAATTATGTTATATGAATTCTTCTGCGTATTAGAATTTCTATAATTAGAAGAAACCCTAATTATTGTTTTATGCTGATAATTAGGAAAAATCCTAATTATTTATTTGAAAACCCTAATTGCAAATTTTAGAAACCCTAATTATTATCTTGTGAATTATAAAGATAATTAGGAAACCCTAATTAATTTGGGAACCCTAATAATATTTAGGAACCCTAATTTAAAAACCCTAATTTTTATTAAAAACCCTAATTTAATTAGTATGTTTTAAATTAAAATTGTATTACACTTTAAATTTTAAATTGTCCAAACCCTATAAATTATTTGGAAAATTATAAGATTTTCAATCTAGTGAATAAACCGTAGATTTAATCACCTTGTACAAGAATGCCCTTGAAATTATATGAGAAATTACCAAAATGCCCTTTTTGTCTCTTTAGTGTATTATTAGTGAATTATTGTGCATTATTGCTATCAAAACATGGCAAACATCCTACCCTACCATACCAATTTAGCATCCAAGACTCAATTATATTCAGATTCAGTCAACCATTTTGAGCATTCAATGCATCTAATTTGGTTTATATATAGATTGGAGAGAGAATTAAGGCATTTTGTACACTAAAAATTGTCCAACTCTCATCCTTGAGCTTCTCTCTCTAAAGCCTACGAATTATTGTAGTATTTAAGTCCCAAAACAAAGCCCTACTACCAATCATAACAAATCATAAGCCAAAAATCAAGAATCAAAGCTTAGAAAAGGTATAAACTCTAGCTTGATTTTTTTTTTAATTTTTTGGTGTTAGATGTTATGTTTAAATGTTAGAACATGTTGCTTATAGTGTCTAAGGATTATCTGGGTTGCTAGATGTTGGATCCATAACATTTAGAAGCTCGAATTTGAAGATTTCCAAAATCTAAAAATTTCATTTTCTGTGATGTTTTGGCAAATGTCAAGCTTTATATCTCTGTGATCTTTAATGTGTTTTGTATTCTAAAAGTTGATATGTGTAGCTTGTTATGTGGTCTTTAATCTCCAAAAGGAATCAGGTCCATATCTATTTTGGATCAAAAGTTATTTAAGGTCAAAGTCTGTTGACCGGCATTGACCGGCTGTTCTTCAAACCCAGAAAATATTCTAAGTGTCCAGAAAATATTTTTTGACAAATGTCAGAGCTTATAAATCTTTGCTCGATCATGATTTTTGTTGTTTAAAAGTTGCTATGTGTAGTCGGATATGTGGTCTTTAATATTAAAAAAGAATCAAGTTCATAACGTTTGTAGATCGGGAGTTATTCATGGTCAAAACCCGTTGACCGAAAACGCTGAAGAACACAAACCCAGAATTTTTTTGAGAAGATTCTGTATTGAAGTTTGACCAGCTAGATCTTGCTCATGTTATGATGTTAATGTGTTATGATGCTTTGTAGTTGTAGTCCTACATATTTTCTACACACTCTAATTGATAGATCACACAAACAATACACAGATTGGAAGTTATAAGGATCCAAAGTAGGCACCTCGACTGTTCTTCAGTCGAAGAACAGACTTGTCAGACTTTTTGATGGCTAATAACTCTTAGATCTGATGTTTTTTAGTCATGATGTTTGTTGGTCATTGTAGTATTACATGAGCACTACAAGATTCAAGTGTTAGATTTCCCAGAAACGTAATGGATTGAGAATTATAATCGGTCAAACTAGGCACCTTGATAACTGCCTTGTCAGTGTTCTTGAGGCTCAAGAACACCTAAGGCAACAGATAAGCGTCGCTAAAGCCTTTAGCGACGGTTTTGATTTATTTTAAAATATTTAATTTCTGAAAATTTCGGAAATGATTTAAAAATTAGAAAAATTAGATTTTAATTATTAAAAATACTTAATAAATTTTGAAAAATTATTTTAAAGTCTAAAAAATAGTTTTTAACTATTTTGAGTATATTTCAAAAATATTTAGTATTTTTGGAATATAAAAAGGTATTTATTTATTTAATTATAATATTAAATAAATTATTTAAAAATAATTTTAATTCATGAAAAATTATATTATTGTGTTAGAAAATATTTTAAGTTATTTTTGATGAATTTTAATATTTTGTGATGAAATTTCATTAATTAATTAATATTAATGATGTTTAAGTTATTTAATAAATGTATGAAATAATTATGAAAAATAGAATTAATGATTTTAAAAATCATTTATAGTATCGTAAAAATATTTTGAGTTATAAAATATGACTTTGGATATTCTGTCATGAAAAAATATTATTAATTTAATATTAATGATATTAATCTAATATTAATGATATTTAGTTTATTTAATAATTATATTAAATAAATAGTTTTAAAATAGTTTTATTTATTTAAAAATCATTTAAAAAGGATATAAATGAATTAAAAATATTTTAAGTTATAATAAATGACTTTTAATATTTGGATAAATAGTGTATTAATATTTTAATATTAATGATAATTATTTAAAAATGATTTTAAATGTTTTAAAAATCATTTAAGAGTAATATAAATGTTTTAAAAGCATTTTTGAGTTATTATACATAACTTTAATATTTTGGCAACAGTTTCATTAATAATTTGATATTGATTAAATGTTAATGATAATTGAATTATTTGATATTTAAATCATTTAAATATGATTCCGATGTTTGAAAATTCGTGATAAATTATAATAAATATTTTAAAATTATATTAAGTCATTTAAAAATAATATGACTAATACTTACGGATATTGAAATACAGTATAGAGTCTTAGACTCAATAATTATCTAATAAAGCTGTCGGTACACCGACATGTTTCAGAAATTCATCTAGACTTAGATATTTTGACTGTATTAATGATTAATTATGATTCAATAACTATTGGATATGTGTGATAATGTGATTAGGTTATGTGCTGACTGTGAAATACAGTACTATGTGTTATAGTATATTATTTTAATCGAACGAATGATCTTATTACTGATAGGTCGTTGTATAAAAGATTAATCTAAGTTGCGTTATTGTAAGCAGCAGCTCAGGCAAGTATCCTACCTTTGCATTTCCTTTATGAAATGGACATGAGTAAGAAGTTTCAGAATTAAATTATTATTATGTTATATTATCAACTCTACTGCGACATATTCTATATCCGCTCATTGTTTATCAACATGTTAGTATATGGTAATTAAGATATATAATCACTTATCTAATCACATTATCTAAGTCCAGATCAATTTCTGAAACATGTCGGTGTACCGACAACTTTATCTGGTAATTATCGAGTCTAAGACTCTGCACTGAACTTAATATCAGTCATATTATTTTTAAATGACTTATAATAGTTTTTAAACATTTATTTATCATAAATTTTCAAACCTCGGAATTATTATTAAATGATTTAAATACCAAATAATTCTATTATCATTAATATCTAATTAATATTAAACTATTAATAAAATTATTTCCAAAATATTAAAGTTATTTATAATAACTCAAAATATTTTTAAATCATTAATATTACCCTTAAATGATTTTTACAACATTTAAAATCATTTTTAAATAATTATCGTTAATATTAAAGTATTAATGTTCCATTTATCAAAATATTAAAAGTCATTAAGTATAACTTAAAATATTTTTAATTCATTTATATCCCTTTTAAATGATTCTTAAATTAATAAAATCATTTATAAATTATTTATTTAATATAATTATTAAATAAACTTAATATCATTAATAATAACTTAATAATTATTAATGAAATTATTCTTTAAATATTAAAAGTTATGTTTTATAACTTAAAATATTTTTAAACGCTTTATTTTCATTTAAAATGATTACTAAATTATTTAATTTAATTATTAAATAACTTTAATATCATTAATAATAATTAATAAAATTTATCTTTAAATATTAAAAGTTATATTTTATAACTTAAAATATTTTTAAATACCTTATTATTATTTAAAATGATTTTTAATATAATAAAATTATTTTTAATTAATTTATTTAATTCATTTAGTAAATAAATTAATTACCATTAATATCAATTTATCAATGAAATTTATCACAAAATATTAAAAGTCATTAAAATAACTTAAAATATTTTCTTATATCATAATATAATTTTTAATGATTTTTCTAATATTAAAATCATTTTTAAATAATTTATATAATATTATAATTACATAAATTAAATACTTTTAATATTCCAAAAATATTAAATATCTATGAAATATATTAAAAATAATTAAAAACTAATTTTTAGAATTTAAAATAATTTTTAATAATTTATTTTGTATTTTTAATAATTAAAAACTATTTTTTTTCTATTTATTAATTAATTTTCGGAAAATAATAAGCTGTCTGTCGCTAAAGGCCACCTATAGTGATAAAACTGTCGCTATAGGTGTTCTTCATGTTCTTGAACCCAAACCCAGAAAACGTGTCAGTGGTCGAGCTAGCAACTTTGACCGAGCTTAAATTCGTGTGTGATGTGTTTCTGGGAAACTTGTTGATCAGATCATGTAGTAATATAACAAGACTACAAGATCCAACAACAAACAAGTTCATGCCACACAACATCAAAGAGATCTAACCCAACAAAGTAGCTGTAAGAGACTGTTCTTCATTTATGCTATCCCTTTATGACTACAAAAGTCGGGATTTACAAACTTGATCATTACAAAAGTTGAGAACATAACCTTACCCAGACATACTAAGCACATATTACATTAAACACACCTACACAACAGAACATATACTGCCTATTTATTACATCTTTTCCTTGGACAACTTTTCGCCTGATGACCTTCTATTCCACAATTAAAACAGACACATTGTGTTGGATTGGGACAATGAGGAGAGAAATGTCCCTTTTGTCCACAATTGTAGCAAATATATTCCTCTTTTCTGCATACACCTTCATGTTTCTTGTCACAATTTGCACACCTTTCTATTCGATTAATTTTTCCTTCGTTGATATCAGGATTTCTTATATCACGGTCTTTCATCTTTCTTTTCCCCTTCCTGCTCGGAGCGGCGCATGCTTTGATGCTTTTAGTTCCAATTTGGTCAATTTGGATTTTAAGCTTATCTTGTTCTTCCATTGTTTCTATTAATGCTTTCCGCAGTTGGCTATTTAGCAACTTTTCTATTTCCCACAACTGTTCCAAAGAGGAAATCTGGTCCCGCAGATTCTGCACTTCGGTTGATGCTTGATCAGCTCCAACTTCAGTGTCTAAATCACTATCGGTTAGTTCTACTATTTTCGGATCTGGTACGACATTTTCCACAATAACCACCTTATCGAGGTTGCTTTCACCCTGAACCTCTATTTCAACTATTGGCTTTGATATCGGCTCCTTCTTTACGATCCAAGGGTATCCTAATCTTTTTTCACCTGACATCTACACACATCACGCCGTCTCAACATTTTAGACATACATTTCTACATAACAATGTCCCACAAGAGCCAAGGAAAACCAATCCCGAGTGACTATTACACAGGATAATAGATAGAATTTGAAGCTGAAGACCGAATGGCATCGTCCCATCTTCATGACTTCTTTCAACCTCTAATCCCATGTCACTGCGTAAGTCTCGACAACGGCTGTCTGAAATAGGTCCTATATACCTCAATCGGATGCCCATATTGCAATTCTAATAGTTTGAACGGACATCTCGTTGCCTACGTGCACGTACTTCAAAACGGCGGGACCCGCAAAGCCCGGGGCACCCCGGGCAACCTCTGGTACACCTGCGGCCCAGCTGCAGGTACACCTGCGGCTCCACTCTCTATAAATAGAGGGCTTGGGGTGGCCATTTTGTAAGAGAAAACGGTGAGGAAGCCCTACCCAATTTGCTCTGTACTTACCATATACTGAGTGCTTTCTCATTTTAAACACTTGTGAACTCATATATAGCTACTTTTGTATCGGCAGAAGCCAGTGTTCATCTACTTTAAAGATATAGAAGTCTTCTTTGGCAGCCCACTATAAGCCTTCTTACACGCTTTAAAGCCTTTCTCTTCATCTTTGCACACACTGTTCTTCAAGTTGAGAGTCGTGTTGCGTGTGTTTACCTGGACTTCGGTCCGTAGTTTTATTTCAGTTTGTATATATATATATATATATATATATATATATATATATATATATATATATATATATATATAAGCAATTAAACGCTCCAGACGTGAGTCTATGCTCATCGAACAGAGTTTGACACACAGTTCATATATATATATATATATATATATATATATATATATATATATATATATTGTAAGACCCCAAATTATTAATAAATGAAATTTAATTTCCTCTATTTATTATTTTGAAATAGTAAGGGTTGATTTGATTAATGTGGTTAGTTATGGGTGAAATGCGCAAATATTTTAAATAAGCAAGTGGTTATAAAATATTCATTGTTGTCGGAGAATATTCGTACGACGGCGCAGTCTTTTGTGGGCCCCATAACGGAAAGCGATTGGATGAAGAAAACGACAAAAATAAGTTGTTTATAAATAACGACGTAGTTATTATCGTTAATACTGTTGGAATACCCGGTGGTTAAAACGCAGTAATACGCGTTGTTGCACAGTAGCACACGGTATTGCACCAATTATTGATTCTTACGCAAGAAGGCAGTACTCAATAATTGTTACAGTAATTACTGTTCAATATTGTATTTTATTGATTCAATAATTGTTGCGTTGATATTTTATATTACTGTTGTTTTAATAATTGTCACTACACAGTATTTTCTATTATCGGAACAATAATTCATATTATCTGAATAATATTATTAGATAACATTATTGGCAATGTCTAGAAAGTTCTGTCTAAGGAGAGGTTTGGTCATCTAATTTCGCGCCAGTAAGGAGATATCCTTATTGGAAAGCCCCCTCTTTCCTGGGAACGACCTGGTTGCCAGTACTGTGGTTCTGTAATATTATTTATGTATAATTAATTATTAATTTATATGATGAGAAAAATATTGATTTTATGTGGATATAGATGGAGAAAATTTTTAATGTGACAATTGTAAAAAATTAATATTTTATCTTTTTCTGATAAAATAATTCATTTAAATATATTATTTTAATAATATATTGATGATGATATTTTTACAATGAATGTGGGATATGTGAGTATATGAGGAGGAAGAGTATTTTTGTGGCATTAAATGATTAACACATGTTTTGTGTGTTGATGGACACAATTCTTGACCGAAAATTTATTATTGACTGTAAAATCGCCCGTTTGTGGATTTCGGTCAATTTTTGTTTGGAATTTAGAAAAACTTTCTTCTGCAAAGTTGTAGAGAATTGCATTTCCTATAAAAAATCGCGAGATTCGAATTTTCTAATAAAAGGGCTATTTATTATGAATTATTGAAGTTTCGAAGTTCCGAAATAATTGATTTTTGGAGTTTAAAATGTTTTTTTTAAGAAAAACGTTTTTTGTTGCAATTGAGTGGCTCACATGTGTTATACATGATCTGAAATCAGATTCTTAGGTGGGCTTGACAATTTTTTAAATATAATATTATTATATTCAATTTTCTGCTTTGGTGTTCTAAGTATTTTCCTATAAATAGGGTGCTTAGGTTAGAATTGAAAATCACACCAGAAACACAAGTTTCTCTCTCTTTCTCTCTCTGTATCGAGCGTATTCTTGTGAGTATTTGATACTTTGAGTGTTGCTATACGGTGCAAGTTTTCTTCAGCACTATATCTAGTATTCCAGTCAGAAGTACCGTATTTCCGAGGTAAGGGATGTTATTTCTTCTTAAATGATATTATTTTCTTCAATATCATTATGCCGAAGTATTGATCTGAACTTTTTATCAAATTTGGAACTTTTCATGTCGGGATTACTATTCACGAGTTACTATTCACGAGTTACTATTCACGAGTTACTATTCATCGAAAAATGAAATTTTCTTCTTTTCGTCCAAAATATCTATTCTGGATACTAGCTTTGATTGTATCCATGTTTTGATCATTCTTGAATTTCACTCCACTATGATTATTTATGAGGTATTTTTGGACATGGAATAGCTGAAATACGAATCCTTAATATTTATTATTTTGTTTCACTGGATTCGTTTTCTTTAAAATATTTTTCATCATCCTCAGTCCTAAATGATGATGTTACTGAATATCTTTGGCCTGTAGTGCAAAGATTGATGATTTTATGATGAATATCTTTGGCCCGTAGTGCAAAGATGAACAGGTGTTGAGGTGAACATGACCAACTGATGAATATCTTTGGCCTGTAGTGCAAAGATGACTATTTGATTCAAGATATTTATTGATTGATGTTACAGGGATAAAATGTTGATGATGGGCTTTTAAATTCATAGATAATCGTAGATTTCATTCTCTACGTAACTTCTCTATGAATTATTATTTTCCGCTGCGAATATTGATTGAAAACTTGTTGTCTATTGTATTCTATTAAATTTTTCCCTGTTGAAGACTAACGATAATTTGTTGTATATTATCTTAGTCATAATATTATTTACTGGGCTAGTTGAGCTCACCCTTTTCCTTGTTGTTCCATTTTTCTTCTCAGGAGGCGAGAATGTAGCGAGTACTAGTCGGGGTGTGGAATGATGGTTCAAGACAGTTTTTTTTAGTAGTCCTCACTATATTGTAAAATAGTGTATCAATAAGTATAATGAGTTCTTAATTGAGTATGAATACTGTCTAGATGACAATATTTGTATTTAAACTCACAGTATATGTGTTGTCGTATTTTGTACGACAATTGTAATAATAAAGTTGTAGTTATTTTCTGTACCATGTATTTGGCGACTCAGAATGGGTTGGGTGGAATGGACCTATTTTGGGGGCGTCACAGTTGGTATCAGAGCTTAGGGATATGATCTCTGGAGGAGATCGGGGAATAGAACTAGGAGGGGAGAGACGAGTAAATCCTTCGCTAGTGTGTCCTACCTAAGCTTATTTGTTGGTCGGTCATTATATAGGGGTATTATGTGATTTGTTAATTTGTTTAATTAACCCTTGTTTTATGGCAGTATTTGAGAATGTCGACTGAGAATGTTAACAGTGGAGTAAATGAGATCGTGGAAACACCTCTAATCACCAACCAGGATAATGTGATGTCAGGCGAAGAAGGAATTAGAGATATCCACGTGGTGAGTGAAGAATTGATAGTTGCACCCGAGATAGTCGCAGAAGTAACAGCCGAGAGTGAGGAAGAAGAGGAAGAAGAGGTACCTGAGGAGAGTTTATTAGAGGTATTATATGATCAAAATGTAGAATTAAAAAATCGTATTCATGAGTTAGAAGAGCAGGCTGAAGAACGACAGGCGGTCGTGGAGCAAAAGGATGCAACAATTCAAGCTTGTGTTACCCGATATGTGATGCTTGAACAGAAGCACTCTTTGGCAGAGTATAAGATGATAAAGCTAGAATCTGAGCTGAAAGAAGCAATAACGGAACGAGTGAGAATGAGTGATGCATGGGAAAAAGCCGCACGACGCGTTGATATTGTGGAAAGAGATGGCCGATCTAATAAGAGAAGATTTAACGATAACGGGAAGACATCGGCAACATCACCAGCACCAACAAAAAATTCTAGGGGGAGAGAACGACCACCAGTTAGATGCTACAGATGCAGAGATGAGGGACATATAAGGTCAAATTATTCAAAGCCTTCCAAGGTATGTTTTAGTTGTGGAAAAGACGGTCACATAGCTCGATTTTGTCCTGTAGCGAAATAAAGTCCAGCTGGGACGGCGGCACCAAAGGTGGATACAGACAAAATAAAATTGATGGTTCCTGGAAGAGCGTTTTTCGTGACTGGTCAGAATGCGAGGAACCCGAACGAAGTTAGCACGGGTTAGTTAATTATAAATTCTTGCGAAGTTTATACCTTATTAGATACCGGTTCTACCCATTCTTTTATCTCTCTTGCTTGCGTTCAACGTTTAAAATTGACTCCAGAGAAAATTAGACTTTGACTTATCTGTTGAAACTCCGTTAGGAGAAACTTTCGTTACATCCACTGTTTATAAATCTTGTTTGATCCAAGTTGGCACCATCACATTACCTGTTGATCTTATCTCTTTAAAGATACTTGCTTTTGATGTGATTTTAGGAATTGATTGGTTAACTACTCATCATGCCAAAATTGATTGCTTTTGTAAGGTTGTTAGTTTTTATATTCCTAAGCAACATGTTATTCAAATTCAAGCAACCAAACTATTGAAGTCAAACTCTTTCATATCAAACCGTAAAGTCATTCGTTTATTGAAAAACGGATGTCAAGCTTTCTTAGCCCATGTCATGGACTTGAACAAAAATACGTCAGATTTGAGTGATATTTCTGTTGTTTGTTTCCTGACGTATTTCCTGAAGAATTTCTTGGCTTACTCCCTAAAGCGTGATATTGAATTTTGTATTGACTTTGAACCCGGTACAAAACCCATTTCTAAAATCTCATATTGAATGGCTCCTATTGAACTTCAGGAGTTAAAAACATAACTGTAGAAGTTTGTACTCGAGCCTCTATCTGGTGACTTCTTTTGTGGAATGCACTGAAGCCAAACTCTCCGTAGGGGACGCCATATTCGTGCGGTAGTAAACTGATAGGTGTCATTGTGACGTGCTATCCAAGATTGGGATATGAGTCACAGTTGAGAGCAACCTAAGTCGGTAATCGAAATACATAGCTTTCTAGGCTTAGCTGGTTATTATCGGACATTTGTAAAAGGATTTTCTCGAATCGCTACTCCGTTAACTCAGCTGACTCGAAAAGATACAAACTTCGAATGGACCGAGAAATGCGAGAAGAGCTTCCAAGAATTCAACATGCGACACCGACGTTGGCTCGAGTTGTTGAAAGATTTCGATCACACCATCCAATACTATCCTAGAAAAGTAAACGTGGTAGCTGACGCATTGATCGTATGTGAGTACGAGTGCGATATTGTTGAACACAAAGACCTATTTTGTATAATTTATAAATGATAGAGATAGAGTTAATGACTCTAGGGATCCACGTGATGATATACGAGTAAAATCGACTTTAATCGATAACGTTAAAGCCACTCAAGCTACAGACCTGGAGCTGATGAATATAAAGAAGAAGGTGCAAGAATGTGTTATTCTAGAAGTAAGAGTCGATGAAGAGAAGAAAGCTCAAGCCTTCGATTTATTTGAAATCCTCGATCAAGTAGGAACTGTGGCCTATAGACTCGCCTTAACGCTAAGTATGTCATGTGTTCATAACGTTATTTACGTATCGATGTTACGTAAATATGTGGACGACCCGAACCACGTTATTGAGTTAGAACCAAACGAGATAGCTGAAGACTTAACGTACGAAGAGGTACCTGACAAGATCTTGGATAGGAAGGAGCATGTCCTACGCACGAAGGTCTTACCACAAGTTCAAGTTTTGTGGAGAAACCATGCTACTGAGGAAATGACCTGGGAGTTGGAAACGGAAATGAAAGCGAGGTATCCTCATCTTTTCGAAACACCAGGTACGTATGTCAATTTCGAGGACAAAATTTCATAAGGAGGGGAGGTTGTAAGACCCCAAATTATTAATAAATGAAATTTAATTTCCTCTATTTATTATTTTGAAATAGTAAGGGTTGATTTGATTAATGTGGTTACTTATGGGTGAAATGCGCAAATATTTTAAATAAGCAAGTGGTTATAAAATATTCATTGTTGTCGGAGAATATTCGTACGACGGCGCAGTCTTTTGTGGGCCCCATAATGGAAAGCGATTGGATGAAGAAAAAGTTGTTTATAAATAACGACGTAGTTATTACCGTTAATACTGTTGGAATACCCGGTGGTTAAAACGCATTAATACGCGTTGTTGCACAGTAGCACACGGTATTGCACCAATTATTGATTCTTACGCAAGAAGGCAGTACTCAATAATTGTTACAGTAATTACTGTTCAATATTGTATTTTATTGATTCAATAATTGTTGCGTTGATATTTTATATTACTGTTGTTTTAATAATTGTCACTACACAATATTTTTTATTATCGGAATAATAATTCATATTATCTGAATAATATTATTAGATAACATTATTGGCAATGTCTAGAAAGTTCTGTCTAAGGAGAGGTTTGGTCATCTAATTTCGCGCCAGTAAGGAGATATCCTTATTGGAAAGCCCCCTCTTTCCTGGGAACGACCTGGTTGCCAGTACTGTGGTTCTGTAATATTATTTATGTATAATTAATTATTAATTTATATGATGAGGAAAATATTGATTTTATGTGGATATAGATGGAGAAAATTTTTAATGTGACAATTGTTGAAAATTAATATTTTATCTTTTTCTGATAAAATAATTCATTTAAATATATTATTTTAATAATATATTGATGATGATATTTTTATAATGAATGTGGGATATATGAGTATATGAGGAGGAAGAGTATTTTTGTGGCATTAAATGATTAACACATGTTTTGTGTGTTGATGGACACAATTCTTGACCGAAAATTTATTATTGACTGTAAAATCGCCCGTTTGTGGATTTCGGTCAATTTCTGTTTGGAATTTAGAAAAACTTTCTTCTGCAAAGTTGTAGGGAATTGAATTTCCTATATAAATTCGCAAGATTCGAATTTTCTGATAAAAGGGCTATTTATTATGAATTATTGAAGTTTCGAAGTTCCGAAATAATTGATTTTTGGAGTTTAAAATGTTTTTTTTAAGAAAAAACGTTTTTTGTTGCAATTGAGTGGCTCACATGTGTTATACATGATCTGAAATCAGATTTCTTAGGTGGGCTTGACAATTTTTTAAATATAATATTATTATATTCAATTTTCTGCTTTGGTGTTCTAAGTATTTTCCTATAAATAGGGTGCTTAAGTTAGAATTGAAAATCACACCAGAAACACAAGTTTCTCTCTCTTTCTCTCTCTGTATCGAGCGTATTCTTGTGAGTATTTGATACTTTGAGTGTTGCTATACGGTGCAAGTTTTATTCAGCACTATATCTAGTATTCCAGTCAGAAGTACCGTATTTCTGAGGTAAGGGATGTTATTTCTTCTTAAATGATATTATTTTCTTCAATATCATTATGCCGAAGTATTGATCCGAACTTTTTATCAAATTTGGAACTTTTCATGTCGGGGTTACTATTCATGAGTTACTATTCACGAGTTACTATTCACGAGTTACTATTCACCGAAAAATAAAATTTTCTTCTTTTCGTCCAAAATATCTATTCTGGATACTAGCTTTGATTGTATCCATATTTTGATCATTCTTGAATTTCACTCCACTATGATTATTTATGAGGTATTTTTGGACATGGAATAGCTGAAATACGAATCCTTAATATTTATTATTTTGTTTCACTGGATTCGTTTTCTTTAAAATATTTTTCATCATCCTCAGTCCTAAATGATGATGTTACTGAATATCTTTGGCATGTAGTGCAAAGATTGATGATTTTATGATGAATATCTTTGGCCCGTAGTGCAAAGATGAACAGGTGTTGAGGTGAACATGACCAACTGATGAATATCTTTGGCCTGTAGTGCAAAGATGACTATTTGATTCAAGATATTTATTGATTGATGTTACAGGGATAAAATGTTGATGATGGGCTTTTAAATTCATAGATAATCGTAGATTTCATTCTCTACGTAACTTCTCTATGAATTATTATTTTCCGCTGCGAATATTGATTGAAAACTTGTTGTCTATTGTATTCTATTAAATTTTTCCCTGTTGAAGACTAACGATAATTTGTTGTATATTATCTTAGTCATAATATTCTTTACTGGGCTAGTTGAGCTCACCCTTTTCCTTGTTGTTCCATTTTTCTTCTCAGGAGGCGAGAATGTAGCGAGTACTAGTCGGGGTGTGGAATGATGGTTCAAGACAGTTGTTTTAGTAGTCCTCACTATTTTGTAAAATAGTGTATCAATAAGTATAATGAGTTCTTAATTGAGTATGAATACTGTCTAGATGACAATATTTGTATTTAAACTCACAGTATATGTGTTGTCGTATTTTGCACGACAATTGTAATAATAAAGTTGTAGTTATTTTCTGTACCATGTATTTGGCAACTCAGAATGGGTTGGGTGGAATGCACCTATTTTGGGGGCGTCACACACACACACACACGCACACACACACACACACACACACACACACACACACACACACACACACACACATATATATATATATATATATATATATATTAACTGTTGTTGGACTTTGTCCGATGAGCCTGGATTTTGCATCCGGTACGTTTATCACTTATATATATATATATATATATATATACATACATTTCGTCCCACCTGGAGTTTACTTCGTGGTGGTTGACAGTTTTTACAACTTTCTGTACATTTCGTCCCGCCTGGAGTTTCCTCCGTAGCGGTTGATAGCTTTTACAGCTTTATTTATATTTTTGATCCCCAATGGAGGTGCTTCGTGGTTGGTGATCATGTCTGTATTTATATATTTACAGCTTTTATATATATATATATATATATATATATATATATATATATATATATATATATATATATATACATGTTTATTGCATTTATACAAACTGCGGCATCATGTGAGCTTAAGAATCATGTGATCATAGATTTAGTCCACTGAATCTAGATTCGGTTCCTGTGATGGACCTTTTCAGATATAAGCAGCTTGTAAATTTATCTGCGATGTTTGGATTTCCTCAGATGGTTCTCATACCCACGAGGAATTCAACACCTTTTTGTACATTATTTTCATACAGATGCCTTACATCTGTAAAATAAAATCAACCAAGTCGAACAATGAATAAAATGGGAGTGTAAAAGGTCTAAATTACTGTTGAGCACTAGGTTTGAAAAACCTCTTTTAAAACATCACTGCCATATTTTGTTTAAAATTGAATTTTTATACAAATTCAAACACTGTGTATATAGGTACGAACGAGGACTCGAACTACTTCCAAATAATAACACATTGACCCACATACACACACACATTCATATAACAGTTTCTTGAAAAGTGGCAGTCACCGTGGCAACACGGATGTCGGGGGGTGCCTAACGCCTTCCCTCCGCATAATCAAGTCCCCGGACCCTAATTGAATCTCGGTTTCACCGACCCGTTTAGCATTGTCACATCACTGGGTCATTGTGCAAACCTTTTCTCGGTTGTATTGGTACAACAAGTTAAAAAACTAACTGGCGACTCTTATAGTCCAATCGTCGACATTACACATGTCGGACCTTTTTCACTTGTTTTTTCAAACAAATCTCACATAAAATGAGAACACAAAAAAATAGGTAACGAAAAGGGATAAATAAAAATCCCGACGTCGACAGGTGGCGACTCCGCTGGGGACTCCAGTAAGAGGACTTAAGCCGCTATTACAAGATTTTCCAAATTGTTATATGCTTGTGTGTGGATATTGCATTTACATTTATGATGAATGTGTACGAATGCATATCTTTACTGCGATTAAGGCTTTACACTATATCTTCCTGTGATATTAGTGCTTCGAACATGCCATCATTTTCATAAATAGTGAGACATGTTGTATGTGAATGTATGTTGTGTGGTCCCTCCACCAGGAGGTTATCCTGTTGGTGTTTGATTACTGGACTCGTGGAAAGACTAATTCTCCTAGGCTCAGGAAAGGCACCACCCAAATTCGCTCTAGTTGAAAGACCGAATTAATTTCCCGTCGAGTAAATTATGATGATTTGGGAACCTTCATGCCGAAAAGCAGCGAGAGTAACCTAAGATAGGTCAGCCTCTGATAAACCAAACGCGAAGGAAAGTCTCTTCATGCTTTCTCATTTTTAATTACTTGTAAAAACAATTACTTGTAATTTACATTCCATATGCATCTCCATGTAATGAGAAATATGAAGAAATATGTGCATGTACATATTTATATTAACATGCTATCCTGAACTACGAACATCTAACATCCGTTTTGCAGGGCAAAAATTTCCTAAAACGGACACACCATGTAGCATGTTAATATTCACATTCCCTAAAACTAAACTATGCCAGTTTTGTCACAGGGAAGCATTCGGACCTATTACCCGGTCAAAGTCCAAAAAGGCCGCAGGCCTACAGCCAATCACGTCTTCATCTGACCAGTCTAATCCAGTATCTTGCGAAGAATTTGACGGATTAACTAAACAAATCACATACTTGGCTGTTTTGCTTAAAGAACTACATCAATCTACGCAGGATCCAAAAATACCCGTACATGCTGAATCCTCCACACAAGGAAGAACTCAAGGTCCTGATAAAGCCATTACAATACCTGAACTACAGTTGGATACAACCAACAAAAGTTATGATGCCGCCCATCTCACAAGAGATCCAGATACCGGTGACATCATAAAGAAAGTTCTTCAAATGGTAGAGACCCTGCGTTCTATCAAAGGAATTGGAGCACACGAGAGTGTTTCATATGCCGACCTTTGTATATTCCCCGATGTTCATTATCCAGAAAAATTTAAAACTCCTGACTTTGAAAAGTATGATGGGTTAGGAGATCCTTACACAAATTTGAAGGAATTCATTGGAGAACTCGGATCTTATGCAAAGGACGAGAAGCTCAGAATGCAGCTATTCTAAAAAAGTCTGACTGGAGAAGCCCGTTCATGGTATACCAGATTAGACAACTTAAAGATCTATTGTAAGACCCCAACTTTTATAAATAAAGATGAATTTTCTATAAATATCATTTTTGAATATTATGGAGTTAATTTGATATAATGTTATAGTTGTGGGTAATATTTATAAATTTTGCAAAGTAAGCAAGTTGTTATAAAATATTCGTTTGGTCGGAGAATATTCTTTTTGTCGGGGAATATTCGTACGACGGCACAATCATTGGTGGACCCCACAACGGAATTATTGTCGGATTGAGAAAACGACAGAATTATCTTTCTATAAAAATAACGGCTGAGGTGTTACCGTTAAAACCGTTAAAACTGTTGAACTACTCGGTAGTAAAAGTACAGTAATACGCGTGGTTGCATAGTAGCACACGGTATTGATTATTGATGCTTACGTGAGAAGTCACTCAGCTATACTCAATTATTGCTACAGTAATTGCTGCATCATATCTCTTAAATTATTGTCATAGTATCATCTGTATAATATGTTATATTATTGAGACGTTGTGGTAAGTTTGGTTTTTTTTATGGGGGGCCATATGTCATCATCTAAGAGTCTCTTCGTCAATAGTAATTATCTTCGTCAATAGTAATTACCGTCGTCAATAGTAATTACCGTCGTCAATAGTAATTACCGTCGTCAATAGTAATTACCGTCGTCAATAGTATTTACCTTGGTCAATAGTAATTACCTTCGTCAATAGTATTTACCTTGGTCAATAGTAATTACCTTCGTCAATAGTATTTACCTTGGTCAATAGTAATTACCTTCGTCAATAGTATTTACCTTGGTCAATAGTAATTACTTTCGTCAATAGTAGTTGTCCCTTCAATATTACCAAGAGTCATTTGACCCTTCGTTAAGACCAAGAGTCATTTGACCCTTCGTTAAGACCAAGAGCCACCCTCAGTTTTTCTATAAATAGAGGCCTAGGGCTTCATTATTTTTCACGAATTCATTCAAGCTATAGAGAGAGAAAGTATAGAGAGAATAAGAGAGAGAGAGACTAAAAGTATTCTGCTACATCACTTTTCCAATATCCAGTTCTTTTAAGGTAGGGAATATTATTTCTTTTATATTCATGAAGAGAACTTCTGTTATTCCATTTGTTATTATTCTGTTGGAATAACCAGTATACGCGGTCTACCCTATACTTGGTGACATTCTTCTATTATTCTGTTGGAACATCCTGTCTGTGTGTTTTACACCGGACCTGGTTCCGTTTATTATTCTGTTGGAACATCCTGTCTGTGTGTTTTACACCGGACCTGGTTCCGTTTTATTATTATTCTGTTGGAATATCCTGTCTGTGTGTTTTACACCGGACCTGGTTCCATTATTTATTATTCTGTCGGAATATCCTGTCTGTGCGTTTACGCCGGACCTGGTTCCATTATTTATTATTCTGTTGGAATAACCTGTCTGTGCGGTCTATCGCATGCATGGTGATTTCTTTTGTTATTCCATTCTTTATTGTACTCAGTTGGTTAAGTTTTGACTTCTATACTCCATGAAATTTGTGGAATATCCTTGATAGTTGCGTTTCATCCAGTATCTTTTCAAGAAAATATTCTTCTAAGCGTTCTTGAATTTTACTCCACAATGCAGTATCATGTTGACAATTTGGACGTTGTTAATTCCTGGATAAATTAATTCTTGAACTTGTTTTATTGAATTCTTATATCATTGTCATCATCCTCATGTTTATAAAATGTTGAAAGTCATCTGTGGCATGTAGTGCATAGATGGACTTGGTATGATTATGACCAGGGATTATTCGGTATAATCATGACCGTAATGTTACAAATGATGTGGTAAAAGTCCTCATTGGCCCGTAGTGCATTGATGGACAGTTGTTGGCATGATCATGACCATTAATGAATACACGAATATCCTTGGCCGTAGTGCAGGGGTGATTCGATGATGTGGATTATTTTATTAAGCTGAGTCTCAGCGATCGCAGTGTTGAAAAACCTTTTAAATCATAAAAGATAGTAGAGTTTATTTTCTACTTGACTCTTTTAATGGATTGCTTGTTCCGCTGCAGTTAAACTTGATGTCTATTATATTTTATCAGTTTAACATTGTTGAAGGCTAATGATAATTTATTCTGCATTATCTTAGTCATAATATTTCTTACTGGGCTAGTTGAGCTCACCCTTTCTTTCACTGTTCTCTTCAGGAAATGAGAACGTAGCTGGGACAAGTCGGGGTACGGAGTGATGGTCCGAATGATAGTATTAGTTAGTAGTCCTCACTATTCTATGTAATGGTGTGTTAATAAATGTAATGAGGACTCCTTTTGAGTATGAATACTCTCTAGAAGATAATATTTGTATTCAAACTCACAGTTTATGTTTTGTCGTATTGTACACGACAGTTGTATTATTAAGTTGTATTTGTATTCTGTACTATGTATCTGACGACCCAAGATGGGTGATGTATACCTAATTTTGGGGGCGTCACATTTGGTATCAGAGCTTAGGGATATGATCCCTGGCTAAGATGTGAGAATAGAACTAGGAGGGGAGAGACGGGGAATTCCTTCGCTAGTATGACATACCTAAGTTTATTTGCATGGTATTTAATTGGTCGGTCATAATATAAGGATAATATATGACATATCAATTAATTTTTATTTTGTGGCAGTATCTGAAAATGGCATCTGAGAATGTTGAGAATAGCAATGGAGCACAGACGACTGTTGATTCACCACATATCAATAATCAGGATAATGTGCATCAGGAAGGTGTCAATCCTCATGCAAACAACAACACTGACCAAATGATGAATGATCAAATGTTCAGAGGCTTTATGCAATTCATGCAACAACAGGTGAAAGCGGCTCCTGTCCACAACGTAGGTGGAAATACTGGAAACTCTCAGGCGGTCACCGCTAAACAGTTTAAGGAGCTGGGACCACCGGAGTTTAAGGGAGAACCCAAACCACTTGTAGCTGAAACATGGATAAAGCAGATCACCAAGATATTTGATGTCTTGGGTTGCTCCGAGGAGCAAAAGGTTCCCTTTGCCGCCTTTATGTTGCGAGGAGAGGCAGATTACTGGTGGGAATCGATAAAGCGTACTCAACCTGCCGCACTGAAGATGTCTTGGGAGAAGTTCCAAGATCTGTTTAACGACAAATACTTTCCCGAGAGTATTCGTCACATGAAGGAGGTGGAGTTCATCAAATTGGAGCAGAATAATATGACCGTGTCGCAGTACGAGGCAAAATTTGCGGAGTTATCCCGGTTTGCGTCCCACCTGGTGGATAATGAAGAAAGAATGACGCGGATGTTTTTAAGAGGTTTGAAGCCGGAGATACGTCAACATCTTGTTTCTCATAAACTGTGTTTGTATTCAGATGTTGTAAATAGGGCTCAGTTGGTGGAGCGCGATAACGAGATAACGCAACCAAAAGAGAGCAGCCGGCAAAATGATAATACCAGTGAGAGCAGTCATCGAAGCGGTGACAACAAGCGTGGAGGGAATCAACAGGCCAGAAATGGTAACCACTTCGGTGGTAATCAGGGCCAAAACAATAAGAATGGACATTTCAAGAAGAGGAGATTCAACAATGATGGAAAGACGTCAGCACCAGCACCTGTCGTTAAGGAAGGAGAACGACCACCTATCATATGTTTCAAATGCGGAGGGGAGGGGCACATCAGTCCAAACTGCGCGATGCCGTCCAAAGCATGTTATAATTGTGGAAGAGAAGGTCATTTAGCCCGATTTTGTCGTTTACCGAAGACAAATTCAGCTAGGATGGAGGCACCAAAGGCCGTCCCAGAAAAGTCAAAACCGGTTGTGCAAGGGAGAGCGTTTGTTGTGACCTCCCAGAACGCAAGGAACCCGAATGAGGTCATCACGGGTAAGCTTATTATAAACTCTAAAGAAGTTTATACTTTATTTGATACCGGTTCAACCCATTCTTTTATTTCTCCTACTTGCGCTCATCGATTAAATTTGATTCCGGAGAAATTAGACTTTGACTTATCTGTGGAAACTCCGTTGGGAGAAACCTTCATTACCTCCACTGTTTATAAGTCTTGTTTGGTTCAAGTTGGTACCCACACATTACCTATCGATCTGATTTCATTAAAAATACTTGCATTTGACGTGATTCTAGGGATTGATTGGTTAACTACTCATTATGCAAAAATTGATTGTTTTCGTAAGGTTGTTAGTTTTCATATTCCTAATCGACCTATTATGCGAATTCAAGCAACCAAACCATTAAAATCAATCGCTGTCATCTCAAGCCATAAAACTATTCGTTTATTGAAAAACGGATGTCAAGCTTTCTTAGCTCATGTCACAGATCTAAACAAAAATACGTCAGTTTTGAATGATATTTCTATTGTTAATAAATTCCCTGACGTATTCCCTGAAGAACTTCCTGGCCTACCCCCAGAGCGTGAAATTGAATTTTGTATCGATCTTGAACCCGGTACAAAACCCATTTCCAAAGCCCCATATCGAATGGCTCCTATTGAACTTCAGGAGTTAAAGATCCAACTGCAGGAATTGTTAGACATTGGCTTTATTCGTCCTAGTACTTCTCCTTGGGGAGCTCCTGTTCTATTCGTGAAGAAGAAAGATGGAAGTATGCGACTTTGTATTGATTATCGGGAGTTGAATCATGTCACCATCAAAAACAGGTACCCATTGCCACGTATTGATGACCTGTTTGACCAGTTGCAAGGAGCACAATTCTTTTCAAAGATCGATCTTCGTTCTGGATATCATCAGCTGAAGGTTAGAACTGAGGATATTCCAAAGACGGCTTTTAGAACTCGGTACGGGCATTATGAATTCCTAGTCATGTCCTTTGGATTGACTAATGCTCCTGCTGCCTTCATGGATATGATGAACCGGGTATTCAAGGAATATTTGGATCACTTTGTGGTCGTCTTTATTGATGACATCCTTGTTTATTCCAAAAGCCGTGAAGATCATGAGCAACACTTGAGGCTGGTACTCCAAAAGCTTCGTGAATACAAACTTTATGCCAAGTTGAAGAAATGCGAGTTCTGGCTGGAAGAGGTAGCATTCCTTGGGCACGTAGTATCAAGTCGTGGAATATCGGTTGACCCGGCAAAGATTGAAGCTATTCAAAGCTGGGAGCAACCTAAATCAGTGACCGAGGTACGTAGCTTTCTTGGTTTAGCTGGTTATTATCGGAGATTCGTGGAAGGATTTTCTCGAATCGCTACTCCATTAACTCAGCTGACTCGGAAAGATACAAAGTTCGGTTGGAGCGAAGAATGTGAGCAGAGTTTTCAAGAACTCAAGAGGAGACTCATTTCAGCACCTGTTCTAACAATACCATCTGGCTCGGAGGGATTTGTCATCTACAGTGATGCTTCGAGCAAAGGGTTGGGATGTGTTCTCATGCAACATGGAAAAGTCATAGCCTATGCATCAAGACAACTCAAGGAATATGAGAGGAATTATCCTACTCATGATCTAGAGTTGGCAGCTGTTGTCTTTGCACTTAAAATTTGGAGGCATTACTTGTATGGGGAGAAAGTGGAGATCTTTACGGATCATAAAAGCCTCAAATATTTCTTCACTCAAAAGGAACTCAACATGCGACAACGACGTTGGCTTGAACTGTTGAAAGATTATGATCATACCATTCAATACCATCCTGGAAAAGCGAACGTGGTAGCTGACGCATTGAGTAGAAGATCATATGCGGGTACAAGTGCAATATTAACAACGCAAAGGCCCATTTTGTGTGACTTGCAAAGGATGGAGATAGAGTTGAAGACTCCAGGGACCCATGTGATGATGGCGAATATACGAGTAGAACCGACTTTAATCGATAAAGTTAAAGCTGCTCAAGCTACAGACCTGGAGCTGATGCGTATGAGGAAGAAAGTGCAAGAAGGTTCTATGCCGGAAGCAAGAATCGATGAAGAAGGAATACTTCGAGTCAACTCCAGACTTTGTGTTCCTAACAACCCTGATTTAAAGTATGAAATCATGATGGAGGCGCACAACACACCGTTTGCAATCCATCCTGGAAGTACCAAAATGTATCATGATCTTCGTCATACATTTTGGTGGAGCAATATGAAGAGAGAGATAGCGTTGTTTATCTCAAGGTGTCTAACTTGTCAACGAGTCAAAGCGGAGCATCAAGTACCAAAAGGTCCATTGCAACCACTTGAAATTCCAGAATGGAAGTGGGAGCACATTACCATGGATTTCGTTACCGGTCTTCCTAGGGTTTCTCAAGGTATTGATGCGATTTGGGTCATTGTTGATAGATTGACCAAGTCTGCTCATTTCTTACCGATACGAGAAACTTATACACTTGAACGTCTTGCTCGTATGTACATAAACGAGATTGTAAGACTGCATGGTATGCCAGTATCCATAGTTTCTGATCGAGACCCAAGATTCACTTCACGATTTTGGGTTAGTTTACAAAAAGCTATGGGCACGGAGTTACGATTTAGTTCAGCATATCATCCTCAGACGGACGGACAATCAGAGAGGACTATTCAAACTCTTGAAGATCTATTAAGACTCTGTGTCTTTGACTTCAAGGGAAGTTGGGACAAGTTCTTACCATTGGTGGAGTTTTCCTACAACAACAGTTATCAAGCAAGTATTGGCATGGCTCCATTCGAAGCATTGTATGGAAGAAAATGTCGTTCTCCAGTATGCTGGGATGAGGTGGGCGAAGCAACGTTGTTGGGACCGGAGTTGGTACGTATGACTACAGAAAAGATTCAAACGATCCGACAACGTATAAAAACCTCACAAGATCGACAAAAGAGTTATGCTGATCTTCATCGAAAGGACGTGGAATTTGATGTAGGAGATCATGTGTTCTTACGTGTTGCTCCATGGAAAGGAGTTACGAGATTTGGAAAGAGAGGAAAGCTAAATCCTCGATTCATCGGTCCATTTTTAATCCTCGATCGAGTAGGAACTGTGGCTTATAGACTCGCTTTACCGCCAAGTATGTCTCGTGTTCATAACGTTTTCCACATATCCATGTTACGCAAATATGTGGAAGACCCGAACCACATTATTGAGTTAGAACCGGACGAAATAGCGGAGGATTTGACGTATGAAGAAGTTCCTGTTCAAATCTTGGATAAGAAGGAACATATTCTACGCTCCAAGGTTATACCTCAAGTCAAAGTTTTGTGGAGAAACCACGATGTTGAGGAAATGACTTGGGAGTTAGAATCAGAAATGAAATCAAGGTATCCTTACCTCTTCGACATACCAGGTACGTACCCTAATTTCGAGGGCGAAATTTCATAAGAAGGGGAGGTTGTAAGACCCCAACTTTTATAAATAAAGATGAATTTTCTATAAATATCATTTTTGAATATTATGGAGTTAATTTGATATAATGTTATAGTTGTGGGTAATATTTATAAATTTTGCAAAGTAAGCAAGTTGTTATAAAATATTCGTTTGGTCGGAGAATATTCTTTTTGTCGGGGAATATTCGTACGACGGCACAATCATTGGTGGACCCCACAACGGAATTATTGTCGGATTGAGAAAACGACAGAATTATCTTTCTATAAAAATAACGGCTGAGGTGTTACCGTTAAAACCGTTAAAACTGTTGAACTACTCGGTAGTAAAAGTACAGTAATACGCGTGGTTGCATAGTAGCACACGGTATTGATTATTGATGCTTACGTGAGAAGTCACTCAGCTATACTCAATTATTGCTACAGTAATTGCTGCATCATATCTCTTAAATTATTGTCATAGTATCATCTGTATAATATGTTATATTATTGAGACGTTGTGGTAAGTTTGGTTTTTTTTATGGGGGGCCATATGTCATCATCTAAGAGTCTCTTCGTCAATAGTAATTACCGTCGTCAATAGTAATTACCGTCGTCAATAGTAATTACCATCGTCAATAGTAATTACCGTCGTCAATAGTATTTACCTTGGTCAATAGTAATTACCTTCGTCAATAGTATTTACCTTGGTCAATAGTAATTACCTTCGTCAATAGTATTTACCTTGGTCAATAGTAATTACTTTCGTCAATAGTATTTACCTTGGTCAATAGTAATTACTTTCGTCAATAGTAGTTGTCCCTTCAATATTACCAAGAGTCATTTGACCCTTCGTTAAGACCAAGAGTCATTTGACCCTTCGTTAAGACCAAAAGCCACCCTCAGTTTTTCTATAAATAGAGGCCTAGGGCTTCATTATTTTTCACGAATTCATTCAAGCTATAGAGAGAGAAAGTATAGAGAGAATAAGAGAGAGTGAGACTAAAAGTATTCTGCTACATCACTTTTCCAATATCCAGTTCTTTTAAGGTAGGGAATATTATTTCTTTTATATTCATGAAGAGAACTTCTGTTATTCCATTTGTTATTATTCTGTTGGAATAACCAGTATACGCGGTCTACCCTATACTTGGTGACATTCTTCTATTATTCTGTTGGAACATCCTGTCTGTGTGTTTTACACCGGACCTGGTTCCGTTTATTATTCTGTTGGAACATCCTGTCTGTGTGTTTTACACCGGACCTGGTTCCGTTTTATTATTATTCTGTTGGAATATCCTGTCTGTGTGTTTTACACCGGACCTGGTTCCATTATTTATTATTCTGTCGGAATATCCTGTCTGTGCGTTTACGCCGGACCTGGTTCCATTATTTATTATTCTGTTGGAATAACCTGTCTGTGCGGTCTATCGCATGCATGGTGATTTCTTTTGTTATTCCATTCTTTATTGTACTCAGTTGGTTAAGTTTTGACTTCTATACTCCATGAAATTTGTGGAATATCCTTGATAGTTGCGTTTCATCCAGTATCTTTTCAAGAAAATATTCTTCTAAGCATTCTTGAATTTTACTCCACAATGCAGTATCATGTTGACAATTTGGACGTTGTTAATTCCTGGATAAATTAATTCTTGAACTTGTTTTATTGAATTCTTATATCATTGTCATCATCCTCATGTTTATAAAATGTTGAAAGTCATCTGTGGCATGTAGTGCATAGATGGACTTGGTATGATTATGACCAGGGATTATTCGGTATAATCATGACCGTAATGTTACAAATGATGTGGTAAAAGTCCTCATTGGCCCGTAGTGCATTGATGGACAGTTGTTGGCATGATCATGACCATTAATGAATACACGAATATCCTTGGCCGTAGTGCAGGGGTGATTCGATGATGTGGATTATTTTATTAAGCTGAGTCTCAGCGATCGCAGTGTTGAAAAACCTTTTAAATCATAAAAGATAGTAGAGTTTATTTTCTACTTGACTCTTTTAATGGATTGCTTGTTCCGCTGCAGTTAAACTTGATGTCTATTATATTTTATCAGTTTAACATTGTTGAAGGCTAATGATAATTTATTCTGCATTATCTTAGTCATAATATTTCTTACTGGGCTAGTTGAGCTCACCCTTTCTTTCACTGTTCTCTTCAGGAAATGAGAACGTAGCTGGGACAAGTCGGGGTACGGAGTGATGGTCCGAATGATAGTATTAGTTAGTAGTCCTCACTATTCTATGTAATGGTGTGTTAATAAATGTAATGAGGACTCCTTTTGAGTATGAATACTCTCTGGAAGATAATATTTGTATTCAAACTCACAGTTTATGTTTTGTCGTATTGTACACGACAGTTGTATTATTAAGTTGTATTTGTATTCTGTACTATGTATCCGACGACCCAAGATGGGTGATGTATACCTAATTTTGGGGGCGTCACATCTATAGTTGGGAAGAGCTAGCTCATGCCTTCCTTACAAAATATAGTTTCTAGTCTTAGATGGATCCTGACCGGTACCAGATTACCAAGGTCAAGAAACAGTCCAATGAGTCTTTCAGAGAGTATGCTCAAAGGTAGAGGCGCCTTGCCGCTCAAGTTATTCCTTATATGACAGAGTCAGAGATGGTTATAACCTTTATCGACATACAAGAAGCTCCTTTCTATGAGAGAGTCTTAGCTGGCATCGGTAAACCATTTTTTGAAATGATCAAACATGGGGAAATGGCTGAGATGGGATTGAAGTCAGGAAAGATTCAAGATCTAGCTGTCCTGAAAGCTGTTGTTGAACATATCGAATCCGGAAATTATGGAAACAACCCCCGGAGGGTCCATTAAAAGAAAGAAGAGGATGTTTCCCTGAAACTATAGGGTCAAAAAGGCAATCAAAATATGCCTATCCAGAGGAGAAATTACTTTCCCTTTCAAGCACAGTCTTCAAACCCTCCAGTACCAAAAGATGGAGAAGTTAAATGCCCTCGAGTGTTCACACCCTTAGGGGACTCTCTCGAGAATATTCTCACTCTTCTTACCACGCAGAAGAAAATCACGCATCTTCTTCCACCAGCCAACCCTAATGGTAGGGGTTTTAATGTTGCTCGGAAATGTGCTTATCATGCCGGGGCACCTGGACATGATACTCAAGATTGTTGGACATTGAAACATAAGATCCAAGACCTGATAGACAACGGTTAGATTGTGGTCACCAAACCCAATCAACCTCATGTTCAAGACAACCTTCTTCCTCTACACAAAGAGGAAGAAGTCAACATGATAAATTGGAGCACTGGACAAAGTTCCAATTCTAATGGTGAAGCATCCCAGATCATCAAAGACGGTGCTGACAAATGGGATTATACCAAGTTCCAGTTCTCAATGGAACGAAAAATGAAAGATCTGTGCAAGCAAATCGAGAAATTGGCAGAACTGGTGACATACCAGCATCAAGTCACACGCCAATTAATCAGCCAGGAGCATGCTAGTCTCCTTCCTCTTGTCATGAATATTCCCTCTTTACCTCCAGAAAGTGAAACAATGGAGGACAAAGTGGCAAAGAGAGCGAACGCCAAAGCTCGTCGGGATTTTGCCAACAGAAGGGAATTTATATATCTGGGCCAACCTATGGAGGAAATTCTTCAAATGCTAATCAATGAAGGAAGGATTAATTCCCTTCTACCTCCAATCAATCCCTATTCGGGACGGTACAATTCTGATGGAGTCTGTCAATATCACTCCCATTCTCGCGGTCACAGCAAAGAAGAATGCTGGGCACTCAGCCACCTTATCCAAAATCTCGTTGATAGCGGTGTCCTGCAACTAGCAAACGATGATGCTGTGCTACGGGGAAGTGAGAATACCTGTCCTACTAAATGGAAAGGATTGGTAGCAGTTATCTCCACTAAGGCTGATGGCATTGTAAAGCCACGCCCTATCTCTACCATTCAACTTAGAGGAAGCAACAATCCTTTGAAAGTGGCTGCTCCATAGCCAATCAACTTACCCTTCCGACCACAATATCCTGTTGTCAGCTTACAGAAAGTTCCTTGGAATTATGGAGAAGCTAAAGGATCCACTTTGCACACAACTGCTGTAGTGTTGAATGAGAATCCACTGTATCTTCCCCAACGGGTGATGAAGTCTACCATTAAATCAAAGGGGAAGATTCCCATGGAGAAGATTGAAAAATTCCTCCGTGCCATGGGTAATAATGAAGCCAAGGTGGTTTTAAGCTTAAGAGAAGCTCCACATCAAATTTCAATGGTAGACTTGGTTTTAACTTTCGAGGATCACATGAAGATTCTACTAAAGGTTTTGGAAGAAGCTTAATTGCCAAAATCAGTGGATGTGGAAAAATTTCAACATCTGGCTGATCACATTTTCAACAACAATGTGATCTCTTTCAATGATGATGACATACTGACCATAGGGACCGGTCATTGTAAGCCGTTACACATTGCGGTCTTGTCCTCCGGATATATGCTAGCTGGAGTCTTAGTAGATGGAGGCTCATCTTTGAATATATGTCCATACGCTACATTGTTGAAGATGAACGTCAATGTCAATCGAATCCGATGTAGCCATACGATCATCAAAGCTTTTGATGGATCCTGCTGGAATTCAGTCAGAGAGATTGAGCTGCCAATTGAGATTGGTCCCCATACATTCTGCGTGTCTTTCCACGTACTCAAGATAGATTCAGGATACAATCTGCTCTTGGGAAGACCGTGGATTCATATGGCTGGGGCAGTCCCCTCCACCCTTCATCAGCAACTGAAATACATTATCAACAATAGCCTAGTTACAGTCAACGCTGAACTGGAATGCTCTCAACAAGGTGACATACCATTCATCAGTTTTAATTTCGATATTGAGCCGGTCAGTTTCCACACTTTGAAAATAAGCAACTCTCAATTTCATGCCCTGGGAACGCCATTGCCCATACCTAAGATCTCTGCCGAAGTAATGTCAGCTACTCAGGAAATGATGTCTTTGGGTCATCAGCCAGGACAAGGGCTGGGTAAAGATCACCACGGTATCAAATATCCCATCCAAGTGGCCAATCAAACTGGGACAGCTGGACTAGGCTATTCTGCCAGTTCTAGTCAGAGGAATCCTCATAAGCATCAACAGATTCCTTCAACTTCAACCACACGACGTTTGTCTTTCAAATACTGAGTCTGCACAACCACTTGTAAAGGTGCCAACCAATGCGATGACTATGCTATTTCCCAAGCCCGTGCCATTCAAAGCAAAAGAAGTCTTTGTTCTAGATCCTAGAGTGGAGGAAGAGAAACAAAGAATCAAACAAAACGTCGCCCGAATAATGTCGGGCATACGCATCATTGTTCATGATGAACATACAAACAGACATACCCCATACGATGATTGCCCAGACGTCATGGTCATCATTCGAGAAAAGGAGGACGATGACAACCCCTCCATCAATGCAGTCCATCCGAACTTTATCCTTGCTAATTGGAGCAACACTCCTTGCATTGGTCGACAAAGGTAAAATGGCCAGGACTTCTTTCTGCCTTCTAGATATAATAACTCCTTACTTTTCTATACAGTATTTGCAGTTACTTTGTCCATATATGCTAACATTATGTATGATTAAACAGTTTCATATATATTAAGTGAAAACATATTTTGGTTCAGGACTCTGAACTTAGAGGTGCCTGTACTTGTTGATAAGTTGCCTCTTCTCCACAAGGATTGTAACTTTGATGAAAAGTTGGACTCAGACTTGCTGGAAATACAAGAGGACATTGAGGTGCCTTCGGAGATCAAAGAATGGGTCGAAGATAAGCCTAAACCCAACCTTATTCAAACCACCTCCTTCAATCTTAGAACCTTAGAAAACCCTAAGTTAATCTAGATTGTTTCAGACCTTACCCCAAACCAATAGAATGTCATGGTTACGCTATTAACCCAATTAAAGGATGTGTTTGCATGGTCTCATGAAGACATGGTGGGTTTGTCCAATGACATTGTTCTTCATCGCCTTCCCATTAAAGAGGGATTCCAGCCAGTCAAGCAAAAGCTTAGGCGTTTGAAACCTTAGTGGAGTTTAAAGGTGAAAGAAGAAATTGTGAACCAATTTCAAGTTGGCATTATCATGGTGTCTACATATGTTGAGTGGATATCCAACATTGTGCCTGTACCTAAGCCTGGAGGAAAGGTGCGAGTCTGCGTGGATTATCGGGATTTGAATAAAGCTTGCCTTAAAGAAAGCTTTACCGTGCCCTTTATCCACATTCTCATTGACAATACTGCGCAATACGAAATGTACTCCTTTGCTGATTGCTTTGCAGGGTACCATCAGATCATGGTTGCTGACGAAGATCATGAAAAAACTGCTTTCATCACTCCTTGGGGAACCTTTTGCTATAGACGGTTGTCATTCGGCCTCATCAATGCCGGAGCTACCTATCAGAGAGCTATGATGGCTCTTTTCCACGACTTAATGCATAAAGAGATCGAGATCTATGTGGATGACATCATTGTCAAGTCCCGGAAGGAGGAGGACCACTTAGACCATCTCAGAAGGCTCTTCAACAGGTTGCGTAAGTACAACTTGAAGTTGAATCCATCCAAGTGTGCCTTTGGCGTTAAATCAAGAAAGTTCTTAGGATTCCTAGTCAGCCACAAAGGAATTGAGCTGGATCCTACCAAAATCCAGGCCATTATAGAAATGCCCATTCCTCAGACAGAGAAGGAAATACGGGGATTTTTGGGAAGAGTTAACTTCATTAGTAGATTCATTTCTCAACTCACACCAACCTGTGAACCTATCTTCAAGCTGTTAATGAAGAACTCCTCCATGAAATGGAATGATGAGTGCCAAAATGCCTTCATTACAATTAAAGAGCAGCTAGTCAAAGCTCCTATTTTGGTACCACCCAGGGATTATGTTCCCCTATTCATGTACCTATCCATCAGTGACAATGCCATGGGCTGCATGCTGGGACAGAAAGACGATAGAGGCTGAGAACAAGCTATCTATTACCTCAGCAAAAGATTCAGCAGCAATGAACACAAGTACACTCTGATTGAGAGGACTTATTGTGCTTTAGCATAGGCTGCCATGAGGTTACAACATTACCTCCATGGGCACACAACCCATCTCATATCCCGTATGGATCCTCTCAAGTATGTGTTCAGCAAACCCATATTGAATTGTCGGCTGTCCAGATGGCAGTTGATCCTACAACAATTTGATATTGTCTACGTGGCTCAAAAGTCCATTAAAGGTCAAGGAATTGCGGATCAACTGGTCGCCGCACCTTTAGGGGACTTCAAACCTTTGGAAACATACTTCCCCGATGAAGGGGTAATGACAATTCAGACACAACGTCAGTACGATACACGCCAAGCATGAAAGATGTATTTTGATGGAGCTGTTAATACGGAAGGTTCTGGAGCTGGAGCAGTTCTAGTATCCGGTACGGGGGAGCAGTATC
Organism: Panax notoginseng; assembly: GCA_016801055.1. Lineage (NCBI taxonomy): Eukaryota > Viridiplantae > Streptophyta > Magnoliopsida > Apiales > Araliaceae > Panax > Panax notoginseng. Next base: position 69,937,462 of record CM029016.1, read on the forward strand.
CTATTGCCGTCAAATTACAGTTTGTCAGTACCAACAACACAGCTGAGTATGAAGGATGTATCATGGGGCTAAAACTTGCCTGTTCAATGGGTATCAGACGATTAACTATCTTTGGGGATTCAGAGTTTGTAATCAAACAATCCACATGAATCTATCAAACCAAAGAGTTGTGATTGCTGCCTTACCATCGGCAAGTTTTACAGATGACTTCGAAGTTTGAAGAAATCTCCTTTATACACATTCCTCGTAATAGGAATGACTTTGCAGATGCATTAGCAACTTTGGCCTCCTTGTTGCACATACCTGACAAGGAACACATGCCAAACGTCACATTAGCCCTGCAAAAGGCACCAGCCTATGGGAACTTCGTTGGAGAAGTATCAGATGAGCCACCTCTCATCCAACAACCTTGGTATCAGCATATTAAGGAGTACCTACGAGATGGATCTACACCCGCTGAGGCGAGCCTGACTGAACAAAGGCGGATTCATTAACTTGCTATGAAATTCTACCTGAGCGGAGATGCACTCTACAAGAGAGATGCAGGACTAGGTCTTTTCATATGTTTAGACAAAGACCAAGCTCAAAGACTCATGGATGAGATCTATGGTGGAGGCTATGGCATACACATGAGTGGCCTTCTCCTTGTCAAGAAAATCCTTAGGACTGGACATTATTGGCTCTCTCTCAAGGCGGATTGTTATGACCACGTTAAGAGATGTTATCAATGCCAAATTTATGGGAATACTATCCACGCCCCTCCACGGGAGCTCCACAATATGAGTTCACCTTAGCCCTTCTCAATGTAGGGAATGGACGTGATTGGGCCAATCGAGCCCAAAGCCAGAAATGGACATCGCTTCATCTTCACCATGATTGACTACTTTACCAAGTGGGTAGAAGCAACATCCTTCCCCAGGGTTACCAAAGAAGTCATCGTTGCTTTCATCAAAAACAATGTCATTTGTCGATATGGATAACCAGAGGTAATTGTATTAGACAATGCTAAGAACCTCAACAACAAAATGATGGAGGAACTATGCAGTAAATTCCACATCAAACACCTTAACTCCGTCATCTATCGTCCAAAGATGAATGGTGTTTTTGAAGCGGCTAACAAAAATATCAAGAAGATTATGCAAAAGATGTCCGCCAATCACAAAGGATGGCCTGACCTATTACCACTTACTCTGTTAGCCTACATAACATCAATGCACACTTCAACTGGGGTAACCCCCTACGCATTAACCTATGGGATAGAAGCAGTACTCCCCATAGAAGTAGAAATGGAATCCCTCAGAGTGTTGATAGACGCTCAGCTGGATGAAGATCAATGGGTACAAGACAGGTATCACTAATTATCTCTAATAGATGAAAGGCGAACCGCGACTATCTTCCATGGTCAATTATATTAGCAAAGGATCGCCCGATTCTACAACAGAAAAGTCCTGCTACGACAGTTTAAACAACATGACTTGGTTTTGAAGAAGATCATTGATAACCAAGATCAATCTAAGGGAAAATTCGCTCCTAACTGGGAAGGCCCATTTGTTGTCAAGGAAGTATTGACAGGAGGTGCTCTCAGATTGCAAGAAATGAACGGCGATGAATTTCCACAACTCATCAACTCGGACACCGTGAAACGATACTATGTCTGAAGTTACCATCAAGCAAACATCCTGGTGTTGGATCATCAAATCATCAGTCATTCCAGTTCCTTAACCCTTTACCATATACAACTCTTTTCCACACTTTGCCCCTCAGGGAAACATACTCTTTAAGCCAACAGCCTGGTTTCATTGCGCTCGTACAATTTAAGTCATCACACTCCGGGTTGAACCTCTCACGTTTACAGTTTGGCTACTCATACATGGGATCAAACTTCTCGTACCTGCAGTTTGTCCTCAACTTAGGATCAAACTTGCTCTTTCCCACAGTCTATCTTCCACATGGGATTAAACTTTTTTCCCCACAGTTTGACCTTTACATGGGATTAATCTTTCTTCCCCACAGTTTATCCTGCACATGGGATCACACTTTTTAACTCACCTTGAGGGGTGAACTACGTCGACCTGATCTCCTTGATACATGGGAGTACGTAGGTAACCATGTCGGATAAGTGCAGCAGTATGTGGCTGACCTCAGAGTCTCTACTATGATCATCAGTATGATGGTACGATCCTCCCTGAGAGCTCTCACCGCCATGATAACTCCTATGTCCAACTCATCCATATACAGTGGCATGTAGACATATGATTGTACACACAATAGCAGTGCATCTACCCTGGCTAGACGCCAATGATCCTTTGGTGTGGTGAAATCCCCGAAATGTCGTCTATAACTATCCTCAGAGCCAAATCTGTTAAACAAAAAATGCTGGGATATAACGTGGCCAGATGTAAGCTCATCCTACATAACTCTACGCCTCAGTCCAGTGAGGGTCATGAACCGCCGACTCATGCCCCCCAAAGCTATATGCATGTAAGGTCTGTCTAGTGGCAGCATCGTCAACCATGCATACTCCTCCAGAGTGGGAGTCAACTCCTAGGCCCCAAATCGAAAAACCTGCCTCTCCGTTACCCAGTGCTCTAGCATGCCATCCACGAATCCTGTGGAAACCTGAAACATGAACATGGTCATAGTATGCTATAATAAATGATCTACGGTCACCCTGTTTGATGGTGACATACTATCATACCACGATCGCATACCAGATACCACCAATAATGGTGGGGTATGATCAATACGGCTAACTGTCGAAGAAGACATCTGTAAGGGCCGTGTCATAAGACCATCTAGGGGTCAATGCTGAATATCTCTGGACATACATACATATGCATAACATGATACATGCATTACAGATAATAGATGGCAATATGATATAGGGAATAGAAAATTGTGCATACATTCTCAAGTATATCATCATCTAATACGTACAGCTACAAATACAGGGAAATGGGGCACAGACGCCCTACTATTAACAGAGGCCTATCAAAAGATATAGCGAGAATGGGGCACAGCCACCCAAGAGCTAACAGAGGCCTATCAAAAGATATAACAATAATACACATCAGAAGAAGACAATGGTGTCGATGTCCATATCATCAATCCTGTCCACCTGATGTAACTCCTCCTGAGTGACTGGATCTCTATCAACAGAGATGGCAGGCTGATACAAAGGAGGATTTGCTCCTGAAAAACCAAATGGGTCATCTGAGGGGCCAGTGCCTGAGCTAGAAGGATAAAACGAATCTGCATCTGCCGGATCTTTGCCCAAATGCTGGATAAAGATATGTGTCTGATCCAATTGCTGGGTCAAACTGTCAATCTGTGTCACATGTGTCGGATCTCAGACACATGCTAACCAATCCGTTATCATCACGGATCTTAGAACCATATCCCCCATGAACTGAGTGGCGCGGGTCTGGGCTCCAATAGTACGAGGGATCCACCAACGCTGGAATACATCCTGAGTGCAAGGACCCTCTGATAATACAAAACCGTCAACACCCAACAATGGGATATCAATGACGGGTGACTGCGATACAGGCCAATAACGGCTGACAAGAGGTAAGATCGGTATACGGATCTCCCCTGTGGTGCTCCTAATAGCATGCTCTCCTAGATAGAGCTCACATCCTCCATCCGTGAAGAGAGAAACTCTCCGGGTGGAAATCACGTACTCGACACCAGTCGGGTATCCATCCTCAAATCCGATGGCCAAATACTCCCTAGAGTAAGGAATCCATGTGATAATGTCAGCTGTCAGCAACTCTAGCTGCAAATGGCAGTGAGTGAAACCCTCAGCTACAGCGACCTCCTCCAGTATGGAATGATGCCATCGCCGTCCTCGTGGGTAGGTATTCAATCCTAGCACACTCACTGGATGGAATCATGGGACCCTCTCATAGGCCCAAAACTACTAACACAAAGGCAAACATCTGCTGTCAGTTAACACTCTTAACCTATACATGGTAAATGACAAGAGAAATACTTACGAGCAGAAATGGGTAAAATCCTAGCCAAGCCTCGGTCAAGCCCTGTGAGCGTATACTCATGTCCCTGAGGAAATAGGCAAAGGTATAGGAACCCCAATCATACTCTCCAATATGGTCCATATGTCTAGTGGCGCTAATCAAGGCGAACGACACCGTAGAGGAGTTATCTGCTATGAAGCAGCCCCTAATTATCATCAGGAACAATCGCCAAAGAATGCAATCCCTGACTCTAACATCATCTAGCATGGGCTCGCTTAATAGCCCACTCATAGCATCTACGCTCAAAGGACCTGCACGAACAGTCCTGCCCTTGAGCGCCTTCGCCGAAACTCCTAACAAGGATCTGATGGCAGTAGAGGTAATATCCACCGTGCAAGGCACTTGTGCCCTTCCGAACTCTATACCTGTGATAAATCGCCAATCCATCGGCGCCATCATCACCTCACAGTCCAGCAAATGGAGAGACTGAGTTTGGTGAAACCACCGCTCAGACAATGCAATGAGGTAACCCCAGGGACAATGATGGGGAAGGGTAGAAAAGAATGCTACAAAGCCCCAGTCATGCACAATCGCTCTATAATCAGGATGAAGCGCCTGGTACATGGAGTGTCTACTGAACCAGTTCCCTCGAGGCTATGTAAACCCAGGAACCTGCATGAAATATAAATCACCATCAAATCCTTTTACTCCTCACATATAGGAAAGAAGGAAGATCAAGTTCTGACGTCATACCTCGTTATCATGCAAATACATCGAGGGATGTCGGCTCAAGTCACCCAAAAGCTCTGGGTTTGCTACCTGAATATTCGGGAGCTCTCTACGGGGAATATGTGCAGCAAGACCGGGGTTCGCAATCGGAACCTCCTCGTCCTCGTCCTCGATGTCTGGCACATCAACCCGGACTGGACGTATCACCGCCTCCACCAACCTGCGAAGATGTCTAACGGAGCGGGGTCGAAGCACTTCAGAAACCTTCCTCCGTACACCAAAAGTGGTCCTATGGGAACTACTCGGCTGATTCGAATCCATAATATCTAGACAACAAGTCTCTAAATCACCTCAGAAAGGGTGTGGTATCTTCCAACCTAGAGCTTTTCAAAATGCATTTAATGACTATCTGCATGCATGCATCATTTTAACCTACATCTACGAGTAAAGTTAAAAATGCATGACTAACACAATTCCTACATTTAGGAAAATTTTGCCATAGTTTTCTCTATAAATAGGACTATCCACATGCACATAGGCATGACTAGGTGGCCATTCAGTAGCACACCTGCCCACAGTCATATACATACTATATGCAAAATCATCAACACATAAGGTTAATCTCAATGCTAGGAGTATTTTGCCTTCTTACCTTGTGCTCAAATGTCCTCAAATAGGATAAAATAGTAGAAAAATGTGCCAATTTGACTGTCTCAAAAGTCATATTTTTTCACATCATTATGTTCAGCATGGTTTAATACTAACATTTATTATATTGAATATTTTTTATCAAATCATTTGAGCATACATAATGACTACTATATGCTTAGATGCATTTCATATGATAAGTCATTTTCCAACGGATAAAAATTGGAAAAAAGTACATGCATACGTTACCAGGATAGTGTAGAACACTTGTACGGTGACAGATTTTGCAAAAAGACGTCCGAACTCAACAGATCTGAAGAAGAGCTCTCAGATTTCCTTCGCGGCGCAAGTTGAAAATGACTTATGAAAGCAACCTGCTGGTCTTTATGATCTACGGTTGGCCGCAGGTCCATCTGCGGCTGCAACAAGTGTACCTGCGGCACCCCTATGTGGGTCCCACCCCTCCGGCTCGGTCCAGTTCAAGATACAAAGGAGTTCTCGCAAGCTGAAAAGACCAAATTAGGGATAAAAACGCTACACAATTGAGCAGAATAGCCTGCAATCCTGGTTGAACTGTGGGTCTTCACATCATTCATTGGTATTCGCCCAACCACAGGGTATACTATGCTGATTATCTCAGACGATACAAGTCATGCCCAGCAAGACCTCACACAGGTCTATTTCCTCTAATGTAGGATCGTTATCCTACTTTGCCACAACATCCCCGGCGGGGGTCACAACGTAGTACATATGTCGAAGTACACAACCCCAGCGGGGGTCAGAACGTGGTATATATGTCGAAGCACATAACCCCGACGGGGGTTACAATGCATATCATCCGTTGACATACATATCAACGAAGGTCAAGCAGCCTTGACATCACTATAACCGTTTGCAAGTAAATCCAACGGATCGTCGAAAGCCGTCCGATGATTTCAGCTGTTGACACACACATCAACGATGATCCAACATGTCACCCCTGCGGGGGTTACAAAGCATGTTCCTTTGACACGTATACCAACGATAATACATCAACATCGGAGGGGATCACAACACATTGTCATCCATTAATGTACGTATCAATGAAGGTCAGGCAACCTTGACATCATTTCAGCTGTTGGCAAGTAAACCCAACGTCGCATCAGAAACCGTCTGGTGATTTCATTAGTTGATACACACATCAACAAAGTCCAAGTAGCCTCGACATTTATCCCCAGCAGGGAGTTCATCCATTGGTATACACATCAACAGAGGATCAAATGTATCCCCGACGGGGGTTACAACGCGTGATAAACCGTTGGTTCACACATCAACGAAGGTCAGGCAGCCCTGACAACATTTGTTGTTGGCAGTAAAACCAACAGAACATTGACGTACTCTGGCGATACAAACCAGGAAAGGAAAACATCATCAAGGAGGATTGATGTTGGAATATGTTATACACATCCTCAAACAAACAAAGCTTTATCCCCACAGATCTCTTATATATAAGAGGCACTTCTTGGGAATCAAGTCTGTATCAAGAATTCAGGACTTTGATGATAACTCCAATGTCAACATCCTCAAAGATTTGGATCACACATCCAATTTGGTCATCATTGCCAAATCCCCATTAGAAACTATAGGGAGATATCAATCATCCTCAGCATGTTGGGGAACAACCCCATACACATGCATCACCTAGTTGCTTCATATTATATTTCAAGTGTCTAGGATTCTTTATCCTATCCATGCATTGCTTTGCATGAATATGATAAAGAGGGGCATCTGTAGACACTAAAAATTTTTTGCACACCTGTTGCTGGCATTGCAGGAAGGCAGATTCGCCTTTCAGAGATAACCCTCGAAGACAGTTCACATCCAGTCCAGATACTATCGGAAGTTCAGTTTTAACCCCAGAACACACACTGAGAGTAACAGCTCAACCCCGGAACACACACTGGGAGTAACAATACCAACCTCGGAGATAACCCCGAGGCATGCAGATCCAATACCAGAACACAAACAGGAGAAGACCGATTCATCCTGGAGATAACCCCGAGATGTTCCAGTCTCAGTCCCAACCATGAGAGCAGCTACCAACCTTGGCGATAACCCCAAGGAATGCAGTTCTAGTGATAACCCCAGAAATGCTTGTTTCAAATGCAGTCAGCTTCAACCTCGGCGCTCACACCGAGGTACTCAGTACAAGACAGACACACCTCAGAGATGACACTGAGGACCTTTAAAATTTGCAGCAGTCCAATCTCAGCGATAACCCTGAGCAAAGTCTGCTTTATCAGCCCAAATCAGAGATAACCCCGGTGAGGGGTAAAGTCGTCATCTTGCCAACTGGACGCTACATCACACCGTCTCAACATTTCAGACATACATTTCTACACAACAATGTCCCACAAGAGCCAAGGAAAACTAATCCCGAGTGACTATTACACAGGATAATAGATAGAATTTGAAGCTGAAGACCGAAGGGCATCGTCCCATCTTCATGACTTCGTACAACTTCTAATCCCATGTCACTGCGTAACTCTCGACAACGGCTATCCGAAATTGGTCATATATACCTCAATCGGATGCCCGAATTGCAATTCTGAAAGTTTGAGCGGACATCTCGTTACCTATGTGCACGTACTTCAGGACGGCGGGACCCGCAATGCCCGGGACACCCCGGGCAGCCTCTGGTACACCTGTGGCCCAGCTGCAGGTACACTTGCGGCCCAGCCGCAGGTACACCTACAGCTCCACCCTCTATAAATAGAGGGCTTGGGGTGGCCATTTTGTAAGAGAAAATAGCAAGGAAGCCCTGCCCAATTTGCTCTATACTTACCATATACTGAATGCTTTCTCATTTTAAACACTTCTGAGCTCATATATAGCTACTTTTGTACTGGCATAAGCCAATGCTCATCTACTTTAAAGATATAGTAGTCTTCTTTGGCAGCCCACTGTAAGCCTTCTTACATGCTTTAAAGCCTTTCTCTTCATCTTTGCACACACTGTTCTTCAAGTTGAGAGTCGTGCTGCGTGTGTTTTCCTGGACTTCGGTCTGTGGTTTTATTTCAGTTTGTATATACACACACACACACACACACACACACACACACACACACATATATATATATATATATATATATATATATATATATATATGAACTGTGTGTTAAACTCTGTTCGATAAGTCTAGACTCACGTCTGGAGCGTTTAATTGCTTATATATATATATATATATATATATATATATATATATATATGAACTGCGTGTCAAACTCTGTTCGATGAGCCTAGATTTTACATCCGGTGCGTTTACTATTTTAATATATATATATTTATATATATTAACTGTTGTTGGACTTTGTCGATGAGCCTGGATTTTACATCTGGTGCGTTTATCGCTTATATGTATATATATATATATATATATATATATACCTGGAGTTTACTTCGTGGTGGTTGACCGTTTTTACAACTTTCTGTACATTTCGTCCCGCCTGTAGTTTCCTCCGTGGCGGTTGATAGCTTTTACAGCTTTATTTATATTTTTGATCCCCAATGGAGGTGCTTCGTGGTTGGTGATCATGTCTGTATATATATATTTACAGCTTTTATATATATATATATATATATATATATATATATATATATATATATATATATATATACATGTTTATTGCATTTATACCAACTGCGGCATCATGTGAGCCTAAGAATCACGTGATCACAGATTCAGTCCACTGAATCTAGATTCGGTTCCCGTGATGGACCATTTCAGATGTAAGCAGCTTGTAAATTTATTTGTGATGTTTGGATTTCCTCAGATGGTTCTCATACCCACGAGGAATTCAGCACCTTTTTGTACATTATTTTCATACAGATGCCTCGCAAACTTTTAAGGAAAAGAAATTCAAACTTTTAAGGAAATAATGGATATGTCAGCAAACTTTTAAGGAAAAGAAATTCAAACTCTAACGAGAAATACACAGAAATAAAGATTTTCCACAACATTCCTGTAAAATTACACAGAATATAGGTGATCAATAACATAAACTGAAAGGTCCCAAATAGAGTTTGCCTCAAATTAATAGAGGAGCTGTGATATTTCGGTGTACAAAAGAATGGCTCAACAAAGTATATCACAAACAGGTAAATTCTTGCAACCTACTGTTGTTCATTATTATATCACAAACAGGTAAATTCTCAAAAGTCAAGTCAGCAATTATTTCTTTGACAAATAAAAAATCCAGTGAGTATCTAAGTTAAGTTCTCCAAATTCACCAAAATATATGTCCTCCACAATGATTTACCAGCAATAAACTGATATATAATAGGGAAAGTCCCCAAATTAAGATGAAATAATGTATTACCTGGGGATGTTTCATGCTTCTGCGAAGATGGCACTAAAATCGCAGCCCGAACCCAAAGGTTTCCATTTGCAGCACTAAAATCGCAACCCGAACCCAAAGGTTTCCACTACCCGAACCCTTAATTGTCTACACAAAGGTTTAGGGGTGGAGGGTGAGAAGAATCAGAGATTTTGATGTGTATGAAGGTTTTCCTCATGTGGATTTTCGTCCCTCAAGTTAATTAGAACTCTGTCGATTATGACGACGCTAGGGTTTTGGGAGGAGAATTCATTCAGGAGTAGAGACACAAAGAAGTATATGTTTCTCTCTCTAACTGTTTAGGCTTTTAAATTTAAGTTTTCATTCGGCGAGATTTTTTTTTACCTCCGTGGTTTTGACCTACACATCGTTTTTTTAAAAAAACGTTATCTATTTAAAACCAAAAAAATGCCCTTTTAAATAGATAACGTTTTTTCATATGTATAACAAAACGTTGTGAAAAAAATACCACAATATTTTTCTAAAAAAAAGTTGTGGTTTAAGCGTTGTCTATTTACTGTTTTGTAGTAGTGAATCCGAAACCCTAATTCGGTGTACGAAACCCCTAAATTGGGAACCTAATGGCGTAAGTGTAAATAATTATAAGATTAATTAGGGTTAATATTAACAAATTGGTTACAAAACCCTAATTCCAAATTTGAAACCCTAATTATGGATTTAAAACCCTAATTTATAAATAGAGAAAAACCTAAGTGTTAATTAAATAATTTTAACGATAATTAGGAAATGTTAATCCTAATTTTAACATAAGCAATTAGAAAACCCTAATCTAATTACGAAAATCTAATTTCTAAATTAGAAAATTATTTTTTATTTTAGAAACCCTAATTTTTGGGTTGTAAGCCCTAATGACCATTTTGACCCTAATTGCTTAATTAGCAATTTTAAGTAGGAAATACTAATCCTAATTAGTATGATTTAAAGTACGAATAAGAAATTTTAATATAATTAGAAAATTCTAATTATAATTTAGAAATATTAATTTGCTATTTTTAAAACCTAAATCGAAAATTTTAGAAAAATAAATTTGAAACCTTAAGGGTTTCAAACCCTAAACCCTAGAGGGTTAAAACCTTAAACCCAAACCCAAACCCTAAACCCTAAGGGTTTAGCTAATTAACAAGAATGCCATTAAATATTTAATGCCAAATGTCCATTTTGCCCTTATTGCATTATTGTGACTTAGCTTCCAAATCTTGCCAAATTGTGAGTGGTTCACCAACCCTAACCACTATGTTGACAATATGACTTAATAATCAGCAGCTAGCTCAGCCCCTTTCATTGTATCATATCATATATATGGATTTAGTGAGAGAAAGCTCACTTTATTTCTTTCATTTTTGCCAACCTCTTTCTCTCTCTTAAAATTCGAAATCTAGAGTGAGAAAGAGTGAAATATTGAGCCATGGTCAGTGTATAACTTTCCATAAATAGATCCTGAGAGTCAGAATTAAAAATCAAAGCTCAAAAGGTATAAGAACCCTAAATTTTGAAATCTTTTGATTTTATGTTTGATGTTGTAATTGATTGTTTAAAATTGTGTTAGAAGGTGTCTATACGTGATCCGGGTTGATATGTATTGGATCTATAACATCTAGAGGCACGAAAATTAAGTTTTTAAAACTGGTCAAGAACTCTAATTTTGTTGTCTGACAAGCCAATGTCAGGGCCTCTAGATCCGTGTGTGTTAGTCGTTTTCTGTGTCTTATGTTTTGGATCTATTCTATGCCATGTGGACTACCATCTGGAACTAGAATCATGGACATATCATTTTAGATTGCAAGAAATGGTCAGTCAAAGTATGTTGATCGTACACGAAACTGGAAATTTGGCCAGCCCATATTTGCCCATATTGGTCGACAAGCTTTTCTGAGCCTCAGATCTTGCTATGTGTTAGTGTTTAGTCCAGGTTATTGTGTTGATCTAGCAGACTGTCATATGGACTGCACATGTATGCCCTTATATAACTCATACCTTTCACATAATCAAAGTAATGAGCAGTCAAACCATCGTTGACCACTTGTTCTTGATGAAATCTGGAAAACCTAGATTTCTCAAGAACATGTTTCTGACAATCGTTTGGCCGGCCTTGATCTCTCAGTTATGAAGTTGTTAGGTTAACATAATGTACTAGAACTGTTCTATGTCATGTGGTCTACAATATTGAACCATTACATCACATAAACATTACTTGGAAAGCAGAGATTAAAAGCTTCAAAGTAGCACCTTTGGCACTGTTTGAATTTCTGGGCAGCCCAGAAATTCAAGAATATGCCTGACAACATATTCCGGAGCTTGGATCTTGCAGCTTGGTTATATAATGACCACGAATTGAGTTTGTGGTTGTAGTACTACATCAGTACTACAATCCTAACACCATTAGCAGCCCAGAAAGCAACAAGAACACAAATTAAATTGTAGTCAAAGGTAGCACCTTGTAAACTGACTTTGAAGCTCAAGAACACCTCAAGAACACCTTTAGCGACAATTAGTTTTAGAAATTGATTATTTTAATTAAATAAATAGAAAAAAATAATTTTTATTTATTAAAAATACAAAATAAATTCCAAAAAATTATTTTAAATTCTAAAAAATAGTTTTTATTTATTTTTAAGTATATTCCATAAATATTTAATATTTTTGGAATATAAAAGGTATTTTTTTATTTAATGACAATATTAAATAAATTATTTAAAAATGGTTTTAATTAATGAAAAATCATGAAAAATAATATTATGGTAAAAGAAAATATTTTAAGTTATTTTTAGTGACTTTTAATATTTTGTGAGAAATTTCATTAGTTAATTAATATTAATGACAATTTGTTTATTTAATGAATATATTAAATAAATATTGGAAAAATAGAATAAATGATTTATAAATCATATAAAAATGATTTAAGTGTTATAAAAATATTTGAAGTTATAAAATATAACTTTTGATATTTTGCCATGAAAATATTAATATTTTAATATTACTAGCAATTAACGGATAATTAATTTAAATGTTTAAAAATTATATAAAGGTGATTTTAAAAGTATTAAAAATACTTTGAAATATTATAAATATATTATAATATTATGACATGTATTTCATTAATATTTGATATTAAATAAATATTAATGATAAAAGAATTATGTGGTATTTAATTTATTTAAATACGATTTTAATGATTGAAAATCAAGATAAATAGTAATAATTATTTAAAAATTATTACGAGCTTATGAAAATTATTTTGATTAATATTAAAATTATCTGAGATAATTGTTAAGTGTTAGGCAGAGTTTAATTGAACTTAGACTCGATAAAAGTCCGACTAGACCGTCGGGACGTTAGAATTTTGTCAGAATCAAGATAGACTGCAATAGTTTGACTTGATACCGAGTCTTATGTGTGTTATAAACTAATAGGTATATGTGTTATGTGTTTAGGTTATTCTATATATATATATATATATATATATATATATATATATATATATATATATATATCTTATAGTATTATATTGTGATGATATTATTCTAATATTGGAGATCTATATTACTAATAAATGGTCTTCGGATAAAGTGTTATAAATTGCCTAGCAGTAATCAACGGTTCAGGCAAGTTTATTTTTACTTAACTCTACTAAGAGTTATTTCATTCGGATAAGCTTATGGTTAATCATTGCTGGTTGCCATGAATTGTACTCTATACATATTACATGTATAAGTCAGGTATGAAAGGCGGATCACCTTCATTACCAATTGGTCCAGATATTTTTGTTCATGTATAATACTTGTTCAGTCATAAATTTGTTCCTGCTAATTCATAATTATATTGTTGAATTATAGCCAGCTTATTATTCAGATTCTTTCAATCATGATATATCATTATATTATTAAACTTAAACTTGCTGGGCAATCCTTATGCTCATCCTTGCTATATCATGATAAACATTACAGATTAAGGCGAACGCGTCGGATACAAGGAAAGGTTAATGACAGTCCAGCTTAAAGTTAATGTGTGCGATTAGATTTGTAATAAGTGTTGTATATTAATGTTATGTATTAGATAAGTTATGAATTGTGTATTAAGTTAAGGTTACTCGACCTTGGGAAAAAGTGTGTAAGTTTAATGTATAAACAATTTATGTTTATATCTTTCGCAAATAGTAATAGTTGTATAGAATGATTGAACCGGATCCGCGGTGATTCGGGACCTCAGATTCGGGGCCCTCACAAGAACAGGTGCTAAAATGAGTCTTTTCTTGAGTTCTTGAAAACTCTTATCACATTCCTCGCTCCAACATAATTTTATATCTTTTCGAGTCAGTAGCGTTAATGGAGTAGCGATTCGAGAAAATCCTTCCACGAATCTCTACTATTAACCAGCTAAGCCCAGAAAGCTACGTACTTCGGTCACTAACTTAGGTTGTTCCCAACTTTGAATTGCTCTAATCTTTGCTGGGTCAACACATATTCCGTGATTTGATATCATGTGCCCAAGGAATGCTACTTCCTTAAGTCAGAACTCGTATTTCTTTAACTTATGATATAACTTGTTTTCACGAAGCTTTTGGAGTATATGCCTCAAGTGCTGCTCATGATCTTCATGACTTTTAGAGTTTATGAGGATTTCATCAATAAAGACAATCACAAAATGATCCAAATATTCCTTGAATACTTAGTTCATCATATCCATGAAGGCAGCAGGAGCATTAGTCAATCCAAAAGACATGACTAGAAATTCGTGATGAGTGGGATTTACACCCGCAAATCGGATACTTAATGACTCAAGTAATTGCCTGAATTCATAGACTTTATATAGTTTTATATGATTATAGTGTTCTTGTGCTTAATTGATGCAATGTAGGGCTTATCAGGTGTTTTTTAGCAATCAGGGGTAAATTGGTAATATTTCTCATGCTCGCGCCGTGGTGCCAATGCCAAGCTTATTGGCCGCGCCGCAGCGCCACCCTCATGGGCCAGCTGACATCACCATGGCACCGCAACGCCAATGATTCTATGCAGACTCGCGTCGCAGTGTGAGCTCAGTGTTTTCCAAGCACACGTGGCGTCACAGCGCCAACCACTGCTTAATGGGCCTCGCCGCAGCGCCACCTCCGGTGTCTAGGCAGAGACCAAGTGATTTTACCATAGCAAACGAAGAAAATATATATAACAGAGGCAGCACTACATTTCTCCCTCTCTCTCTCGAATGTTTAACACATAGCTTAGCTTAGATTAGTTTTTCTTTTTTCTTTTATACTTTCTCTCTCTTGTTCTTAGTTGATGTCTGTAAATATAGATTAGGTAGATTAGGGAGAGTTCTGAGATTTCTTTGGAGCACAAGAGAAACGAGCAACACAGATTGGAAAGCTTAAAAGGAGCGGATTGCTTGATGACTGAAGGGCTTTGACAGAGTTCCTCCTTATCCATTTATTCCCTCTATTATTGTAATCTATAAATGTTGTCTTATTTGCTACTTGTATTTGGTTTAATAGCTATGAACTGAATATTTACTCTAAGGTTATAATGGATCCCTTTGTTATTTAAATTGACTATCTTTATCTCTTTGGTTGGCACCATATGATTTGGTTTAATATATTTGTGCTTTATGATTCTCGCTAAGATATTAATGATGATTTTGGTAATCTGCATGATATCAACAGAAGAATTATAGATTTACACCTAAATATATTAGCATGTGATTGTGGGTTTCGGCTGCATAAGTTGTGCGTAGAATTGACATATCTCTGTGCGCCACGTGCGACCTGATAGAGAACTTATGCTTAAATCCTTGTTATGGGTGATTCACATAGACATATGTAGGATTGCATCTAGCTTGGACGTTCTTTTCTGTTATATTCCCTTTAGGGTGGATCTGGAGGGGATATGTTTGTGCATACCTCGACAGAGGTGCATGAGCACCTGTGTGCTCTCGGTCGACAAATTATCGTGACCATTAAGACCAAAGAGGGAAAGGGTAGCTAGTTTGATGAAACATAACACGTCAGGTGTTCGACAAAATGCCTATGTGGGGGTGAAGTTGTGACCTTAGCTTGTAATTCCTTAGGTTTCCGTTCGGTATCCCTTTACTTGCTTTGTTAAGTAGTATAATTAGATTAATCACCCTTCCATTTATTGTTGTTCGAATAAGACTTTAGCGATAAACAATCGGTACTTTGGTAAATATTAGTCATAGTTCCTCGTGGGTATGACACACTTCTTATCACTGTATTACTTATTAGACCGCGTATACTTGCGCGTGTTTAGTGATCGGTATTCCGACCAACAATTCGTAATGCACGTACCGAATTCTAAAAGTAGTCTTTGGAGTGTCATCAGTTTTAAACTTTAACTTATGATATCTGGAACGAAGATTGATCTTTGAAAAGAATTTAGCACCTTGAAACTGGTCAAACATGTCATCAATGCGAGGGAACGGTTACCTATTTTTTATGGTGACATGATTCAACTCCCGATAATTAATATAAAGTCGCATACTTCCATATTTCTTCTTTACGAATAGAACATGAGCACCCCAAGGAGACGTACTAGGACCAATAAAATCGATGTCTAACAATTCCTAGAATTGGGTATTGGGTAGCATGTGATGATGAGAATGTATGATGAATGGTGTATGGTGTATGGTGTATGGTGTAAGGTGTAAGGTAAATTTCTGGGACAAAATTTTTAGAAGAAGGGGTGAATGTGACAACCCGAGAATTTGGAAATTTTTTAAAATTTTAATTAATTAATTTAAGGTTCAAAATTAGAACCTAGACAGAAAATTAGTGTATACGTTTGATATTTTTAAGATGGAATTTTGAGGATTTCAAATTTCTGTGAAGGATTTAGGTGAATTATTCAGGATTAAGTGAATACGTGAATATATTCTGTGAATATGGTTATATATGTGTGCATGATGTGGTTAAGGGTCAAGGGTTGATCAGATAAACGATATCTGTAACAAACACTAAGTATATATTAAGAACGTCAACGTTTGGTTTGAAAACCCTAGCGATTAATATGAAACCCTAAAATCGGTTATGAAAATCCTAATTTCAGTTCCGAGAATCTGAAACCCTAATTTGGTGTACGAAACCTTAAATTGGGAACCTAATGGTGTAACTGTAAATAATTATAAGATTAATTAGGGTTAATATTAACAAATTGGTTACAAAACCCTAATTCCAAATTTAAAACCCTAATTATGGATTTGAAACCCTAATTTATGAATAGAGAAAAACCTAAGTGTTAATTAAATAATTTTAACGATAATTAGGAAATGTTAATCCTAATTTTAAAGTAAGTAATTAGAAAACCCTAATCTAATTACGAAAATCTAATTTCTAAATTAGAAAATTATTTTTTATTTTAGAAACCCTAATTTTTGGGTTGTAAGCCCTAATGACCATTTTGAGCCTAATTGCTTAATTAGCAATTTTAAGCAGGAAATACTAATCCTAATTAGTAAGATTTAAAGTATGATTAAGAAATTTTAATATAATTAGAAAATTCTAATTATAATTTAGAAATATTAATTTTCTTTTTTTAAAACCTAAATTGAAAATTTTAGAAAATTAAATTTCAAACCCTAAGAGTTTCAAACCCTAAACCCTAAAGGGTTCAAACCCTAAACCCTAATTCAAACTCGAAACCCTAAGGGTTTGGCTAATTGACAAGAATACCATTAAATATTTAATGCCAAATGTCTATTTTGCCCTTATTGCATTATTGTGACTTAGCTTGCAAATCTTGCCAAATTGTGAGTGGTTCACCAACCCTAACCACTATGTTGACAATATGACTTAATAATCAGCAGCTAGCTCAGCCCCTTTCATTGTATCATATCATATATATGGATTTAGTGAGAGAAAGCTCACTTTATTTCTTTCATTTTTGCCAACCTCTTTCTCTCTCTTAAAATCCGAAATCCAGATTGAGAAAGAGCGAAATATTGAGCCATGGTCAGTGTATAACTTTCCATAAACAGATCCCAAGAGTCAGAAGTAAAAATCAAAGCTTAAAAGGTATAAGAACCCTAAATTTTGAAATCTTTTGATTTTATGTTTGATGTTGTAATTGATTGTTTAAAGTTGTGTTAGAAGGTGTCTATAAGTGATCTGGGTTGATATATATTGGATCTATAACATCTAGTGGCACGAAAATTAAGTTTTTAAAACTGGTCAAGAACTCTAATTTTGTTGTGTGACAAGCAAATGTCAGGGCCTCTAGATCCGTGTGTGTTAGTCGTTTTCTGTGTTTTCTGTTTTGGATCTATTCTATGCCATGTGGACTACCATCTGGAACTGGAATCATGGACATATCATTTGTAGATTGCAAGAAATGGTCAGTCCAAGTACGTTGACCGTACACGAAACTGGAAATCTGGGCAGCCCAGATTTGCCCAGATTGGTCTGACAAGCTTTTCTGGGCCTCAGATCGTGCTATGTGTTAGTGTTTAGTCCAGGTTATTGTGTTGATCTAGTAGACTGTCATATGGATGGACTACACATGTATGCCCTTATATCACTCATAGCTTTAACAGAATCAATGTAATGAGCAGTCAAACCATCGTTGACCACTTGTTCTTGACGAAATCTGGAAAACCTAGATTTCTCAAGAACATGTTTCTGACAATCGTTTGACCGGCCTTGATCTCTTTGTTATGAAGTTGTTAGGTTAACATAATGTACTAGAACTGTTCTATGTCATGTGGTCTACAATATTGAACCATTACATCACATAAACAATACTTGGAAAGTAGAGATTAAAAGCTTCAAAGTAGCACCTTTGGCACTATTTGAATTTCTGGGCAGCCCAGAAATTCAAGAACATGCCTGACAACATATTCCGGAGCTTGGATCTTGGAGCTTGGTTATGTAATGACCACAAATTGAGTTTGTGGTTGTAGTACTACAATCCTAACTCCATTAGAACCCCAGAAAGCAACAAGAACACAGATTTAATTGTAGTCAAAGGTATCACCTTGTAAACAGACTTTGAAGCTCAAGAACACCTCAAGAACACCTTTAGCGACAGTTAGTTTTAGAAATTGATTATTTTAATTAAATAAATAGAAAAAAATAGTTTTTAATTATTACAAATACAAAATAAATTCTAAAAAATTATTTTAAATTCTAAAAAATAGTTTTTAATTATTTTACGTATATTTCATAAATATTTAATATTTTTGGAATATAACAGGCATTTATTTATTTAATTACACTAATAAATAAATTATTTAAAAATGGTTTTAATTCATGAAAAATAATATTATGGTAAAAGAAAATATTTTAAGTTATTTTTAGTGACTTTTAATATTTTGTGAGAAATTTCATTAATTAATTAATATTAATGATAATTAGTTTATTTAATGAATATATTAAATAAATTATGAAAAAATAGAATAAATGATTTATAAATCATATAAAAATTATTTAAGTGTTATAAAAATATTTGAAGTTATAAAATATAACTTTTGATATTTTGCCATGAAAATATTAATATTTTAGTATTAATAGCAATTAACGGATAATGAGTTTAAATGTTTAAAAATTATATAAAGGTTATTTTAAAAGTATCAAAAATACTTTGAAATATTATAAATATATTATAATATTATGACATGTATTTCATTAATATTTGATATTAAATAAATATTAATGCTCAAAGAATTATGTGGTATTTAATTCATTTAAATACGATTTTAATTATTGAAAAATCAAGATAAATAGTAATAATTATTTAAAAATTATTACGAGCTTGTGAAAATTATTTTGATTACCGTCGGGACGTTAGAATTTTGTCGAAATCAAGATAGACTGCAATAGTTTGACTTGATACCGAGTCTTATGTGTTTTATAGAGTAATATGGTTATGTGTTTAGGTTATTCTATGTTTATATATATATATATATATCTTATAGTATTATATTGTGATGATATTATTCTAATATTGGAGATCTATATTACTAATATTAGGTCTTCGAATAAAGCGTTATAAATTACGTAGCGGTAATCAACAGTTCAGACAAGTTTATTTTTACTTAACTCTACTAAGAGTTGTTTCATTCGGATAAGCTTATGGTTAATCATTGTTGGTTGCCATGAATTTTCCTCTATACGTATTACATGTATAAGTCAGGTATGAAAGGCTGATCACCTTTATTACCAATTGGTCCAGATATTTTTGTTAATGTATAATACTTGTTCAGTCATAAATTTGTTCTTGCTAATTCACAATTATATTGTTGAATTATAGCCAGCTTATTATTCAGATTCTTTCAATCATGCTATATCTGTGACGCCCCCAAAACAGGTATACAACACCCATTCTGAGTCGTCAATAACATGGTACAGAAACAACTACAACTTTATTAATACAACATAAAAACTGTGAGTGTAAATACAAATATTGTCATCTAGACAATATCCACACTCAAATAAGTCCTCATTGCAATTATTGGTACAATATTTTACAAAAAAAAATGGTGAGGACTACTAAAACAACTTCCTAGAACCTTCATTCCATACCCCGACTAGTACTTGCTACATTCTCGCCCCCTGAGAAGAAAATGGAACAACAAGGAAAAGGGTGAGCTCAACTAGCCCAGTAAAGAATATTAAGACTAAGATAATATACAACAAATTATCGTTAGTCTTTAACAGGAAAAAAAATTTAATAGAATACAATAGACAACAAGTTTTAAATCAATATTCGCAGCGGAAAATCATAATTCATAGAAAAGTTACGTAGAGAATGAAATCTACGATATCTATGAATTTAAAAGTCAATCATCAACATTTTATCCCTGTAATATCAATCAATAAATATCTTGAATCAAATAGTCATCTTTGCACTACAGGCCAAAGATATTCATCAGTTGGTCATGTTCACCTCAACACATGTTCATCTTTGCACTACGGGCCAAAGATATTCATCAGAAATCATTAATCTTTGCACTACAGGCCAAAGATATTCATTTATATCATCATTTAGGACTGAGGATGATGAAAAATATTTTTAAGGAAACGAATCCAGTGAAACAAAATAATAAATATTAAGGATTCGTATTTCGATTTATCCATGTCCAAAAATACCTTTTAAATAATCATAGTGAAGTAAAATTCAAGATTGATCAAAACATGGATACAATCAAAGCTATTATCCAGAATAGATATTTGGACAAAAAGAAGAAAATTTCATTTTTTGGTGAATAGTAACTCATGAATAGTAACTCGTGAATAGTAACTCATGAATAGAAACTCGTGAATAGTAATCCCGACATGAAAAGTTCCAAATTTGATAAAAAGTTCAGATCAATACTTCGGCATAATGATATTGAAGAAAATAATATCATTTAAGAAGAAATAACATCCCTTACCTCAAAAGGATAGTACTTCTGCCTGGATATAGTGCTGAAAGAACTTGCACCGTATAGAAATACTCAAAGTACTAAAATACTAACAAGAATACGCTCAATATATCGAGAGAGAAAGAGAGAGAAATCTGAAGTTTCTGGTGTGATTTTCAATTCTAACCTAAGCACCCTATTTATAGGAAAATGCTTAGAACACCAAAACAGAAAATTTAATAAATTAATAATATTATTTTTTTCAAATTTCCTACGCCCACTAATTTGGTCCAAGACATCAGCCACCATGTGACAAAACATTAAAAACGTTTTTCTTAATTTAAATAATTAAAACTTCCAAAATCAATTATTTCGGAACTACGGAACTTTAATAATTCATAATAAATAGCCCTTTTTATCCGAAAATTCAAATCTCGCGAGTTTTTATAGGAAATTCAATTCTGTACAACTTTGCAGAAGGAAGGTTTTCCAAATTCCAAACAGAAACTGACAGAAATCTATAAACGGGTGATTTTACAGACTATAATCAAATTTCAGTCAAGAAATGGGGTCCACCGACACACAAAACATGTGTTAAACAACTTTTGCAACAAAAATACTCTTCCTCCTCATATACTCATATATCCCACATTCATTGTAAAAAAATATCACCATTAATATATTATTAAAATAATATATTTAATTGAATTATTTTATCAGAAAAGATAAAATATTAATTTTCAACAATTGTCACATTTAAAAATTTTCTCCATCTATATCCACATAAAATCAATATTTTCCTCATCATATAAATCAGTAATTAATTATTCACAAATAATATTACAGAATCACAGTACTGGCAACCAGGCCGTTCCCAAGAAAGATGGGGCTTTCCAATAAGGATATCTCCTTACTGGCGCGCAATTAGATAACCAAACCTCTCCTTAGACAGAACTTTCTAGACATTACTAATAATGTTATCTAATAATATTATTCAGATAATATGAATTATTGCTCCGATAATAGAAAATACTGTGTAGTGACAATTATTAAAACAACAGTAATATAAAATATCAACGCAACAATTATTGAATCAATAAAATACAATATTGAACAGTAATTACTGTAACAATTATTGAGTAGTGTCTTCTTACGTAAGAATCAATAATTGGTGCAATACCGTGTGCTACTATGCAACAACGCGTATTACCGTGTTTTAACCTCCGGGTATTCCAACAGTATTAACGGTAACAACTACGCCGTTATTTATAAACAACTTATTTTTGTCATTTTCTTCATCCAATCACTTTCTGTTATGGGGCCCACACAAGGCTGCGCCGTCGTACGAATATTCCCCGACAACAAGAATATTCCACGACCAAACAAATATTCCCCGACAACAATGAATATTTTAGGACCACTTGCTTATTTGAAATATTTGCGCATTTTACCCATAACTAACCACATTAATCAAATCAACCCTTACTATTTCAGAATAATAAATAGAGAAAATTAAATTTCATTTATTAATAATTTGGGGTCTTACAACCTCCCCTCCTTATGAAATTTCGTCCCCGAAATTGACATACGTACCTGGTGTTTTGAAAAGATGAGGATACCTCGCTTTCATTTTCGTTTCTAACTCCCAGGTCATTTCCTCAATAGCATGGTTTCTCCACAAAACTTTAACTTGTGGTATGACCTTCGTGCGTAGGACATGCTCCTTCCTATCCAGAATCTTGACAGGTACCTCCTCGTACGTTAAGTCTTCGGCTATCTCGTCCGGTTCTAACTCAATAACGTGGTTCGGGTCTTTCACACATTTACGAAGCACATATATATGAAAAATATTATGAACACGAGACATACTTGGAGGTAACGCGAGTCTATAGGCCACATTTCCTACTCGGTCAAGAATCTGAAATGGACCAATAAATCGTGGATTGAGCTTTCCTCTCTTCCCAAATCTTGTAACTCCTTTCCATGGAGCTACACGTAATAATACATGATCCCCAATGTCAAATTCCACGTCCTTTCGATGAAGATCCACATAACTCTTTTGTCGATCCTGTGCCGTTTGTATACGTTGTCGAATCGTTTGGATCTTCTCTGTAGTCATTTGTACCAACTCTGGTCCCAACAACGTTGCTTCTCCCACCTCATCCCAACATACTGGAGAGCGACACTTTCGTCCATACAATGCTTCAAAGGGAGCCACACCTATACTTGCCTGATAACTGTTGTTGTAGGAGAATTCCACCAATGGTAGGTACTTATCCCAACTTCCTTTGAAATCTAGGACACAAAGTCTTAATAGGTCTTCAAGAGTTTGAATAGTCCTCTCTGATTGCCCGTCCGTTTGAGGATGGTATGCCGAACTGAACCGTAAATCCGTGCCCATAGCTTTTTGCAAGCTAACCCAAAATCTTAAAGTGAATCTTGGGTCACGATCCGAAACTATGGACACTGGCCTGCCATGCAACCTTACAATCTCATTCACGTACATATTAGCAAGACGTTCAAGGGAATAAGTCTCCCGTATCGGCAAGAAATGAGCAGACTTGGTTAATCTATCAACTATAACCCAAATAGCATTTATGCCTTGAGAAACCGTGGGAAGACTCGTAACGAAATCCATGGTAATGTGTTCCCACTTCCATTTTGGAATCTCAAGTGGTTGCAATGGACCCTTTGGTACTTGATGCTCCGCCTTTACACGTTGACAAGTTAAACACCTCGAGATAAACTTTGCAATCTCTCTCTTCATATTGTTCCACCAAAATGTATGTCGAAGATCACGATACATTTTAGTACTTCCAGGATGGATTGCAAATGGTGTATTGTGTGCCTCCATCATGATCTTGTACTTCAAATCAGAATCGTTAGGAACACAAAGTCTGGAGTGGACTCGAAGTATTCCATCTTCATCGATTCTTGCTTCTGGAATAGCACCTTCTTGCACTTTCTTCTTCATACGCATCAGCTCCGGGTCTGTAACTTGAGCAACTTTAACTTTATCGATTAAAGTTGGTTCTACGCGTATACTTGACATCATCGCACTCGTTCCTGCATATGATCTTCTACTCAACGCGTCAGCTACCACGTTTGCTTTTCCAGGATGGTATTGAATAGTGTGGTCGTAATCTTTCAAAAGCTCGAGCCAACGTTGTTGCCGCATGTTGAGTTCGTTTTGAGTGAAGAAATATTTGAGGCTTTTATGGTCTGAATATATCTCCACCTTCTCCCCATATAGATAGTGCCTCCAGATCTTTAGCGCGAAAACGACTGCTGCCAACTCTAGATCATGAGTAGGATAATTCCTCTCATATTCTTTAAGTTGTCGCGAGGCATAGGCTATGACTTTCCCACGTTGCATGAGAACACATCCTAACCCTTTGCCTGAAGCATCGCTGTAGATAACAAATCCATCCGAACCAGATGGTATTGTCAGAACAGGTGCCGAAATGAGTCTCCTCTTAAGCTCTTGGAAACTTTTCTCGCATTCTTCGCTCCATACGAATTTGATATCCTTCCGAGTCAGCTGAGTTAACGGGGTAGCGATTCGAGAAAACCCTTCTACGAATCTCCGATAATAACCAGCTAAGCCTAGAAAGCTACGTACATCGGTCACCGTCTTCGGTTGCTCCCAGCTTTGTATTGCTTTAATCTTCGCCGGGTCCACAGATACTCCATGTTTCGACACCACGTGCCCTAGGAATGCTACTTCCTCAAGCCAGAACTCACATTTCTTCAACTTAGCATATAGCTTATTTTCACGCAGCCTTTGGAGTACCAGCTTCAAATGGTGCTCATGATCTTCTCGGCTTTTGGAATATATGAGGATGTCATCAATAAAGACAACAACGAACTGATCCAAATAATCCTTGAATACTCAGTTCATCATATCCATGAAAGCCGCAGGAGCATTAGTCAATCCAAAAGACATGACTAAGAATTCATAATGCCCGTACCGAGTTCTAAAGGCAGTCTTTGGAATATCCTCAGTTTTAACCTTCAGCTGATGATATCTAGAGCGAAGATCGATTTTTGAAAAGAATTGTGCTCCTTGTAACTGGTCAAACTGGTCATCAATACGAGGTAGCGGATACCTATTCTTGATGGTGACATGGTTTAATTCCCGGTAATCGATACAAAGTCGCATACTCCCGTCTTTCTTCTTTATAAATAAAACAGGAGCACCCCAAGGAGATGTACTAGGACGAATGAAATCGATGTCCAACAATTCTTGTAGTTGGACTTTTAACTCCTGAAGTTCAATAGGAGCCATTCGATATGGGGTTTTAGAAATGGGCTTTGTACCAGGTTCAAGATCAATAAAGAATTCAACTTCACATTCTGGGGGTAGACCGGGAAGTTCTTCAGGAAATACGTCAGGAAAGTTATTAACAACAGGAATATTATTCAAATTTGACGTGTCTTTATTTAAATCCATAACATAGGCTAAGAAAGCTTGACATCCGTTTTTCAATAAACGAATGGCTTTATGACTTGATATGACAGTGATTGATTTTAATGGCTTTGTTGCTTGAATTCGAACAACAGGTTGATTAGGAATATGAAAACTAATCACCTTACGAAAATAATCAATTTTGGCATGATGAGTGGTTAACCAATCAATTCCTAAAATCACGTCAAATGCAAGTATCTTTAAAGAGATAAGGTCAACAGGTAAGGTGATGGTACCAACTTGGATCAAACAAGATTTATAAACAGTGGATGTGATGAAAGTTTCCCCTAACGGAGTCTCCACAGATAAATCAAGATCTAATTTCTCCGGAGTCAAGTTTAAACGTTGAGCACAAGTAGGAGAAATAAATGAATGGGTAGCACCGGTATCTAGTAAGGTATAAACTTCACATGAATTTATAATTAGCTTACCCGTGATCACCTCGTTTGGGTTCCTCGCATATTGACCAGTCACGACAAACGCTCTTCCAAGAACCGTTGACTTCGACTTTTCTGGGACAGCCTTTTGAGTCACCGTCCCCGCTGAACTTGGTTTCGCTACCGTACAATCTCGAGCGATATGTCCTTCCTTTCCACAATTATAGCATACCTTGAACTGTTGTGGACAGTTTGGGCTGATATGTCCCTCTTTTCCACATTTATAGCATATGACCGGTGGTCGTTCTCCTCCCTTAGAACCAGTTGCTGCTGGTGCTGACGTCTTTGTATTGTCATTGTTGAATCTCCTCTTTTTAAAATCTCCTCCTGACTCGCTTCTTCTATTTTCATAGCCACGATTACCACCAGAGTGGTTACCATTCTTGTCCGTATTCTTCTTTCTCCGCTGGTTATCATTGTTCTGATGACTATTGTCACCGATATGATCCTGGTTGTGGTCCCTCGGTTGACCGTACTCGTTATCTCGCTCTAATAATTGAGCCCTGTTGACAACATCTGAATAGAGAGAAAATTTATGAGAAATGAGATATTGACGTATGCCGGGTTTCAAACCTCTCAGAAACATCCGCGTCATACGTTCCTCATTCTCCACCAAATGAGGTGCAAACCTGGACAACTCTGCAAACTTTGCCTCGTACTGGGACACCGTCATGTTATTCTGCTCCAGTCTAATAAACTCTACCTCCTTCATATGACGAATACTTTCAGGAAAGTACTTGTCATTGAATAGTTTCTGAAATGTCTCCCAAGACATGCTGAGTGCGGCTGGATGGGTACGCTTTACAGACTCCCACCAATAGTCTGCCTCGCCACGGAACATAAAGGTGGCGAATGGAACCTTCTGTTCCTCCGTGCATCCCAAGACATCAAATATCTTGGTAATTTGCTTGACCCATGTCTCCGCCTTAATCGGATCCGGCTTTCCCCAGAATTCTGGTGGTCCCAACTCTTTGAACTGCTTGGCTGTGACCAGCTGTGCGTTGCCATTGTTTCTTCCTATATTTTGAACAGGAATCTCCTTCGTCTGGTTTTGCATGAATTGCAAAAAGCTTCTAAACATCTCATCGTTCACCGTCTGCTCAGTGGTGTTGTTCACAGGAGGAACATTGCCAGCCTGTTGCACGTTCTCCTCGTTGGTAAGTACAGGTGTCTCCATGGTTTCATTTACTCCACTATTAACATTCTCAGTCGACATTCTCAAATACTGCCATAAAACAAGGGTTAATTTAACAAATTAACAAATCACATAATATCCCTATATTATGACCGACCAACAATAAGCTTAGGTAGGACACACTAGCGAAGGATTTACTCGTCTCTCCCCTCCTAGTTCTATTCCCCGATCTCCGCCAGAGATCATATCCCTAAGCTCTGATACCAACTATGACGCCCCCAAAACAGGTATACAACACCCATTCTGAGTCGTCAATAACATGGTACAGAAATAACTACAACTTTATTAATACAACATAAAAACTGTGAGTGTAAATACAAATATTGTCATCTAGACAATATCCACACTCAAATAAGTCCTCATTGCAATTATTGGTACAATATTTTACAAAAAAAAAATGGTGCGGACTACTAAAATAACTTCCTAGAACCTTCATTCCATACCCCGACTAGTACTTGCTACATTCTCGCCTCCTGAGAAGAAAATGGAACAACAAGGAAAAGGGTGAGCTCAACTAGCCCAGTAAAGAATATTATGACTAAGATAATATACAACAAATTATCGTTAGTCTTCAACAGGAAAAAAAATTTAATAGAATACAATAGACAACAAGTTTTAAATCAATATTCGCAGCGGAAAATCATAATTCATAGAAAAGTTACGTAGAGAATGAAATCTACGATTATCTATGAATTTAAAAGCCCATCATCAACATTTTATCCCTGTAATATCAATCAATAAATATCTTGAATCAAATAGTCATCTTTGCACTACAGGCCAAAGATATTCATCAGTTGGTCATGTTCACCTCAACACCTGTTCATCTTTGCACTACGGGCCAAAGATATTCATCAGAAATCATTAATCTTTGCACTACAGGCCAAAGATATTCATTTATATCATCATTTAGGACTGAGGATGATGAAAAATATTTTTAAGGAAACGAATCCAGTGAAACAAAATAATAAATATTAAGGATTCGTATTTCGATTTATCCATGTCCAAAAATACCTTTTAAATAATCATAGTGAAGTAAAATTCAAGAATGATCAAAACATGGATACAATCAAAGCTATTATCCAGAATAGATATTTGGACAAAAAGAAGAAACTTTTATTTTTTGGTGAATAGTAACTCATGAATAGTAACTCGTGAATAGTAACTCGTGAATAGTAACCCCGACATGAAAAGTTCCAAATTTGATAAAAAATTCAGATCAATACTTCGGCATAATGATATTGAAGAAAATAATATCATTTAAGAAGAAATAACATCCCTTACCTCAAAAGGATAGTACTTCTGCCTGGATATAGTGCTGAAAGAACTTGCACCGTATAGAAATACTCAAAGTACTAAAATACTCACAAGAATACGCTCAATATATCGAGAGAGAAAGAGAGAGAAATCTGAAGTTTCTAGTGTGATTTTCAATTCTAACCTAAGCACCCTATTTATAGGAAAATGCTTAGAACACCAAAGTAGAAAATTTAATAAATTAATAATATTATTTTTTCAAATTTCCTACGCCCACTAATTTGGTCCAAGACATCAGCTACCATGTGACAAAACATTAAAAACGTTTTTCTTAATTTAAATAATTAAAACTTCCAAAATCAATTATTTCGGAACTACGGAACTTTAATAATTCATAATAAATAGCCCTTTTTATCCGAAAATTCAAATCTCGCGAGTTTTTATAGGAAATTCAATTCTGTACAACTTTGCAGAAGGAAGGTTTTCCAAATTCCAAACAGAAACTGACCGAAATCTACAAACGGGTGATTTTACAGGCTATAATCAAATTTCAGTCAAGAAATGGGGTCCATCGACACACAAAACATGTGTTAAACAACTTTTGCAACAAAAATACTCTTCCTCCTCATATACTCATATATCCCACATTCATTGTAAAAAAATATCACCATTAATATATTATTAAAATAATATATTTAATTGAATTATTTTATCAGAAAAGATAAAATATTAATTTTCAACAATTGTCACATTTAAAAATTTTCTCCATCTATATCCACATAAAATCAATATTTTTCTCACCATATAAATCAATAATTAATTATTGACAAATAATATTACAGAATCACAGTACTGGCAACCAGGCCGTTCCCAGGAAAGAGGAGGCTTTCCAATAAGGATATCTCCTTACTGGCGCGCAATTAGATAACCAAACCTCTCCTTAGACAGAACTTTCTAGACATTGCCAATAATGTTATCTAATAATATTATTCAGATAATATGAATTATTGCTCCGATAATAGAAAATACTGTGTAGTGACAATTATTAAAACAACAGTAATATAAAATATCAACGCAACAATTATTGAATCAATAAAATACAATATTGAACAGTAATTACTGTAACAATTATTGAGTAGTGCCTTCTTACGTAAGAATCAATAATTGGTGCAATACCGTGTGCTACTATGCAACAACGCGTATTACCGTGTTTTAACCTCCGGGTATTCCAACAGTATTAACGGTAACAACTACGCCGTTATTTATAAACAACTTGTTTTTGTCGTTTTCTTCATCCAATCACTTTCTGTTATGGGGCCCACACAAGGCTGCGCCGTCGTACGAATATTCCCCGACAACAAGAATATTCCACGACCAAACAAATATTCCCCGACAACAATGAATATTTTAGGACCACTTGCTTATTTGAAATATTTGCGCATTTTACCCATAACTAACCACATTAATCAAATCAACCCTTACTATTTCAGAATAATAAATAGAGGAAATTAAATTTTATTTATTAATAATTTGGGGTCTTACAATATCGTTATATTGTTAAACTTAAACTTGCTGGGGCAATCCTTATGCTCGCCCTTGCTATATCATGATAAACATTGTAGATTAAGGCGAATGCGTCGGATACAAGGAAAGGTTAACGACGGTCCAACTTAAAGTTAATGTGTGCGATTAGATTTGTAATAAGTGTTGAATATTAATGTTATGTATTAGATAAGTTATGAATTGTGTATTAAATTAAGGTTACTCGACCTTGGGAAAAAGTGTGTAAGTTTAATATATAAACAATTTATGTTTATATCTTCTGCAAATAGTAATAGTTGTATAGAATGATCGAACCGGATCCGCGGTGATTCGGGACCTCAGATTCGGGGCCCTCACAAGAACAGGTGCTGAAATGAGTCTCCTCTTGAGTTCTTGAAAACTCTTATCACATTCCTCGCTCCAACATAATTTTATATCTTTTCGAGTCAGCTGCGTTAATGGAGTAGCGATTCTAGAAAATCCTTCCACGAATCTCTGATATTAACAAGCTAAGCCCAGAAAGCTACGTACTTTGGTCACTAACTTAGGTTGTTACCAACTTGGAATTGCTCCAATCTTTGCTGGGTCAACAGATATTCCATGATTTGATATCACGTGCCCATGGAATGCTACTTCCTTAAGCCAGAACTCGTATTTCTTTAACTTGGCATATAACTTATTTTCACGAAGTTTTTGGAGTATATGCCTCAAGTGTTGCTCATGATCTTCACGACTTTTGGAGTTTATGAGGATGTCATCAATAAAGACAACCACAAAATGATCCAAATATTCCTTGAATAGCCAGTTCATCATATCCACGAAGGCAGCAGGAGCATTAGTCAATCCAAAAGACATGACTAGAAATTCGTGATGAGTGGGATTTACACCAGCGAATCGGATACTTAATAACTTAAGTAATTTCCTGAATTCGTAGACTTTATATAGTTTTATATGATTATAGTGTTATTTTGCTTAATCGATGCAATACAGGGCTTATCAGGTGTTTTCTAGCAATCAGGGGCAAATTGGTAATATTTCTCATGGTCGCACCGTGGCGCCAATGCCAAGCTTATTGGTCACGCCGCAGCACCACCCTCATGGGCCAGCTGACATCACCATGGCGTCGCAGCGCCAATGATTCTATGCAGACTCGCGTCGCAATGCGAGCTCCATGTTTTCCAAGCACACGTGGCGCCGCAGCGCCAACCACTGCTTAATGTGCCACGCTGCAGTGCCACCTCCGGTGCCCAGGCAGAGACCAAGTGATTTTGCCCTAGCAAACGAAGAAAAGATATATAACAGAGGCAACACTGCATTTCTCCCTCTCTCTCTCTCTCGAATGTTTAACACATAGCTTAACTTAGATTAGTTTTTCTTTTTTCTTTTGTACTTTCTCTCTCTAGTTCTTAATTGATGTCTGTAAATACAGATTAGGTTAATTAGGGAGAGGTCTGAGATTTCTTTGGAGCACAAGAGCAACGAGCGACACATATTGGATAGCTTGAAAGGAGCGGATTGCTTGGTGACTGAAGGGCTTTGACAAGGTTCCTTCTTATCCATTTATTTCCTCTACTATTGTAATCTATAAATGTTGTCTTATTTGCTACTTGTATTTGGTTTAATAGCTATGAACTGAATGTTTGCTCTAAGGTTATAATGGATCCCTTTGTGATTTGAATTGCCTGTCTTTATCACTTTGGTTGGCACCATATGATTTGGTTTAATATATTTGTTCTTTTATGATTCTCGCTAAGATATTAGTGATGATTTTGGTAATCTGCATGATATCAACAGAAGAATTATAGATTTACACATAAATATATTAGCATGTGATTGTGGGTTTCGGCTGCATAAGTTGTGCGTAGAATAAACATATCTCTGTGCGCCACGTGCGACCTGATAGAGAACTTATGATTAAATCCTTGTTATGAGTGATTCACATAGACATATGTAGGATTGCATCTAGCTTGGACGTTCTTTTCTATTTTATTCCCTTTAGGGTGGATCTGGAGGGGATATGTTTGTGCATACCTCGACAGAGGTGCATGAGCACCTGTGTGTTCTCGGTTGACAAATTATCGTAACCATTAAGACCAAAGAGAGAAAGGGTAGCTAGTTTGATGAAACATAACACGCCAGGTGTTCGACAGAATGCCTGTGTGGGGGTGAAGTTGTGACCTTAGCTTGTAATTCCTTAGATTTCCATTCGGTATCCCTTTACTTGCTTTGTTAAGTAGTATAATTAGATTAATCACCCTTGCATTTACTGTTTTTCGAATAAGACTTTAGTGATAAATAATCGGTACTTGGTAAATATTAGTCATAGTTCCTCGTGGGTACGACACACTTCTTATCACTGTATTACTTGTTAGACCGCGTATACTTGCGCGTGTTTAGTGATCGGTATTTCGACCAACAATTCGTAATGCACGTACCGAGTTCTGAAAGTAGTCTTTGGAATGTCATCAGTTTTAAATTTTAACTTATGATATCCGAAACGAAGATCGATCTTTGAAAAGAATTTGGCACCTTGCAACCGGTCAAACATGTCATCAATGCGAGGGAACGGGTACCTATTTTTGATGGTGACTTGATGCAACTCCCAATAATTAATACAAAGTCGCATACTTCTATATTTCTTCTTTACGAATAGAACATGAGCACCCCAAGGAGACGTACTAGGACCAATAAAATCGATGTCTAACAATTCCTACAATTAGATTTTTAACTCCTGAAGTTCAATAGGAGTCATTCGATATGGGGCTTTGGAAATGGGTTTTGTACCAGGTTCAAGGTCGATACAAAATTAAATTTCACGCTCTGGGGGGTAGGCCAGGAAGTTTTTCAGGGAATACGTCAGGAAATATATTAAAAATAGAAATATCATTCAAATCCGACGTATTTTTATTTAAATCCGTGACATGGGCTAAGAAAGCTTGACATCCGTTTTTTAATAAACGAATAGCTTTATGGCTTGATATGACAGTGATTGAGTTTAGTGGTTTGGTTGTTTGAATTCGCATAATAGGTTGGTTAAAAATATGAAAGCTAACAACCTTACGAAAATAATAAATTTTAGCATGATGAGTAGTTAACCAATCAATCCCTAAAATTACATCAAATGCAAGTATTTTCAAAGAGATAAGATAGACAAGTAATGTGAGGTTGCCGATTTGAATCAAACAAGATTTATAAACAGTGGATATAATGAAGGTTTCTCCCAACAGAGTTTTAACAGATAAGTCAAAGTCTAATTTCTCTGGAGTTAAATTTAAATGTTGAGCGCAAGTAGGAGAAATAAAAGAATGGGTAGAACCAGTATCAAATAAGGTATAGACTTCACAAGAGTTTATGATTAGCTTACCCGTGATGACCTCGTTCAGGTTCCTCACGTTTTGGGAGGTCACGACAAATGCTCTCCCTTAAACTACAGGCTTTGACTCCTCTGGGACGACCTTTGGTGCCTCCGTCCCAACTGGACTTGACTTCATTGCACGACAAAATTGGGCTAGGTGACCTTCTTTTCTGTAATTATAACAAACTTTGGATTGCATCGTGCAGTTTAGACTGATGTGTCCCTCCCCTCCACATTTGAAGCATACTGTCGATGGTCGTTCTCCTTCCTTGAAAATGGGTGCTGGTGTTGCTATCTTTCTATCATTGTTGAACATTATCTTCTTGAAATTCCCACTTCTATTTTCCTGGCCATGATTACCACCGAAGTGGTTACCATTTCTGGCATGTTAATTCCCTCCACGTTTGTTGTCACCACTTCGATGACTGCTACCACTGGTATTATCGATTTGTCGGTTTCTCTCTCTTGGTTGGGTTGACTCATTATCGTGCTCCAATAACTGAGCCCTATTCATAGCATCTGAATACAAGCAAAGTTTGTGAGAAATGAGGTATTGACGTATTTCGAGTTTTAAACCTCGCAGAAATATTTACGTCATTCTCTCCTCATTATCTACCAAATAGGATGCAAACCAGGATAACTCCATAAATTTAACCTCGTACTGCGATACGATCATATTGTTTTGCTCCAGCTTGATGAACTCCACCTCCTTTATGTGATGAATACTTTCGGGAAAGTACTTGTCATTGAACAGTTCTTGGAACTTCTCCCACGACATCTTCAGTGCGGCAAGTTGAGTACGCTTTACAGATTCCCACCAATAATATGCCTCTCCTTGCAATATGAAGGTGCCAAAGGGAACCTTTTTCTCTTCGGAGCATTTACGACATCAAATATCTTGGTGATCTGCTTTATCCACGTCTCTGCCTTAAGTGGTTATGGTTTTCCCAAAAACTCTGGTGGTCCCAATTCCTTAAACTTCTTAGCAGTTACCATCCATGAGTTGTCAGTGTTTCCACCTGCATTTTGAACAAGAGTCTCTCTCGCCTGATATTGCATGAATTGCAAAAAGCCTCTGACCATCCCATCGTTCATCATTTGGTCGTTGTTATTATTTAAATGAGGATTGTTGCCTTCCTGATGCACATTATCCTGGTTATTAATCTGTGGTGACTCAACGGTCTCTTGTGCTCCATTGCTTATCTCAACATTTTTAGATGTCATTTTTAAATACTGCCACAAAACAAGGGTTAATTGACATGCCACATATTATTCCTATTTTCTGACCGACAGTGTTAAATTAACCCTTGTTTAACATGCCACTTCATTATAAGAAATATTATGACTAAGATAACAATGAAAGTAAAAGGGTGAGCTCAACTAGCCTAGTGAGAAATATTATGACTAAGATAATATAGAATAAATTATCATTAGCCTTCAACAGTGTTAAACTGATAGAATACAATAAACAACAAGTTTAACTACAGCGGAATAAATAATCCATTAGAAGAGTCAAGTAGAACATGATATCTACTATCTTTTATGATTTAAAAAGTTTATCATCAATTTTATCGCTAAGACTCAGCTCAATAAATAATACACATCACCGAATTATCCATGCACTACGGGCCAATGATATTCATTAGTATCACATCCACGAATTATCCATGCACTACGGGCCAAGGATATTCGTGTTATCACCAATAGTCATGATCATGCCAACAACTATCGCTCAATGCACTACGGGCCAATGAGGACTTTTATCATTTGTAACATTACATGTCATGATTATACCGAATAATCTCTGGTCATAATCATACCATACAACAGTCAATCTATGCACTACAGGCCATAGATGACTTTTATCACATCATAAGCATGAGGATGATGACAATGATATAAGAATTTAATTAAATGAAAGCAAGGATAAATTTTAAATAATTTATAATTTAATTTATCCAGAATTCAATAATGTCCAAATTGTCAACATGATACTGCTTTGTGGAGTAAAATTCAAGAATAATTTTGTATCAAAAATGATTTGGACCGAAAATAAATCAATTTTTGTCATGAATAGTACCCGAGTAAATAGTACCCCGTGAATAGTACTTTGGAAATAGTACCATATGAATAGTACCCCGGTATGAAAAGATAAAAAATTATCAAGAATGTTCAGAATAATATATCCGTGAAAAGATACTAGATGAAACACAAATTTTAAGGATATTCTACTAATTTCAATGAGTATAGAAGCAATACTTTATAAAATGAGTGTAGAATTCGGAATCTGAAATGAAATAATATTACTCACATACTACAAAATATGGAAGAAAATATTGTCGACGTCGGGATTTTATTTTTCCCTTTTATGTTCTTGTCTTTTGGTGTTCTCATGTTAGGTGAGATTTGTTTAAAAAAATAAGTTATGAAAAGGTCCGACATTTATATGTCAACGATTGGGCTATAAGAGTCGCCAGTAGGTTTTTTAAATGGTTGTACCAATGCAACCGAGAAAAGGTTTGCACATTGACCCAATGATGTGACACTACTAAACGAGTCTGTGAAACCGAGATTCATTAGGGTCCGGGGACTTGCTTATACGGAAGAAAGGTGTTAGGCACCCCCCTTGACATCCGTGTTGCCATGGTGATCGCCACATTTCAATTAAACTGTTATATGAATGTGTGTGTGTGTGTGTGGGTTAATGTGCAGTTATTTGGAAGTAGTGTTATGCCTTATTCGCACCTATACACACAGAGTTTGAATTTTATATAAAATTCAGTTTTAACAAGATATAGCAGTAATGTTTTGTAAAAAGAGGTTTTTCAAACCCTGTGCTCAATAATAATTGAGGCCTTTGATACTTCTATTTTATTAGGTATTCGGCTTGATTGCTTTTATTTTTGAGATGTGAAGCATCTTTGAGAAAATAATATACATAGAAATGCCGAACTCCTTGTGGGCATAAGAGCCATCTAAGGAAATTCGAACAATGCGAATAATTTACAAGCCATGTACAGCTGAAAATGTCCATCACGGGACCCGAATCTAGATTCAGTAGACTGAATATGTGATCACATAATTCTTAGACTCACATGATGTAGCAATTTATATGAAAGCTGTAAAAAAATTATATATATATATATATATATATATATATATATATATATATATATATACAGACATGATCAACCACCACGAAGCACCTCCATGGGGAATCAAAAATGTAAATATATAAAAGCGATAAATATATATATAGAGACATGATCAACCACAACGAAGTACCTCTATAGGGGATCAAAAATGTAAATAAAGCAATAAATACAATCAACCGCCACGAAGTAAACTCCAGGCGGTACTAAATGTAAATAAAACAGTAAAAGCCACGAAGTAAATTCCAGGCCTGACAGAAATATAAATAAAGCGTTAAAAGGCCACGAAGTAAACTTCAAGCCTAACAGAAATGTAAATAAAGTGGTAAAAGGTAAATGTAAATAAAGTGGTGAAAGGCCACGAAGTAAACTCCAGGCCAGACTGAAATGTATATATATATATATATAAGCGGTAAACGCACTGGATATGTATCGATCCTTGCTCGATTTATCATTTCAGCGATTTGTTGCTATATATATATATATATATATATATATATATATATATATATATATATATATATATGCACACACACAAAAAGAAATAAAAGCCACAGACCGAAGTCCGAGCATACACACGCAACACGACTCTTAACGTGCAGAACTGTATGTGCATAGTAATGGGGAAAGGCTTTAGAAAGTGTAAGAAGGCTTACAGTGGACTGCCAAAGAAGACTTCAATGACTTTAAATGGATGAACACTCGGCTCTCGCCGGTAAAAATATAACAATATATAAGCTCACAAGTGTTTAAAATGAGAAAGCACTCAGTTTAGGATGTGTACAGAGCAAATTAGACAGGGCTTCCTCATCTTTTCTCTATGCAAAATGGCTGCCCCAAGTACTCTATTTATCGACGGGGGGAGCCACAGGTGTACCTGCGGCAGCCGCAAGCCCCGGGTTTCGCGAGTCTCGTTGTCTCAAAGTACGTGGACGTGTGCAACGTGATGTCCGCTCGAACTTTCAAAACTTCAATCCGGGCATCCGATCAAGGTGTATAAGACCTATTACGTAATGCTGTTGTCGAGAGCTATACAATGACATGAGATTAGAGGTTGTATGAAGTCAGGAAGATGGGACCATGCCCTTGGTCTTCAAGCTTCAAATTCTATCTGATGTGCTGTCTTGTGCAGTAGTCACTCGGGATTGGAGCTCTTTGGTTCTTGTAGGACATTGCTGTGTAGAATGTATGTATAAATGTTGAGATGATGCAATGTGGGATTGGGATGGCAAAATGACAGTTCTACCCTTCACCGGGGTTATCTTCAGTTTGAGCTATTTTTAGCGGTCGTTGCTCAGGGTTATCTCTGAGATTGGACTGCTGTAGGTGTTGACCGTCCTCAAGGTTATCTCTGAAGTGTGCCTGACCTCCCGGGGTTATCTCTAGACTTGGGGAATGAGTGCCCCGGGGCCATTGCCTAGTGTTGAAGCTGATTGAATGTATTTGAAATAAGCATTTCTAGGGTTATCTCCGGAACTACAACTGCATGCCTCGGGGATGTCTCCGAGGTTGATACTATCTTTCCTGATGTTATTTCTGGGACTGAGACTGAGTATCTCGGGGTTATCTCCGAGATGACACGATCTTCTATGGTGTGATTTTCGGTATTTGAACTGCATTCCTTGAGGTTATCTCTGAGATTGAAACTGAAACTCCCGGTGTTGTTTCCGGGGCTGAGGTTGAAACTTTCGATGTTATTTTTAGGACTGAGCTGGATGTCTCGGGGTTATATTTAAGATGGTAATACTGAATATCCCAGGGTTGTCTCTGGGATTGAACAGAGCTATCTTCCAGGGTTATATCTGAAAGATGATTCTGCCCTCCTGCAATGTTTGTAACAGGTATGCAGAAAATTTCGAGTATCTATAGATGCTCCTCTTTATCATATTCATGCAATGCAATGGCATGGATATGATAAAGAATACTAGATACTTGAAATGTAACAAGATTATCATGGTGTAATGTACATCAACATGATGCAAATGTATGTGGTTTGTTGAATTATTCTCCAACATGGTGGGATGATTGTCGGCTCCCCTTGACTTCTATCGGGAGCGAGGTGATTCATGACCACTCTGATAAACTGTTTGGGCGTATGATCCACAGCTACCATGAACTTCCAAGATGTTGACGTTGGGATTATCACCAAAGCCCTTAACCTTTGGTATAGACTTTCACAAAAGATGAATCTTTCATGTACAAGAGACTCTGTGTGGATGTGTTTTTTCTGTTGAGGATGTGTATAACATATTCCATCATCAGTCTTCCCTGATGAGGATGCTCTGTCGGAGTTACTACCAACAGTCTGTGTGACGCCCCCAAAATAGGTATACATCAGCTATTTTGAGTCGCCAAAAATATGGTACAAAATTCAAATACAACTTACTAAAACAATTGTCATGTACAATACGACAAAACATAAACTGTGAGTTTGAATACAAATATTGTCTACTAGAGAGTATACAAACTCAAAAGGAGTCCTCATTACAATTATTATCACACTATTTCACAAAATAGTGAGGACTACTAATGCTATCCTCTGGACCATCAGTCCGTTTCCCGACTCGTCCCAGCTATATTCTCATTTCCTGAAGAGAACAGTGAAAGAAAGGGTGAGCTCAACTAGCCCAGTAAGAAATATTATGACTAAAATAATGCAGAATAAATTATCATTAGCCTTCAATAGTGTTAAACTTATAAAATCTAACAAACATTAAGTTTAACTGCAGCGGAACAAGCAATCCATTAAAAGAGTCAAGTAGAAAATAAAATCTACTATCTTTTATGATTTAAAAGGTTTTTCATCACTGTTATCGTTGAGACTCAGCTAAAAAAATATTCCACATCATCAAATCACCCCTGCACTACGGTCAATGATATTCTTTAGTATCACGACCACAATTATCCATGCACTACGGGCCAAGAATATTTGTGTATTCATTAATGGTCATGATCATGCCAACAACTGTCCATCAATGTACTACGGGCGAATGAGACTTTTACCACATCATTTGTAGCATTACGGTCATGATTATACCGAATAATCTCTGGTCATAATCATACCAAGTCTATCTATGCACTACAGGCCACAGATGACTTTAAAAAAATATAAACATGAGGATGATGACAATGATATAAGAATTCAATAAAACAAGTTCAAGAATTAATTTATTCAGGAACTAATAACGTCCAAGTTGTCAACATGATACTGCTTTATGCAGTAAATTCAAGAATGCTCAGAAGAATATTTCCATGAAAAGATACTGGATGAAGAGCAAATATCAATGATATTCCACTAATTTCATGGAGTATAGAAGTCAAAACTTTAACCAACTGAGTATAATAAAGAATGGAATAACAAAAGAAATCACCAGGAATGCGATAGACCGCACAGGCAGGTTATTCCAACATAATAATAATTAACGGAACCAGGTCATGCGTAAACGCACCGACATGATATTCGAACAGAATAATAATAAAAACGGAACTAGGTCCAGTGTAAAATACACAGACAGGATGTTCCAACAGAATAATAATAAAGACAGAACCAGGTCCAGTGTAAAACACACGGATAGGATGTTCCAACAGAATAATAATAAAGACGGAACCAGGTCTGGTGTAAAACACACAGACATGATGTTCCAACAGAATAATAGAAGAATGTCACCAATTATAGGGTAGACCGCGTATACAGGTTATTCCAACAGAATAATAAACAATAGAATAACAACAGTTCTCTTCATGAATAAAAAAGAATAACACCCCTTACCGTAAAGAAACTGAATATAAGAATAGTTAAGTAGCAGAAAATTTTTCTTCTTTCTCTCTATAATTTTTCTCTCTAGAGTTTCAGTGAATTCGTAAGAAATAATGAAGGAATGAGCTTCTATTTATAGGAGAATGGAAGGGCACTGTTCAAGTACGAAATAATTTTGCAGAATTATTTCTTCAATCAACTAACAACTAAGTCAAACAACTAACCAATAAGATTTCAACAAAAAATTAAAATATAATACATATATATATACACATGTTTTCAACTTATATATATCAATATTATATATACACCACTTAATTTTTCTCCCCCATAACCAACATCAATCCCCCACCCACCCAAAAATAAATTTAACTACACTCTTACACATCACTATCACACAACCACTTTTTCACCATTTTCCACTCACACACACATCACACACCTATCACTTTCACATATCACTTTCTCTCACCATATACTCAATACATACATATACTTCCATACGTATACTCTTCCATTTCCAAAATCATTTTCCAACACATATGGGCCCCACATGTGGGCCCCACCTTTAAATTATTTTTCTACCGATTATTTTAAAAAATGGGAAAATAGGGATCCAAATAATAAGCAAAACTGGGTGATTTCTCACGTAAGCATCAATAATCAAAATCGTGTGCTACTATGCAACTACGCGTATTAATGTACTTTTACTACTGAGTAGTTCAACAGTATTAACGGTAAAACTTCCACCGTTATTTTTATAAAATATTTTTGTCGTTTTCTCAATCCGACAATAATTTCGTTGCGGGGTCCATCAATGATTGTACCGTCGTACGGATATTCCTCGACAAAAAGAATATTTCCCGACCAATCGAATATTATACATCAACTTGCATACTTTGCAAAAATTATAAATACTACCCACAACTATAATATTATCTCAAATCCACACCATAATATAAAAAAAATATTTCGAGAAATTTAAATCTTTATTCATAAAATCTGGGATCTCACAATCTCCCCTCCTTATGGAATTTCACCCTCGAAATTTATGTACGTACCTGGTATGTCGAACAAATGAGGACACTTCGTCAGATTCTAACGCTTGAGGTATAACCTTTAAGCGTAGAATATATTCCAAGATTTTAACAGGTACATCTTCATACGTTAAATCATCTGCTATCTCGTCCGGTTTTAAATTAATAATGTGGTTCGGGTCGTCCAAATATTTATGTAACATCGATACGTAAAAAAAACATTCTGAACACGCAACATACTTGGCGGTAAAACAAGTTTATAGGCCACAGTTCCTACTTCATCGAGGATTTCAAATGGGCCAATTAAATCGAGGGTTGAGATTTACTCTATTCGTCGATTCTTACTTCCAGAATAACGCCCTCTTGAACCTTCTTCATTCTTCACCTTAATAAGCTCCGGGTGTGTAGCTTGAGCAGCTTTAACTTTATCGATTAAAGTCGATTCTAATCATATATTCGTTATCTTCATGTGGGTCCCTAGAGTCTTTAACTCTATCTTCATCATTTGTAAGTAATACGAAATGGGTCTTTGTGTTAACAACATCTCACTCGCATACGATCTTCTACTCAACTCGTCAGCTACCACTTTCATTCTTCCACGATGATATTGAATGGTATGGCCATAATCTTCAACAGCTCGAGCCAACGTCTTCGGCGCATGTTACGTTCGCTTTAGTTGAAGAAATATTTAAGGGTTTAAGAAATGGGTTTTGCACTGGGGTCAATACAAAATTTAATTTCACGCTCTGGAGTAGACTAGGAAGTCTTCAAAAATACATCAAGAAATTTATTAACAATAGAAATATCATTCAAAACTGTGACCCTCATCCAAGACTTGGATAGTACGTCACATTGATACCTATCAACTTGCTATCGTCATTCACGACGTTGCCTACAGAAAGTCTGGCTTCGGTGCATTTCACACAAGGAAGTCAACAACGAAAGGAACAGGGCTCTTTACTTATGGCTTGATATGACAATGATTAACTTTAGTGGTTTGGTTGCTTGAATTTGCATAACAGGTTGGTTAAGAATATGAAAGCTAACAACCTTACGAAAAGCATGATGAGTAGTTAACCAATCGTTTCCAAAAATTACATCAAAGGAAAGTATTTTCAAAGAGATAAGATCGACAGGTAACATGAAAGATTTGAACAAGATTTATAAATAGTGGAGGTAACGAAGGTTTCTCCCAACTGAGTATAAACAGATATATCAAAGTCTAACTTCAACGGAGTTAACTTCAAACATTGAACACAGCTAGGGGAAATAAAAGAGTGAGTAGAACCGGTATCTAACACGGTATAGACTTCACAAGAGTTTATGACTAACATACCCGTGATAATTTTATTCAGGTTCTCTGTCACGAAAAAAAACGCTCTATCTTAAACTACCGGCTTTGACTTTTCTGGGACGACCTTCGGTGCCTCCATCTTAGCTGAACTTGTCTTCGGTGAACGATAAAATCAGGCTAAGTGACCTTCTCTTCCACAATTATAACATGCTTTGGACGGCATCACGCAGTTTGGACTGATGTGTCCCTCCCCTCCGCATTTGAAGCATATGATAGGTGGTCGTTCTCCTTCCTTAACAACGGGTGCTGGTGCTGACGTCTTTCCATCATTGTTGAATCTCCTCTTCTTGAAATCTCCATTCTTTTTGTTTTGACCATGATTACCACCGAAGTGGTTACCATTTCTGGCATGTTTATTCCCTCCATGTTTATTATCACTGCTTTGATGACTGTTATCATCGGTATTATCATTTTGTTGGCTTCTCTCTTTTGGTTGCGTTGACTCGTTATCGCGCTCCACTAACTGAGCCCTATTTATAATATCTGAATACAAACACAGTTTATGAGAAATAAGATATTGACGTATCTCAGGTTTTAAACCTCTTAGAAATATTCGCGTCATTCTCTCCTCATTATCAACCAAATGGGACGCAAATCGGGACAACTCGACAAACTTGGCTTCGTACTGCGACACGGTCATGTTGTTTTGCTCCAACTTGATAAATTCCACCTCCATGTGACGAATGCTTTCGGGAAAGTACTTTTCATTGAACAGCTCTTGAAACTTCTCCCAAGACATCTTGAGTGCCTCAAGCTGGGTACATTTTACAGATTCCCACCAGTGATCTGCCTCTTCACTCAACATAAAGGTGGCAAAGGGAACCTGTTGCTCCTCGGAGCATCCCAAGACATCAAATATCTTGGTGATCTGCTTTAACCACGTCTCCGCCTTAAGTGGTTCTGGCTTTCCCAAAAACTCCGGTGGTCCCAGCTCCTTGAATTGCTTAGCGGTGACTAACCGTAGGTTGCCATTGTTTCCTCCTACATTATGAACAGGAGCCGCCTTCGCCTGATGTTGTATGAATTCAAAAAAACTCCTAAATGTACCATCGTTCGTCAATTGATCAGTGTTGTTGTTTACATGAGGATTATTGTCTTCCTGTTGCACATTGTCCTGATTATTGATCTGTGGAGACTCAACGGTCTCCTGTGCTCCATTGCTTATCTCAACATTTTTAGATGCCATTTTCAAATACTGCAACAAAAAAAGGGTTAATTAACATATCACATATTATCCCTATACTCTGACTGACCAAACAAATACCAAATAAACTTAGTCAGGTCATACTAGCGAAGGAATTCCCCGTCTCTCCCCTCCTATTTCTTGTCTCACATCTCAGCCAGGGATCATATTCCTAAGCTTTGATACCAACTGTGACGCCCCCAAAATAGGTATACATCACCTATTCTGAGTCGCCAAAAATATGGTACAAAATTCAAATACAAATTACTAATAAAACTGTCATGTACAATACGACAAAACATAAACTGTGAGTTTGAATACAAATATTGTCTACTAGAGAGTATACAAACTCAAAAGGAGTCCTCATTACAATTATTATCACACTATTTCACAGAATATTGAGGACTACTAATGCTATCCTCTGGACCATCACTCCGTTCTCTGACTCGTCCCAACTATATTCTCATTTCTTGATGAGAACAGTAAAAGAAAGGGTGAGCTTAACTAGCCCAGTAAGAAATATTATGACTAAGAGAATGCAGAATAAATTATCATTAGCCTTCAACAGTGTTAAACTAATAAAATATAACAAACATCAAGTTTAACTGCACTGGAACAAGCAATCCATTAAAAGAGTCAAGTAAAAAATAAAATCTACTATCTTTTATGATTTAAAAAGTTTTTCATCACTGTTATCGCTGAGACTCAGCTAAAAAAATATTCCACATCATCGAATCACCCCTGTACTACGGCCAAGGATATTCTTTAGTATCACGACCACAATTATCCATGCACTACGGGCCAAGAATATTTGTGTATTCATTAATGGTCATGATCATGCCAACAACTGTCCATCAATGCACTACGGGCCAATGAGGACTTTTACCACATCATTTGTAACATTACGGTCATGATTATACCGAATAATCCCTG
Organism: Panax notoginseng; assembly: GCA_016801055.1. Classification (NCBI taxonomy): domain Eukaryota; kingdom Viridiplantae; phylum Streptophyta; class Magnoliopsida; order Apiales; family Araliaceae; genus Panax; species Panax notoginseng. Next base: position 69,982,223 of record CM029016.1, read on the forward strand.
GTCATAATCATACCAAGTCAATCTATGCACTACAGGCCATAGATGACTTTAAAAAAAATATAAACATGAGGATGATGACAATGATATAAGAATTCAATAAAACAAGTTCAAGAATTAATTTATTCAGGAACTAATAACGTTCAAGTTGTCAACATGATAATACTTTGTGCAGTAAAATTCAAGAATGCTCAGAAGAATATTTCCATGAAAAGATACTGGATGAAGCGCAAATATCAAGGATATTGCACTAATTTCATGGAGTATAGAAGTCAAAACTTTAACCAACTGAGTATAATAAAGAATGGAATAACAAAAGAAATCACCAGGCATGCGATAGACCGCACATGCAGGTTATTCCAACAGAATAATAATTAACAGAACCAGGTCATGCGTAAACGCACCGATAGGATATTCCGGCAGAATAATAATAAAGACGAAACCAGGTCCAGTGTAAAACACATAGACAGGATGTTCCAACAGAATAATAATAAAGACGGAACCAGGTCCGGTGTAAAACAAACAGACAGGATGTTCCAACAGAATAATAATAAAGACGGAACCAGGTCCAGTGTAAAACACACAGACATGATGTTCCAACAGAATAATAGAAAAATGTCACCAAGTATCGGGTAGACCACGTATACAGGTTATTCCAACAGAATAATAAGTAATTGACTAACAACAGTTCTCTTCATTAATAAGAAAGAATAACACCCCTTACCGTAAAAGAACTGAATATAAGAATAGTTAAGTAGTAGAAAACTTTTCTTCTTTCTCTCTATAATTTCTCTCTCTAGAGTTTCAGTGAATTCATAAAAAATAATGAAGGAATGAGCTTCTATTTATAGGAGAATGGAAGGGCACTGTTCAAGTATGAAATAATTTTACAGAATTATTTCTTCAATCAACTAACAACTAAGTCAAACAACTAACCAATAAGATTTCAACAAAAAATTAAAATATAATACATATATATAAACACATGTTTTCAACTTATATATATCAATATTATATATACACCACTTAATTTTTCTCCCCCATAACCAACATCAATCCCCCACCCACCCAAAAATCAATTTCACTACACTCTTACACACCACTATCACACAACCACTTTTCCACCATTTTCCACTCACACACACATCACACACCTATCACTTTCACATATCACTTTCTCCCACCATATACTCAATACATGCATATACTTCCATACGTATACTCTTCCATTTCCAAAATCATTTTTCAACACATACGGGCCCCACATGTGGGTCCCACCTTTAAATAATTTTTCAACCTATTATTTTAAAAAATGGGTAAATAGGGATCCAAATAATAAGCAAAACTGAGTGACTTCTCACGTAAGCATCAATAATCAAAATCGTGTGCTACTATGCAACCACACGTATTACTGTACTTTTACTACCGAGTAGTTCAACAGTATTAACGGTAAAACTTCTGCCGTTATTTTTATAAAATATTTTTGTTGTTTTCTCAATCCGACAATAATCTCGTTGCGGGGTCTACCAATGATTGTACCGTCGTACGGATATTCCCCGACAAAAAGAATATTTCCTGACCAATCGAATATTATACATCAACTTGCATACTTTGTAAAAATTATAAATACTACCCACAACTATAACATTATCTCAAATCCACATCATAATATAAAAAAAATATTTCAAGAAATTTAAATCTTTATTCATAAAATCTGGGGTCTCACAGTCTGTGTTATCAGGATTGCCTGACCCTCGCTAAAATGTACATCAACAGATGAAATCCCTACTGGGGATAATGCCAAGGCTGCATGACCTTTGTTGACGTGTGCATCAACGGATGAAATCATCGAATGGCTTCCGATGCTTCGATAGGTTTACCTGCCATCGGCTGAAATAAAGTCAAGGTTGCTTAACCTTCATTGACATACATCAAAGAATGAAAATGCGTGACACCCTCGCCGAGGATCTGTACATCAATAAATGATACTGCGTGACACCCTTGCCGGGGATCTGTGCTTTAACAGATGAAATGTGTGATACCCCCATCGGGAATCTGTACATCAACAGATGAAAATGTGTGATACCCCCGCCGGGGATCTGTACATTTAGAGTTGTGACCCCAAACTGACGGCATCAGACCTTTGTGAGGTATTACCGAGTGTGATTTACAATTGTTGAGATAATCGGTATAGTATACCTTATGTTTGGGTGAATACCAATGAATGATATGAAAAGCCACAGTTTGGCCTGGGAAAACCAGAATTTCAGGCTATTCTACTCAACCGCATAGCATTTTTATCCCTGATTTGGCCTTTTTAGCTTGTGAGAACTCCTTTGTAACTCAAACTAGACCCAACCGGAGGGGTGGGCCCCACCCAGGGGAGCCGCATGTACACCTATAGAAGCCACAAGTGGACCTGCGGCCAACTGTGAATGGCTATTAAGGTTGCAAGTTGCCTTCTCAAGTCATTTTATGTTGTGCCACGAAGGAAATCTGAGAGCTCTTCATCAGATCTGCTGAGTTCGGGCGTCTTTCTGTAAATTTTGTCACCGTACAAGTGTTCTAGACTGTCCTGGTAACGTATGCATGTCCTTTTTTCTAGTTTCTATATGTTGGAAAATGACTTTTTATATGAAATGTGTTTAAACACATAGTAGTGAATATGCATGGTCATATGACTTGATAAAAAATATTCAACATAGTAAATGTTAGTATTAAACCATGTTGAACTTAATAATGCGAAAAAATTTAACTTTTGAAATAGTCAAATTGGCACCTTTTTCTGCTATTTCTTATCCTATTTAAGGACAAATGAACAAAGGTGGTAGTGCAAAATAATCCTGGTATTTAGGCTGCCCTTATGGATTGATGACTTTGACATTTTAATGCATATAGTATGTATATAACTGTGGGCAGGTGTACTACTGGATGGCCACCTAGTCATGCCTATGTGAATGTAGATAGTCCTATTTATAGAGGAAATTATGATAATTTTTTTCCAAAATGTAGACATTGAGTAGTCATGCATTTTTAACTCTACTGTAGACGTATGTTAAAATAATGCATGCATGCATGTAGTCATAAAATGTATTGTAAAAAGCTCCAGGTTAGAGAATAGCACACCCTTTCTGAGGTGATTTGGAGACTTGTTGTTCAGATATATGGATCTGAATCATCCGAGTAGTTCTGTAACGCCCCCAAATTCAGGTACTTAAAACCCGAACTCGGTGCTTTACGATACCATTTTTATGAGCGAAATAATACTAATAATAATAACAATAACATAAATATCAAACTTATCTTATATTTATCAAGTCTAATCCCAAGTACGTAACCTTTACTATAATTCTTTACATGATATATAATACGTACCATTATATTAACACAGTCTAACTATTACAAAAGATACCACTAAACAGATTTTGTTTCCTTTCCTTTTCACTTGTTCTTGGCCGAACCTTCTAGCTTTTCACACTTAGCTGAAAATATTTAAATTAAGCAAGGGTGAGCATTTGAGTGCCCAACAAGTAATAACAATTATAAATATAATTAGCTTAAAGAATTAAATGTTTTCTTTATACATCACTTCTACAACAAAGCTATAGTTGTGAAGTAAACTGAACCGATAATAATAACATAATAATTCTATCTCAAATTTTGGAAACTACATAATGACTATATATGGGGTTTAGTTGATATACTATGAACATTGTTTTAAATTTTCGAATAGATTTTGCAGAACTTCATCCGCAAACCATCATAACTTACGGGCGCGAGAGTGTACATCTCATGGACCCTGTATTGATCAATACTACATTACAAGAACGATGTGAGCGTTCACTCTGTCCGCCTTGGGCGCATAAAAGTTTTCCCTTGATCGGGATGTTCATACTAGTCTGGAATTCGAACCAAAACAATTTGATTGGATATAAAGAAGTTTTATTATATTCAACGATATTTCTGAATTTGTGTCTAGCTGGGTCAAATAGCTTAGACGTCTTATATATATATATATATATAAACATGTGATTAAATACAATGATTATCCAAGTGGGAACACTTGTATAACCATGTTTAGAAATTAACAAACATAATATATATCTGAATTACCATATACTAATATGTTGAAAAACAATGATCGGATATAGAATATATCACAATAGGGTTAATAATATAGCATAATAGTAATATAATTCTGAAACTTCTTACTCATGTCTATTGCATAAAGAAAATGCAAAGGTAAGATACTTGCCTAGTCTGCTGATTACAATACGCAACTTAATTTTATCTTTTATATCACAACCTATCATTCATAAAATCATTTTACTGATTAGAACAACATACTATAACACATAGCAATGCTTATTGCAGTCATCACGTAATCTAATAACATTTTCACACATATTCAACAGTCATTGAATCACAAACAAACACATATACAGACAATTTATACTAGTCCAGATCAATTTCTGAAACATGTCGGTGTACCGACGGCTTTATCGAGTAATTATCGAGTCTAAGACTCTAACTTGCAGTTCAATATCTGTAAGTATCGGTCATATTATTTTTAAATGACTTATAATAATTTTTAAACATTTATTATAATTTATTATGAAATTTCAAACACCAGAATCATTACTAAATGATTTAAATATTAAACAATTCTATTATCATTAATATTTAATTAACGTTAATCTATTAATGAAACCATTGCCAAAAGATTAAAGTTATTTATAATAACTCAAAATACTTTTAAAATATTAATACTACCCTTAAATAATTTTTAAAAGAATAAAAATCATTTTTAAATAATTATCATTAATATTAAAGTATTAATGCATTATTTATCAAAATATTAAAAGTTATTAAGTATAACTTAATATATTTTTAATTCATTTATTTCCTTTTTAAATGATTTTTAAATAAATAAAACCATTTTCAAATTATTTATTTAATTTAATTATTAAATAAACTTAATATCCTTTATTATTAAATTAATATCATTAATATTAAATTATTAATGAAATTATCTCTTAAATATTAAAAGTTACTTTTTATAACTTAAAATATCTTTAAACAATTCATTATCATTTAAAATGATTTTTATAATATTAAAATTATTTTTAAACTAATTTATTTAATATAATTATTAAATAAATCAAATATCATTAATATTAAATTACTAATATTTTTCATGTCAAAATATCAAAAGTTATATTTTATAACTTAAAATATTTTTATAACCTTTAAATCATTTTTCTATAATTTTTAAATTATTAATTCTATTTTTCATAATTTATTTAATATATTTATTAAATAACTTTAATTACCATTAATATTAATTAATAAATGAAATTCATCACAAAATATTAAAAGTTATCAAAAATAACTTAAATTATTTTCTTATACCATAATATAATTTTAAAATGATTTTTCATGTAATAAAATCATTTTGAAATAATTTATTTAATATTACCATTAAATAAATTAAATACTTTTAATATTCCAAAAATATTAAATATTTATGAAATATATTCAAAATAATTAAAAAATTAATTTTCAGATTTTAAAATAATTTTTAGGAATTTATTTGGTATTTTTCATAATTAAAAACTAATTAATACTAATTATTTAATAAAAATATAATTTTTATTTAGAAACTGTCGCTAAAGACCACCTATAGCGACAGAACCGTCGCTATAGGTGTTCTTCGTGTTCTTGAGCTTAACCTAGAAATTCATGTGCGGTAACGAGTGTACTACTTTGACTGGCTCCAGATCTTAGGTTATCACGATTTTGGGCATGATAGTGTGTGGCTATTGTAGTATAATTGTAATACTACCATTAACAATCGATATCATGGACATAACACCATAGATCAGAGAGTTATAGTCTCTCAAATCCTTTGTCAGAGCTGTTCTTCATTTCTGGGTTTTCCAAAAATGAAGAACAGTTCCTACTGCCTTCATTCGATCATTATATATTTCTGTACAGGTATGGTTTAGGTGATTTAACACTTTCAGTATGAAAAAGACATGCAAAAGAAGAGATCTAATACATAAAACACATATAACATCAACAGAATCAATAGATACATCTCGGTCAAACATTGTCAGAAAAATCGCTCTTGAAATTTTTTGGGTTTTCCATAAATCTTCATAAGCAGTCGGTCAAGCCTACTTTGACCGTCGATTACTTTGATCATGTTTGACATTTAGGTGATATAATGGTTTAACAATGAAGTTGATATAACCTATTATAACACGGATACAACAAAACACACAAATCACCCAACACTAAATAGATTGGGACTTATGAACAAGCTGTCAGACCCATCTGGTAACTTCTGGGTTACCCAGAAACAAAAACTGAATGGTCAACGCCTTTTGACCGATCACTACATCCGGTCTATTGCTTTCTAAGGTTCAAGCGTGTTCTGGACTTGTAGTCCTTATGTCAAACTATAATATCAATACCCTTATACATCATAACGGCTTAATAGCAGCGAGATCAAGGCCAGTCAAAGTCACTGCCCGAACACGTTCTTCAATTTTCTTGGTTTCCCAGAAAACTGATTTCGTGTTCGGTCAATGGACTTTGACCGTGAATAACTTTTGATATATACGTTCAATGATCATGGAATCACTTTCATCCTACTACCAACATTACAGAGAACAACTTCTAACCTTTAAAACACAAAACAAATAAACAAGAACAGATCTACGAGGACTGACATTTGATGTCAGACAACAAAAAAAAAAATTTCTAGATTTTTGAAAACACCAATTTCGTGTATTTAAATGTTATGGATCCACTAAATACCAACCCAGATCATCAAAACCTACTACATACAACATGTTCTATCACAAAAATCTAACATCTAACACAACATACACGATCAGATTTCGGTTAGGGCTTTATACCTCACTTGGACAATTCTTTGATCTAGGCTACTGATTTGCTATTGGTGTTAGTGGGGCTGTGTTTTGGGACTGAAATACTATATAAATTCGTGGGTTTTGAGACAGAGAGATTGGTAGAGAGCAAGTTGAACAAATGGGCTTGAAATATGATTTTTCTCTCTCTTGATCTATATATATATATTGGTGAAATGTACTATGCTGATTCAAGGTGGCTAATATACATTTAATTTCAGTCACATGGGGTGATCTAAGTTGGTTACCTACTCCATATCTTGCTAGATTTACAAGTTACCTTAAATAATACAAGAGGGGCAAAAATGTCTTTTGGCTTTTAAAAATAATGGCATTATGGTAATCATGCCAAACCCTCAGGGTTTAGGATTTGGACTAGGATTCTAGAATTTCCAATTTAGGATTTGAAAATAAATAATAAAATAATAAAATTTTAGTTTCTAAAATACAAAATTAAGGTTTCTTAATTAATTAGGTTTTTAATTACTTAACACCTTACTAATTAGGTTTAAGATACACTAATTAGCATTAAGCTTTCCAAATCAACAATTAGGATTTACAATTTAAATAAATTAGGGTTTATAAAATAAATATTAGGGTTTCTAGAAATTAATATTTCTAAATATTAATTAGGATTTTGAATAATTAAGATTCTCCCTAATTAGGGTTAATATCTATAACATCGATCATAAATCTCATTAACATGATTACATAACAGTCTTAAGCTGGCATCCGACTTTTGAATTAGGGTTTAACATCTTAAACTAGAGTTTTGACATTATACACATAATTTAACCAACATTATCAGTCCACACATATACAATACATATTTACGACACTGAAATAAAATAATATTAATAATATATTATTATTCTTATCCATTGATAAAAATCTAAAATTAGGGTTTGGATTCCATATCTGATTTATTCATTATATATAACATTATTAATTAAGTTAAACTAATTAACTTAATTAACCTTGCATAAATTCATATAATAAAATAAATAATTATTATAACAATTCTAAAAATCATTTCATATATTATTTAAATAATATATAATCATATTTTCATGGAAAATAATTAATAAAAAATATTTTTATTATAAAATTAATTATTGTAAGAATAAACTTTATAATAGTAAATAATTCTAAAATAAAATTATTTGTAAACAATCATGTAATAAATATATTTTTATTTATTACATAATTACATACATACATTATCTTGTACAAATCCTCATCTTTAAAATAATAATAAAAAAATTATACGCAAAATTTATGATTTAATTTTTATGGAAAATATCGGGTTGTTACAAGTTCTCGCAGGACCATTTCAGGTGTGCGGAGGAGGGCTTCTGAAGTGCCTTAACCCCATTCAGTTAGACAGCCTCGTCCTCTGGCGGAGGCGGTGATTCGTCCTATTCGAGTTGATGTAGCGGATATCGAGGACGAGAAGGAGGATGTACCGGTAGCGGCTCCAGGTCTTGCTGCTCATATTCCCCGTAAGGATTTCCCAAGCATTTAGGTGGCTATTCCAGATCTTCTGGGTGATTTGAGTCGCCACCCCTCAGTTTACTTGCATGCAAATGAGGTAAAAGCTGGATTTGATCTTCCTTTTTCCTATTGAGGAGGAGCAAGGATTTTGACATTGATTTTGCGTGTGATGTAGGTTCCTGGCTTTACGCAGCCTTAAGGGAACTGGTTCAGCATATACTCCCTATATCAGGCTCTACATCCAGATTACTGAGGTATCGTGCATGATTGGGGCTTTGGGGCATTCTTTTCCATTCTTCCCCGCCGTTGTCCTTGGGGTACCTCAGGGCATTGTCTGAGCGCTAGTTTCACCAAACTCAGTCTCCACATTTATTGGATTGTGAGGTGATGATAACGCCGATGGATTGGTGATTTATCACCAGTATAGAGTTTAGAGGGGCGCCAGTGCCATATACGACCGATATTACCTCGACTGTCGTCAGCTCCTTGTTGGGAGTTCCGGCTGAGGCGCTCAAGGGTAGGACCGTCCGTGTGACAACCCGAGAATTTAGAAAATTATTAAAATCCTAAATGATGGATTAAAGGTTATATGATAAACATAGACTGAAAATAAGTGTATGGATTTGACATTAATGTGAACGAATTTTAAGGATTTCAAAATTCTGTGAAAGATTTTGGTGGATTTAAAATATTTTGGTGAAGATGTACAAGGTTAAGTATATAAGTGTATATGAGTCGGTATATGTAGTCATATGAGTGAATAGCTTGGGGATAAGGATCAAATTTTGATTAGATAAGTTACATTAATGACAAACCCTAAAATTATATTGAGAACGTTAATGGTAAGTTATTAAACCCAAATCAGTGATTTTATGTGTACAGTTGTGATTTAAGACCAAAGAATTGATTTGATAAGCTATAACTTTAGTAAACCCTAAAATTGGGTTAAGAATGTCATGGTTAAGGTTAAAAAACTTTAACGAATTGCTAGAAACCCTAACGATACGTCTGGAAATCCTAATTTTAGTTTCGGGAATCCAAAACCCTAATCTGGGAATTTAAAAGCTAAGTATAAAAGCTTAACCGTTAAAAGTTATAGGATATATTTGAAATATCCAAATTATCCTTCAAATTATAAGGAAAAGACCAAATTACCCTTAGTGACTGCGAAATGACCAAAATACCCTTTCACTTAAAACTTAAGTGAAAGATATCACACAATCTTGTGATTTACCACTTTGGGATAACAACATGTGTCTTATATCTCACCATATCTGATAACAAGTGCCACCTTGTAAGATTTGGTGCATGAATCAAAGATTAAACTTAAAACTTAAGAAAAATACTTACTTTACTTTTCATTTGAGCCAAGTTCATTCTCTCTCTAACTTTTTGAGATTGGGAGTGAAAGAGAGTCAAGTGTTAAGCCAATATCACCACTTAGCTCTCCAAGAACAGGATCAGAGATTAGATTCAAGATCAAAGCACTAAACGAGGTATAAACCCTGAACTTGAAAATCATGTGATTTGATGTTAGATGTTAAGATTTGTTGTTTAAAGTTATGTTAAGGAATGTTATTGAGTGATCCAAGATGTTATATCAAGGATCCATAACATCTAAAAGCCAGAAAATCAAGTTTTCAAACTGACCAAGAACCTTCATTTTAAGGCCTGACAGCCATATGTCAAGGCCTCTAGATTTGTCTGTGTTAAGTGTTAGGTGTGTTAGACGTTATAAACATGTTCTTTGCCATGAGGAGAGTAGACTGGAAGTGGAATCACCTCCATACCATGTCTAGATCTCAAGTTATGAGTAGTCAAAGTCGATTGACCGACCATGAAAACTGGAAATCTGGGTAAACCCAGAAACCTAGAAAGCCTGACAACCATTTTTGAAGGCTCTGATCTTACTGATCTTTGATGTTTAGGCCAAGTTGTTGTTTGATCTTTGTAGCCTGACATGTAGACTACACAGTAAAGCCTTTAGAACACTTAGATCCATAAACAGGATAAACGATATGAGTAGTCAAATAAGCGTTGACCATCAGTCGGATAAGTTTTCTGGAAAACCTAGAAACTCAAGAACAACTTCTCTGACAAAGTTTGACCAGTTTTGATCTTACAGATGTGTTGATTTTATGATGATATGATGTAATAGAAATGTATCCTGACATGTGTTCTACTAGATTGAACCACTAGATTACACAAAGATAACCCAAAACTCAAGATATAAGGATCCAAAGTAGCTAACCCGAACTGTTCTTCATTTCTGGGTAACCCAGAAATGAAGAACAACTTCTGGCATGATTTTTGAGGGCTAATAACTCTCTGATATGTTGTTGAATGACAATGAAATCAGATTGGGTGTGTAGTATGACATGAATACTACATCCTTAACACTTTAACGGCCTAGAAAACCTAAGGATCAAAGATCTAGAATCGGTCAAACCTAGTAACTCGACAACTAACTATGAAGTTCTGGGTTTGTGAAGAACATCTATAGTGACGGTTCTGTCGCTATAGGGCATTTTAGCGATAGTTATTTTCTAAAATTAATTATTTTTATTAAATAAATAAAGAAAATTAGTTCTTAATTATTAAAAATACAAAATAAATTTCTAAAAATTATTTTAAAGCCTAAAAATGAGTTTTTAATAATTTTTAATATATTTCATAAATATTTAATATTTTTGAAATATTAGTGGTATTTAATTTATTTAATTACAATATTAAATAAATTACTTAAAAATGATTTTAATACTTGAAAAATCATAAAAAAAAATATATTATGGTGTTAGAAAATATTTTAAGTTATTTTTAATGACTTTTAATATTTTGTGATGAATTTTATTAATAAATTAATATTAATGGTAATGGATTTATTTAATGAATATATTAAATAAATTATGAAAAATTATAATTAATGCTTTAAAAATCATATAAAAATGATTTAAGGGTTAGAACAATATTTTAAGTTATAAAATATAACTTTTGATATTTTGTCATGAAAATATTAATATTTTATATTAATGTCAATTATTGGATAATGGATTTAAAAGTTTAAATAAATATGATTTTAAGGTATTAAAAATACTTTGATATATTATAAATATTATGTTATGATTTTTATTAATATTTAATATTAAATAAATATTAATGATAAGAGAATAATGTGGTATTTATATTATATAAATACGATATTAATGATTGAAAAATCCTAATAAATGATAATAATTATTTGAAAATTATTATAAGACTTTGAAAAAATATTTCGACTGATAAATAAATTATCTAAGTTAATTGTTAAGTGTTTAGATCGAGTCTTAGCGATATTAGGCTCGAGAATTATCCGACTAGACCGTCGGGATGTAAGAATTGTGTCGGGTTCAACTTAGACTGACATAGTTTGACTTGATATCGAGTCTTAAGTAGTTTATGGACTGATAAAATTACGTGTTTATGTGTGTAAGTTACTTAATATATATATATATATATATATATATATATATATATATATATATATATAAGAGTATTATACTGTGATGATATTATTCTAATGTAGGGATCTATATTACTAATATTAGGTCTTCGGATAAAACGATATAAACTGCGTGGCAGTAATCTGTGATTCAGGCAAGTTCCTAACCTTGAACTTTTAATTATTGTGCAAGTTTTCTTAAACTCGACCTCGAGTTGTTTCATTTGAATATGCTTATGGTTAATCATTGTTGATTACCATGTCTATGAATTATTGATTTGCACTCTATGCATATTACATGTATTCATCAGGCATGAAAGGCTGATCACCTTCATTACCATCCGATCTGGATATTGTGTTCATGTTTATTATTGACATTTATTCATGTCGTGCTGATCGTTCAGTTAAGAAATTTGATTTCTGCTAGTTCACAATTATATTATTGAACGTAGCCAGCTTTTTATTCATATTCTTTCAATCATGATATATCCTCAAATAAACTTTTACTTGTTGGGCTAATTTGTTGCTCACCCTCGCTATATCATGATAAACATTGCAGATTAAGACGAATACGTCGGCTACAGGAAAAGACCAAGTCAAGGCCAGCTTTGGATTATATGTGCAGATAAAGTTTGTAACAGTATTGTATATTAATGACATTGTAAGATAAATAAGTTATGAATTATGTATAAGTTAAGGTTACTCGACCTTGGAGAATAGTGTGTAAAGTTTATTGTATAAATAATTTATGTTTATATCTTCCGCAATAGTTATAGGAATAGTATACCAGATCCGTGGTGATTAGGACTAGTATTTAGGGCTTTTACAGTCCGTACGAGTCCTTTGAGTATAGATGCTATGAGTGGGCTGTTGAGTGAGTCCATGCCCACTGATGTGAGAGTCAGGGATCGTATTCTTCGTCGATTGTTCCTGGTTATCATCAGGGGTTGTTTCATAGCAGATAACTCTTCTACGGTGTCATTCGCTTTGATCAGCACCACGCGGGAGGTGGATAGTATTGGAGAGAATGATTGGGGCTCCTACACCTTTACCTATTTCCTCAAGGGAATATGCATGCATTCACAGGACTTGACCAAGGCTTGGCTAGGATTTTACCTGTTTCTGCTAGTGAGTATTTCTTTTTTGATTTCCCATGTACAGGTTTAAGAGTATTCACTGACAACAGGTGTTTTTGTGTTTGCAGTTTTAGGCCTATGAGAGGCTTCCATGTTTGTGTTCTGTGAGTGTGTTAGGTTTAAATACATATTGTAGACACTCAAAATTTTTTTGTACACCTGTTACTGACATTGCAAGAGGGCAGATTCGTCTTTCAGAGATAACCTTGGAAGACAACTCATATCCAGTCCGGATACTACCAAAAGTTCAGTTTCAACCCCAAAACACACACCGGTAGTATCAATTCCAACCTCAAAGATAACCCCGAGTCATGCAGTTCTAATACCAGAACTTCCACTAGAGAAGGCCGATTCATCTCGGGGATAGCCCCAAGATATTTAGTCTCAGTCCCGACACAGGGAATAGCAACACTAACCTTAGAGATAACCCCAAGGAGTGTAGTTACAGTTCCAGAGATAACCCCAGAAATGCTTGTTTTAAAGCCATGCAAACAGCTTTAAAACACACAACACTCACACCGAGGCACTCAATACAAGACTGAGAGATAACACCGGGAAGACAGGCGCTCCTCAGAGATGACACTGAGGACCTTCAACACATGCAGCAGTCCAATCTCAGAGATAACCCTAAGCAACGTTTGCTTTATCAACCCAAGTCGAAGATAACCCTGGTGAGGGGTAAATTTGTCATCTTGCCACCTTGACGCCACATCGCACCATTTCAATATTTCAGACATACATTTCTACACAATAATATCCCACAAGAACCAAGGAAGTCCAATCCCGAGTGACTATTAAGCAGGATAACAGATAGAATTTAAAGCTTGAAGATCGGAGGGCATGGTCCCATCTTCCTAACTTCGTACAACCTCTAATCCCATGACATTGCGTAACTCTCGACAACGACGGTCTGAAATATGTCATATACACCTCAGTCGGATGCCCGGATTGAAGTTTTGAAAGTTCGAGCGGACATCACGTTGGATGCGTGCACGTACTTCGAGACGGCAGGACTCGCGAAGCCCGGGGCACCCCGGGCAGCGGCAGCTACATCTGCGGCTAGTCGCAGGTACACCTGCGGCTCCCCCCTCTATAAATAGAGGGTTTGGGGTGGCCATTTTGTAAGAAAAAAAGGCTAGGAAGCCCTGTCCAATTTGCTTTGTACACACCCTAAACGGAGTGCTTTCTCATTTTAAACATTTTAAAGCTCATATATAGTTACTTTTGTGCCGGCGGGAGCCGAGTGTTCATCCACTTAAAGCTATAGAAGCCTTCTTTGGCAGCCCACTGTAAGCCTTCTTCCACACTTTAAAACCTTTCTCTTCATCTTTGTACACACTATTCTTCACGTTGAGAGTCGTGTTGTGTGTGTATACCTGGACTTCGGTCCGTGGTTTTATTTCAGTTTGTATATATATATATATATATATATATATATATATAATGACTAACATTATCGAGTTATGCCTCGATTAAACCTAGACTTACGTCTGGAGCGTTTAATTACTTATATATATATATATATATGTATGTATATATATTTATATTTTGTCCCGCCTGGAGTTTACTTCGTGGCGGTTAATCGTTTTTACTACTTTCTGTACATTTATGTCCCGCCTGGAGTTTCCTCCGTGGCTGTTGATCGCTTTTACAGCTTTATTTATATTTCTGATCCCCCATAGAGGTGCTTCGTGGTGGTTGATCATGTCAATATATATATATATATATATATTTATTGCTTTTATATATTTACATTTCTGATCCCCCATGGAGGTACTTCGTGGTGGTTGATCATGTCTGTATATATATATATATATATATATATATATATATATATATATATATATATATATATATATATATATATATAGCTTTTTTATATATAACTGCTTACAACTTTCATATAAACTGCGGTATCATGTGAGCCTAGAAATTATGTGATCACAGATTCAGAATATTGAATCTAGATTCGGTTCCCATGATGGACATTTCCAGCTATAAGCAGCTTGTAAATTTATTCACGGAACTTGGATTTAGTAAGATGGTTTTCATGCCCACGAGGAATTTGTGTTAGGTTTGTAATATTCATAAACGCAATCATATTGCACAAAATAAATGGAAGCATGGAAAATCAGAGTTTTAAAATTTTATAAACCATATACCCAGATCATCCTTTATGCATAATTATTAATTTAACAAAAATATGAAGAACAAGAATCATACCTTTGAAGATTCGAGTTTTCTCAAGTACAAGTTCACCTCCAATCTTTTTCGCGTTCAACTTGAATCCACCGGGTTTGGTTCCTTCCTTTGATCAACGTTAGCCACCAAAGTGTTTGGCCTCTAGATATGAAGCACCAAGGAAGAAGAAAGATTCAAGAAGATGGGTATTTGGCAAAACCCTAGTTTTTCTATCTCTCATAAAAAACAGTGTACTCTCCCAACTATTGGAATTACGTATTCACATATATTGTGAAAGTTTCAACCCACCACACCCATAATAAGACTCCTCTTATTTATTGACGTGGGCAACCCTCCTTAACAATTAAAGAATTGAGTTTTATTTTAATTAATTAAACTACTTTAATTAATTAGGCTCCTAATCTTATTAGGATTAATTAATTAAACTCTTTTAATTAATTAGCCTCCTAATCTTATTAGGATATATGAGAGTACTTTTATTAATTAATTCCCAAACTCCTTTAGGAATTAAATAATAATAATAGTAATAATAACAATAAGACTCCTCTTATTAATTTATATTTAATATTTCTAAAATATTAAATAATAAATATTAAGCTATTTAATTTATTCTATCACCATAGATTAAATTAAATATACTTAACTTATTATTACGATTAGGCCATTAACTTCTTAAATAATTATTATTCCTTTTATGGTGTGACCCCTTAGGTTTTCCATATATAAACCGGTTGTGAATAAATCAATTAGAACAATTCTAATCTTATTTAAATAAATAAATTAAAATATTAATTTATTTAAATAAATAATATTTATTCTACAATAGGGATAAGCCTCCCTAGCGATTAACGACTTTTCAGATAATATAAATTTCAACATTAATCATAAAAGAACCTTTGAGTAAATAGTTACCGTACAATTAAATCATTCCACCATACAATATCCCAATTAAATATAAGACATGGAATTACTGTCAAGTCTTAATTTATTTAATTATATGTATTTCGACTCTTAAATGCACAACTCCATATACTGTAAATTAGAAACTCCTTTCTAATTTCATTCTGCCTTGGCCAATGACTACTGTGTTGTCATTTATCGAATCACATAGGACATTTCACTTCTTTTACTAGAAGCGGTAGATTCTTTATTGATCATACATTATCTCTATGCACAACTTATTATACCCAAGCATACCCTTTGATATACCCTAAGAGTCTTAAGGAATAAGTAAAAATATAATTCATCATAAACAAAATACTATGATGATCTCAAGTCTAAGGATCACTTGTACTACTGTCACTACAGGAATTCCTATTGACAGACAAGTAAAACTCCATTAGGTATTCCTTAGCGAGCCACGTTCAGTGTACTTATTCTCCAATAAGCACCTACATACTTGCTTTAGTGTCTCCACACAAATGATCATAAGATCAATCATCCTCATCCAATGAGCAAGCAACATATTTACCAATCTATCCGTATTCACTAATCCCCAATTTAGTAATCCAACGATTGGGAACTATTTTAGTTTTAAGCTTTCTAAGAATTTAGATCTCATTAGACTTATAATCATCATTATTCTAAAAACGTTGCTTAAAACTATGAGTTTATCACATATTATAAAGCATCATCATGTAGATAATTAAAAGTCTTTAATAAATTAATACTTTTTATTAATAAATAAATAAGATTGTTACAAAGTATATGCTTTATCATCAAACATTATTAGCTTATGTGCATACTACTTTCAATCTCCCATTTGCACTAAAGTTAATCGCTATGGTATCTCATACCTTTCTTCTATAAGTGACGATTATCCGGCTGTTGGATAAGCTTTAGTTAATGGATATGTAATATTGTTCTTGAGAGTCCACTATCTCTATAGTGATTTTTCATCTTTCAATAATTTCTATAATCAAATGAAAGTGGCACAACACTTGTTTAGATCAAAGATGAGACTTAGGAACTGTTCCTAGTTCTGTAATGAACTTTTCATCCAAACAATCAACTTGCAGCTTCATTTATAGCTATTTACTTTGTCTTTATCACTAAACCAGTAACTCTTTGCTATTTAAAACCTTTCCAATTCACTGCACCACTTTTCAAGGTAACCCTTTACCTTAAAATGGATTTTCTGTCGTCTTGGTCTGTCTAAAAAAACTTGAGTCTGTTAAGCACTCTAGTTTTAATTTAGACCCACCATGAATATGATCACATCCTTAGTTCTAGTTAAGTACGTTAAGATGTTTTTCACTGTCTCATAATGAACTTCTCCAGAATATGACTGATCAACATCAGGTCTCATACATTTCATTGCATACATGATAGTCACTCATGCGATCTCTCTTTTATGATTCTATGGGGACAATTAAGAGAGATACACTACAAGGTTCATCAACATGAGACATCCCATGGAGTTTGCCATGCTAAGCGACTTTAGCATCAAATGAATATACGTTTCTTTAAGTCGAGCATCTTCTTAAATCTATCCATATAGATTTTATCCCCAATTACGATACTCTTCCCAAATCATTCGTGGATAAATGTTTAGACAACTTTATCTTTACTAATTGTAGCATTGGTATGTCATTCTTTATCTGTAGTATATCAACATATAATACTAGGAATGTCACGACGCTCCCACTGACCCTTTTGTACACACTAGGTTCATTCTTATTTTTGATAAAATCAAACTCTTTTGATTATTTCATCAAAATGAATGTTTCATTTTTGAGAAACTTGCTTCAATCTATTTCTCTAGGTGTCTACAACTCTTACCTCATCGTATATAACTGGATCATCATCTTCTATGATGTGTACCTCATCAACATCATATATGATGAATCCATGCCTCCTAGGTATCTTTGGTACTATTCTAGATTTACGATTTGGTTATGGTACAATAGGTGTATCTACAGGTTCCTCTTATTTGACTTAAAGTGTTTTGTGGTTCTTGAACTCTTCAAGATTTATTATTCTCCCACTAGCCCCTACAATGATAAACATCTTTATCTTAGAAGGCAACGTGTTTCGTAACAAAGACCTTTTGCTAAGTAGGATTATAGATCATATGCCCTAAACTTACTTTAGGATGTCCCACAAATATGTATTTGTCAAATCTTGTCCTAAGCTTATCCTTTGAAACCTTTTCATATAAGCGGGACAATCCCTTATCTTAACATACTTAAGATTAGGAATCCTCCTTGTCCATAAATTTTATAGAGTCTTGGGGTCGAATTTTGAGGTTATCTTTTTCGTAGATATGAAGCCATTTCTAGGGCATGACCCCAGAAGGATACTAGAATGTCGATAAAATTATTATGGACTGTACCATGTCCAATAAGGTATAATTTTCCTTTCAGATACATCAATCAATTATTGTGTATCAGGAGGCGTCCATTGTGAGAAAACCATTTGAGATGATCTAGAAACTTATTGCACGAGTAATTATTCCTTGATCTAATCAAAGAATCTTAATACTTTGCCAATTTGTTTCACTTCAAAATTCTTTGAACCTTTCAAATAATTCGCACTTGTATTTCAGCAAATACACACATTCAACTCTTTGAATGATCATCTCCTTTTTTTATACTAGTTTGTTCAATTTGGAAAATTATTTTCACGTAAGTCAAGTTTACAAATTCCATTAAGTAATATTATAGTTCTATACAAAACATTATTATTATAAATAGAACAACAATTGTTCTTAAATATAATACCAAAGATTTTATTGTCTAGCAAAAAAATGAAAATAATATTTCCAACGAGAACTGGAATACAATAACAACTTATTAACTTAATAGATTTGTCTGTAGGCAGTGCTAAACTATAAGTTCATATGGTTAATGCAGTAACCTTTGCTTCATTTCCCACACATAGGATTACTTATCTTTGTTTAGCTTTCTACTTCTGCTTGGTCCCTTCATAAATCTATATTTATGATAACCAAAGTCGGTATCTAACACCTAAGTAGAACCTTGGCTCAAAGAAAAATTTATTTTAAATCATGAACAAAATTGTATTGGTAACCAAAACTTCACTAAGCTTCTTCTGGTTAGCCTCTGCAAGATGCTTCTTGCAGTTTCTTTCCAGTGTTCAGGCTTATTGCAGTAGAAGCAAACTCCTTTGCTATCTGTATCAGTTTTGTTCTTATTATCCTTTGTTTTTGCCTTTCTATTTACCTTCTTTGAATCGTTCTTCTTTTTAGAAGATCCTTTGGCCCCTACTAGTAAGACTTGGTCTTTCTTATTTGGAAAGTGACTTTCAACATTTTTCAACATGTTAAGCAAATCAGCGAAGCTGATATCTAGCTTGTTCATATGAAACATTCATAACAATTGTGATAGGAGTTTAGGAGTGACTGCAAGATCAAATCTTGGTTCAACTCTCCATCCATGACAAAACCCGTTATCTTAATTGTTCAATCAAATTGATTACGTTAATGACTTTTGTCTGTACTGTAGTGGCATCGGTCATTCTAGATCAGAAGAGCTCCTTAGATATCTAATATCTATCAGTCCTACTTTTCTCACCATCAACTACTTGATGTGCAGGAAAATGGTAGGAGCATCCATAGTTTTATGCTGACGCTGAAGCTCGTTACTCATGGATGCGAGCATGATGCATTAGGCCAACTGTGCATCATCTGATCACTTTCTAAAAGTAGCAATCTCTTCCTCAGAGGCATTATCTGCAACCATTGCAGGGATAGGCATATTAAGGACATAAGATAACTTTTTAATAATGAGAACTATTCTCAATTTCTTTAACTAATCCGTTTAATTCGGTCCGATTAATTTAGCATCTAATATGCTACGCAGTGATAGTAATTTAGACCTTGTAAAATTCTGTAAATGAATTTGTAATTAACAACATTTTAGTATACATTCTTTTATTAATTATCAAAATAAATTAGGTCTTGTTTTAAATTGGTATCTCTCACTATTTTCATCAAGCTATATTACCCTTACTTATATAGTTCGGCAAAATCTAATTAAATATTTGCTAGTGAGAATAAGGAACCCATTACAAATGTATATAACCTTGTGGTGACACAACAAACTATATATAAATAAATAGGTAGACAACTCTTGTCAATTACATCAACTATGCAACTTCTTGTATTTTGCCTCTTAGATTATTTTGATCAAGTGGTGGCACATCCGAATCAAAATTATCCAAGTTCAGTCTAACCTAGCACTCCATATATTCAAAAAAAAAAATATTGTCCTTGTGGTGACACAACAAAACAACATTGTTCAATTTTCTTTATAAGCATCAAATGTGATAAAATTAACATCTCAAAGAATTAAGATAAGCATTGTGGTGACACAACAAACTTATAATAATTAATTGATACTCTATTATTTTTATCATGCTAGAAGGCGACGTTCGATATTCTAAATATCTTTGAACGCTTAGGACTTAATATAAAATCTTTGAGGGGTTTGTTATTAATTTGTCTCATCTTGTTTAGCGCGCATGCTCATATATAAATATAAAATACTCGTCATATTAATTAATATGTGAAGCATGTTTCCATTATATGTTTATATATATATATATATATATATATATATATATATATATATATATATATATATATATATATAGTATAAGCATGCACATATAGAATACTATATTCTACCCTGATTGATTATGGACTTTTATTCTAGTTTGGTTCACTAGAGCCACCAAGTGAACCAAAAGGTCAAACCCTAGGGGTGCAAGAATTAAATTTAAATATAACTATTACATTTAAATCCTAGGCTCCATTACAAACGGGTCTTCAAGCGTTCCTTGCTCCTTGATCTCCAATTCTTCAAAATTAATTCTAACTATTCCTATTATAAAACTATTTAAAATAAATAGAAACCTTAATTAGTAGTCAAGGGGAAGTACATATGAGGGAGTTAGAATTTACATTAAGAAAAAATTAGAGAAGACGAGGTACGCAGAGTCCATTTAATAAAACTCATACATTCGTGCATCCAACTAAATAAAACTCCAATCACATTGGTCAATTGTCCATAATCAATCCTATTTATTATCATACACATCACCATATGCATCAATAAATATCATTCATCTCATGAATAATAAACAATCAATATATATATATATATATATATATATATATATATATATATATATATATATATATATATATATCATTTAATGGGCAAATTTAGTTAGCATAAAATCTAATTTTGAATCAAAATAAACTCCTTTATTTTTATCGAAATTTAAATCAAAATAAATCTCTTTTATTTTAATTTATCCAATTTTGAATAAAATAAACTATTTTATTTTAATCAAAATCTTTAATCAAAATAAACCATTTATTTTAATTAATTATGGAATCCAATTCCAAGTAAAAAAAACTCATTTATTAAAGGAAACACAGATTTTATTTCCTATTCACAAATAAACTCCTTTATTTTGAATAATATGAAATCTTATTTCATATCAAAATAAACTCCTTTGTTTTAAGGAAACATGGATTCACTTTTCTATTCACAAATAAACTCCTTTATTTTAGGAAATATGGAATCCAATTTTAACTCCGATTAATTATCATGGAATCTAATTCCAATTCTAATTAGTTAGCATGAAATTCTAATTTTAAAATTAAAATAAACTTTTTTATTTTAATTATAAAATTATTAGTGTGTGTGTGTGTGTATACACACACACACACACACACACACACACACACACACTAAGCACGTGGGCCTGATAACTAGTAGCTAACTACCAGGTATATATATATGACTATCATAAGTATATATATAATATTAACTTGATAACCTCCATGCAAATCACGGATCAGTGATAAGTGGGATTTATACCTACTTATTGAATACCAATTCACACGAACTATGCCCATCTCAAGTATATTTTAGTGTGTTTTTAGTTCATTTCATATTATTTTGCATTGCATTTACTTAAAACTTCTTTTGGTGAAAAAGTGCAGAAAATGGCCTATTTTGGTGGTATTAGAGGGCATTAGGCTAATGGACGTATGAAGGCAATGCACAAGCTGGGATATGCATGTCAAGAGGATCAAGTGAAGCATGGATGGACAAAGGATGAAGCAGCAGAGCAAATCAGTGCAGTAGCAGAATCAGAAGACACAGATTGCTAGCCGCGCGGCCGCGCGGCATGACAAGCTTGGAGACGCGCGCTCGCGCGAGCACCCGGCCTGACAACTATGCCTACTGCAAGTCGCACGCCCGTGCGAGATATACACTGGAGGGGCGCGCGGCCGCGCGTGAGGCCTGAAGCTGCTGATTTGTTTTATTTTATTTTTTTTAATTAAAAAGGTTGTAATTGATTAAAACGATATCTAACTGGTGTCAGAGGTATCTTGGATAACATTTGACGTATTTTTATCATAGTAACTAGGGTTTACACCGTGAGGGAGATTCCAACGTAGAACGAAGCCAAAATGCCTACTCTTCCAATTCTTCTTGGGATTCTCTATCATTGTGGATTAGTATTATTATTTTGCTGGAATTTTATGAGGATTTAATCATTAACATTAGTTTATATTCAACAATTGGGTTTGATCGTTCTATCCTTCATCTTTCAATTGCTTGCTTATTAACCATGTTTTGCGTTGATCCCATAATGGCTTTTGGTTCAGTCACGAACTAAACTCCACTGTGGGATTCTAACGGATTTTAATCTGTAGTTTAATTGCATGCTTAATTGCTAGGGCTATTTTGCATACCACATGGGATTTCTATCATGGTTGTTTTGCATGTATGAATGCTTGATCACCATTCGTCTCAGTACTTGTATGGAATTGATAATGAACATGCAAGTATGGATTGTAATCATGATAGCATACGAATATGGGGCTGTTTTATATGGCTTGTGTATTTTGTGAACCAGATAGACATATACTATTTCACCATGTGAGTTAAAATAAGGGCTTGTGCTTAAGTTCAATATGATTGCAATCTCACATAGACATATAGTGATTTTAGTTATATTGACGATTACATGGAGTCTATCATCTGCGGATGCTATATAAGTAGGTAATAGTGCATTGAAAAATGGCTATGACTCTATTAGTGCTCTTGACTACTTTCCTGTGATATGTGAACACTTCTTGCATGATAGTGGTAATTAGATGAAGTATTAAATGACGTTAGGATCCCATTATTTCCAGATTTGATTTATTCCATTATTAGTCTTATTTTAATTGTTATTCGCCATTAGAGTAATTCACTAATATAGTCATTAGTCTAAGCATATAAATACAGTGATTTAAATGATGCATAGAAGTTTAGATTTGACAACTTTCTCTGTGGGATCGATACTCTACTTACTCTGTATTACTTGTTGACACATGTATGCTTGCATGATTTAGAGCTCTTTTATCAGAATTGAAAAAGTGGCAACAAGTTTTTGGCGCCATTGCTGGGGAAAGATGTTTTAATTTAAATAATTATCATCAGTTTAAAGATATATTGTATGACTGAGACAATTCTGATCATTCCTCATTTCTATTTTTCTTTTGTTTTTGGTTTCAGGTACTTGTAGGTTTTTATGCACACGCGATCATCTAACTCAGAATTAACACCAGCGCAGGGTAACATTAACGGAAGAGGTTGGAAAGTAAGTATGCGGAGAAATTTGCAAGCGCGGTTAGAAAGTACAACATCTAGTATGGCAGAAGAACAGAGAATTGAGCAAAGAGAAGAGCATCGGGCACTAAGGGTTATTCCATGCCAAACATAAACGGACTCCAGTCTAGCATAGTCAGACCGGCGATAGCAGCCAATACTTTTGAGATTAAACAGGGCACTATTCAAATGGTGCAGAACTCGGTACAGTTTGGTGGTGCTGCTACGGATGATCCGAATGAACACATGTTAAGTTTTATCGAGATATGTGACACATTCAGATACAATGGTTTGACGGAGGACACTATCAGACTAAGGTTATTCCCATTTTCATTGAGGGATAAGGCGAGAAGTTGGCTACATTCTGTGCCGTCAGGGTCAATCACTACATGGGAGGACTTAGCACATAAAATTTTAGCCAAGTTCTTTCTAATGGCTAAGACTACAAAGATGAGAACAACTATCTCTCAATTTGAGCAACAACAGGGCGAGTCCTTATATGAGGCATGTGAGAGATATAAAGAGATGCTAAGGAAGTGTCTGCATCATGGTATGCCAGATTGGATGGTGATCAACTCATTTTACAATGGTTTGGGATGGCAGTCGAGACCTATTGTGGATGCAGCTGCAGGAGGGGCATTATGGGCAAAGAGCTATGACGAGGCCTATACACTTATCGAGACTATGGCTACAAATGACTACAAGAATCCTATAGCTCGGATGCCACAACCCAAAGTTGCAGGTGTGTTGGAGGTAGATGCTATTACTAAGTTGTCAGCACATATGGCAGCAATGGCAAAGAAGATAGATACTTTGGCAGAAAGCAGGATGAAAACAGTTGCCTTCGTATGTGAGATTTGTACGGGGTCACACTAGACAGATCAGTGTGCTATCAGCTCGGAGTCAATACAGTATGTGGGAAATTACAGGAAAGATCAAGGTCAGTTTCAGAAGCAACCAAAATCATCCAAACTTTAGTTGGTCAAATAACCAAGGAAATCAGCAGAATCAGTTTCAGCCGAACCAACTGTTTCAACCACATTAATATCAGCCATAATTTTCATCCAAACAACCATTTCTACCGAGATTTTATCAACAACAACAACATCACACTCCAGCTGCACCACATCCATAAAAGAAATCAGAAATGGAGGAGATGATTTTGAAATACATGGCAAACATGGAAGTTATGATCAAAAGCCAAGATGTGGTTATCAAGAATCTGGAAACTCAAATGGGGCAGATGGCGAGCATGCTTAACAACAGGCCCCAAGGTTCTTTGTCAAGTAACACAGAGGAAAATCCTAGAAGAGACGGGAAAGAACAGTGTCAAGCGATCACATTGAGATCTGGGAAGAATACTGCAGGAATTGACAGTCGCGCGCCAGCGCATAAGTTACAAAGGGAAGCCGCGCGAGGCAGAGCAGGTGACTGTTGAGGAAGAAAATTTGAAAAATTCTGAGGAACAGCAGGAAGAGAGAGGCAAAGTAGGTTCAGAAGAGAAGGTCAAGAGTTCAGTGCCACCAATTCACCCTCAAGTACCATATCCGCATAGATTGAATAAGTAGAGGGAAGACAAATAGTTTAGCAAGTTCTTGGAGGAATTCAAAAAGCTGCAGATCAACATACCGTTCGACGAGGCATTGGAACAAATGCCAAGCTATGCAAAGTTTATGAAGGGTATATTGTCAAAGAAGAGAAGATTAGATGAGTTTGAGACAGTGGCCTTGACAGAAGAATGCAGTGCAGTGCTTCAGCGTAAACTACCTCCAAAATTGAAAGATCCGAGCAGTTTCACAGTTCCGTGCACTATCGAAAAGATAAACTTTAAAAAGTGTTTATGTGATCTTGGGGCAAGTAACAATCGGATGCCCTTGTCAGTGTTTAATCAGTTGGGATTGCCGGCTCCAAGGCCGACAAACATTATGTTGTAGCTAGCTGACAGATCCATCATGTATCCACGAAGAATTGTTGAAGATGTGTTGGTGAAAGTGGACAAATTCATCTTTTCAGCTGACTTCATCATTTAAGATTTTGAGGAAGACAAGAGTATACCGATCATACTGGGGAGACCATTCTTAGCCACAAGAAGGACTCTGATAGACGTGTAAAAAGGGGAACTCACTATACGTGTACATGATCAAGAGGTCACCGTCAATGTCTTTAAGGCCATGAAGTTCCCACTAGATGAAGAAGAATGCTTCCAGGTTGATTTAGTGGGTCGGTGTACAAATGATGGAGTATAGTGAATAGTGGACTATAAATCATGTGACGTGTAATTTTTGACAATCCAGAGGTCGAGAATGAGGAATTAAATGAATTCGCTCAATATCTGGATATCACTCCACAGTATGAAACCAGTGCAAAATGTGATAAGTTACCGGACAAGCATCTTAAGGAAAATGGACAGAGATTGAAGCGTTATTCTGGTGGTGAGGTGGATAGAAAGATAATCACCTCAATTCTATCTTTAATAAGAGATTCATAGATAGTCAAGCTAATTGACTATAACTTAGCGCTTGATGGGAGGCAACCCATTATATCTATCTCTATTTTCTTTTTATTTATTTCGGTTAGATTGTTTTAGTTGGTTCATCTCATGTCATTTTTGATCATTTGGCAGATTTGCATGGTTAAGTTTGTAGCAGAATTTGCAGTGAGAACGTGTGAAAGAGGATAGAGTTTATATGGTTATTAATTCATGCCCTAATAGTGCACATTAATGTCTATGTAGGTATCTAAAATTGAAGACATCACTATATGCAGAGTGGAAATGAACATCAGCAGTGCAGATATCAGGATTGCGCAATCGCGCGAGAAAGGCAGTACAAATTTGCACGCCCACGCGTCAAGCCGATCAGAGCATAATTTACACCTGCGCGCCCGCGAGCTCAACACATTTCACACTCGCGCGGCCGCTAGCGACAGCAGACGTGGAAAAATTTTTAAGCTTAAAAACGTGATGGAGATCAGTTGGACTCTCATTTGCAATGAAAACAGAAGCGCAATCACAGTGTCTCTCCATAACTCACGTCTCTATCTCTCTATCAGTTACAAATTAAAGTCGTACATCTCTCAATCATATATCCACGATTTTCTCCACGTTCAAAGCTCAACCCACGCTCTCATCCATATATAAAGCTAGGGTTCCTGATTTGGGTTTGCAGAAACGAGTTTGGGGGTTATCACTTCTTAAGCTTTTCTTCATTTTCAGTCGAAATCATCTGCATTATCTCTCTCCGAGCATATGGGTCCAAAAAGAGCTCGCTCTGCTTCATCTTTTTCTTCATCTTCCTTTGGCAGTCAAGGAGATGATGTGGTTGACCATACTAAGTTCATGAATTTGGCAGCCTAGCAGGAGTATTACTGAATTGTGGTGAAGATGTTTGTTAAGGAGCGCGGTTTCAAATCGGAGGACCGAGATGGTCAGTTATGTGCCATGATTCGCGAACGGGGATGGGTTGGACTCACTACCACTCCCATGCCCATTCCGATGAGCATAGTCCTAGAGTTTTACGCCAATGCCAAAGTCACCATGAACAATATCGCTATCGTTCGAGGTGTCGAGATAGACTTCAGACCCACCGCTATTAGAACCATTTTCAGACACACTGAGAGACTACCAACAGGGGCTGCCAATTGGATCACAAGGGCACATATGGCAACAGACTTGGAGCTTGTTATTGCTGAATTGTACGTGCCAGGCACGAAGTGGACTTACAAAGTTGGTACGAACCAGCCTCACATATTCCCAGCAGCCGCACTGAATTGAAATGCCAAGGCATGGAATTTGTTCATATGTGCCAAGCTATTACCCTCGTCGCATCAGCATGAGATCACGGCGAAAAGGGCCATAATTTTGTGGGGTATAATTACAGGCAAGTATATTGACGTGGGTCATTTGATTCATCAAAATATTTTGAAGTATATGAGGGGAATTACCACAGGGAGCATTCCACACGCATCAGTGGTAGCCATGCTATTTGCTCATCAGGGATGCAACTGGGGCAACAAACAAATGCAATACCCGAGCTAAGATATAACTCATGCCACTATTGCAAAATTTGAGGTCTGGGCAGGTGGGGAACCACACCCGCGCGGACGAGGATTTATTCTCCGGCCCACATTCCCAGAACCATCCTAGCATCCCTCTTAGACATATGAAGCGGGCCCGTTAACACGACCACATGCTCCTCATGGCGATCGCCAGCTCCGAAGGTTGGAGCACAAAGTCGATGCCATGTACGATAATTTTGGCGCATTTGCTACTGGATTAACGAGGGCTTTAGTAGAAGCTTTTTCACAGCAGGGAACAATGCTCGAGTGGCCTCAATTCGGAACAGCAGTGCCATATCCACCACCAGATTCACCACCCGAGGAGGGTGGTTCAGTCGATCATTAGGGGAATTTTCTGTGCCCTTTACCTTTACTCAATGGGGCATTGAATATGATAAGTTTGGGGGTATTGGGGTAGTAGTATAGTTGCATATAGTTTCATTTAGTTTCATTTAGTTTTTGCATGTTTAGTTTTAATTTTGCATGTTTAGGTGTTAGATAAAATTTTGCTAAATTTTTTAATTTTTAGTCATTATTGCTTGTGCTAGTATGTTTTAGTTTGCATGTCTCACAATGTTTAGCTTTATGGAAATTTGGTCTAGCCAATGATGATAGTGAATTTTGAAAGAGTCATGAATATTTTGGATAACGTGAGCTGAGATATAATGTTTTACACGATGAAATTCATGTTGCTGTTTAAATGCTTTCGGTTTGCACAAATGTGTTCACAATCGCTTGTAGGTATAAGAAGTATGCATTGCATTGCTTGATAACAAATATAGTTTTAAAAAGAGAAATATGTGGAAAGTAATCTTAGACTGTATGAAACATTGACATTCAAACTTTGGGAAAACATGGGTATGCTATATATAAAAAATAAAAAATAAAAAATCAAATAGCAATAACGTGGCTAGTTTTAATTCGGGGCCCTGGCTACTTGAGTAAATACGCCCGAGGGGATTGTCTCTACACCTAGCGCCCTAAGGTCTTTCATGATCTGGGAGTCGTTGGTTGAAAGCTCGTTAAGGGGTAGCAGTGTGCCTAATGGATTAAGACATTGCACAGTCACGTGAGAAAAAAGAAGAAGAAAAAATCGACCTCGTGAGTAGCAATAAAGCAATTAAGCCCATTGTTGAACATTAGTTTGTGTTGATATGTTGAAACAATATGTGTTGCATGAGTATACATGAATCTTGAGTTAGACTATAATTTTCTGTTTTGAGCAATGTAACATGTATATTCTTTGCTTAAGTCAAGTTTTGGTGAATACCACACACACACACAACATCTCTATAGCATATATGAATGATCTGAGTGTATGATATTATGCCTATAGCTTGATTTGAAATTATATTCTTGGATCTGGATAATTCATTAAGGCAATTTGGACTGAAATTCTGTTATGACTGGAACTATGTGAGACTAGTTTGCATCATAGCTTAGTGCATAGTATTGTAGTTGCATTTTCATTGTTGTTTAGCATGCATTGCTTGAGGGAAAGCAATAGTTCAAGTTTGGGGGTATTTGATAAGTGGGATTTATACATACTTATTGAATACCAATTCACGCGAACTATGCCCATCTCAAGTACATTTTAGTGTGTTTTTAGTGCATTTCATGTTATTTTACATTGCATTTATTTAAAACTCCTTTTGGTGAAAAAGTGCAGAAAATGGCTTGTTTTGGTGGTATTAGAGGGCACGAGGCTAATGGACGCGTGAAGGCAATGCACAAGCTGGGATATGCATGGCAAGAGGATCAAGTGAAGCATGGATGGACAAAGGATGGAGCAGCAGAGCAAATCAGTGCAGCAGCAGAATCAGAAGACATAGGCTGCTAGCCTCGCGGTCGCGCGACATGACAAGCTTGGAGATGCGCACCCGCGCGAGCACCTGGCCAAATAACTTTACGTACTGCAAGTCGCGCGCCCACGCAAGATATACACTGGAGGGGCGCGCGGCCACGCGTGAGGCCTGAAGCTGTTGATTTGTTTTATTTTATTTTTTAAATTAAAATGGTTGTAATTGATTAAAATGATATCTTACTGGTGTTAGAGGTATCTTGGATAACTTTTGACGTATTTTTATCGTAGTAACTAGGGTTTACACCATGAGGGAGATTCCAACATAGAACAAAGCCAAAACACCTACTCTTCCAATTTATCTTGGGATTCTCTATCATTGTGGATTAGTATTATTATTTTGTTGGAATTTTATGAGGATTTGATCATTAACATTGGTTTATATTCAGCAATTGGGTTTGATCGTTCTATCCTTAATCTTTCAATTGTTTTCTTATTAACCATGTTTTGTGTTGATCCCATAATGTCTTTTGGTTCAGTCATGAACTAAACTCCATTATGGGATTCTAACGGATTTTAATATGTAGTTTAAATGCATGCTTGATTGCTTGGGCTGTTTTACATATCATATGAGATTTCTATCGTGGTTGTTTTGCATGTATGAATTCTTGATCACCATTCGTCTCAGTACTTGTATGGAATTGACAATGAACATACAAGTATGGATTGTAATCATGATAGCATACGAATATGGGGCTGTTTTATATGGCTTGTGTATTTTGTGAACCGGATAGACATATACTGTTTCACCGTGTGAGTTAAAATAAGGGCTTGTACTTAAGTTCAGTATGATTGCAATTTCACATATACATATAGTGATTTTGGTTATATTGACGATTACATAGAGTCTATCATCTGTGGATGCTATGTAAGTAGGTCATAGTGCATTGAAAAATGGCAATGACCTTGTTAGTGCTCTTGACTACTTTCCTGTGATATGTGAACATTTCTTGCATGATAGTGGTAATTAGATGAAGTACTAAATGACGTTAGGATCCCATTATTTCCAGATTTGATTTATTCCATTATTAGTCTTATTTTAATTGATATTCGCCATTAGAGTAATTTACTAATATAGTCATTAGTCTAAGCATATAAATACAGTTATTTAATTGATGCATAGTAGTTTAATTTTGACAACTTTCTCTGTGGGATCGATACTCTACTTACTCTGTATTACTTATTGACCCATGTATGTTTGCATGAGTTAGAGAGCTTTTATCAGAACTGAAAAAGAGGCAATAATCAGTGAAAAAAAAAATAAACAGGATTCGCGAATTACCTTCTTCTTCTTATTTTTTTTTAAATA
The DNA here is from genome assembly GCA_016801055.1 of Panax notoginseng. Lineage (NCBI taxonomy): Eukaryota > Viridiplantae > Streptophyta > Magnoliopsida > Apiales > Araliaceae > Panax > Panax notoginseng. Next base: position 70,013,333 of record CM029016.1, read on the forward strand.
AATTTTATACAACAAAATTATGCCCAATTAAATTGTTTTGAACACATATCAATATATATGTCAAATTAAAATAATTAATAATTCGCATAAAGGTTTTGCTCTGATACCACTGTTAGGTTTGTAATATTCATGAACACAATCATATTGCACAAAATAAGCGGAATAATGTAAGATCAGAGTTTTAAAATTTTATAAATCATATATCCGGATCATCCTTTATGCACAATTATTAATTAAACGAAAATATGAAGAACAAGAATCATACCCTTGAAGATTCGATCTTTCTCGGGTACAAGTTCACCTCTAATCTTTTTCGCGTTTAACTTGAATTCACCGGGTTTGGTTCCTTCATTTGATTAACGTTAGCTACCCAAGTGTTTGGCCTCTAGAGGTGGTCCACCAAGGAAGAAGAAAGATTCAAGAAGATGGGTATTTGACAAAACCCTAGTTTTTTTATCTCTCATAGAAAAAGGTGTACTATCCCAACTATTGGAATTACGTATTCACATGTGTTGTGAAAGTGTCAACCCACCTCACTCATAATAAGACTCCTCTTATTTATAGATGTGGGCAACCCTCCTGAATAATTAAGAAATTGAGTTTTATTTTAATTAATTAAACTACTTTAATTAATTAGGCTCCTAATCTTATTAGGTTTAATTAATTAGCCTCTTTTAATTAATTAGACTCCTAATCTTATTAGGATATATGAGAGTACTTTTATTAATTAATTCTTAAACTCCTTTAGGAATTAAATAATAATAATAAGACTCCTCTTATTAATTTATATTTAATATTTCTAAAATATTAAGTAATAAATGTTAAGCTATTTAATTTATTCTAGCACCATAGATTAAATTAAATATACTTAACTTATTATTATGATTATGTCATTAACTTCTTAAATAATTATTCTTCCTTTTATGGTGTGACCCTTTAGGTTCTCTATATTAAACCGGTTGTGAATAAATCAATTAGAACAATTTTAATCTTATTTAAATAAATAAATTAAAATATTAATTTATTTAAATAAATAATATTTATTCTACAATAGGGATAAACCTCCCTAGCGATTAACGACTTTTCAGATAATATAGATTTCAACAGTAATCATAAAAGAACCTTTGAGTAAATAGATACCACACAATTCAATCATTCCATCATATAATGTCCCAATTAAATATAAGACATAGAATTACTGTCAAGTCTTAATTTATTTAATTATATGTATTTCGACTCTTAAATGCACAACTCCATATACTGCAAATTAGAAACTCCTTTCTAATTTCATTCTGCTTTGGCCAAGGACTACTGGGTTGTCATTTATCAATCACATAGGATATTTATCTTCTTTTACTAGAAGCAGTAGATTCTTTATTGATCATAAATTATCTCCATGTACAACTTATTATGCCCAAGCATACCCTTTGATATACCCTAAGGGTCTTAAGGAATAAGTCAAAGTGTAATTCATCATACACAAAATACTATGATGATCTAAAGTCTAAGGATCACTTGTACTACTATCACTACAGGAATTCCTTTTGACAGACAAGTAAAACTCCATTAGGTATTCCTTAGCGAGCCACGTTCAGTGTACTTATTCTCCAATAAGAACCTACATACTTGCTTTAGTGTCTCCACACAAATGATCATGAGATCAATCATCCTCATCCAATGAGCAAGCAACGTATGTACCAATCTATCCGGATTCACTAATCTCAAATTTAGTAATCCAACGATTAGGAACTATTTTAGTTTTAAGTTCTCTAGGAATTTAGATCTCATTAGACTGATCATTATCATTATTCTAAAAGCATTGCTTAAAACTATGGGTTTATCACATATTATAAAACAGCATCATGTAGATAATTAAAAGCCTTTAATAAATTAATATTTTTTATCAATAAATGAATAAGATTGTTACAAAGTATATGCTTTATGATCAAACATAATTGGTTTGTGTGCATACTACTTTCAATTCGGCACTGCTTTGTACATTATTTTCTTGAAAATGTTTCGTATCTCAAAAATAAAAGCAATCAAGCTGAACATTTAATAAAATGGAAGTATCAAAGGCCTCAATTACTATTGAGCACAGGGTTTGAAAAACCTTTTTTTATAAAATATCACTGCTATATCTTGTTTAAAACTGAATTTTAATATAAATTCAAACCCTTTGTATGTAGGTGCGAACGAGGCATATCACTACTTCCAAATAACAGCACATTGACCCCCCCCCCACACACACACATTCATATAATAGTTTCTTGAAAAGTGATGATCTTCGTGGCAACACGGATGCCGGGGGGTGCCTAACACCTTCCCTCCGCATAAGCAAGTCCCCAAACCCTAATGAATCTCTGTGTCACAGACCTGTTTAGCAGTGTCACATCACTGGGTCAATGTGCAAACCTTTTCTCAGTTGTGTTGGTACAACCATTTAAAAAATCAACTGGTGACTCTTATGGTCCAACCGTCGACATATAAATGTCGGAACATTCTCTCTTATTTTTTCAAACAAATCTCACCTAATATGAGAACACAAAAGAACAAGAATAGAAAATGGACAAATAAAAATCCCGACATCGACAGGTGGCGACTCTGCTGGGGACAACCAGTAATAGGACTTGAGCCGCTATTACAAGCTTTTTAAAACTGTTATATGCTTGTGTGTGGATGTTGCATTTATATTTATGATGAGTGTGTACGAATGTATTTTTTAAACTGCACTGTAAAATATCTATCTGTGATATTAATGCTTCGCACATGTCATCATTTTCATAAACGGTGAGACACGTTGTATGTGAATGTATGCTGTGTGGTTCCTCCACCAGGAGGCTATCCTGTCAGTTTTTGATTACTGGACTCGTAAGAAGACTAATTCTAACGAGGCTCAGGAAAGGCACCACCCAAATTCGCTACAGTTGAAAGACCGGATTAACTTTCGGTTGAGTAAATTGCGATGATTTGGGAACTTTCATGCCAAAAAGTCGTGAGAGTAACCTAAGATAGGTCAACCTCTGATAAAACAAATGTGGAGGAAAGTCACTTCATGCTTTCTCATTTCAAATTACTCGTAAAGTCAATTACTTGTAATTTCATTCCATATTCATCTCCATGTAATGAGAAATATGAAGAAAAATGTGCATATTTAAATTAACATGCTATCCTATATTATAAAACAGCTAACATCCATTTTGCAGGATAATAATCCTAAAATAGACACATCACATAGCATGTAAACATTTACACAATCCCTAAGACTAAACTATGCAAGTTTTGTCGCAGGGAAGCAATCAGACCTATTACCCAGTCAAAGTCCAAAAAGGTCGCAGGCCTACAGCTAATCATATCTTCATCTGATCAATCTAATCCAATTTCTCGCCAAGAATTTGACGGATTAAGTAAACAAACCACAGATTTGGTTGTTCTGCTTAAATAACTACATCAGTCTACTCAAGGTACGAAGATACCCTTACATGTTGAATCCTCTACACAAGGAGGAACCCAAGGTTCTGATAAAGCTAGTACAGTACCTGAGCTCCAGTTGGATATAACCAACAAAATTCGTGATACCACCCATCTCAAAAGAGATCTAGACACCGGTGACATCAGGAAAAAGGTCATTCAAATGGAAGAAACCCTTTTGTTCTATCAAAGGAATTGGAGCACTTGGGAGTGTCTCATATACTGACCTTTGTATATTTTTTGGTGTTCATTATCCAGAGAAGTTCAAAACTCCTAACTTTAAAAAATATGATGGGTTAGGAGATCCTTACACACATTTGAAGATGTTCATTGGAGAACTTGGATCTTATGCAGAGGACGAGAAGCTCAGAATGCAGCTGTTCCAAAAGAGTCTGACTGGAGAAGCTCGTTCGTGGTATACCAGATTAGACAATTCAAAGATTCATAGTTGGGAAGAGCTAGCTCATGCTTTCCTCACGCAATACAGGTTTCAGTCTCAGATGGGTCCTGACCGGTACCAGATTACCAAGGTCAAGAAATAGTCTAATGAGTCTTTCAGATAGTATGTTCAAAGGTGGAGGCACCTTACTGCTCAAGTGATTCCTTCTATGATAGAGTCAGAAATGGTTATGACCTTTATCGACATACAAGAAGCTCCTTTCTATGAAAGAATTTTAGCTGGCATTTGTAAACTATTTTCTGAAATGATCAAACATGGAGAGATGGCTGAGATGGGATTGAAATCAGGAAAGATTCAAGACCTAGCCACTCTTAAAGAAGTTACTGAACACATCCAATCCGAAACTTATGGAAACAACCCCCAGAGGGTCCATAAAAAGAAAGAGGAGGATGTTTCCTTGGTACTACAAGGTCAAAAGGACAATCAGAATATGCTTATTCAGAGGAGAAATTACACCCCCTTTCAAGCACAGTCTTCAAACCCTCCATTGCCTAAAAGTGGAGAAACCAAACGCCCTCGAGTATTCACACCCTTAGGGGACTCGCTCGAGAACATTCTCAATCTTCTGACCACTCAGAAGAATTACGCATCTTCTTCCACTAGCCAACCCTAATGGGAGGGGTTTCAATGCTGCTCAGAAATGTGCTTATCATGCTGGGGCACCTAGACATGATACTCAAGATTGTTAGGCCTTGAAACACAAGATCCAAGATTTGACAGACAACGGTGAGATCGTGGTCACCAAACCAGATCAACCTCACGTACAAGACAACCCTCTTCCTCAACACAAAGAGGAAGAAGTCAACATGATTAATTGGAGCAGTGGACAGAGTTCCAATTTTAACTGTTAATCATCTCAAATCATCAAAGATGGTGTTGACAAATGGGATTATGCAAAGTTCCAGTTTATGATGGAACGAAAGATGAAAGCTCTGTGTAAACAGATTGAGTAATTGGCCGAATTGGTGACCTATCAACATCAAGTCACACATCAATTAGTTAGCTAGGAGCATGCTAGTCTCCTCCCTTTGGTTATGAATACTCCCTCGTCACCTTCAAAATATGAAACATTGCAGGACAAAATGATGAAGAGAGCTACTGTCAAAGCCCGTCGGGATTTTGCCAATAGAAGAGAATTTATATACCTGGGCTAACCTATGGAATGAGATACTTCAAATGCTAATCAATGAAGGAAGGATCACTTCCCTTCTACCTCAAATCAATCCCCGTTCAGGACGGTTTAATGCTAATGGAGTATATCAGTATCACTCCCATTCTCGTGGTCACAGCACGAAAGAATGCTGGGCACTCCGCCACCTTATTCAGAATCTAATTGATAGCGGTGTCCTGCAACTGGCAGACAATGATACTGTGCTATTTGAGAGTGAAAATACATGTCCTACTAAATAGAAGGGACTGGTAGCAGTTATATCCGCTGAGGCTAATGGGACTATCAAACCATTCATAATACAAGCAATTCAACTCAAAGGAATTGACAATCCTTTGAAAGTGGCTGCTTCAGAGGCAATCAACTTACCATTCAGACCACAATATCATGTTATCGGCTTACAAAAAGTCCCCTGGAATTATGGAAAAGCTGAAGGATCCACATCTCATATAACTGCTGCAGTGTCGAAGGAAAATCCACTGTGTCTTTCCCAACGGGTGTTAAAACCTGCCATCAAATCAAAGGGGAAAATTCCCATGGAGAAGATTGAACAATTTCTCCGTACTATAGGTCATAATGAAGCCAAGGTGGTTTTAAGCTTAAGAGAAGCTCCACATCAAATTTCAATATTGAACTTGGTTTTCTCTTCTAAGGATCACTGGAAAATTTTATTGAAGGTTTTGGAAGAGGCATACTTGCCGAAATCAGTGGATGTGGAAAAATTTCAACATCTGGTTGATCACATTTTCAACAACAATGTGATAACTTTCACTGATGATGACATACCGCCCGAAGGGACAGATCATTGTATGCCATTACACATTGTAGCTTTGTCCTCCGAATACATGCTAGCTGGAGTTTTGATAGATGGAGGTTCATCTCTGAATATACGTCCTTACACTACGTTGGTGAAGATGAACGTCAATCTCAAACGGATCCGAAGCAGCCATACGGTTATTATAGCTTTTGATGGATCCCGCCGAAATTCAGTCGGAGAGATTGAGCTGCCAATTGAGATTGGTCCCCATACATTTTGTCTATCATTTCATGTGCTGAAAATAGATACAGGATACAACCTGCTTCTGGGGAGACCGTGGAATCCCATGGCCGGGGCGGTCCCTTCCACTCTTCATCAGCAACTTAAATACATTATCAACAGTAGCCTAGTTACTGTCAACACTGAGCCAGAATGTCCTGAACAAAGTGACATGCCACTCATCATCTTCAATTCAAATGTTGAGCTGGTCAGTTTTCATGCTTTGGAAGTGAGCAACACTCAATACCATTCCACTGGGACGCCATTTTCCGTGCCCAAGATTTCTGCCGAAGTGATGGCAGCTACTCAAGAAATGATGTCATTGGGACACCAGATGGGACAAGGGCCGGGTAAAAGTTATTAAGGTATTAAGCACCCAATTCAAGTGTCCAATCAAACTGGGACAGCCGGGCTAAGCTATTCTGCCAGTTCCAGTTACAGGAATCCGCATAATCATAAGCAGATTCCTTCAGTTTCAGCCACACGACGATTATCTCCACCTGTAAATCTAGAGTCTGTTTAACCTCCGGTAAAGGTGCCAGCCAATGTAATGGCTATGTTATTTCCCAAATCGATACCGGTAAAGGAGAAGGAAATCTTTGTTCTAAATCCTAAGGTGGAAGAAGAGGAACGAAGAAATAAACAAGACATCGTCCAAATGATGTCAGACATACGCGTTATTGTCCATGATGAACATACAAACAGATACACCCCAGACGATGATTGCCCAGATGTAATGGTCATCATTCGGGAAAAGGAGGACAATGACAGTCCCTCCATCACTGCAGTCCACCAGGACTTTGCCCTTGCCAATTGGAGCAGCACTCCTTTCATTGGTCGACAAGGGTAAACGGGCAGGACTTCTTTCTGCCTTGTAGATATAATAACTGCTTACTTTTCTGTACAGTATTAGCAGTTGTTTTGTTCGTACATGCTAACATTTTGTATGATTAAACAGCTTCATATATATTAAGTGAAAGCATATTTTGTTTCAGGACTCTGAACTTAGATGTGCATGTACTTGCTGATAAGATGCCTCTTCTCCACAAGGATTATAACTTTGATGAAAAGCTTAAGTCAGACTTGATGGAAATACAAGAGGACATTGAGGTGCCTCAGGAGATCAAAGAATGGGTCGAAGACAAACCTAAACCTAACCTTGATTAAACCACCTCCTTCAATCTCGGAACCTTAGAAATCCCTAAGTTAATCCAGATTGGTTCAGACCTTACCCCAAACCAGGGGAATAATAAGGTTACACTACTAACCCAATTCCAGAATGTGTTTGCATGGTCTCATGAATACATAGTGGGTTTGTCCACTAACATTGTCCTTCATCGTCTTCCCATTAAAGAGGGATTCAAGCCAGTCAAGCAGAAACTCAGGCGATTGAAACTTAAGTGGAGTTTAAAGGTGAAAGAAGAAATTGTGAAACAATTTGAAGCTGGTATTATCATGGTGTCCACATATCCTGAATGGATAACCAACATCGTTCCCGTGCCTAAGCCTGGAGGAAAGGTGCGAGTTTACGTGGATTATCTGTAAGACCCCAACTTGTTATAAATAAAATTGAATTTCCTTTATTTATTATTTTGAAATATTAAGGGTTAATTTGATTAATGTGGTTAGTTATGGGTAAAATGCGCAAATATTTCAAATAAGCAGGTGGTTATAAAATATTCATTGTTGTCGGGGAATATTCATTTGGTCGTGGAATATTCTTCCTGTCGGTGAATATTCGTACGACGGCGCAGTCTTTTGTGGGCCCCATAACGGAAAGCGATTGGATGAAGAAAACGACAAAAATAAGTTGTTTATAAATAACGACGTAGTTGTTACCGTTAATACTGTTGGAATACCCGGTGGTTAAAACACAGTAATACGCGTTGTTGCACAGTAGCACACGGTATTGCACCAATTATTGATTCTTACGTAAGAAGGCACTACTCAATAATTGTTACAGTAATTACTGTTCAATATCGTATTTTATTAATTCAATAATTATTGCGTTGATATTTTATATTACTGTTGTTTTAATAATTGCCACTACACAGTATTTTCTATTATCGGAACAATAATTCATATTATCTTAATAATATTATTAGATAACATTATTGGCAATGTCTAGAAAGTTCTGTCTAAGGAGAGGTTTGGTCATCTAATTACGCGCCAATAAGGAGAGATCCTTATTGGAAAGCCCCCTCTTTCTTGGGAACTGCCTGGTTGTCAGTAATGTGATTCTGTAATATTATTTGTGAATAATTAATTATTGATTTATATGATAAGAAAAATATTGATATTATGTGGATATAGATAGAGAAAAAATTTAAAATGTGATAATTGTTGTAAATTAATATTTTATCTTTTTCTGATAAAATAATTCATTTAAATATATTATTTTAATAATATATTAATGGTGATATTTTTACAATGAATGTGGTGGGATATATGAATAAATGAGGAGGAAGAGTATTTTTGTTGGATTAAATATTTAACATATGTTTTGTGTGTTGGTGGACACAATTCTTGACCGAAAATTTATTATAGACTGTAAAATCGTCCGTTTGTGGATTTCGGTCAATTTCTGTTTGGAATTTAAAAAAACTTTCTTCTGCAAAGTTGTAGAGAATTGAATTTCCTATAAAAAGTAACGAGACTCAAATTTTCTGACAAAAGAGCTATTTATTATGAATTATTGAAGTTCTGAAGTTCCGAAATAATTGATTTTTGGAAGTTTTAATTATTATTTTAAAGAAAAACGTTTTTTGCAAATTAGTGGGCTCAACATGTGATAAGAATGGGCTGAATTCAGATCTTCTAAGGTGGGCTTGACAATTTTGTAAATATAATATTATTATATTTAATTTTCTGCTTTGGTGTTCTAAGCATTTTCCTATAAATAGGGTGCTTAGGTTAGAATTGAAAATCACACTAGAAACTGAAATCTTCTCTCTTTCTCTCTCTATATTAGTGAGCGTATTCTTGTGAGTATTCTAATACTTTGAGTATTGCTATACGGTGCAAGTTCAAGTCATAGCCTATATCCGGTATTTCAACTAGAAGTACTATTTTTACGAGGTAAGGGATGTTATTTTCTTCGTAAATGATATTATTTCTTCAATATCATTATGCCGAAATATTGGTTGGAAATTTTTATCAAATTTAAAACTTTTTCGTGTCGGGGTTACTATTCATGAGTTACTATTCACGAGTTACTATTCACCGAAAAATGAAATTTTCTTCTTTTTGTCCAAAATATCTATTCTGGATACTAGCTTTGATTGTATCCATATTTTGATCATTCTTGAATTTTACTCCACTATGATTGTTTATAAGGTATTTTTGGACATGGATAAATTATAATACGAATCCCTAATATTTTTTCTTTTGCTTCACTAGATTCGTTTTCTTTAAAATATTTTTCATTATCCTCAGTCTTAAATGATGATATAACTGAATATCTTTGGCCTGTAGTGCAAAGATGAATGATTTCTGATTAATATCTTTGGCCCGTAGTGCAAAGATGAATGATTTCTGATGAATATCTTTGGCCCGTAGTGCAAAGATGAACAGGTGTTGAGATGAACATGACCAACTAATGAATATCTTTGGCCTGTAGTGCAAAGATGACTATTTAATTCTAGATATTTATTGATGTTACAGGGATAAAATGTTGATGATGGACTTTTAAATTCATAGATAATCGTAGATTTCATTCTCTACGTAACTCTTCTATGAATTATTAATTTTCGCTGTGAATATTGATTTAAAACTTGTTGTCTATTGTATTCTATTAAATTTTTTCCTGTTGAAGACTAACGATAATTTGTTGTATATTATCTTAGTCATAATATTCTTTACTGGGCTAGTTGAGCTCACCATTTTCCTTGTTGTTACATTTTCTTCTCAGGAGGCGAGAATGTAGCGAGTACTAGTCGGGGTGTGGAATGATGGTTCAAGACAGTTGTTTTAGTAGTCCTCACTATTTTGTAAAACAGTGAATCAATAAGTATAATGAGGACTTAATTGAGTATGAATACTGTCTAGATGACAATATTTGTATTTAAACTCACAGGATATGTGTTGTCGTATTTTGCACGACAATTGTAATAATAAAGTTGTAGTTATTTTCTGTACCATGTATTTGGCTACTCAGAATGGGTTGGATGGATTGGACCTATTTTGGGGGCGTCACATTATCAGGATCTGAATAAAGCTTGCCTTAAAGATAGCTTTCCCGTGCCATTTATCCACATTCTTATTGACAATACTGCTCAATATAGCATGTACTCCTTCGCTGATTGCTTTGTGGGGTATTATCAGATCATGGTTGATGAGGAGGATCGTGAAAAAATTGCTTTCATCACACCTTGGGGAACCTTTTGTTACAGACGGTTGTCTTTCGGCCTCATCAATGCCGGAGCTACCTATCAGCGAGCCATGATGGCTCTTTTCCATGACTTAATGCACAAAGAGATAAAGATCTACATGGATGGCATTATTGTCAAATCCCGAAGGGAGGAAGACCACCTAGACCATCTCAGAGAGCTCTTCAACAGGTTGCGTAAGAACAACTTGAAGTTGAATCCTGCCAAGTGCGCCTTTGGCGTTAAATCAGGTAAGTTGCTAGGATTCCTAGTCAGCCACAAAGGGATTGAGCTGGATCCCACTAAAATTTAGGCCATCATGAAAAAGCCCATTCCTCAGACAGAGAAGGAAATACAGGGATTTTTGGGAAGAGTCAACTTCATTAGTAGGTTCATTTCTCAACTCATAGCAACCTGTGAGCCTATCTTTAAGCTATTAACGAAGAACTCCTCCATGAAATGGAATGATGAGTGCCAGAAGGCCTTCCTTACAATTAAAGAGCAGCTAGTCAAAGCTCCCATCTTGGGGCCACCCAGGGATGATGTTCCACTATTCATGTACCTGTCCATAAGTGACAATGCTATGGGCTGCGTGCTGGTCAGAAAGACGATAGAGGCCGAAAAAGAACTATCTATTACCTCAGCAAAAGATTCAGCACCAGTGAACATAAGTACACTGTAATTGAGAAGACTTGTTATGCTTTAAAATGGGCTGCAATGAGTTTACAACATTACCTCCATGGGCACACAACCCATCTCATATCCCGCGTGGATCCTCTCAAGTATGTGTTTAGTAAGCCCATACTGAATTATCGGCTGTCCAGATGGCAGTTGATTCTGTAATAATTTGACATCGCTTACGTGATGCAAAAGTCCGTTAAAGGTCAAGGAATTGCGGATCAACTGGCCGCCGCACCTGCAGAGGATTTCAAACCCTTCGAAACATACTTCCCCGATGAAGGGGTAATGACAATTCAGCAACACCATCAGTACGATAAACGCCAAATATGGAACATGTATTTTGATGGAGCTGTCAATACGTAAGGTTCTAGAGCTGGAGCAGTTCTAGTATCCGGTACGGGGGAGCAGTATCCCGTCGCCATCAAATTACTATTTGTCAGCACGAACAACATAGCTGAGTAAGAAGGCTGTATCATGAGGCTAAAGCTTGCCCATTCAATGGGCATCAGGCGGTTAACTATCTTTGGGGATTCAGAGTTGGTAGTCAAACCATCCACGGGAATCTATCAAACCAAAGAGCTATATTTGCTGCCTTACCATCGGCAAGTTTTATAGATGGCTTCGGAGTTTGAAGAGATCTCCTTTCTACACTTTTCCCTCCTTGATTCACATAACTGACAAGGAATACATGCCCAGTTTCATATTTGCCCTACAAAACGCACCAGCCTATGGGAACTATGTTGGAGAAGTATCGGATGAGCTACCTCCCATCCAACAACCTTGGTATCAGCATATCAAGGAGTACTTGCGAGATAGATCTACACCCGCTGAGGCGAGCCTAACTGAGAAAAGGCGGATTCATCGACTTACTATGAAATTCTACCTGAGCGGAGATGCACTCTACAAATGAGATGCAGTATTAGGTCTCCTCAGATGCATAGACAAGGACCAAGCTTAGAGACTCATGGATGAGGTCCATGGTGGAGTCTGTGGCCGTCTACTTGTAACGAAGATCCTCAGAATGGGACATTACTGGCTCTCTCTCAAAGATGACTGCAATGACCACGTCAGGAGATGTTATCAATGCCAAATTCATGGGAATGCTATCCACACCCCTCCACGGGAGCTCCACAATATGAGTTCACCTTGGCCCTTATCAATGTGGGGAATGGACGTGATCGAACCCATCGAGCCCAAAGCCAGTAATGGACATCGATTTATCTTCACCATGATCGATTACTTCACCAAGTGGGTAGAAGCAGCCTCCTTCCCCAGGGTTACCAAAGAAGTCATCATTTCTTTCATCAGAAACAATGTCATTTGTCGATATGGATAACCAGAGGTAATTGTATCAGACAATGCTAAGAACTTCAACAACAAAATGATGGAGGAGTTATGCATCAAATTCCACATCAAACACCTTAACTCTGTCATCTACCGTCCAAAGATGAATGGTGCTGTTGAAGTGGCTAACAAAAATATCAAGAAGATTATGCAAAAGATGTCCTCCAACCACAAATGATGGCCTGACCTATTGCCTCTTACTCTGTTAGCCTATAGAACATCAATGCGAACTTCAATTGGGGCAACCCCGTACGCATTAATCTACGGGATGGAAGCAGTGCTACCCGTAGAAGTGGAAATGGACTCCCTCATAGTGTTGATAGACACTCAGCTATATGAAGACCAATGGGTACAAGACAGATATCACCAATTGTCTCTAATAGACGAAAGGCAAACTGCGACTATTTTCCATGGTCAGTTATATTAACAAAGGATCGCCCGATCCTATAACAGAAAAGTTCAGCTACGGCAATTTAAATAACATGACTTGGTTTTGAAGAAGATTATCGACAACCAAGATCAGTATAAGAGAAAATTCCCCCCTAACTTGGAAGGCCCATTTGTTGTCAAGGGGGTATTGACAGGAGGTGCTCTCAGATTGTAGGAAATGGACGACAATGAATTTTTGCAACTCATTAACTTGGACACCGTGAAACGGTACTATGTCTGAAGTTACCATCAAGCAAACATCCTGGTATTGGACCATCAGATCACCAGTCATTCCGGTTCTTTAACCCTTCACTACATATAACTCTTTTTTCCACACTACGCCCCTCAGGGAAACACACTTTTCAAGTCAGCAGCCTGGTTTTTGGATCATTAGATCCTTTCCTCTTCACTCGATTTTTTATCCCTTACTCAACTTCGATTATCCCAATAGGGATTGAACCTTTCACACTTGCAATTTGTCCCCAAACAAGGGATTAAACTTTTCACTCCTGCAGTTTATCTTGAACTTATAATTAATCTTTCTTCCCCTCAGTTTGTCCTCCACATAAGATCAAACTTTTTGTTGGCTACCAAATCATCCTGAGGGCCGAACTACGTCGACCTGATCTCCTTGATACATTGGAGTATGTAAGCAACCATTTTATATGGCCCGGTCGCAATAAAATAAAAATAACAAAAACATTTCTACACCCTTCTCCTTACAAAAACAAAAATAACAAAAACATTCCTGCACCCTTTCTGCCACATACAACGTTGAACCTCTTACACCAGGTTCGAACTACGCAGACCTGATCTCCTCTTCAATAGGACTGCGTAGGCAGCCATTTATGGTTCGATCTAACCCCCTACCTAAACACAAATACTTGTCAACGGTACTGGGATCAAACTTCAATCCATTACATTTCATCGGCTTCAGACCAAAGGGATGGAATTACCTGACCTCCCCATGTAAACGAGAGACTCGGCGACCATCTAAGTTGCGGTTGTACCTTAAAGAGCAATACAAATCCATAAGAGAAGGAATTAACTAGGCTTCTCCTAAATAGGAGTACTGGCGACCATCTGTGGTGCGGTCAATCTCAGAGAGGAAAGCCACAATCCTCTCCACATTTTCATACAGAAACCAGTCCCAAGACACCAAAGATGGTAGGGATACACATAGATTAATTATCCATTCTGAACTGTCCAAAGAGAACTCAATGTCCATCTAGTAAGGAGGAATTCAGAATACATCAAGATCACAAGCCCTGAAGAAGCAGGCAAATATTAAGCAAGTATTCAAGCATATCTAAAAGGGAAGTGATCAAAAATATATTTCCCTGCTATATATAATACTGTTTGATATACACAATATAAACTTTACATGACAAAATGACTAAGCTAGTCTGTGCAGGAAAATACAAGGCTATCTACAGATCGGTATGCATGCGAGCTAGCAGATCTAACATAGCATCTCTCTCCGAAGAAGGAGGTAACGTTGTGGTCTCCTATACAATGGTATCCACACGAGACAGCAAGTCCGAGGCCATCCGTATGGTGATGCGATGCTCATCAAAATATGCACTCATCTCACCAAGCATACCAGTGGTCAGGGATCTCACTGAAGTACTGTCGGTAACAGCTATATCCCTATCAGATAAGGCAACATCCTGCTGAACGATCACTACATCTCTTGCTGATATGGCCTCATCCCGCTCAACAACAGCGGCATCTCTATGAGCTAATGCCTCATCTCTCACTACCAGAGCTGTGTCTCTCCCATCAAAAGATGTCAACATCAGGGCTCTAGCCTGATCTCTTTCAAAGGTCATCAAATGAAGACTCTGCTGAAAGTACTGTGTCGAATGCTGGATCACAACAGTACTAGTACTGGGAGAATCTAAGAGAGCTACTGAAAACCCAGTAAATGGCTCCTCCTCGGTGTGAGAATTGATGTCCTCCATGGGCTCTCCATCATCTGAATCACTACCCCCGGCACTGTGGATACTGCTGCAGCCGATGAAGTCTCTGTCTCTATCCACGCAGCATACTCTGGTGAACAACTTGGATGGCTAACAAAAAAAGTAGCTATATCACGCTGATCCCAACAAGCATACACTCGGGATCGGTCCTCTGCTGACAAGTGGCGAAAAGCTAAGCGCTGACCTAGCGCCCCATCAAAAGGATGGAAATCTTAGAACTGGTCAAACTGTGACATCACGACCAGTGGATGGTAAGTAGTCATGCCCCTCAAACCTGTCAGAGGGAGATAATCCATGCCCAGAGCATGAGTAATGAAACGGTAGGGCGAATTGAGCCCTGTATACAGCAAGATAGCAAACGAATATCCAATCACAGCTAGGAAAACAGACCAAGATGCAAGATCTGTACACTCCGTAGGCTTGAAGGAATATGACATAGCTATCTCATGGATAAAATAATACCCGTGTCGTCTGAATGTGCCAATCGGTCTCAGGTGTGACATAAACCACACGTACAGCATGACCGAACTACCTGTTAATACCCCTGCAGGGTAAGTCCTGCAGAGTGTGGCCGACCTCAGTGTCTCTGTCATCATCATCAGAATAATGGTACGACCCTCCCTGAGAGCTCTCACTGCCATAATAACGCCGATGTCCAACTCATCTATATATCATGGCATGTATACGTATGATAATACATATAGCAACAATGTATCCACTATGACCAAATGCCACTGGTCCTCTGATATGGTGAAATCCCCAGAATATCGAGCATAGCTGTCCTCATAGCCAAATCTGTAAATCAAAAAATGCTGGCATATCACGTGGTCGGATGTGATCTTATCCCGTACAACTCTATGCCTCAGCCCGGTGAGAGTCATAAACTGACGGCTCATGTCACCAATGGCCATATGCATGCAAGGTCTGTCAAGTGGCAGCATCATCAAACGTGCATACTCCTCCAGAGTCAGAGTCAACTCCTGGGTCCCAAGCCAAAAAATCCTACCTCTCTGGTACCCAGTGCTCCAGCATGCCTTCTACAAATCCTACAGGAATTTGAAACATCAAAAGGGTCATGGTATGCTGCAACAGCTGATCTACGGTTACCCTATCTGGGGGTGACATACTACCATACCAGTATCTCAGACGGGATGCCACCAATAATGGTGGGTTGTGATCTATGCGACTGACTGTCGAAGAAGACATCTGTGTGGGCCGTATCATAAAACCATCTGTAACAACCAGATATTTTCAATACTATTAAATCAAAAATTTTGTGTATAATTTTTTTTATTATTATTTTAAGGATGAGGATTTGTACAACATAAGGCGTATATGTATTTATTTGATAAATAAAAATATGTTTATTACATGAATATTTGCAAATAATTTTATTTTAGAGTTATTGATTAATATAAATTATATTCTTATAATAATTAATTTTGTAGTAGAAATATTTTTATTAATTATTTTTCACGAAAATATAATCATATATTAGTTAAATAATATATGAAGTGATTTTTAGAATAATTATAATTATTATTTTATTATATGAATTTTTGTACAGATTATTAAATTAATTATTTTACCTTAATTATTAAGGTTAAATATGAAGAATAAATCAGATATGGAATCCAAACCCTAATTTTGGATTTTTATCAAGGAATGAGAATAATAATATAATGTTAAGTATAATCATTATATTTTATCACATGTTGACACATACTTATCGGTGTCCAGTATGTATACGTTGAATTAAAAACTGTCTAAGCTATTTGATCCAGCTAGACACAAATTTAAAAATTTTTGTTGAACAAGACAAGAACTTTATTGTTATCCAACTGAATTGTTTTGGTTCGGATTCTAGACTGGTATGAACATCCCAAATATGGAAAACTTTTATACGCCTAAGGCAGATATGGTGGGCGAAAATATCGTTCTTGAATGTAGTATTGATCAATACAAGGCATAACGGGCTGATCACCCCCGTGCCCGTAAGTTATGACGGTTTACAGATGAAGTTCTGTTTAACCTTTTTGAAAATATAAAATAATGTTCATAGTCTGTCAACTGATCCTCATTTTTAGTCATTACGTAGTTTCAGAAATTTGAAATCGAAATGATATGTTGTTTATTACTGGTTCAGCTTACTCTATAACTGTTGAATCGTTGTAGAAGTATAGTTCAAAGAAAATATTTAATTCGTTTAGCTAACTGTTATTATTGCTATTACTTGCTGGGCACTCAAATGCTCATTCTTGCTTAATTTAAA
This sequence comes from Panax notoginseng, assembly GCA_016801055.1. Lineage (NCBI taxonomy): Eukaryota > Viridiplantae > Streptophyta > Magnoliopsida > Apiales > Araliaceae > Panax > Panax notoginseng. The sequence goes on from CM029016.1 coordinate 70,030,543, forward strand.
TGTTTTCAGCTAAATGTGAACAACCTGAAGGCTCTGCCAAGAACAAAGGGAAAGGGAAGGACGCTGAATGAATGATAATGCTATCTTTTGTAATAACTAAACTTTATTAAGATAATGATAATATATATTAATTATCATGTAATGTAACGAATGTTTAAAGGTTTCGTATTTGGGATTGAAAACTCTGATAATATGTAAATTATATTTGATAATCTATATTATTGTTATTATTATTAGTAATATTCCGCTCATAGAAATGGTATCGTGAAGCACCGAGTTCAGGTTTCAAGTACCTGAATTTGGGGGCGTCACAGGTTGGTATCAGAGCTATAGGGTTAGAAACCTTAGGTGTGATAGACCTTAGGCTATAACCTTAGAACAGAGGGAAACATTGAAAATATAAATAACTCATATAGAGTTTATAAGAAGATGAATTGAATAAATTCATCGTCAAACAAAATAAAAGATAACTTATATAAAACTCTTATTTGTTATGTGTATTTATTATATACTAATCAGGATAATTTATGTGTGTAGATGTCAGGTGAAAAAGGATTAGGATACCCTCGGATCATAAAGAAGGAGCCAATATCAAAGCCAATAGCTAAAATAGAGGCTCAAAGTGAAAGCAACCTCGATGAGGTGGTTATTATGGAAAACGTAATACCAGATCCAGAAATGGTGGAATTAACAGATAATGATTCGGACACTGAAGTTGGAGCTGATCAAGCATCAACAGAGGTACAGAATCTGCGGGACCAGATTTTCTCTTTGGAAAAGCTATGGGAAATAGAAAAACTACTAAATAGTCAACTGCGAAAAGCATTAATAGAAATAATGGAAGAATAAGATAAGCTTAAAATCCAAATTGACCAAATTGGAGCTAAAAGCAACAAAGCGTGCGCAGCTCCGAGCAAGAAGGGGAAAAGAAAGATGAAGGACCGTGATATAGGAAATCCTGATAACAACCAAGGAAAAATTAATCGAATAGAAAGGTGTGCAAATTGTGACAAGTAACATGAAGGTGTATGCAGGAAAGGGGAAAATATTTGCTACAATTGTGGACATGAGGGACATTTCTCTCCTCATTGTCCCAATCCAAAGCAATGTGTCTATTTTATTTATGGGATAGAAGGTCATCTGGAAAAAAGTTATCCAAGATCAAGAAAAAGGAGTAGTGAATAGGTAGTATAAGTTTTGTGGTGTAGGTGTGTTTAACGTAATATTTGTAATATGTATGTCTGTGTAATGTAATATTCTCAACTTTTGTATAAGTTAAGGTTGTAAATCCCGACTTTTGTGGTCACAAAGGGATAGCAATATGGGCTATGTTATGTAAATTACTACGACTTAATGAAAATGAACTTATGTTTTAGTAATGAAATAAGTTTAATATATTAAACTTATGTGATAAGGTTTAAAATGTAAGTTAAATTATATTTTTTTTAATCAGATAATGCCGCCAAAGACGTCAAACTAGAAATCAAAGGGCAGAAGAATCTGTCAATAACGTTGGGGGACAACAACCAGATCCAATGCAGCAATTTCCAAACATGGTAGCTCAGGCAATGCAACAAGAAATTCCAGCCGCAGGGAACCAGCCAGACAACCGCTTTGCAAACTTCGAGGACTTAAAGGCTGTGGGACCGCCAAAATTCAAAGGTACAACTGACCCTGTAGCAGCCTAAACTTGGGTTAAGGAAATCAAAAAGGCATTCGTTATAGCAAGGGTAGCTGAGGGGCAAAAGACCGCTTTTGCCACCAACATGATGAAGGGTGAAGCAAATTTTTGGTGGGAAGTGAATCAAGCAAGGGCAGGAGCAGGTGTAGTTGCTTGGGAAGGGTTTAAAACTTGTTTTTTTCAAAACTATTTTTCATCTAGTATGCAGGCTAGGATGGAGGTAAAATTCCTGGAATTGAAGCAGGAAAATATGACGGTGTCAGAATACGCCGCTAAGCTTAATGAGTTGGCTAGGTTTGCCCCGCATCAAGTTGATATGGAGGCTACAAAAGCTAGAAGGTTTGAGCTGGGATTAAAACCTTGGCTCTATAACAAGGTGGCAGTGTTGCAAATCCCTACATTTGCAACACTCATGGAGAAAACTATTATTGCTGAGGAGGGGAGTGAGGCCATGAGCCTCTATAACAAGGAAAGAAGGAACAAGGGTAAGGTTGAGGGAGCTGAGAAGGTGGAAATTAACAGTAGGAATATGAACAAAAAGAGGAAGGGAAACAACTTTGGGGGTATGCAGGTGAAGCAGGAAGGTACAAAGAAGAAGCAGGTGGTGCAATGTGGGAACTGTGGAAAGAACCATTTGGGGGAATGTCTGAAAGGTAAATTTGCTTGTTTTAAGTGTGGGCAGGAAGGCCATATCTCTCCTAACTGCCCTAATCTTAGAACTATAAGTGGGTGTTTTCTGTGCGGATCAATGGAACATAAGGTGAAGGGCTGTCTGAAAATGAGAACGGAGGCAGAAAGCTTGAACATGGGGAAAAGCGGCAGAACATTGGTGATCACATGACCAACATCATCTAGCAAGCTGATAAAATCTACTACAAGGGTCTTCAACATGACAATCCAGGATACGGCAGCAGCTGGTAATGGAACTCCAGGTATTATTCGTATAATTTTTATTTTATTATACGTGATTTTCATATATATAGTAAATTATCTTATAAAGAAAATTTTGAAGGAGGAATTTGAGTTCTTTTAGAAATCAAATTTTCGCTAATCAGAAATACAAGCTTTATGTCAATGGTTAAAGATCAGTTCGATCAAATTATGATCGAGATCTACTTACAATGAATTGTGTATGCTATATACCCTGGTATGTATAGGTTTTTAAAACGGTGATTCCGGGGACAGAATCTTTATAAGGGAGGGTGAATGTAACATCCCGATATTTTCTATATAATTAAGTCAAAAATTTTGCGTATAATTTTTTTATTTTTTTATTTTAAGGATGAGGATTTGTACAAGATAAGGCGTATATGTATTTATGTGATAACTAAAAATATGTTTATTGCATGAGTATTTGCATATAATTTTATTTTAGAGTTATTGATTAATATAAATTATATTCTTATAATAATTAATTTTATAGCAGAAATTTTTTTATTAATTATTTTCCATGAAAATATAATCATATATTAGTTAAATAATATATGAAGTAATTTTTAGAATAATTATAATAATTATTTTATTATATAAATTTTAGTACATATTATTAAATTATTTATTTTACCTTAATTATTAAGGTTAAATATGAAGAATAAATCAAATATGGAATCCAAACCCTAATTTTGGATTTTTATCAATGAATGAGAATAATAATATAATATTAAATATAATGTAAACTATGGTGTATTATGACCAAACCCTAGCATTAATTTGTTTAACCCTATTTCTAAACTCAAAATGGGAAATTCAATACTGTTATATAACTGTGTTATATGTTTTATGTTGTGTATTAAGTGATTAATTAGGTAAACCCTAATTAAAACCTAGAAACCCTAATTATAAAATCCTAATTTCTGAAATCTTAAACCCTAATTTGAAACTCAAATTAGAGTTCAAGATTGATCAGTGATTGTGTTAATGTGATTAATGAACAAGTATGAAAATTACAATTGTTAATTATGGAAATCCTAAATTGTTAAACCCTAATTACTAAACTAGAACAATTGGAAACCCTAATTATAATTTGGTAACTCTAATTACCAAAAGTACAAACCCTAATTGCTAATTTAGCGAGGTTAATTATAATTAGTGATTTTAAACCCTAATATTCTTGTATAATGTAATTAGAAAGCTAATCTAATTAACAAACCCTAATTTTCTATTTTTAGGAACTAGTTTAATTTTTTTAAATTTTTTTTGTAAACCCTAAATTGTAATTCTAGAAAAGAAATTGTTAGAAAATCTTAGGGTTAAACCCTAAGGGTCAAACCCTAACGGTTTGTCAAATGACAAGAATGGCATTAAATTTCCAAGCAAAAAGACTAAAATTCTCCTCTTGAATTATTTGAAGATAACTTGTGTATCTAGCCAAAATTGGAGTTGGTGAACTAAAATATTGACTTAGCACAACCTAAATCTCCAGCACATTAGCCTATACCCAGCCATTCATGCATCTAACACGTGTATATATAGGTCCAAGAGAGAGAAAATCATTTTGCTAGTATATTTTGAACAAAACACTCAAACCTTTTCTCTCAACCCAAACCCACGAAATTTATAAGCTTTCCAGTCCCCAAGATCAGCCCCACGAAATTCCCTAACCAAATCAGTTGCCTTGAATCATCAATTGATCAAAGAAGGTATAACCCCTAGCCATGATTTCTGTCCATAAATCTGTTGTTAGATGTTAGATTTTTTGTGTTAAATGTGTTGTTAGTAGTGTCCAATGATGATCTGGGCTGCTAGATGTTGAATCCATAACATCTAGAGGCTCGGATTTGAAGATCTACAAAATCTGGAAAAAGTGCAAACTGTGGTCTGACAACGAATTTCAGTGGCCACCTGTAATGCCCCGAAATTCGGTCGATCTTCTCACCCGGATTCCATGCGTCACTAGTACATCATTCATCCAATATACATCATTATATACTAAAATATAACAACATACACTCTCATATCCCAGGTTCTATAAACCTTATAACCTTTTTCATTAAAAATAATAATAAATACATTATTCATTTCATCTTACAAGAGTGACTTTTATCCGCCACCAAGGATACATAATAGTTCATTAACTAGTCTATAGTTCAGTTTTCATCTTTCTATATTACAAGTCTTCACTTGATCTTCTCTATCATTCACATTCTGAATGGAACTTCATCTAGATACCGTCAGCTTGATCTTTACGGGATCCTTAAGTTCTTCTAGCCTCGTTCGCTGAAAAATGTTTTTCATTTAAAAGCAAGTGTGAGCACTCAATTGCCCAGCAAGTCATAACAGTTGAACAAACAACTTCAAGAGTTTAAACATTTCTTCAGAACTTCGATAACCGAACAAAGGTTATGAAGCAGCTTGAATAATAGAAATAGTCTCGATTCCTATCATCTTAAAACATCAGTCACTTTCATTTTAAAATACTTTCTTTCCTCTACATTTTTCATACACATCCTGTCTGGCTAGAATCATTAGCACATAGTTAACATTAACGGTTCATGTATAAACAGAGCATACTTGTATTGAACAGTCAATCATAGAATAGTTCATATCATAGAAACACCGAAGTGTTCAAATTGTGGCACAAGGCCTCATACATACTATCACCTTGTACATATATCGCACATATGCACATAGACAAGACTTCTCAAGTTCAACATCTGAGAAGTTTAAGAAACTAGCATTCATGTAATATGAATGAAGCTAGGAAACTTGCCTTACGCACAGCTACAGCTTATGCTGAACTGCTCATTCCAATTCCTATATAACACATACGGAGAAAACATAAACACCAATTAGTCATATATAGAACTTACGCATTGGTTTACTTAACTTTACTTCTTAGGGTTCACGTTCTTGAAATTTAAGCTTACGCGACTAACTTCCTTTACCAGTTTACGGCTTCATGACATACAGAGATATCTTGCTCAGAATGTTCATCATCTTGGATGATTTATATTATTATATTCTTCTTATAACTTCTCTAGGACTCAGCACACATCGTGTCTCTGCTAGTAATCCATATGGTACTCTGAGTGATTTCCCACAAACAACCAACAAACAAGTTCCCGTCTCATCTACACTGTCATCATAGTGAGTTAGACCGGTTGCCAGTTTTGTATATACATTCGCTCTCTGAAAGAATTGTTTAGCCCAGCTCCCATATGTCAACCATCAAAGTTACGATTGTACCCCAATATAACTTCTCTTCACTCATACGAACTATTAAACTATAACGTTCATTAAGTCAATTTCTTATTCCTTACGGCTTTCTAGCAACGAAATGCCATACCTTAGAATTCATTCCTTATTAGACTCACATTCGGCTTTCATTATCTGAACCCTATGTTCATTACTCGTTCTTAGTGTCGAAGCCATACCGATCGTTGTATGCTAAGACCGATCATTCATCGCAACAACGTTGCGTTCATAGCGTCTATACGCTTTACACTTATATCTCACTATCATGACATAACATCGAAATGTTATTCATTACCCTCGTCGCTCAACGTCTAAAGAATCACAACCATAGCAATCCCTCACGTTTGTTCATCGCGACTACAGTCCCCGGATATCGGTTACGTACCCCGCGTTTATATTCTTTGATCTCGTTTAATCTTTCCGTTTAATCTTTACTACAAGTTTAATTCACTTGATTAAGTGTTACATTAGTTGAACATTATGTTCTTTATCTTCCCTTACGTTCCCCCAAGAGTTGAGCAATTAGAAGCTCTTTTCTAGCTTTTCCTTCACACTTGCGCTGCGGCGCCACTCTCTCCTTTAACTCTCGCGTCGCGACGCGAGTTAGTAGTACCTGGCTCTCCGGTCTGGCGCTAAAGCGCCACATTATAATGTATGGTTTGCGCCGCGGCGCCAAGCCCTAACTCTTGAAATTTTTTTCAAGTCTTTAATTGTTCTGAGACGCTTACTTCTCGATCTCATAACTTATTTGTTATAACTCAGAACGAGGTCGTTCCAAAGCCATTCTCTTCTTTATCTTACGTAATTCAATCCCCCTCAGACAGAACTTCATTCTGAATCCGTTAATGTGCCATTCGATTGACTTGATCTTCACCCTTCGTTCATTTTTATGCTTTTAGTGTTCTTCGCTCGTTCGTCCGTAATTCGATCATCCGAACTTGGAACTCATTCATTCTTGAGTCCATAACTCACGTTTTCTATGTTCTCTTACTTCCTTATGAAACCATAAACGTTCGGGTTCATTTACTAACTTTTTAATTCTCGTTCATCTTTTACGAAAATTTCGCCATAACTTCGTTATAGCTACGTTTTAATCCGTTCTTCATGAATGTTTATACTTCCTAACCACTCAATAAGCATCTAACTTATATGCGATGGTTTTAAACTTGTCCATCAACAACAATTAAACTATGATGGTTTTAAATTTGTCCATCAACAACGTTCTTCGTGTTCTTCGTGTGTTCTTCGTGTTCTTCGTTCGTTCTTCATTTTAAGCGATATTTTGGATTATGATTTCACTTTTTATTAGAATTTGATGTTATAGAACACCATTCCTTACTTAATTCACCTACTTGCTCATAATATTCATTCGGATCGCTCAAAATCCTTACGAATCTTATACTTACTTAAGAAATTTATTTACTAAACTTCTAATTCTTATTTCTTCATTTTCTCGTGAATTCAACCATATGAAATCATTTCTAACATCATCTTCTCTCTATTCTCATTAAGCTATGTCTTTGAACGTAGAAACTTAAAGAAAATTAACCTAGGAGTTTGGTTTTAATATCTTTCCTCTTTATTTTTCTTCCGCTATACAAAGTTGACGATTTGCAACCTTTTCTATTTCACGATCACATTCGATCCGATCATTCATGCTCATGCTCTTCCTTCTCCCTCTTCCTCCGAGCTCTCTCTCTCTCTCTCTCTAAGATGTAGGATTTCAAAAATCCCATCAAATGAACATATGGCCTCCTATTTATAGAAAATCAAGGCTAAGGGCAATTTAGTCATTTCGCCCCCCACCTCCTTACTATTCACACCTCCTCCATCCCTTAGCCACCAAGTTTATTTGACCACCACCCTTACTTGGTGGCCAAGTAGCCACCCCACATGCCTATGGGTCACCCCATGGGTTGCCCCATAGGTTATTTCCCATCCGTTTACTCATCGGTTAGATCCGCGGTTTATCTTCTTGATTTGGGCCTTAACCCTAATTCTTATTGGGCCTAACTTGGGCTTGATTTCACAAATTATTGGGCTTGACATAATCCAAGTCCAATTGGATTCTACAAAGTCAATGAACTCAAAGTCCATTAAGACTAGTCGTATTCTACGCATCTCATTCTTGTATTCTCTTCGTATATCGTTCGTACGATATTCGTATTATACGTCGTACTAATCTTCGTACTATACTCGTATAATAACTAGTATTATACTCGTATTTCTCACGCATAATAACACTAATTATTATACGAAATCATTTCTCGAAACTCACTTTTCCTACTCCTTAGGTTTTTACGTCCGCAGGCGAAAACTTCGTTTTTGCCATAACTGAAATATTTTTGAATATTCCATCTCGTCTCAGAATTATACGTAATCATTAACTTCTCAGAATTTCAAAATTAATCTCCGAGCAGAAATGGATGAATAGTGCCTATTTCATCTTTTTCCCCAAAAAATATTTTGTTCTTGGAAAAATCTTATTTTCGTCTTGAAAATTTTTATTCGTTCAATCTAGCTCTTAGCCAGAATCCTCCCGACTTATAATCATCTTAGGTTATAGAATGATTAACAAACACATAGCATAAAATAGTATTAATAAAAATTCATTTTATTAATAACTAATTCTTTAAACTTAAATTTTGGACAACCCGAATTTCCGGGTCGTCACACCACCAATCGTTTTTTGTTATATGTTTTTGTTGTTTCAAGCTTCGAATGTGTAGCCTGTTATGTTCTCTTGGATCTGGATCAAGAATAAGGCTTATATCGAGTCCAGATTGCAAGATATTTAAGGTCAAAAAGCGTTGACCGACCATGACTGGGCGTTTCTGGGTAACCCAGAAACTTCCCAGAAACGGCTTGACAACGTTTTGATTCGACCAGATCTGTCAGTGTGTGTATGTTTTGGTTCTGTTGATGTATCTAAGTTGTAGTATGTAGGTTATACTACATGTTTATGGCTTAAAATCACCTAATAATTAAACTGGGTGATTGTAGTGGACAATCAAACCAGGCAAGTCGAGCATGTTCTCTGTTTTCTGGGTAACCTAGAAAACATATGAACATGTCGACTGACATGGTTTGACCGGGTTTTAACTTTTGATTCTATTCATGTTATTTGTATTTTATGTAATAGATCTACTCTCTTGTATGCTAGCTAAAACCTGGGACCTTTAGATCACAAAACTATTTCATGTAAAGCAAGTTGTGGAAGCCCAAAGTAGGCCTCACGAACTGTTCTTCATTTCTGGGTAACCCAGAAATGAAGAACAGGTCTGATAGCCACTTTGCAGGCTTATATATGCTGATTGTGATGTTGTTTGATCGTGTTTCTTATTGGGTCTTGTAGTGTTACATTTGTGCTACACGATCTAACCAGAAACATTTACTCAAACATCATGATCTGATTAGTGTGTTGGGTCAAACATGCCTACTCGATAACTGTGTATGGTGTTCTGGGTTTGCATGAAGAACACGAAGAACACCTATAGCGATAGTTCTGTCGCTATAGGTGGTCTTTAGCAACAGTTTTCTTATAAAATTTATTATTTTACTTAAATAAATTGAAAAATTAGTTTTTAATTATTAAAAATACAAATTAAATTATTAAAAAATATTTTAAGGTCTGAAAATTTGTTTTCAATTATTTTAAATATATTTCATAAATATTTAGTATTTTTGAAATATTAAAAGTATTTAATTTATTTAATTATTATATTAAATAAATTATTTAAAAATGATTTTAATATTTGAAAAATCATTTAAAATTATATAATGATATAAGAAAATATTTTAAGTTATTTTTAATGACTTTTAATATTTTGTGATGAAATTCATTAATAAATTAATATTAATGATCATTAAGTTATTTAATAAATGAATTAGAAATGATTTTATTATATTAAAAATCATTTTAAATAATAAATAGGTATTTAAAAATATTTTAAGTTATAAGATATAACTTTTAATATTTAAAGTTAAATTAATTAATTAATTAGTATTAATGATATTGAAGTTATTTAATAATTATATTAAATAATTTAGTTTAAAAATGATTTTAATATTATAAAAAAATTATTTTAAATAAAAATAAAGTGTTTAAAGATATTTTAAGTTATAAAATATAACTTTTAATATTTAGAGGATAATTTCATTAATAATTTAATATTAATGATTATTAATTTATTATTAATAATATTAAATTTATTTAATAATTATATTAAATAAATAGTTTAAAAATAGTTTTATTAATTTAAAAATCATTTAAAAAGATATAAATGAATTAAAAATATTTTAAGTTATACTTAATGACTTTTAATATTTTGATAAATAATACATTAATACTTTAATATTAATTGTAATTATTTAAAAATAATTTTAAATGTTTTAAAAATCATTTAAGGGTAATATTAATACTTTAAAAATATTCTAAGTTATTATAAATAACTTTAATATTTTGGCAATAGTTTCATTATTAGTTTAATATTAATTAAATACTAATGATAATAGAATTATTTAATATTTAAATCATTTAATAATGATTTCGATGTTTGAAAATACATGATAAATTTATAGTTAATGTTTAAAAATTATTATAAGGTCATGAAAAATAATATAACTGATATATAAGTTATCTAAGTGGATATTGAACTACTATATAGAGTTTTAGACTCGATAAATACCCGGTAAAGTTGTCAGTATACTGACATATTTCAGAAATTGATCTAGACTTAGATAGCTTGACTTGATAAATATTTATTTGTGATTCAATGGTTGTTAAACTTCCATGACAGTGTGATTAGGTTATATGCTGACTGCAAATAGCAGTATAATGTGATATGATATATTATTCTAATCGAATGAATGATCTATTTAATTTTAGGGCTTGATATAAAAGATAAATCTAAGTTGTGTAAGCAGCAGACAAGGCAAGTATCTATCCCTTTGCATTTACTTATGCAATGGACATCCGTAAGATAATATCTGAACTATTTTTTTTATTGTTCAAAATATTTTAACCTTTGTATATACTTATGCAATGATTCTATATAAGTAAGTTAATAAATTATAATCTGTTATACAAGTTCCTTAATTATGTCATTGTTGATCAAGATATATATTCTGTTCGTTAATTTCTAAACATGGTTATACAAGCGTCCTCACTTGTATAATCATTATATTTTATCACATGTTGACACATACTTATCGGTGTCCAGTATGTATACGTTGAATTAAAAGCTGTCTAAGCTATTTCATCCGGCTAGACACAAATTTAAAAATTATTGTTGAACAAGATAAGAACTTTATTGTTATCCAACTGAATTGTTTTGGTTCGGATTCTAGACTGGTATTACCATCCTAAATATGGGAAACTTTTATGCGCCTAAGGCGAATATGCTGGATGAAAATATCATTCTTGAATGTAGTATTGATCAATACAGGGCGTAAAGGGTTGATCACCCCCGTGCCCGTAAGTTACGACGGTTTACAGATGAAGTTCTGTTTAACCTTTTTAAAAATAGAAAACAATGTTCATAGTCTGTCAACTGATCCTTATTTTTAGTCATTACGTAGTTTCAAAAATTTGAAATCGAAATGATATGTTGTTTATTACTGGTTCAGCTTACTTCACAATTGTTGAATCGTTGTAGAAGTATCGTTCAAAGAAAACATTTAATTCGTTCAGCTAACTATTATTGTTGCTATTACTTGCTGGGCACTCAAATGCTCATCCTTGCTTAATTTAAATGTTTTCAACTAAATGTGAACAACCTGAAGGCTCTGCCAAGAACAAAGGGAAAGGGAAGGACGCTAAATGAATGATAATGTTATCTTTTGTAATAACTAGACTTTATTAGGATAATGATGATATATATTAATTATCATGTAATGTAACGAATGTTTAAAGGTTTTGTACTTGGGATTGAAAACTCTGATAATATGTAAATTATATTTGATAATCTATATTATTGTTATTATTATTAGTAATATTCCGCTCATAGAAATGGTATCGTGAAGCACCGAGTTCAGGTTTCAAGTACCTGAATTTGGGGGCGTCACACCATCCAGGGGTCAATGCTGAATATCTCTGGACATACATACATATGCATAACATGATACATGAATAACAGATAATATATGGAAATATGATGTAGGGAATAGAAGATAGTATATACATTCCTAAGTACATCATCATCTACATACATCATCTCTGTACAATTAAAAATACAAGGAAATGGGGCACAGACGTCCTACTACTAACAGAGGCCTATCAAAAGATATAGCGAGAATGGGGCACAGCCACCCAATATCTAACAAGAGGCCTATCAAAAGAGATAACGAGAATACACATCAAAAGAAGGCAATGGTGTCAATATCTACATAATCAATCATGTCCACCTGATGTAACTCCTCCTGAGCTACTGAATCTCTATCAACAGTGATGTCAGGCCTATACAAGGGAGGATTTGTGTCGGCAAAATCTAATGGGTCATCCAAGGGGCCAGCTCCTGCGCTGGAAGGATCAAACGAATCTGCCTCTGCCGGATCTCTGCCTAAATGCCGGATAAAGAAATGCGCTCGGTCCAGTCGCTGGGTCAAGCTGTCAATCTGTGTCATATGAGTCGGATCTCGGACACAGGCTAGCCTATCCGTCATCATCACAGATCCTGGAATAATATCCCCCATGAACTGAGTGGCGCGGGTCTGGGCTCCAATGGTACGAGGGATCCACCAATGCTGGAATACATCCTGAGTGCAAGGACCCTCTGACAATACAAAAATGTCAACACCCAATAATGGGATATCAGTGACGGGTGACTGCGACACAGGCCAATAATGCCGGGCAGGAGGAAAGATCGATATACGAATGTCTCCTATGGTGCTCCTAATAGCACGCTCTCCTAAATAGAGCTCCCATCCTACATCTGTGAAGAGAGGAACCCTACGGGTGGAAATCACGTACTTGACACCAGTCGGGTACCCATTCTCAAAACCAGTGGCCAAGTGCTCCCCATAATAGGGAATCCATGTGATGACATCAGCTATCAACAACTCCAGTTGTAGGCAGCAATGAGTGAAACCCTCAGCTATAGGGACCTCCGCTGGTATGGAATAATGCCATCGTCGTCCGCGTGGATATGTATCCAACCATAATACGCTCACAGGACGTAAATATGGAAGCCTCTCATAGGCCCAAAACTACCAACATAAAGGCAAACATCTGCTATCAGTTAACACTCTTAACCTATACATGGTAAATTACACGAGAAATACTCACCAGCAGAAATGGGTAAAATCCTAATCAAGCCTCGGTCAAGCCCTGCGAGCGCATACTCATGCCCCTGAGGAAATAGGCAAAGGTGTAGGAACCCCAATCATACTCTCCAAAATTGTCCACATGTTTCGTGGCGCTGATCAAAGCGAACGACACCGTAGAAGAGTTATCTGCCATGAAGCAGCCCCTAATGATCATCAGGAACAATCGCCAAAGAATGCGATCCCTGACTCTGACATCAGCTGGTATGGGCTAACTCAATAGCCCACTTATAGCATCTACGCTCAAAGGACCCATACGGACAGTCCTACCTTTGAGCGCCTCCGTCGGAACTCCTAACAAGGATCTGACGGTAGTCGGGATAATATCCATCGTGCAAGGCACTGGTGTCCCTCCAAACTCCATACCTGTGATAAATCGCCAATCCATCGGCGTCATCATCACCTCATAATCCAATAACTCAGACAATGACCTGAGGTAACCCCAGGGACATCGACGGGGAAGGATAGAAAAGAACGCCCCAAATCCCCAGTCATACAAAATCGCTCTATAGTCAGGATGCAAAGCCTGGTACATGAAGTGAATGTTGATCCAGTTCCCTCGAGGCTGTGTAAAGCCGGGAACCTACATAAAATGCAGATCGACATCAAAATCCTTTACCCCTCATCAATAGGAAAGAAGGAAGATTAAGATCTAACTTAATACCTCGTTAGCGTGCAGATACATCGAGGAATGTCCACTCAAATCACCTAAAAGCTCTGGGTTTGCCACCTGAATACTCGGGAGGTCCCTACGGGGAACATGTGCAGCAGGAGCAGGGTCCGTAATTGAAACATCCTCTTCGCTGTCCTCGACATCTGGCACATCAACCCGGACTGGACATATAACTGCCTCCACCAGACGACGAGGTTGTCTAATAAAACGGGGTCGAGGTACTTCAGAAGCCCTCCTCTGTACACCAGAAGTGGTCCTATGGGAACTACTCGGCTGATCTGAATCAATAATATCTGGACAACAAGTCTCCAAATCATCTCAGAAAGGGTGTGGTAATTCTGGAACCTGGAGCTTCCTTTTCAAAATGCATTTTATGACTGCATGCATGCATGCATTACTTTAACATACATCTACAGTAGAGTTAAAAATACATGACTACTTAATGCCTACATTTTGAAAATTTATTCCATAGTTTCCTCTATAAATAGGACTATCCACACGCACATAGGCATGACTAGGTGGCCATTCAGTAGCACACCTACCCACAGTCATATACATACTATTTGCATTAAAAAAATCAAAGTCATCAATCCATAAGGGTAGCCTAATTACCTGGATTACTTTGCATTTTTACCTTTTGCTCATTTGTCCTCAAATGGGATAAGAAATAGTAGAAAAAGGTGTCAATTTGACTATTTCAACAGTCGAAATTTTTCGCATCATTACGTTCAGCATGGTTTAATACTAACATTTACTATGTTAAATATTTTTTATCAAGTCATTTGAGCATGCATACGTTACTAGGACAGTGTAGAACACTTGTACGATGACAGAATTTGCAGAAAGTCGTCCAAACTCAGTACATCTGAAGAAGAGCTTTCAGATTGCCTTCGCGGCACAACTTGAAAATGACTTATAAATGTAACATGCAGGAATTTAGTAGCCATGGCTGGCCATAGGTCCACCTGCGGCTGCTGCAGGTGTACCTGTAGCACCCTTACATAGGTCCCACCCCTCTGGCTCGGTCCAGATCGAGTTGTAAAGGAGGTTTCACAAGTTGAAAAGGCCAAATCAGGGATAAACACACTACACGATTGAGCGAAATAGCCTGAAATCCTGGTTTTCCTGGGCCCGACTATGGCTTTCATATCATTCATTGGTATTCTCCTAAATATAGGGTTT